>JAWPNB010000003.1:5589375-6208750 GCA_033996785.1 Trichosanthes truncata
TAACAAAAATATGAGAGAGAAAGAGAATGACACAAAGAAAACTCATGCTTTTGTAAGAGTATTTCGATATACAAAAAGCATGAGAATGACTCATTCCCATGGTCAATCTTTCGGGTATTACAAAGGCAATGAGAATGACTCATTTCCATGGTCAATCTACCAAACTTTGTACCAAACAAAGGACTATGTATCCTTTGTTGATTCCCATCAACTTCAAAAAGTTTCCAACAATGGATTCTAAAACTTTCAAAGTTATATCCACCTGGTCCTGTCTTTAATTAAGGATTATGTATCAACTTAATTTTGAGTCGATTCAAATGTTTATTGGCGTAAGGGTTGAACTAACGAAGTATTAGAGACCTATTAGAAAATTTGTTTAAAAGTACGAGAGGTAAATAGATAGAAGTTTAAAAAGTTAGGTACAAAACTTATAATTTAACTCTGTGACATCCGAGTATAAGAGAGGTACATGAATGAATCGATATCACATTCAAATGAGAGAGGATCATGTTAAATTACAAGTTTAGTCCCTGAACTTTCACATTTTGTTTATTTGGTCTCTAAACTTTCAATTTGTGTACAATAAGTTTCTAACATATTCAAAATTTTTAAAAATTAATCGATTTATTAGATATAAAAATTAAAAATTATGTCTAATGAGACTCCAAACTTTCAATTTTGTATCTACTAAGTCAGTAAATTTTAAAAAACGTTGAATATGTCAAAGACTTACTAGACATAAAATTAAAAATTCAATGACTTATTAGACACGAAATTGAAAGTTTAAGAATTTATTAGATATTTTTTTAAAGTTCATGAACCATACTAGACATAAAGTTACAAGTTCAAGAATCTACTCGATACTTTTAAAATTTTAGTGACCAAATAGACACAAATGATAACAAAAAAAAAAACTTTTAAAACCATACAAAACTAAATTGAAACTTTATCTAAATCAAAGAACCAAATATGAAATTTAACATTGAAAAATCATTGGACCAGGAAGCAACGATGAGGAGGATTTTTGTAACGAGAGGGGAAGAGAGAGAGAGGCGAGGAGAGAGAGCTTAGAAGTTCTGAGGACGATCGAGGAGCGGAGCCTCGGCGGCGGCGGCGGGGGGAAGTTCTTCGGAGGAGAGGAGATTAATATGGTGGATTTGACGTACGGATGGATCGCAGTGTGGATGAAGGTTTTTGAAGAAGTGCTGGATATGAAGCTGATTGAAGGCCCTGAGTTCCCTCGCCTTCAAGCTTGGGCGGAGAATTTCAGAGGAGCCGCCGTTATCAGAGATCACATTCCTGACCACCATCAAATGGTGCTAAATTTACGGCGCCGCCGAGAGGAACTGCATGTGCTTCAATCTGCTCCAAACTAGTCGCCTCTGCTCCTCAGTTTCTTCTGAAAAATTAGCGGAGAGTTGGGAACAATATGGTCGACCATTTTATATGTTTTTGATACGAGATGTCCATTTACGACCAGAGTCTTATGGGGACTCATCCCATCCCGACCCTGGTTAATTGTATATATATAAGAAAACTATAATGACTATACGTTGTTGTTGTAATATATATTTTTTTTTGAGAGAATTGTTGTTGTAATATGTAAAGTGAAGACATTTTACTTTAGAGACTACAATTATTGTAATATTTAAGTTGAAGACCATGGTCTCACTCTCTTAGGTACTGGCCCTCCACAAAGATAGAATGATCACACTTTTAGATTCCACTCTTATTCATCCCAATGTGCTTTGTGCATCGATGTGGTGCAAGCCTACAACACACTGACGCTTAAGTTTGTCCATTCTTTCTTTGAGTTCACAGCTTTAAGCATGAAGTGACATTTCCTTGTTAGTCTGGCAGGAGATTAAGGTTTTGAGTGCCATAGGCAACCATAGGGCCATTAGGGTGTCGCATCCCCTGTTTTACATGGGAAGGGGAGCATTTTCTAGGCTTTCGATAGTCAAATGATGAGTCCAATCTTGTCAACTTTAGCATTAAATGCAGAAGGTCGATTTTTTATCTAATGTTCATTGAATACATGGTTGTTAGAAGTCATTAACGAATTAAGTACGTGGTAGTTAGCTATCCTATCATATACTCAATTTGTCAGTAATTTTTAACAATAAAGACTATGAGGTTTTATCAAACCATATGAACATAATTCTAATTTTAAAACTATAGAGACTAAATTTTAACTTTCTCTAGATTATATAGATCAAATTTATATTTTAACCTAGTTAAAAACAGCTGAATTTGGGTTTAATTTTAAAACAAAATAACTAAAGCTACCGATATTTTTGGAGTATATCCAATAGTGTTCATTGAATTATTTGACTCATTTTCTAGTACAATCACAAACAACTTATTACATCCAGTTTTTTTTTTCTTTCTTTTCCTTAATAAATTTTTTGAGCATAGTCGAATAATATTTGTTTTTTATTGGTGAAAGTTGAATTTCCATCTTACAATTTTAATAGGTTATTTGTACGGATGACTTTTTTTTTAAAGCCAAAACGATGGATGACCTGGTGTTTCAAAATAACGATGGATAACCTTCTGTTGATGTCACACTGAAAGCGAGAGTACGATAAAATCCAACGAGAGCCAGAGTTATCTTCAACCTTCTTGATGGAGAGTGAGAGTACAAGAAAAATCCAACGAGAGCAAGAGGTTATCTTCTATTAAAAAAAATTAAGGGAAAAAATCAATTTTGACTCTAAACTTGACATGTTGTATTAATTTTAACCCTGAACTTTCAATTTCATCAATTTAAACCTCAAACTTGGAAGATTGTATCAATTTTAACCCTAAACTTTCAATTTCATCAATTTAAACCTCAAACTTGAATAAGTGTATCAATTTACACCCTCAATTAAGTTTCCATTTCAATTACCGTTAAAAAGGTTTTCCACACATGCCTAAAGCCACGTGTTGCTCTATGATATGTACTTGGTTTTATTTTTTTTTAATTTACCAAAAAATAATTAAATCATTCCAAATCAGGTCGCCACCATCATGAAAACCACGAACTCGACTCTAAAAGTAGGACCTACAAAAAAATAAATGGACTCATGTGTTCTCCCTCGCCTTTGGTGTCGATACCAACGACGACGAGTGTGAAGAAGATCTAGGTGGTGACGTCATTGAAGGTGGCGACGACCACAACAGTTTCGTCGACTTCAGTGGTGAAGAGTTTGAGCTCAACTAAAATACAGAAGAGAACAAGAAAGGCTGTGGTGGACAGAGGGACGCCCATGTATACAATGAACTGGTCATAGCCTACATTGTCGGCCCTGTTGACAATCTCACAGAGGATTAAAGTGACATCGATGTTGGAGAGGAAGGGGACAAATATTCCGACAAGGGCAATTCCAAAAGCCCTACATTCGTTTCGACAGATGGAGGACAAATCAAGCTTGAGGCTGATGAGAAATTAAAAAAAAAAAAAAAAAACCAATATTGGTGACAAATTCAAGAATGGGAATACTACATTAGGGAAAAATATGGTGCAAATAAAGCTTTGTTTCTACTAAAAGTTGATAGAGTAGAATCCTGTCTTAAAATTGAAAAACCCTCAATTAATGAAATGAAAAAAGCAGCAGAATCAGGGAAGATAAAAAGTGAAGAAGAGCCATGCTTTGAAATTGAAAAACATTATGGCATGTCTATTCCAATTTTCTTCAACAATTTTATTTTTTAAAAAAAATAAAAATACGTATTTATTATAGAGCAAGACATGGTTTTAGACATGTGTGGAAAACCTTTCTAATGGGGATTGAAATGGAAACTTAATTGAGGGTGTAAATTGATACACTTATTCAAGTTTGAGTTTAAATTGATGAAATTGAAAGTTTAGAGTTAAAATTGATACAATCTGCCAAGTTCAAGGTAAAAATGATTTTTTCCCAAAAATTAATCATTATTTTTGTTGTAATATAACATATTATAATTTATCAGTTTAATAATCTTTGTTAGTGTGAACTTATAAGAGATATGGATCCCCAAAAATAAACTTCTTTCCTTTACAATTTTAGATCTTTTAAGGCCTTTATGTATAGTTTCTAGGTTTATTTATTTGCATTTAATAAAGATTCTCCCTATTTACTTCACTATTAGTATTCGCATATTCATATATTTATATATTTATGTAGGTGAATGAAATGATACCTTTACATATGCAAAAGAATCAAATATGATAGCTCAACTCCATGACACAATCTTGAACACTTGATGAATTTTGTAGTTTGTGAACTAACTTATACCGTTGAAAATTACATTTGGTGAATTTCTTGTATTGTTGGATTACTTCTTTATCTAAGAAACTATCAAATATTTTATTTTGTAATGTAAATGGATTACAAAGTTTCAATTATGAAATGAAGTCAATGTATTTAACGTGTTACGAAGTATTTCATGTGTATGTATTTAGCTTAAAAATATGTGCATGAAGTAAATTTTATCAAAATTAAATCAATTTAAATGATATTTAAATAGCACTGAAAGTAAATTATAAAAAAAATTATTGTTGAGAAAAAAAATTATACTTTTTATATAATCGTGAGTAAATGCTGTAACGAAATTTATATAATGAAAAATGAATGCTATGAAAAGGTTACCACAACAAGTATAATGATGAGAAAAAAATCATATAAGTTTGTTATAGCATAAGATTAAAGCTATATATATTAAATAATAGCAGTAAAAAAATTGCTATTATATTTTAAAGATAGCATTAAGAAAAAGCTATTATATGTTAAAGATAGCATTAAGAAAAAACTATTATATGTTAAAGGTAGCTTTAATAAGAAACACTATAAAATGTTTTCATAGCAATGTATGTATACTATACCTTCATACTCTATTATAGCATCTGTTACAACTATAAAAAAATGCTATAAAATGTTTTAGACTTTTAATAACATAGGCTGTCAGGAGTTTCAAAGAAGAAAACTATAAAAGTCTATTATAGCGTTCTTCGTTAGCTTTCGTATATGTTATTTTTTGTAGTGCTTGCCACGTGCCTTCATATTATCACTGTCAAAAGAAAGTTTTATACATGTAATGCTTGTGGTTATTTTTGGTGTTAGTCTTTCGGTAACTTGCCACTTCTTATTTTCCTTCTTTTCTGTGTGCTTTTTTCAGATTTGAGGCTTTTGAATGGTTAAAAGGACACAGATTCGAATTCATTTGACGATGCCTATGTCACGATGAACATGGGATTGACAATTAACATATTCGGTAAATTCTTGAAAGAAAAATCTCCAACAAGCCCGTATAGTTGGAGTTCCTACTTAACCAGTGTTATAGGTGAAATTGGACCAACAAGCTAGAATGGGCTGGATAAATGGCTGCAATGAATGGCCAAATAAGAAAAGAAACCCAATACGAAGTCCAAACAGACCGAAACCGACAGGAGACAGACCCAAGACGAGAAGGGACGAAGAAACGGGCTTGGGCTATCCAGCAATGAAGGGCCAAATAAGGAAAAAAACCCAATACGAAGTCCAAACAGACCGAAACCGACAGGAGACAGACCCAAGACGAGAAGGTACGAAGAAACGGGCTTGGGCCGAAGCCCAAGCCCGTGGTCGGCCTCGGCTGAAGCCGAGGCCGACCACATGGCAAGGCCCCATTTTGGGCCTTGCCATGGTCCAAAGTCAAAGGGGAGAAGTCCGGGACTTGGGCTTGGCCCAAGCCCGTGGTCGGCCTCGGCCGAGGCCAAGGCCAACAAGTTTGGCAAGGCCCAATTTTGGGCCTTGCCTCGGTCCCTTATGGCCCGTGTGCCTTCTGTTCAACCCAATTCGACCTTTCCTTTCCCCATTCGAAGACGGAAACCCACGAAAAGCCCTAGGAAGGAAGCTATTTAAGCTCTCCATCAGGGGGAGAGCATGATAACTTCATTCCAGCTTACAACACTCTCCTAGAATTCCTAAATTCTCTCAAAACTCTCTCTGACTTAAGCATCGGAGCCTGTGTGGCCTACACCACACAGGTGTTCAGGCTTTTCTTGTCTTGCAGGCCACGTTCTTCCCCCAAGAATACAAATTCATCGTCATTGTCACGTGGAGGTCAGGTGAGATTTCTCTTTTCCAAAATTTGGCAACAACAACTAGGTTTGTTATATCCATTCTCGCGCATCTCTTTGAAGTCTCATTATTATATTTGGGGAGTTTCCAAAAACAATTAGATACATCACTTGATTAAATTAAATATACTTGTCAAAGCGTAGTATGCGAAAAAAAATTAGATTATTATATTCTTTTCTTGAATATTACGCTATAGTTGGATTTTTCTTTCTTTAATCAAGTATAGAATTATCATTGTTATATAATTGTAGCACATGGATCACACTTAGTCTTGGAAAGCAAGACTCCCGTACTTAGTCATTCGGAGCATCAGATAACAGATTCAAGGCATTTCTACAATTGAGTTGTTAACAAATCTTAACTTTCTACAACTTATAGGCTAATCATGTCATGGTTTTAGGGCTTCCTCTTGTGAGAGGTGGGCAACAATTAGATTCATAATTTTCTGCAAAACTTATTCGAGGGCCGGAGAGGAGAAATTAGTAGAACATTTCATCAATGTAATTCCCTTACTTTCAAAGATAACAATTTCTAAGTATGATATAATCACTTTCAAAAGAAAAACAAAAGTATAATATGATTTTTTGCATCTGACTAAATTGTAAACTACTAAATTAATGTTGAGGAATCAAATGTTGAAAAGTTTACTTGATGTAAGTACAAAGTCAGTTTTAGGCCTCAATCAAATAAGACGTGAGGTTTATCTCTTGATAGTGCACCCAAATCTTTACTTATTTAAGAAATTAATGAATTTTAACTAGTCTTTTACTACAAATGTATGAGATTAAATTACTATATGGTTTGTCTACAAGTCTAAATAGATTTATTTTTTTGTATATTTATAAACTCCATCCTTTTGTAGGTTAAAATATTTGAAAATTATATATTTTACCACTTCAATGATTTTTGCACACATTTGATGAATCATTCAAGATTATTTTCAGCTATTAAGTAAAAATTAAAGTCTGTTGTTCTTTTGCACGGTTTCTTAAAGCTACTCACACTAGACAGTGGATATAAAAGAGGTTAATGATCGAGGAGCAATAGAAAAAGTTTTGTTGTGAGATTCAAAAATTGATGAGAACCACCACTAAAGATTAGGAGCTACAATCTAGTTGACAATGTTCAAGTTTCAAAAGCTTAAGATCTCATATAGGGGGGAGAACTAACCTTCCTTCATTTACTAAATCTCATATATCCAAAATCATTCGAAAATTTTACTTGAATTTTGTTGCTCTTTTTGCCGCCATTACGACATTAACCATGAGCATGGAAACTTTTAGTGGACTAACACCCCCAGGTACATGGGTAATTGTTGAAGCGACTTTTTTAGCTTCTTCAAAGCAAACACCTCAAACTAATTTGAGCCCACGGGGATCCTGCTACATATGAAAACAAGTGTATTAGCCATATAGAAGTAATGAATGTTGCAAGATCGATATAAATGCATTGCTCATCTCAACTGTATGAAATTCTGTGTCAATAACAATGGCACTGAGCTTTATCCAATTGCCCTTTACCATGTTAGCCCTCTCAACTTCTACTATTGAAATATCTCATTCTCTAATTTTCCTCTAAGGGCTCTTCGTCCATGTCAGGTTCAAGCATGATAGGATCTTCATCAACAAGCCTCTACACAATAAGATAAAATATTTGGGATTAAACTAACTTGATAGCCAAAATCTAAAAAAATAAAAATAAAATGGTGAATTTTAAAATTAGATAGAAGAGAAAACTTATGCGAATCAAATTAGGAGTCAACGATGTCAATTTATTATCGCTCAATACCACAAATTTCTTTTTTTTAAGCTCAACTCATACGTGCACAACAACTCTTGAAATCCTCCAACCGTATATGGCATAAACATAGGAGGCTTGTAGTCCATAATATCAAAGATATTTGATGGATGACGTCCTTTTACATCTTTCTCAGGTTTAAGTTCTTCGTATATGGGTACGTCGTATATATGCTGTAAAACCAACAAAGACAATATAAATTAGCAAGAAAAATAATAATATTTAAAGCTTATATATTAGATTTATTTTTTTCAAAAGGCTAAGAAATAACTGTACCGTAGATAAAGGTGGTGTAATCACAATGCCATGAATGGTAGGATCGTAGGTGTAGTTGTATATGTGGTAGAATAGTCATTTTTCTGTAATATTATTAGACAAGTGTGCCTTGGAAAATTGAATGTCGATGGACTGACAAATGTTTTGTGTTTGGTTTAGGAATATTTTATACTCGTTTATTTCTATCAGTCCTGCATATATCATGGCTAATGTCGCAGTGATGCCAGTTGCAAATTCTTGAATGAGGTAATTTCAATCGATAGCTTTTTAAGAATATATTGGGTGAAAAAATTACCATCCAATATTCTTGTTGACGTTGAAATCAAAGAAGGTGTCTAAAGTCATATGATGATCTTAGCTAAGATATGGAAATCAATCTTAGAACATAAATTAAAGAAATAAAATTAAAAAACACAATAATTTTATATTCGACGTGTTAAAAAACTTGAGAGTATCGAGAGTATGAAATACTGAAATCAAGCTTAATTTACTCTAAGTCTAACTAACTGACAAATATTACTCTTCAACCACGGAACAGAGACAAGCCAAACTTCATACCAAATTCTCTTCGAGGCAAGGTTAGCACATGTGCCCTTGTGCATGTGTACATGTGTGCACTTGTGCTTGTGTGTGTGTGCATGTGTATGTGTGCGTGCACACACACACACACACACACACATTCGTGCATGCGTGTGTGTGTGAGTATGCGTCTCAATTTATTGTCACTCAATACTACAAATTTTTTGTTTTTTAAGCTCAACTCATACGTGCACAATGACTCTTGATCCTCCAACTGTACATGGTATAAACATAGGAGCCTTGTAGTCCATAATATCAAAGATATTTGATAGATGACGTCCTTCTACATCCTTCTCATGTTTAAATTCTTTATATATGGGTAGGTCGTATACATGCTGTAAAACCAACAAGACAACATAAATTAGCAAAAAAAAATGTGGTGTAATCACAATGCCACGAATGGTAGGATCATAGGTGTAGTTGTATATGTGGTGGAGTAATCATTTTTCTGTAATATTATTAGATAAGTGTGCCTTGAAAAATCGAATGTCAATGCACTGACCAACTTTTTGTGTTTGGTTCAGAAATATTTTATACTCGTTTACTTCTTCCGCTCTTACGAATATTATGGCTAATGTCGAAGTGACACCAGTTGCAAATTCTTGAATCAAGTAGTTTCAACCAATAGCTTCTTAAGAATACATTAGGTGAAAAATTTCCATCCAATATTCTTGCCGAAGTTGAAATCAAAGAAGGTGTCAAAAGCCATATGATGATCTTTACTAAAATATGGAAATCAATCTTAGAGCATAAATAAAATAAATAGAATTCAACAACACAATAATTTTATATTTGGCGTGTAAGAAATGTTGTCATTGGAGCTCTAGAGCCGTGTTTCATTTGCCGAACTGTAGATGCTTAAGGCCATTATAAAGAGAAACTTTTTTGCTATCACATAAATGGAAGAAGAAGACGACCAATGAGAATGAGAACAAGAAAAAAAAGAAGCAACTAGGAAGAATAAGAAGTTGGTTTGCAGAGATTGATTGGAGCGAGAAGAAGAAGAAAAAAGAAGTTGAAAATGATGGGAGTATTATTACATTCGCGGTCTCACATTCTTTATTTTAATTATGCATTTTCACTTGGGATATTAATCAATTTTGGGATCTTGATTATTCTCACTATCACCGAATGTAATTATGTTCTTTTTAAAAAAAATTATTATGTGTTTTACAGTTATAAATAGAGTTGGTTTTCTTTTGTTGCAACTATAGTCATGATATTATTGTACAATAATAAAAATAAGATATTTGTAAAAGAGTAACAAAAATTTTAAAACACACACATGCGCACACGCACACACACGTGCGAATGCTCACACGCATGCACGCAAACACACGCACACACACGCCTGTGTGCGTGTGTATGTGTATGCATGTGTGTGTGTGCACACACACCCATGCACGTACGTCTGCCTGTGTGTGTGTATGTGTATGTGCGCACACATACACTCACATGAATGCACGCACGTGTGCGTGTGTGTGCACACACACACACATGCACACGTTCGTGCATGTGTGTGTGTATGTGTGTCAATTTATTGTCGTTCAATACCGCTAATTTCTTGTTTTTTAAATTCAACTCATACGTGCACAAAAGCTTTTTAAATCCTTCAACTGTACATGGCATAAACATAGGAAACTTATAATCCATAATATTAAAGATATTTGATGAATGACGTCCTTCCGCATTTTTTTCAGGTTTAAGTTCTTCATATAGAGTAGTTCGTATACATGCTATAAAACCAACAAAAACATATATAAATTAGCAAAAAAAAATAATATTTAAAGGTTATATATTAGATTTATTTTTTTTTCAAAAAGCTAAGAAATAACCATTTTGTAGATAAAGGTGGCGTAATCACAATGTCATGAATGATAGAATCGTAGATGTAGTTGTATATGTGATGGAGTAGTCATTTTTCTGAAATATTATTAGACGGATGTATCCTAGAAAATTGAATGTCGATGGACTGACAAACTTTTTGTGTTTGGTTCAAGAATGTTTTATACTTGTTTATTTCTTCTACTCCTACGGATATCCTGGCTAATGCCAGAGTGACGCTAATTGCAAATTCTTGAATGTGGTAATTTCAACTGATAGGTTTTTGAGAATATATTAGGTGGAAATTTTTTTATCCAATATTCTTGTCAAAGCTGAAATCAAAGGTGTCTAAAGTCATATGATGATCTTAAGTAAGATATAGAGATTAATCTTAGAGCATAAATAAAAGAAATATAAATCAACAACACAATAATTTTATATTTCGTGTATTAAAAAATTTGGGAGTATCGAGAGTATGAAATGTTGAAATCAAGCTTAATTTAGTCCAAATTCTAACTAACTAACAAATCTTCCTCTTCAACTATCATAACAGGGAAAAGCCAAACTTCATACCAAATTCTCTTTGAGGTAAGGTTAGCAAGGCATGATCTCAATAATTAGTTTAGGTAACATTCACATTTCTTAAGATTTTTTATTAGTGCTCAAATTAGTAGATTGAAGATACATAAGAACCAGTCTCCACCATTATTGGCCAAATGCCCATTTCATATGCCAGTTTATCGGCCAAATGCCCATTCCATCTCTGCTAAAGATTCAACAAAATCAACATAAAATGCATTTGGGATAAATTTGGAGGTGATAAGAATTATTTGTCCCACATTTAAAACAAATACAAAATATTTATACAAATTACAATTTATAGATTGATTTAAGAAAAAGGAAAGAAAGTGTGGGCGATTTGGTCAAAGGAAAAAAAACTTTCAGAAATTACAGTGGAGGCCCAAATAAAAAATGAGATGTAAAATACTTCAATTAAACGTATCAAAAATTATAGTGGAAGGTTGAGTATGGTTGTAAGAAATGCTACCATTGGAGCTCCAGAGCCGTGTTCCATATGTCCAATTGTAGATGTTGAAGGCCATTGTAGAGAGGAACTTTTGTGCTATCACTAAATGGGAATAAGAAGAAGACCAATAGAATGAGAACAAGAAGAAGAATAAGCAACTAGGAAGAATAAGAGCGGAAGAAGAAAAAATAAGTTAAATGATGAGAGTACTACTGCATTCGTGTGATCCTTCATTATTTTCTTTTTTTTTTCCTTTTTTTTTAAATTATGCATCTTCACTTGGAACACTAACCAATTTTTGGGATCTTGATCGTTCTCCCTATCACGGAATGTAACTATGTTTTTTTTTAAAAAAAATCAATTATGTGTTTTGCAGTTATTATTAAAGTTAGTTTTCTTTTGTTACAACTCTAGTAATGATATTCTTGTATAATAATAAAAATAAGATATTTGTAAAAAAAACTAAAAAAAATTCAAAACACACATGCTCACACCCACATGCACGTGCATGCGCATATGCACACACACGCATCCGTGCACGCACGTGTGCCTGGTTGCACTTGTGTATGTGTGTGCATGTGTGTGTACACGTGCACACACACACGAATGCACGCACATGTGTGTCGTATGCATGTGTGTGCGTGCGTGCACACACACACTTATACACACACGCGCACGCGCACACGTTCGTGCATTCGTGCATTAGAAGGTTTGTAGTCCATAATATCAAATATATTTGATAGATGACGTCATTCCACATCTTTCATAGGTTTAAGTTCTTCATATATGGATAGGTCGTATACATGCTGTAAAACCAACAAAGACAATATAAATTAGCAAAAAAAAATATAATAAATTAAAGTCTATTGTTCTTAAAGCTACTCATACTAGAAAGTGGATATAGAAGAGGTGATCGAGGAGCAATAGAATGAATTTTGTCGTGAGATTCAAAAGTTGATGAGAACCACCACTAAAGATTAGGAGCTACAATCTAGTTGGCAATGTTCAAGTTTCAGGAGCTAAGATCTTATATAATGGGGAGAACTAACATTTCTTCATTTACTAGATCTCATATAGCCAAAATCATTCGAAAATTTTACTTGAATTTTGTTTCCATTTTTGCTGCCATTACGACATTAACCATGAGCAGGACAACTTTTAGTAAACCAAGACCCCTAGGTACAGGGGTAATTGCTTAAGCGACTTTTTTAGCTTCTTCAAAGCAAACACCTCGAACTAACTTGAGCCCATGAGGATCCTACTACATACGAAAATAAGTTTATTAGTCATATAGAAGTAATGAATGTTGCCCTTTACCATGAAATCTCGCGTCAATGACAATGACACCGAGCTTTATCTAATCGCCTTTTACCATGTTAGCCCTCTCAACATCTACTATTAAAATATCTCATTCTCTAATTTTCCTCTTAGGGACTTCTCGTCCATGTCAGTTTCAAGCATAATAGGATCCTCATTAATAAGCCTCTACACAACAAGATAAAAGATTTTGGATAACTAACTTCATAGCCAAAAATAAAAAAATAAAAATAAAATTGTGAATTTTAAAATTAGATAGAAGAGAAAACTTACGCGAAACAAATTAAGAGTCAACGATGTCAATTTATTGTCACTCAATACAACAATTTTCTTGGTTTTTAAGCTCAACTCATACGTGCACAACAGCTCTCGAAATTCTCCAACCGTACATGGCATAAACATAGGAGGTTTGTAGTCCATAATATCAAAGATATTTGATGGATGACGTCCTTCCACATATGTCTCAGGTTTAAGTTCCTCATATATGGGTAGGTTGTATACATGCTGTAAAACCAACAAAAACAATATAAATTAGTAAGAAAAATAATAATATTTAAAGGTTATATATTAGATTTATTTATTTTTTCAAAAAGCTAAGAAGAAGATAGAGGTGGCACAATCACAATGCCATGAATGGAAGGATCGTAAGTGCAGCTGTATATGTGTTGGAGTAGTTTTTTTTCTGTAATATTCTTCTACAAGTGTGCCTCGAAAAATCGAATGTCGATAGACTGGCAAAATTTTTGCATTTGGTTCAGAAACATTTGATACTCCGTTATTTCTTCTCTCCTATGGACATCATGGCTAATGCCGCCAGTTACATCCTTGAATGTGGTAATTTCAACCGAAAGTCATATGATGATCTTAGCTAAGACATGGAAATCAATCTTAGAGCATAAATAAAAGAAATAGTATTCAACAACATAATAATTTTATATTTGGCATGTTAAAAAACTTGGGAGTATTGAGAGTATGAAATGCTAAAATCAAGCTTAATTTACTCTAAAGTATAACTAACTAATAAATCTTCCTCTTCAACAATCGGAACAATGACAAGCCAAACTTCATCCCAACTTCTCTCTGAGGCATGTCATCAATAATCAATTTGGGTAACATTAACATTTCCCAACACTTCTAATTAGGGCTCCAATCAGCAGATTAAAGATAAGCAAGAATTAGTCCCCACCATTATTGGCCAAATGCTCATTTCATACGCCAGTTTATCAGCTCTCCATCACTGCTAAAGCTTCATCAAAACCAACAGAAAATGCATTTGGGACCAATTTGGAGGTGATAAGCACTACTTGTCCCACATTTAGAACAAATATAAAGTGTTTATATAAATTACAGTTTACAAAGTGATTAGGAGAAGGGAAAGAAAGTGTGGGTGAACTGGTAAAAGGAAAAAAAAACTTCTGAAATTACAGTAGAGGCTCAAATAAAAAATGAAATGTATAAGACTCAAATCAAACGTACCAAAATTACAATAGAAACTCGAGTACGGTTGTAAGCAATGCTGCCATTGGAGCTTTGGAGTTGTGTTCCATATGCCCAAACTGTTGATGCTCAAAGGCATTGTAGACATGAACTTTTTTGCTATCACATAACAAGAAACAAGAAGAAAACCAATGAGAATGAGAACAACAAGAAGAAGAAGCAGTTAGGAAGAATAATAATATACTTTGTAGAGATAAAATGGGGCGAGAGGAAGAAGAAGAAATAAGTTGAAAATTATGATAGTACTACTTTATTCATTTGATGCCACATTCTTTTCTTTCTTCTTTCATCTTTTTTGAAAATTATGCATCTTCACTTGGAGAACTAATCAATATTTGGAATATTGATTATTCTTCCTCTCATTGAGTGTGTAGAAGTGTGTAGTGTGCGTGTGTGTAGAGTGTTTAGTGTGTGCGTTGAGTGTATGTGTGTGCGCACGTGCGTTCATGTAAAGTGTGTGGTGTTTTAGTGTGCACGTGCGGAAAGTGTGTGTAGAGTGTGTGTGGTGTAAAGTGTAGTGTGTGTGCGCACGAGCGTGTAGAGTGTGTATAGATTGTGTGTGTGGTGTAGAGTGTATGTGTGCGCACATGTGTGTGCATATGTGTGTGTTTGTGTGCACGTGTGTGTGTATAGTGAGTGGGTGTGTGTGTGCGCGCGCACACATGTGTGTGGGTGTGTATGTGCCCGCATGAGCATGTACGCGCACATGTGTGTGTGTGTGTGTGTTTGTGCGCGTGCATATGTATGTGTGCATGCATTGTGTGTACGCGCATGCGTGTGTGCGTCTGGAGGAGGGAATTGAAAATAAGGAAAAAATATATTTTTTTTAAAAAAGATGCCTAAATTGAAAAGTTAGTAAATAAGTTCCTACTGTTGTTGCTGCTACGAATGATTTTAAAATAGTTAGCTTTTAGAATGGAACAAACAGTGGCCACCGACAAAAGACAAAATTTTCTGTGCGTGTTTTTAAAGCGCCAAACAAAGAGAGAAAGAGATGAGTGGAGTTTGATCTGTGCTTTTTTCAAAGCTGAATATATAACAAAACATAAGTAACTAACAGTTTCTTTATTTTTTAAACACCAACATGAATATCTAAAGGTAGATATATGTCTAAGCTAACACTTAATATATTAATATTAGATGAAAAATTAATTACTTAATTGAAAATTCGAAATTAATCAATTAGAAGAGTGAGTAAGAGTTAAAATAACTAATTTTAAAATTCAAAAAAAGGAATAATAGAAAATCAATTCAATTTTTACCCTTAATTAAACTTGTTGGCATTTTATTTTGTATCAATTTGCAATCTAAACTTTCAAAATTTCTTCAAATTGAACCCTAGACTTGGTTAAGAAGTTTCAATTTATGCCCTCTATTCAATTTTTACAAATTCACCAACTAATTTTGACAAAAAAGTGTTGGCTTTTTGGCTTTTAATCTCAAATTAATGATTTAATATTTTGATGATATCAAACCTAATTCTATTTACTAACTATTTGAGCATTTTGAAGTGCTCATTGTGTAGATCTCGAAAAGACGATTCCAACGCATCTTGAATTGTTTTAATTGGAGCTCAAACGAAGAAGTTATGGGCAAAACAAAATTGAAGAGAAAAATTCTACATGGCATGACATGTGACAGTAATAATGATATGGGAGATAACGTGGAAGGTCAACGGTCAACCTTGATGACGTGGCATTTCAAACTGTCAAAATACTGACGTGGATGTGACATGACAATACGTGGATCAATAGGATTGCGACATGTGGCATATTATTATTATTTTAATATTTTAATATTGTTTTATTATTATAATAATATTTTTAATTTTTTTTTTTTTTGCAACCAATCAAAAGCTGACATGTGGCATAAACGGCTAGTTTTTGTTTTCTCTCTATTTAAGCGTCGAAAAAATTGAAAAAAATGGAAAAAAAAATCTGAAAAAGTCTACTACTCTTGGAGAGTACTTCCACCATTTTTTAGTAGTTGATTGGATGAACTTTGGGTGAAGAAAAGTAAGTAAATACGTTCAACCCTAGTGCAAGTGCACACTGTCGATGTAAGTATTAAAACAGGAGTATTCCTGAGTATCAATTCCACAGGGAACGGTGTAACAAAAATTATTTCTAAGCAAAATGTATGAAAAATGCAACTAAAAAAATAAAAACTGCAAAAACAAAGTTGGGTTTGGTGTGTTTGTTAAAAATAAATAATTGTAGAATCTAATTGCAAATTAAAGTGACATAAATTGCATAATTGAATTACAAAATCGAAAATTGCAAGTTAAAGTGACAAAGATTGCATAATCGAAAATTGCAAGATTGAATAGCAACTAAACAAACTTGATAAAAGAAATAAAAAAGTGTAAAATAAATTCTTTAGAGAAATGAGGGGCTCAAGAATGTCATTGCCTAAATTGTAATTGCAAACCAAAATTGCAATTCCAACCTATTCTACATTCAATTGTAAACCAAAATTGCTTATCCTATTTACCTTAAAGTTAGGTTTTATAAGACTAAGTGATTGACTTATATGTCTATAGTCCCTCCATCTTAGGTAATTTTGCTCAACAATTTTATGGGTTTTGGAGTCTTTAATCCCTATGTATAGGACAAAGAATTGGATTGTGTTTAAGCTCTTTTCTCCATCACTCGTGCGAAATCTGCTTATCACTAACCCCGTTGGTATTAGATCCAAGCTTGAGTTGCTTCCCTAGTCGATCAATCTAGGATCTCAATGAAATTTTGTTCAACACAAGCAAACAATTGAGATGTAGGCTTGGTTTTTATTGGAATTTTGGCTACAATTATTTCTTAGGGAATTCACATCCTTGAATCTCCTTAGAAGTTTAGCTCATATTAAAAGTAAAAATCTAAAAACTAATTTTAGAATTAAAATCCATGCAAGTAGAATTGCTTAAAAACCTATTTGCAACAAAGGAAAAAAAAAAACTAAGGAAATAAAAGTATCTTGCTGTAATACAGAGATAAAAGGAAGAAGAAACAAATAAACTTATTCAATTTCAAAGTATGGACAAAAACGCATGAATCATGAAACTTCCAGCATAGGTAATTTGAATTTCTTCAATCTAAAATTGAATCCAATAAGTGTATCAAAAGAAAGATTAAAACTAACACAACTCGACTAATTTAAAACAGAAATTGAATCCAGAAAAACATAGCAATACATCAACCATTCCAACTATCGTTCATACAACTTTTCTTAATCTCCAATCGATTCAATCTCTCAACTATTTCTAGGAAGAGATTGAGTCTTAACAACCCAAGTTTTCACTTGAATTGGATTGGAATTGAGGGAAAAACTGAGCTAAACAGTGCAACAACTTTCGGTAAAAAAACAAAGACGAGAAACTGGAAAAACATAGAGAAAAGCGAGAGGAAAACCCATGAAATTTCTACAATAAACGCCTCCAAAAATTGATCATCTTCTTCACTCATCTTCTCTCCTTTTATAAACCTTTATTAGGGTTGAATAATGCCCAAAATTCGTGCTAAAAAACCCCAAAAATCGTGCAGTAACAGGAGATTTCCGTATGCAGATTTCTTTCCTTTTTTTAATTTTTCTGCTGCTCCAAAATTGCAACTTCATCTTGCAATTTTTGTTCTGCAATTTCCACGGTTTCTGCACACAAGTTTAGTTTGTAAGATTCTCACCCTAATTGTCTTCATTCTTCTTTCTTTCTTATTTTTAAGCAACTTTCAACTATTTCCAAATGATCTTAAGATAAAACAATAATATTTTAAGTAATTGGGAGTTAAATAAGCCGTAATTCTAAGGCTTATCAGCAGTTTTTGAGCTTCCATTTTTTTTATTTCTCTTAGCCATTTGATGGCTTTTATTTGTAAGAAATCATTTCTTACATAGTTGTGAGTTTAAATTTGTGCATCTACTCTTTTGAGAGAGTTTGGGAGATTGTTCCTACTTTTTCAATCCATTGTAAGGGTTTCTCTTGATCCCGAAAAAGAGAGGTTGTAACGGTTTGTTCCTAAACAGTGGAAAGGATCGGGTTTGTTCTTGCTCCTGAAAAAGGAACACTATAATGGTTGGACTGTGAGTCGTGAAAAGAGTTGTTTGTTGTTCTAGTAGAATACTGATCAAGATGAGCTTGAGGAGTGGAGTAGGTCGGGTTGTGCCGAACCACTATAAAGCTTCGGTGTCATTTTCTCTATCCCTATTCTTTGTTATTGTTGCAATTAATTTTCTATTATTTTTTATTGCATAAAATTATTTCCTCTTTTATGTTTGTTTAGATTGGTAGTTTTTAAATTGTCCATATTCTTTACCAATCTTATTTTTCGAATTCAATAGGGTGTTTAAAATTATTTTTGGTGTTAATCTTTTGTTTAATTTGAAGTGAATTTATTTGCATGAATTCTTGGTTGAATTAATTGTTTGTAAAAAATGTATTAATTTGTTTAATTGTGCCCACTTAGCAAAAAGTTTAATAAAGTTTAAAGAAATTTTATTCACCCCCCTCTAGGGTTGCTATACCGATCCTACAATTGGTATTAGAGTAAGGTTGCTCTTGTCTTTAATTGAATATATTTTTCAAAAGTTATTCATCTGATACCCATTGTTTAAGTTTTCACTCCTACAATTGGTATCAGAGCGGTTGTTCTTTTGATAAAATTATTTTTCAAATATTATTTTGATACTTAAAGTATCTTATTAATATTTTGAAAAATTATTTCAAAGGTTTAATTGCTAAGAGCTATGACAACTTTATATTTTCTTGAAGGTCATTGTATTGATAAACCTAATTTCTTTGATGGTATAAATTATGATGTTTGGAGGAAGAGAATGAAGTTTTTTTTTGCTCGGTATTGATTTCAATATTTGGTATGTTTGTGAACATGTAAATTGAAATTGGATGATAAATTTTTTAAATTACTCTCTTTTAATGCCCAAGCCATAAATATCATATATTGTGCATTAGATAGAAAAATATGTGATGAAATTTTACATTTACATTTTACATATGCATATGATATTTTAAATTTTATTGATAATGTGCATAGTGTTGAAAGTTCTTCTTGTACTACTAATGATTTATTTGATGTAAAGGAGAATCATAATTCTCAAAATCAAGAAAAATTTCATGAAGTGGGAAAGGAAAAATGTGATGGAGCCTCCCTATGCTTGATGGGTCTTCGGATAACGATTCCGATGATAAAAGTATTGAAGATGAGGTAAATCATGAATCTCATTCTTATGATAAATTATTTGATGCATTTGAAAGCATGCAACATGATTTAAAAAAGCTTGGTTCTAAATATGTCAAACTATCAAAGAAGTATAAGACTTTATCCTTTGATAGATGAAAATGCATGTTTGAAAAATGGAGCTAATAATGTGTTGCATAATGAGATTGATGATAGTTGTGAAGTGAAAGATACATTGAATGATAAAATAAAATTTCTTGAAATTGAGAATGATGAACTCAAATCTTTATCATGTCAATTGAAAATTGAATTGAATGATTTGAGAAATAAGAATGAGAATATTGAATCTTTCTCTTTGGAATTAAAAGATGAAATTGCTAGCTTGAAAGATAAAATAATTGATTTGAAAACTAGCAATACTTCTTTAGAAAAAGAGAAATGTTCTTTTGTTGATAAGATTAAATTTCTTGAATGTGATAGTCATGAGAAAAATGATCTTTTGCATGTGCTTAAAGAAAAAGAATTGTTTGCTAATAAAGAGTTTGAAATTGCAAAAGAGTCCATAAAGAAATTGACTATAGGTGCACAAAAATCAAATAAAATTATTGACATGAGTAAATCTTTTAATGACAAAAGGGGATTAGGCTATGTTGATGAAAATTCTCCATCTAGTTCTAAGACTATTTTTGTTAAAGCTACTCCTAGTATGTCTAAAAATGCTTTCTCCGATGTGCCTAGTCTTGTTAATTCTAACTTTGTGTCAAAGCATGATAAAGTTAGAAATATTCATGAAAAATCAAATTTTGTGCCTTTACAATTTCATGCTAGATCAAAATGTGGTCATAATGTGAAATTTGAGCATAAGCATGAAAAGGGTAGAGATTTGTATGAAAAATTAAAATTGTGCCTAAACATGATCATACATAATCCAAATGTCTTTAGTGCCTAATCATGAAAATGCTAGAGATATGCATATGAAATCAAATTTTGTGCCTACATGTCATTATTGTGGAGTTAAAGGTCATATTAGACCTAATTGTTTCAAATTGAAAAATACGCCTAGAAAGAATTTCTTGAATAAAAATGTTGTGAAAAATCATTTGTTAAAAAGAAATTTTTACCTAATGTTGTTTGTTATTCATGTGGCAAAATTGGTCATAAATTCAATACTTGTTATTTGTCAAAATTGAATGCTGTTGATGTTGGAACAAATTTGAAATGGGTTTCAAAATCTATGTTTTCTAACAATGAAGGACCCAAGAAATGGGTACCAAAATCCTTTGGTTGAGCTTTCTTTGTAGGTGTTATTTCAAGAAGCAATTGGTTGTTTGGACCTCAAATGGTTAATTAATTTAAATGGATCAACTATTATGGCTTGCTTGAATCCAACAAAGGAAAAAATTGCATATTTGGTAACATGTATTTGTGGATTATTAATATAAATATTTTGTTGGTATTTATTGTGGAGATTATATCTCTTGATGGATTTGAAATATTTGAGATTGATTTCTTGAATATTATTAGACTAAATGCTTTTAAGTAAATTGAAGATATTTTTTTTCCATTTATGTCTATGATTGTTTAATTTATCGATTATTGGATATGCTCTTGAGAAGGTTAAGATTGATTATTTCCAAATTTATCCATAATTCCTTTTGCTTGTTATTCAAGTTATAGATGCATGCCTTGAGAAAAAATTGAATATATATTTTTGGCATCTATTTATATTATTACTCATTATTGGAATTTGATTTATCCATGATTTCCTTTTTAAAATAATTTGTCCATGATTTCTTGATATTTTGATTGTTTTATTACTGCTTGATTTTGATTATTGGGATTATGATTTTGAGATTTATCAAAAATGCCCAATACTTGAATTACTTGTTATGTTATGGATTTTTGAATTGGTGGAAACTTGATGTTATTGAAGTTTGGAATATTCTTGTTAATAATTGATTTTATAGGTTGTTGTGGGTGAAATTGGACTAAAGAGGTAAACTCGAATTACAAGAGAAACTTGCAAGATAAGATTAACCTTTTCAAATCCAATTCCTAAATAAAAGGGGAAATCTTTTATATCCTTATCTAAAAAGGAATATGGAAAACAAAAGTCCTATAAATACGTCATTATGACTTAAAGAAATGGAGTTCAATTTCAACCCTCATTCTCTAAACTCTAGTTTGTTACACCCAAATTCTCCTTACTAACTTAAGCATCGGAGTTGGTGTGGCAAATGTCACATAAGTGCCTAGCTTTTCCTCTTCTGCAGGTCATCTCTTTCTCCCAAATTAAAAATTTACCGTGGTTGTCACGTGGAGGTCAGATGAAATTCTCTTGTCCAAAATTTGGCAACAACAATTGGCGTCGTCTATGGGGAACAAGAGTGATCTACCTTGCATACATGAATTGAGAAAATCCAAGCTATAAAGACATGGGGGCTTAATGAGAAGGCACTTTCATCATATTTACCAACTGAAGGAATTCACCAGAAGATCCAATGAAATTCGCTTTTAATCGGATATTCACAATAAATGTACTCCAAATGAAGCTACTCACCAGAAAAGACCGAAATGTTCCCTATAGGGTTGGACGACAATCTTAAGGATGATCTGAGGTACGCCTCAGAACCCTCAAATTCCTACAGAAAAATGGAGAAACCAACACTCTGGGAAGAATATCCCCACAGGGTCAGACAGTAATCCTAGAGAGAATTCGAGGCATATCTCGAAATGTCACAATGACTCCAAAACTTAAAAAGGCTACTCCCAAGTCATGCTCCAAACAGTTAAGCTCATAAACTCACACTACAAATCCTAACTAGGAAGTAGGGGCTAATGTTGTTGGTGAAATTGGATTAAAGAGGTAAACTCGAATTACAAGGGAATCTTGCAAGATAAGATTAACCTTTTCAAATCCAATTCCTAAATAGAAAGGGAAACCTTTTATATCCTTATCTAAAAGGGAATATGGAAAACAAAAGTTTTATAAATACGTCATTATGACTCAAAGAAAGGGAGTTCAACTTCAACCTTTGTTCTCTAAACTCAAGTTTGTTACACCCAAATTCTCCATACTAACTTAAGCATCAGAGCTGGTGTGGAAAATGTCATATCAGTGCCTAGCTTTTTCTCTTTTACAAATCATCTCTTTCCCCCAAATTACAAATGGTCATACCATTCGTTTAACTGATATATGCTAACCAATTATATATTAAATGTTTAGTCTCATTTATGCATATCATATACTATCAACATTTAAGGTGTCTTATGATACTCTTCTTTAGAAATAAATATCAAATATTTGATAACAATTTTCTCAATATAAGATGTTTGAGACAAAGTTAACATTTTGTCATTAAAATCTCTATTTTGGACATATAAAATATACTGAGTCATTCCAAATCACTTATTTAAAATTAGTTACTTAGTCAACTTTTTATGTTAGATAGAAATCTTACATCATTCATAATGAGTAAAATATCATTAACATAAAACATAAGAAAAAATCTACTAAGAAATTAATAATTTTCTTGTCTATACAAGCTTTATTAATATTTATCCAAAGTCATAGGTTTTGATACTTTTATCAAACCTTATATTCAAAGATCTAATTGTAAAATTCATTTCATAAATGAACGTTTACTATTTTGCAAACCTTCTGCTTTTGATCTTTGAAAATAAACATCTTTGATTGATTTGTGTAAATGCATTATCTAAGATTTATATTCATAAAAGAATTATAAACATTCATTTTTTATATCACATATGCAACAATGAATTAAATAATGCTTATAGACTTCAGCATGGCAACAAGTGAAAAAATTTACTCGCAGTCTACTTTTACCTAGTAGGTTTAACCCATTAGTCTCACTTTGCGAGCAATAAGCCTTCAACTTTGTCATCTAACATGACAATTTTGGGCTTCAATTAAGTCCTTGTAAATGTTGAGTCATCTCATAACTCTCCCACTATGATGAGACTTATCCAATTCATGACTATGATTTATTTGACTTTCAAATGTAATTAAATCGTTAACAACTTTAGTTAACTATTTAATGGCTTCACTTGGGACCAATTTATTAACACTATCTCACCTTATTAAAGGTTTTAGTCTTTTATTTGATATTCCTTATAGAAAAATGATATTTTTCATACAAATATCTTATTCTTTTTAAGAACTAAATAAAAAATCATTTTGTACTCCTTAGGGGTGACCAGCATTTAGGCATATTTTTTTAACACATTCAGTCTCTTTGGATTTGTTTTAGCACGTATGCTTAATAATCCTAAATATTGAAGTGTTGTAAACTAACTTTATTATTCTTCTATAATTCCAAAATTGTCTTGTAGACACTTTTGGAGGGAATAATGTTCACTATGCAATCTCTATTGCATATCCTAACTAGAGTTTGGTAATGGTGTGTAACTCATTATTAATGTGACCATGTCTAACAAGGTCTTGTTTCTCCTCTTGTAGCACAATTTCACACAATTGTACTTGGTATTAAGAGTTGGGATACAATCCCACTTTCTATCAATTAATCTTAGTACATAAGGTTCTTGTACTTTCCACTATGATCTGATCATAATGTCTTGATAGATTTACCTAATCGATTTTTAACTTTAGCCTTAATTTTCTTGAAATTTTCAAAAATTTAGACGTATGTTGTATTAAGTAAAGATACTTGTACCTTAAATGATCATCAACTAGCGTGATGAAATATTTATGACTTTGTTTGGCGTTTACATTCACGAGAACTGTAACGACCCTATAGGCTCAACACGCTACCTAAGAGTCATTACTAAGTCACGTCGCTATATTACCGAAAATTTCGGCAGCATAACGACGTAACTACGCGAAAACCAAAAATTTGACCCTTACCTGATAAGACATAGAAAAACACACTTCTAAGATTTTCAAACAACCTCCTAGCATCCAACAAACTTCTCAATATGATGCTAGGGTTCAAACAGCAGAAAGCCAAATACACGTGCACGATTTACAAAGAAAGGTTAAAAGACTTTGAAACATTCTCCTAAACATTTAAAAACTCGACATGAGTTCTATGTACATCCTGAAACATAAAAGAAGCGGAATAGCGATCGCTCGGCTCCCATGACTCGAGTAGCTGATCTCCGGTCACGCGCTAGGGCCGATCTTAGCCTTACCTGAAAACATTTTTAAAAGGAAAAGGGTGAGTATTAACGAATAATACTCAGTAAGTAACTCATAGTTTCAAAATAAGAGTTTCAATCGCATGCAACATGTCATTTTAAATCATAAAACCATCGTAAACCATCGCTTTAGTAGGGGACCTAAAATTCGTTTTATAAACCATGTACTTTTCCTCGCGGCTCTCGTGAACGATTAAATTCTCCCGAGGGCCTCGTGAATAGTCCGAAGACATAATTTTCCATCGAATAGAGTCCTCCCCTAACTCTGAGAGTTGAGCTCGAAAGCTAACATACATCGTGGAGTCCGAAGACTCAGCCCGAAGGCTACCATCGTGGAGTCCGAAGACTCAAGCCCGAAGGCTACCATCGTGGAGCACTCTCGAACCTCGGGAGCATAGAGAGTCCGAAGACTCGGGTTCCCTCATAACCCACATAAAACTTTTGGGAGAATTATCGTCACGGCCTTACATAAATCTTTTCATGAGCACACAACACATGCATGAGGTCCCACTCGTTTTTGAACATACTCATGAATGCATAAGTCAAGGCAATCGCATTTCAAAGACATACATATCATTTCCATTCTTTTTAACATGAAAACTCAAATAGAACTCATGGAACTAGCGTATAAAGGAATATACATATAAAACACTTTCTTTCTTAAATACTTACACGAAAAACATAAACTTTCAAAGTAAATATAGGGCTAGCTCTAGGTTTCGAAAACTTCTTTCGTTGTGAGATCCCTTACCTTAAATCTTTACTTACTAAAATACCCTTTCTTCACTAGTAATGAGCTTCTCGAGTTCCCACTCCAAGAACAATCCAAGGTCCTCGACAAATCACCTAAAAAGTGTCCTAAACAGGTCTTAAACCAACCGAATTACGCTAAAACGCATTCTAACATTAATAACTCGACGAAACGGACCAAATGGCAATTTTACCCAACTCCGGCGAGCGGCGGCGCGTGGAACTCCGGCGACGGAGCGTGGGACTTCCGATCGGCGCGTGGGGGTTCGTTTATGATGTGTTGCAGCCCGATTTACAAGAATTCGAGGTCATTTTGCTGAAAATCAATCAAACTCGAGCCCAAAACGCCAAACATCTCACGGAAACGAAAACCCACCTTGAAAACGCGGCTGAAATGGTGTTTTCCGGCGAGCTTAGAGTTCAAAACCACCGACGGTTGTAAACGTAAGAGCCCTCGTCGACCGGCGTGCACGTAGAGAAGCTTTCGTTGATCGGAGCCTTCGCGCGAGCTGTTCAGATGACAGACGAAAACGCGGCGGCAAGCTTCGTGCGGCAGCTTGCTCGCGAGCAGCGGTGGGCGGCGGTCGTGCCGCGAGGTTCGTGGCTGTCGGCGTTCGGTTGAGGGAAATGGCCGGCGTGAGGCTGAACGGTGGCTGGGTTCGGCCGAGAGAGAGAGAGAGAGAGAGAGAGAGAGAGCTGCGCGAGGGAGAGAGAGAGTAAATCTCTTTTTTTTTTTCTTTTTTTTTTTTAAAAAATAATAATAATAATAATAATAATAATAATAAAATCAAAATATCTTCTCTCTAAAAGACCATAATACCCTTTCCTTTTCCAAAAATCACCAAATTACCCTCAAAATAATTAAATTCATAATAAAACTTTACCAAAACAACATTTTAAACTTACCCAAAGAGTCTCGGGTGTTACAAGAACACTTGGGTCAGAATGTGTAAGCCCAAAGTATTCTTGGCCTTGTAGCCTTATTTAATAAAGCTTCAATGATTATCTTGCATGAAAGGTAAGATCTACAGACATGTAAAGTCATTATTTAACTTTTAGAGAATTACCTCTTACTAGTCCTATTCAAGTTGATGTTAATCAATCTTAACTGCCAAATTCAAATATCATCTTTTAAGAGAAAACAACGTCTTCCTATTTTGAATTCTATAATCCTGAATATCTCATTATTTTATAATATAGTATATGTCAATATTTTAACATATACAAATTGTTCTTATTTTTAGCTGAATGTATTTTCAAACAATTTTAAAAATATAAACTTCAATACTTCAAAGTAATTCATACTATATGAACTTTTTAATAATAAAGTTCGAGAAATTGAATTTCTCTTATGGTTACTACGAAGGGAATAATCGAATTAAACCTACAACGGAAGCGTTGGAATCGACTTTGATTTTATTTTAGAATTAAACAAAACAAAAATATTTTAGGCTAAGCAAAACATACCTTTGAGATAAATATGGAGATATTTCTGGCGGATATTTTATCTCCTCCATAAAATATTCCTGGCTATGACTCGAACACAGGACCAAAGCTTGTGGGAACCTCTTGAAAGAAAATCCACAAGAGATTGAAGAGGAAAAGGTCTAGAGAGAAGGAGATATGTGTTGTGTCTAATGGCTCAACCTAAGGGTCCTATTTATAGAGACCAAAGGAAAATCTTTGTCATAATTAAAATATTATATTTTAATATCTAATATATTAAAATATATCTTATATTTATTTGAATCTCATTCAAATCTCCTACGATATTTACTTATTTGAATCTTATTCAAATTCTATAAATATCTTCTATTTAATATATCTAATATATATTAATTATTTTAATATTTAATGTATCAAATACAATAAATATATTTTCCTCTTATATATTTAATATATCTAATATATTAAATATTAATTTGAATATTTCAAATTTTTCTTTCAACTAAATTGATCTTTTAGTGTTACTATGGGCTAGCAAAAGGACCTTATGGACCTACAGATTATAAGCTTCAATGATACAAAATCAATTAATTAAACTCTTTAATTAATTAACTTTCATTCATTAACTATAGGTCACTCAACTATAGACCTAGAGTTGCACTCTTATGCACTGTAGGACAAGTTGTGTCCATAGATATAATTATTACATGCAAGTCGATCATTCACGAGTTGTTCGTAATTACAGCTAGGTCAAAAGTTCGTTTTACCCCTATAATTACATCTTGCACCTTAAGTACCATTGATCCTCTAATGAACAATCTGTTTATAATCTAATTATAAACTAAGTTCCTCTCGGGCCAGTGAAAGGATGGGGCCCCATTGTTCAAGTCCCGAAATCAGCACTTAAAAGAACTATTCATCTACTTACCCTATATGGGAATGTGTGAATTCCATTTTGTGAGATTATGTTCCCAACTCCCTATTTTGTCAAGTCCCCAAAATGGTAGGCATATTGAATCGGCTACAAAAGCCACTCTCACTCATGCAAATCAAAGGACAAGCTCTCACAGGTAGGAGTTCATAACTCACTCAAGATTAAGATCGAGTCACATATGATCATCCTGATGAAATATTAATCTTCTCAATTAACGGATTTATAAAGAGATATTAAATATTTGGTGGTCCAGTCTTATACAAACTCATTGTATAAGATACTCCCATTCACATGTCTCCATATGAACGATTTTGATCAAATCATTTGTAACTATTACAAAGTGAGTTGTATTAATAGTATTGTCAGAATAAGGCACTCAACCTTATCCATATACTATGACCCTTTAGATTATGTCTTGAACATGATCCTCCCATATGTCAACCACATACTATTCAAGATTACACTAATAACCTTAGATTTTTCATATAATGGATGATATTATATTCCAAATAAAATAATCAAAATTATTATTAATTATTAAATAAATTATTAATTACGAGGCTTTATGGCATAAATTCCAACATACTAAAAACACCATATTCAACATTAAGTGACAGACTTAATGACATCTTAATGTCTCAAACTACACTAACTGAGACTGGCTTCTTGGTGCCAACCTGTAGAAACTATTATACATGTTAAGTATTTTCCAAGAACTGTATATTAAATGTAATAAAGAATAAATCTTGATAGTGGATCTTGTATTAACTATCTAGGTGACGTTATTTATTCTCCACAAAAAATCTAGTGAATCAAATTTACTTTTATCTATATTATTCTTCCCATAGAGGTATTTCAAAAATTCTTCTCATTGTGACTGTTTTGACTAATTTAGGAACTATTTCCTTTTATATAGCTTCAATCATTTGATTTCTTTTCTTGAATTTTTGTAATACTTAATTCGAGATCATTTAAACAATTATCTAAATTTAACTTCTATTGACTTCAACATCTCATATGTTGTTGTCATTTTCGTTATCTTCTAAGCTTGACATCTAACATGTCAACTAAGAGATACGTACGAGCTATCTCGTTAACTTTTGATTCATTAATCATGTCCTTCACAAACCGAATAACATTAGCAACATGTTTTTTAGAACATTTCTCAATAAAGACAAATTCAAAATTTTACATTGCCTTTATAGTGTTAACGTTACTTTTTCAAGTAATACAATTTCTCAATTTTGATTTATCAGTAATAAAATTAAAAATTATGAAAGAAACTGACATAATATTGAAATATATAAAATATATAATTTAACATCATGAAAACAATTATCCATTCAATTTTAACATAGAAATCAAACAATTTGAAAAATGAACCCTATAAATCATTTCTAATGCTATGGTACTTTAGTGAGTTAGAATAAGTGTCGTTGTAAGGTAGGTCAAGTATTCCTTTACTAAACTGAGACAATCTCAACCAAGTATTAGACTAGAATAACTCTTATTCCTATAATATTTAGTTACCATTAGTTTGGTCAAAAACATTATTAACAACATCAATAAATCATTTGTAAGTGTGACCCATCATTTTAGATCCCATAGTTTTATCCCAACAGTGCCACCGTATGGTAGAACAAGTATTAGAAACAAAACTACAATCTTATCCTTCTCATGAGTTCACCCTGATATTGACCCATGCAAACACCTTCATTAGGGGGACGGTCCAAAAGCCGTCGCGAGGTCCCGCATGAATCTCATGATGTGAACCAATGATGGAAATCATAGGATATGTTGACACATTTCCTTCTCCCACTTACTATTTTGAAATAGAGTTTTCTCTTACTTAGACAAATTAGGCTAATCTCATTTATCTAAATTCCTCAATCTACCTTTCATAACTTTTATGTTGTTAGATTGATTTTAATGTGAATTACTGATCAGGTGAACTTTGCGTGAAGAAAAGTAAGTAAATACGTTCAACCCCAGTGCAAGTGCACATTGCTGATGCAAGTATTAAAACAGGAGTATTCCTGAGTATCGATCCCACAGGGAACGGTGTAACAAAAATTATTGTTAAGCGAAATGTAAGAAGAATTGCAACTTGGAAACTAAAAATTGCAAAAATAAGGTTGGATTTGGTGTGTTTGTTAAAAACAAAATAATTGCAGAATCTAATTGCAAGTTAAAGTGACAAAGATTGCAGAACTGAATTTAAAGTGACAGAGATTGCATAATTGAATTGCATAATCGAAAAATTGCAAGATTGAGTAGTAAACTAAATAGACTTGGCAAATGAAAATTGCAAAAGAAATTTTAGATAAAGGAAGGGCTCAAGAATGTCATTGCCCTAAGTTGTAATTGCAAACCAAAATTGCAATTCCAACCTATTCTACATTCAATTGTAAACCAAAATTGTTACTCCTATTCACCTTGAAATTAGGTTTTAGGAGACTAAGTGAGTGACTTATATGTCTATAGTTCCTCTATCTTAAGTAATTTTGCTCAACAATTTTATGGGGTTTGGAGTCTTTAATCCCTATGTCTAGGTAAAGAATTGGCTTATGTCTAAGCTCTTTTCTCCATCACTTGTGTGAAATCCACTTATCACTAACTCTATCGGGATTAGATCTAAGCTTGAGTTGCTACCATAGTTGATCAAGCTAGGATCTCAACAAAATTTTATTCAACACAAGCAAACAATTGATATGTAGGCTTGGGTTTTAGTTGGAATTTTGGATACAATTACTTCTTACAGAATTTACATCCTTGAACCTCTTAAGAAGTTTAGCTCATATTAAAAGTAAAAATCCTACAACAAACTCTAGAAATTAAGTCCATACTAGAAGAATAAATAAAAATGCTAATTGCAACCAAAAATTAATTGAGTTAAAAACAGCTAGCCATCAAAATTGAATTAAACAATTGAACCAAAGCAATAGACAAGCATACTTCATTCCTAGATAACCCATGAAATAAACAAACTTTAGTGAAGATAAATATTCAACAAAAATCTAAAATAAAACTCAGTAAAAAAAAACCCATGAATCATGAACTTCCAGCAAAGTAAATTGAATTCCTCCAATATAAATTGAATCTAATAAGAATATCAAGTACATTAAACAAAGCTTGAAAAGTACATCACTCAACTATATTAAAACATAAACTAAATTGAAACAGAGGAATCCCAACAACATTCAACAAATCTTCACTTCTTTTCCAATCGATTCAATCCCTCAACTATTTCTAGGAAGAGATTGAGTCTTTACAACCCAAGTTTTCACTTGAATCAGATTGGATAAATCAAAGGAAAAATAGAACTAAAAACTTGCAGCAATCTTCGGTAAACAGGGGAAAAAAAAAACTAGACTCGACAGAAAATAGAGGAAAAAAATTGGGTAGAAACCACGAGCAAAAACTCCAAAAACGTCCTCCAAAAATCGATCCCATTCTTAATTCACTCATCTTTTCTCCTTTTGTAGGCCTTCATTAGGGTTGAATAATGCCCAAAATTCGTGTTAAAAATCTCCCAAATCATGCAGCAAATGGGGATTTTCGGATATGGGTTAAATGCAAATTTTTTTCATTTTTTGAATTTTTTTGTTGCTCTAGAGAATTGCGACGCGACTTCATTTTGCAATTTCCACAATTCCTTGCAATGCAATTGCAACTTCATCTTACAATTTCGATTATGCAATTTCCACAATTCCTGCACACATGTTTAGTTTTTAAGATTCTCACTCTAATTGTTTTCATTTTTCATTCTTTCTTATTTTTAAGCAACTTTCAACTATTTCCAAATGATCTTAAGACAAAACAAGAATATTTTAAGTAATTGGGAGTTAAATAAGCCTTAATTCTAAGGCTTATTAATTACCAAGTTTTTAAACTATTTCAAAAAAAAAAAAACTAATCACATTATGAGCATGCTTAGTGAAATTAAATAAAATTTGACTAATTCAACTTCCAGGTCGGTTCCTAGTTAAAGGTGTTCCCTTTTGGTCAACTTAAATACCCAGTCTTAGATAGAACCTTTCGTAGACAGAGTTCCCTTATGGTCAATTTTTATTTCAAATTCATTAAATTTTAATTAACTATTAATTATTAGATTAATGAACCTAAGTGAATTTAAATAATGTTTTTAGTCATATCAAAAAACTAATTCACTTATTGGATAATTTTAAAATTCTATCATTTTAAACCCTTTAAAACAAATTAAAAGATCATTCTTGATATTTTATTCTAATCTTATTAGAAAAAATAAAAGATAAATTAAATTCAAAACTTAAACTATTTTATCTTTGAATTAAATTATCTTTATTTATGGAAGACCTAATCTTATTAGGAAATTAAAATATCTAATATTATTTCGAAAGAATCTAATCTCATTAGGAAACAAATAAAGATTAATTAAATTCAAATTTTAAACTATTTAAAGCATGAATCACAATATCTTTAATTTAAGGAAACCCTAATCTCATTAGGAAATATCTTAATCCTATTAGGAAAACATGGATTCCAATTATAAAATAAAATATCCTAATTTAATTTTCCAAATATAGCAATTATAATCAAATATATGAAAAATATAAACTTATTAGGAAAGCATCTTAATTCTATTAGGAAACATTCTAATTAAATTTTCTAAATATAACAATTATATTTAAAAGTAATTAAGATGCATGGTCATGCTTAACCTATGGTGGGATTTTAATCTAAATGACATACTTTATGCAACAATCAATTAATTTAAAACATACATCACATGCATAATTAAATTAAACTTAGCAAAATTGATCGACATATTTGGTATATCCTAAGAAAAATTGAAGACAAAATTTAAATTACAAAATTCAAATTTCCAAGACATATCTTGGTGTTCAAATCTTTCTCTTTTGGCCATTCAAATTAGGGTTTAAGAAAACCCTAAAATTTCTCTGCCACCGCAAGAAACAACTGGGCTAAAAAAATATATCAGCAGCCATCACACATATTCACTATTAGCTCTCGTCGGAACCATCAATTGAGTTAGTAACACACTCCATCGGCTTGAAGAAGTGGTACCATCATTCTTGCCTTACTTGCCTCACGTTCATGGCTGATTGTACAATACATATACATATATATATATTAAGAATTTAAGACATAGCTAGCGTAAGTGGTATCATGCCTATATATTGTATTCCTCAATTGGCTGCAAGTTGTAGTGCATGCATATATTCAAGGTATTGTGGGATCCACATGAGAATCTCATACTCCATTATAAACTCCAGAATAAATTTGTCTTCATGAAATTACAAATCAATTGCAACCCCAAAATAAACTTGCAATTACCCACTTGCAAATATGTGCTCTTCAAGAATCAATATCGAGAAACTAACTTGTAATTCATCCATGCAATTAGGCGGTGATGCATGGATACAACAAAACACACAAGCATCCATTCACATGTTGAGTGAAAACACATTCAAGTCGCCTCGCTAGTTGCTTGAAATCACTTGTTAAGTTCACCATAGTAGCTTTGTATGAATTCAAACAAAAAATACAAAGAACCCTATCCCTTATGGGTTTTACAATTGATCTAATAAAAAACTATTAAATCTAATGCTCAAATAGCCTAAACAATTAATTTGCAAACCAACATATATTACATATATGAAATTAAAAATACCCACCATACAAAACCTTAATTCTAAATAAAATTCAAAGATCGCTATGATACCAATTGTTAGGAATGAACATTTCACTCCGCAACGAAAGTATTGGATCATCTTTGATTTTATTTAAAATTAAACTAAAAAAAATAAGATTAAGCAAACTTACTTGGAGTATAGATGGAAATATTTTTGGCGGGTCTTTATCTTCTCCACAAAGTCTTCATGGCTATGACTCGAACACATGACCAAAACTTGTGAGAGCCTCTTGAAAGAAAATCCACAAAGGATTGGAGAGGAAGAGATCTAGAGAGAATTTTCTAATTCTCTATTGAGGAGAAGTGTGTTATGTCTAATAACTCAACCCAATGGTCCTACTTATAGATAAAGGGAAAATCTTTTCCATAATTAAAATATTATATTTTAATATCTAATATATTAAAATATATCTTATACTTATTTGAATCTCATTCAAATCTCCTACAATATTTATTTATTTGAATCTTATTCAAATTTTATAAATATATTTTCTTTAATGTATCTAATATACATTAATTATTTTAATATTTAATGTATCAAATACGATAAATATATTTTCCTCTTTTATATTTAATATATCTAATATATTAAATATTAATTTGAACACGTCAAATTAAATATTAATTTGAACATTTCAAATTTTTATTTCAACTAAATTGATCTTTTAATGTTATTATAAGCTAGCAAGGGGACCTTATGGACAAATTATAAGCTCCAGTGATACAAAATCAATTAATTAAACTCTTTAATTAATTAATTTTCATTCATTAATTATAGGTCACTCCACTATAGACCTAGAGTTGAACTCTTATGCACTGTAGGACAAGTTGTGTCTATAGATATAATCACTACATGCAAGTCGATCATTCACGAGTTGTTTGTAATTACAGTTGGGTCAAAAGTCCATTTTACCCATGTAATTACATCTTGCACCTTAAATACCACTCATCCTCCAATGAACAATTTGTTTATGATGCAACCATAAACTAAGTCCCTCTCGGGCCAGTGAGAGGGTGAGGCTCCATTGTTCAAGTCCCGAAATCAGCACTTAAGGGAACTAAACTCATCTACTTACCCTACATGGGAATGAGTGAATTTCATCTTGTGAAATTATGTTTCCAGCTCCCTATTTGGTCAAGTCCCTAAAATGGTAGACATATTGAATCGACTACAAAAGCTACTTTCACCAATGCACATCAAAGGACAAGCCCTCACAAGCAGGAGTTCATAACTCACTCAAGATTAAGATCAAGTCGCGTAGGATGATCTTGATGAAATATCAATCTTCTCAATTAACGGATTTATAAAGAGAGATTAAATATTTCATGGTCCAATTTTATACAAACTCATTGTATAAGATACCCTCACTCACATGTCTCCACATGAATGATTTGGATCAAATCATTTGTAACCATTCAAAGTAGGTCGTATCAATAGTGTTGTCAGGATAAGATAAGACACCCAACCTTATCCATATACTATGATTATTTAGGTTTTTTCTTGAAAATGATCATCTCGTATGTCAACCACTGTTCAAGATTACACAATGACCTTGGATTTTTCATATAATTGATAATATTATATTGAAAATAAAATAATCAAAATTATTATTAATTATTAAATAAATGATTAATTACGAGACTTTAGGGCATAAATTGAATTTATGTCCTAAAGCAATTTTCACCATAAACTTTCAATTTCATCAAATTAGACTCTAAACTTAGACAATTGTTGCAATTTTTACCCTCTATTCAATTTTCACTAATTCATCTACTAATTTTAACAAAAATTAATGTGAAAGTCACCATAAACTTACTAATTTTAATAACATCAAATTTTGCATAAAATTAAGTTTGATCAATACACAAATTAACTATTGAATAACCTTGTAAAAATTCACAAATTAACTATTAGAGGGTTAAAATTGTAATACATTTTAAAGTTTAAGATTAAGATTGTAACACTTATCTAAATTTATGGTATAATTTGATGAAATTAAAAATTTAGGATCAAAATTGATACAACACGATAAGTTTAGAAGTAAAATTGATTTTTTTTCCTAATTTTTAAGTTTGTTAATTTGTTCATTGACTTATGAGGTTAAAGCCAGATGGACGCCATTAGCCAAAATACACAAAGTCCAATCAAATCGTTCCAAATTTCCCACGCGCTGAGTTGGCGAGTTGAGGCTGTCGTTAAATTGGGAAGCGTACGTGACGCACACTCGCGCGCGTGGGCCATTTGAAACTGTATGAAAAGACAAAAAGGCCCCTTTCTCGGCGTTCTCTTTCTTTTGTTAAGAAAACGGACGGCCCAAAACGGATCCTCCTGGACCCCGCCTTCGCCTTTTGCTCTACACTATTCTAGTCGGTCACGGGGCTTCCACTTCCAACCCTTGATTTTGAAATAAATTGATTATAATAATATTTCTTATTACCTATTATCAAGTTTCAAAATGTCGATATCGACGAAAATATTAAAGTCTCAATTTTATAAAAATATCGATGTCGATGGATATTTTTGAAAAAATTTTAAAAATAAAAAATTCAAAAAAAATATTTAAATTAATGAATAAACATTTTGCATTTTTAAATGAATTAAAATACTTGTTGCAATATTATATTCACATTGCATTACATTTTCTTGCTATTTTTTTAATATTTCATCAATTTTATACGGTATAGTAAAAATATCGATTTCTCTCTTATGTCGATGTCGAACTCATAGACATGTGGAAATGTCGATATGTCGACGGAAATTTAATATTATGCTTATTATCCATATAATTTAATTTTATAATATAATTTGTGTTCATTTTATCATCATATTTAAATTTTGACCGAATATAGGTTATACTCTCTAATGTTTTTAGTATTTTTTTTTTTCTATTTAGTCATTATTTTAAAATTTTCAATTTAGTCTCTCGTATTTTAATATTTTTAATTTAGTCACTCACTGTTGATGAATGTTACAATTGGTTAATGATAAACTTATATGGTATAATACTTAGTGAATTAGTAGAAATCAAGAAGAGAAAAAAAAATCATTTAAGAGAATTACACTTGAAATTTCTACCAATTTCTTAGAAATTTGGAGGAGTTATGAGTTTTTTTCTCTTAGATGACTTTGTTCCTGCTCTAAATTTCTAGAAATTCACGAAATTTTATGTCATATCAATTTATTATTAGTCAATTTTAACATAAAGTGACAAAATTAAAAAAATGTTAAAACATTAGTAACTAAAGTGAAACTTTTAAACAATAAGGACTAAATTGAAAAAAGAACTCCAGCTAGAGACTAAAAAATATATTTAACTTAAATTTTTTGACAGCTCATACAATAACTTGTTTTTGTTTTCTATTTTTGAAAATTAAGATTATTGCTTTGTTTTGCTTATACCTTTTAAAAACTTTTTTTTTAAATATAAGAAAATATTAAAAACTAAAAATGGTTTTTGAAAACTTTTTTTTTAAAATTTGGCCTAGAATTCATATGTGTGTTTTTAAAAAAGTGAAAATATGTCAAAAATTGCAAAGAAACAAACATACTTTTTAAAAATAGAAAACTAAAAAATAATCGTTATTAAACCTAATCTAAATATTTCGTTTTAGTTCTTAAACTTTATATAAAATTTATTTTTGTTAATTTGTTAATAAGTTATTAGATATACATATGCCTTAAATATAATAATATTTTCTTTTATATTTTCAATTAAAAAAATATAAATATTATTAATATCCAACTGAACATTCTTTCTTTAATATTCTCTCCTCTTAACATATGTCAACTTTCATTATATTAAATTTAATTTTGATATCATCCATAAATTTTAATTAAAGGCAACTTGAGTATCACTCAAACGTAATAGATTTCATTTCACACTCCATTTTAATTTTAGTGTTTTTTTTACAACTTAATTTAGTCATTTAGTAAAATATCTTCTCTTGAATTTAGACTTGAAACCTCACAACGAATAAAAACAAATTAACTATAGAAATTTTTTTTGGCAAAGATTTAGTATTGTTTAAGCATTTTTAATTGAAATTATTAATTGGATAAAGTTAAAATTTTAATAATATTTCTCATATTTTCAATTTTTATCTAACTTGGTTACTGTACTTCCAAGAAGTTTATTTTAGTCTAAAAGTGACAATTTTAATTTAAGTTTGGTAAGTCATACAATAAATTTTATACACAACAAAATCTCTTTGGCTACTATGGATGTATTTCAAGAAATTTATAAATGTCAAGTTGAAATAAAATTGTAATCAGAAATGAAAAGATACAAAAAGAAAACAAAGAGATTAAAATGACCACTCTTAAAAGGTACTAAGTAGGCATAATTAATGTCAAATTGAGTATAGTTCAACTAGTTAAGACATATTATAAATATTATCAAACATATTTTTCAATTAAGATCTAATTTTTAAATCTGGCTATCTTTCATATCACTAACCAATCGCACCCTAATTAACCCTCAATATCTTTTGAATATATTATGGGATAATATCTAACATATAAATATCTTCATCTTAGCCAATAAGAGCATAGCTTAACTGACGTATAGTAAGAGATGTCATATGTTCGAATTCTCCAATTCTAAATGGTGTTGAACTCAAAAAAAAAAAAAAAAAAAACAAAAGAAAAAAATATCTTCATCTCATGCTATTACTAACTAAAAAAAACAAAGAGAATGTCCAAAAAACGAAAACACAAAGAGGGGCATTGGAAATTGCGGCGCGTGGTGTGGCGCGTGGCAAGTGGACCCTTCGAAATCTTGGAGCAGAGAGAAGGACAAAAATGGAGTCGTCAAGACCTTACAAGTGCCACTCTGCGAAACATGGCTTCAGCCGGAAACCTCTGCGCTCCACTCTTCTTCTTCTTCTTCTTCTTCTTCACTTCCTTCCAATATTTAAGACCATGTATTTCTCTTCACTTCCTTCCAATATTTAAGACCATGTATTTCTTTTTTCTTGTCCCAATACCCTTCTCTACACTCTTCTAGATCCCTCTCTTTCTCTCTCTCTCCTCTCAACAAAACCACCCTTTTAGCAAAGAACTGATCATTTCCTTAGTAACCCACTGCGTTATCTCCAATTTCAATCTCCTCCACCCATGATTTCTTCACTAATTTCCCCTGATTTCTCTCTCAAATCCATATATCCCAGACCCCCACCAAAGTCATCTCTCTCTTTTTCCAAGCCAATCCTCTGTTTTCACCATCGAAACTCCAATACCTTCGAAAACCCATCAAAACCTATCGGCATTTTCATCAAAACGCTTGTGGAGAACAACCCAGGTCATGTTTTGTACAGGGAAGTGAAGAAGAGAGAGGGGAATGGAGGAAGAAGAGGGTTTCCTCTTGTGGGTGGCCATCAAATGTTGCTTCTATGTGGGCTTGGGTATTGGGTTCAGGGCTTTAGGTGCTTTCCATGGCTGGCTCTTAACTTTCACATGGCTTATTACCTTAATCTTCATCCTTCCTTATTGCAACTTGTGCAGAACTCTGGAAATCTTCCCATGGTTGCTAAACCCTTGTATGGAATTCTTTCTGATGCTTTGTATATTGGTGGCGCTCGTCGAGTGCCTTATGTTTCCATTGGAGGTATGTTCATGTTCTTGTTTAAGTTTTTCTTCATTTGTTCTTTTCTTTTCCAGAATTTCATCCTGCATTAGATTCCCTTCTGCGTTCAGTCTAATCAATAATGTAACTATTACTCAATCATATTTCAAAGTAAAGATGGATATGAGGTGGTGATTGATGACGATGTTCTTGATTCTTATTCCCTAATCACAACTCTGAAACATTCTTAGTTTCATTTTTGAAGTCCTTCTGCAGCTTTCCATAGGGATTTTAATAACTTTTTGTGATATGTTTATGTGCAAATAAGATAGCAATTCCAAACTCAATTTTCCATTTTAGAAGTTGAATGAAATTTTGAAATTATACATAGAGATTGTGAATATGCCCAACTCATTGATCATGGCCTAACGGAAAAGCTTCTCAGTGCTCTTGCAGGTCCTATCTTGGGGATCTCTAGCATTGATCCCTGTGGCAGGTGAAGCCCTTCCTGCTTTAATGGCATGTGTTCTTCTAAGTAATCTTGGGGCATCCCTAACAGAAGTTGCAAACGATGCACTTGTTGCAGAATATGGCCAAACAAACAAAATTTGTGGCCTTCAATCTTATACATTCATGGCTTTAGCTGTTGGTGGAGTCTTGGGCAACTTCATTGGTGGATATAACTTACTGAGTTCGCCACCTAGGAAAATGTTTCTTCTGTTTTCTATTCTACTTTCTCTTCAGCTTTCAGTTTCATTAGCAACAAGAGAGGAATCTCTTGGTTTGCTGCAACTTTCAGAACCTGATGTTCATGGGAAATCAATCATGGAAAATGTTAGAAATCAGATATCTGACCTAGTAACCGTTCTTAGCGATCCAAATGTATCTCGTCCGCTGGCTTGGATTGTAGCTTCTATTGCCATGGTCCCTCTTCTATCAGGCTCTATCTTTTGCTATCAAACACAATGCCTTAATCTTGATCCTTCGATAATCGGAATGTCGAGAGTGTTTAGTCAATTGGTTCTTCTTTCTGTCACCGTACTTTACGACCGCCATTGGAAAAGAGTATCCATGAAGAAGCTGATTGGTATGGTGCAGATTTTGTATGCTTCTTCCTTTCTTTTTGACTTTGTTTTGGTCAAACAGATAAATCTGAAGCTGGGCATTTCCAATGAGTTGTTTGCTCTTTGCTTTTCGGGTTTGGCTGAAACCATTGCACAGTTTAAGCTTTTACCATTTTCAGTACTCTTTGCAAGCTTAAGTCCAAAGGGTTGTGAAGGATCTCTCATTTCGTTTTGCGCATCAGCCGTGTGCTTGTCTTCCATCGTTAGTGGTTTTTTCGGCATCGGTTTGGCTTCTTTGATTGGAATAAGATCAGGTAACTACTCAAACTTGCCTGTGGGGATTTCGATACAGTTCATTGCAGCTTTATTACCATTGATCTGGATCCATTTTGTTCCCATGACGTCACCCATTGTCGAAAGAGAAAAGAAGAGAGTATTGAGTAGAAGATCTCGGAGAAATAGAAGGGTCGGGCGAGTCATGTATAGTGATTCTATATATGTTTATCGACGTGAGAGGGAATCCGAGATGCAGGGGTGAAAATCTTGTTTCTACTGCAGCTTATCTTGTGAACAGAGTACTTCATCATCATTCCTATACTTGTAAATGAATCGAATCTTTACTCTAAATGGTTCATACACATCTGGAAAACTACCACTATGATGCATCAGATTCTCTTCAAGTTCCTTCCTGCCGACGTTGTCAAACTCGTCGATTATCAGAACTTGCATTGGTATATATGGGGTTGTGGATGAAGGCCAAATTTCTATGTTATGTTATGTTTGGCAAGAGAATTGTGATGAGTATCTATGTGACCAACTTCCTAATGCAAAGAAAAGCATGGGAATTGGAGGGAGAGAGATCAGAGAAGTTTGAGCTTAATTTGTGGTTGTTTGATGATGTGCAATTGAACCAAAGGAGTTGGTTCTTTGGCTGTTCTAAAATCTACATTTGTTTTTGTCATTAATGGAAGAAATCAGAATCATTTTTAAGGATAGTAGCTGAATCTTGGGATATAATTCCACGGTAGTTATTTTAGGGAAAATATTTACCCCTTAAACCTGACAAAATGTATCACTTCTTATGCTGAAATTTTAATCACATCAATTGCAACTTAACTTTAATAATTGTGACCATCTTTACAAAACTTGAATAAGTGTTACAATTTCTACGTTCCATAAAGTTTTATTTGAAAAATCGTCAATACAAATATTTTAGCAAGAAAATCAATTTTATCCGAAACTTTCAATTTTATCAAATTGTAACTTCAAACTTAGATAAGTGTTGCATTCTTAATTGTAAACTTGAAAACGTGTTGCAATGTTTACCCTTTAATAACTTTTCAATTGAAAATTCATTAAAAAAAATATTATCATATGCATTCAATAAATTATAAAACGTGTGTATGATACAAAATTGATAAGATGTAAAAAAATGACATTAGAGCAAAGTTTTTGTTAACATTCATAAGTTTTGTCAAAGTTATTTTATGGTTTTTTTTTTTTTTTTTTTGATAATATGTGGGGTGGGAGATTTCAATCTCTGACCTCTTGATTGAGGGCACAAGTTTTATCCCGATTGAACTATATTCATGTTGGCAAATTATTTTATGGTTAATTTATGCAATAATTGAACTTAAATTTGTACAAAATTGAATATTAGTGAACTTAGTGAGTTTATGAAGATTTTTTACATTGCTTGTTAAAATTAGTGGGTGAATTAGTAAAAATTGAATAATGGGTAGAAATTGCAACATTTAACTAAGTCTAGGGTCCAATATGATGAAATTGAAGGTTTAAGGTGAAAATTGATACAACACCACAAGTTTAGAGGTAAAAATTAAATTTTTCACAAACATTTTTGTATGTATTTAATGAATATAAAATATGTCTAATAAAAAATTAATCAACCTTCACAGAAAAATTATATTGGAGATAGATTTCCGATAAAGTTTGTGAGTTTGAAAATGTTTATTCAATGATGGTCTTGCGCATCAATTGATAATTTTATTTTGTGCAAAGTTTAATTTAAGTCTTGAGATCTTTTTTCTTTCGAGAATATGTGGGGTGGGAGAATTGAATCTCTAACCTCGAGGTTGATAGTACAAATTTAATGTCAGTTAAGCTATGTTCATTTTGACAAGTCTTGATAAATTTTTACATTATTTTTTGTTAAAAGTAGTGGGTGAGTTTAGAAAAATTAAATGTAGGGTAGAAGTTCTAACACATGTTTAAATTTAAGATTTAATTGGATGAAATTAAAATTTTAAGATCAAACTTGATACAACTTGTAAAGTTTAGTGGTAAAAATATCATTTTTCTCTTGATATTATTTTATTTTTAGTTCAGATTTTATCTTTAAATTTAAAAGAATATTAAATAGGTAAACAGTGTTCAAACCAACGATAAAATGTTCAAATTTAGCTGAAAAAAATATTGGTCATGCTTAACTATAAATCTCTATAAAGACAAAATTTTAATAACAACTTCAGTTCTAAAACTTAGGTTGTACAGGAGAAAGAAAAAAAAAAAAAAGAAAAAGTTTCAAAAAAATTAATTTGCTGTAATATTTCTAAGTTTTTTTAACGAGATATATGCATATTCACATTAAAATAGTGAGTAATAATTTTCCATTTTTTTTATAACATGAAATATCGTAATAGTTATATATTTTGATGCGATGATGATCTAATAATTTATTTTTGTTGTGTTGTACTTTTAATGGAAGAATGTTTACATAGAGTTAAATTTGCCCCAACCAATCTTTCCGAATCTATTGAGAATATAACTTAGATCAAAATAATAATATCTATTACAGCATGCTTGTTATCAAGATTACATTTTTTAAGGTTAAATAATTCAAACTTTGGAGTATAGAATATCAAAAAAGGTGATTTTCGAAATCCCCTAGATCACACATTTGAAATCATTGGATTTAAGAAGTACTTGTTCTTATCTTGATATGGGATGTCTTTTAATATTAAAAATTGAAACTTTATATTCATGTGATTTGATAGTAGAAATATTAATTTTTGAGAAATTATTTTTTTTGATATGATATAAAAGTTTATTAAGAAGATATTTGGCTCACGAGTTAGATAGATGTAGGGATTAAGAATTCAAACTTATGTTTGATTTGTGGGTTTGTTTGTCCCTTGGTATAGATTTACTAATGTGAAGAGCAATGACAGAGCCACATAAGAACAAAGAGAAAAATTGAGCTCTCGACCCATATGTTCTTTTATTATGTTTTATTTGTTTAAGAAAATGTTATTTATTGATTTTTATTTCATTTTTTTTCTAAATTAAAAAATGTATATACAAAATCATTCTTTATCCAAAATAAAAAATTTGGACTTTTTTTTATCTCTTATCAATTTATATTGTATTTTTTTTATATGAATTTGTACTCCTCTTGACATAAACTTCTACATTTACCCTTGCTCGTGTGCTACATAAATTCAACTTGAATCCATTTGTTTGCACAAATCTACTCATATAATTATACATAGCTTTTTCAACCCAAGATTTCATGACTCTAGGCTTGTAAAACTATGAACCAACAGCAAAACAAGTTTTTTCTTTTCTTTTTTTAAATGTAATTTAGAAATTATTTATAATTTTGAATAATTACTTTTTTTTTTAGTTAACGACATGTGAGAGTAGAAATTCAAACCTCTAACTTTTTGGTTGAGAGTATGTGTCTTTAACCAATTGAGTTATGCTCGTTGGCTTTATAATTACTAATTGCTATAGTTATAAAAAAGTTACAACATCAAATACTTATATAATCACAAGGTTTAAATACTATTTTCACCCATGTACTTTCAACTTTGGTTTATTTTAGTTCATGTACATTCTAAACGTCCATTTTAGTCCATGTACTTTCAACTTTTGATCATTTTACCCCGTGTACCTTCAAAATGTCCATATTTTGGTCTTCACTTTTAAAAAGTGACCATTTTAGTCCCTTTATTTTTATTTTTATATCATTTCTTTCAATCATAATTTTAGCATGACACTTCACTTACTAAATTTCTTGAAATATTACCATAAATTAGTATTAAATGTAATGCCCTAGGCCCAAGATTCGAACAAGGATTTGGAATCCAGATTTGGCACCTGACAACTCTGGTATTACCTACATCCTCTGCGACCTAATCACACTACCTACTTGTCTTGAACTGCTTTTGAGAGTGAAAACTGCCCCCACAGACCAACACAAGTCTTTTTAGCATATTTTGACCTCATGCACATGTTTTCTAGAAAAATTTTCAATAGGTCACCAAACATAAGATTATTTCATGCTAAGCATGCTTGACTTTGGAGTTCCTATGGTTAAGCCATTGAAAAAGAAAGTGCAACTTGTTAGTATAAGTAGTAACTATCAATTTTTTTAAGTCTTTCTTAACCATATTTGCATATCCTCAGGATCCCTCTAATATGGATGTGGTCATGGTTCATTCATGTATCCCTCCTGAACTCAGGCGTTACATGGTACCAACAAGATGCACCTTCCTTTTAGGTGACTCAATGATAAGAACTCCAAAGTTAAGTGTGCTTGGCCTGGAGAAATACTATGTTGGGTGACATCTTAGAAATTTTTCTAGGAAGCATGTGAGTGAGGATAAACATGCTGAAAGGACTTGTGTTGGTTTGTGGGGACAGTCTTCACTCTTAGAAGTACAAGACAAGTAGTAGCGCGGCCAAGTCGCAGGGGGTGCAGGAGAATGTTGGGGTCATTAGGTGTCAAATCCAAATTCTAAATCCTTGGCCTGAGGCGTTACATTAAAATACTTTCATTGTGTATAAAATTTATGTTTAAATTTTGCAAATAGAAACTAAATTGGTCACTTTTTAAAAGTTCATAGACTAACATAGACATTTTAATTTGAAAGTAAATGGACTAAAATAATAAGAGTTAAAATGCATGGACTAAAATGAACCAAATTCAAAAGCACATGACCAAAATAGTAAACCCAATAACAACATCTACTTATACAACTAATTATTATCATTATTTCTTGTGTTCTAATTCAAGGCTACAAATTCAAGCACTAAAAACTTGATGATTCATTTATAAAACCAAACACACAAAACACTACAGTCCATGATGGAACTCTCAAACTTCCATCATTCTCAATTTCATTATTTAACTCCAAAGCCATGGTTTGAAAGCTCTGGCCCAAAAAACCTCTTCTTGTAAAACCAAAACCCAAGTCAGAAAAAAATTCTACTAAAGCTGCCATTGCCATGGACATCCTCCGAGCTCCACAGCCCATCCCACATCAACCCTTCATTCAACATCTCAGGCAGCACAAAGCCATGGCTGTTGAGCTCAGACAGCAAGCTCTGCTCATTTTCCGCTGTTTGGGAATGGAAATTTGTGCTGTTTTGAATCATCTCTGGGTCTGAGGCAGAGGAAGATAAAGCTTCCAATTTGTTGTTGCTGTCTTGTTCTTCTTCAAGCAAAGCCATGATTTTGTTCATATCCACTGGATTGAGCTGCTGCTGATGTTGGTGGTGTTGCAACTGTTGCTGATGAAATTGCTGCCTTCTGAGGAGGCGAGCGTTTGCTTTTCCATTGGCATCAGAAGTGTCTTTTGTCTTTTTCTTGAAATGGGTCCTCCAATAGTTCTTTATTTCGTTATCCGTTCGTCCCGGCAGGCTTCGGGCAATCGTAGACCACCTGAGCAAAAAAATTACACAATTAGTAATTAGAACTGACTCAAAGTAGTAAGAACAATGTGAGACGGAAACTAAAGAATATCATGCTAATGTGGAGCTCGGTATTTGGTTACTCAAAGTATATGATTGAACTTAGGAGGTACCTGTTGCCCCACCTGGCATGAAGCTCAAGAATTATGCTTTCTTCATGTGGGGTTATCTGTCCCCTCTTCAAGTCAGGCCTTAGATAATTCACCCACCTCAGTCTACAACTCTTCCCATTTCTCTTCAATCCTACATAAAAAAGGCCATAAAATCAGTCAAATACTTTTCCTATGCAGGCTGCACTTAGGCATGTTCGAGAGTGATTAATAGTGATTAATGATTTTGAACATGACAAAAGTCATCTTCATCATTCTAAAATCACTCCCAAACGTGTCATTAGACTTAAAAAAAGGAACAAAACAACAAAATTTGGGCTACTAAGTTTGTAATGAAAAGTTACCTGCAAGCCTAGCCACAGAGTTCCATCTTCCTTCACCATATATTCTAACATATTCCATAAGCAATCTGTCTTCCTCAGCAGTCCAAGGTCCTTTCCTCCAAACTTCATCTTCCACCAAACCCCAACCCCAATGGCCAACCATTTTTCCCAAGTTCAACATAAAAAAGCAACCTTTCTTCTTCTTCTTCTTCTCCTTCTTCTTCTTCTTCTTCTTCCTCGTGATGTTTATTTGTGATATTTGTCCACCAAATTCTATGAGACTATGGCATATTGGCTTCAATATTTGCTCCATATTTATACCTGCATTATATTCTCTTTCATGGGGTCATTTTCAAATCATCTCTATCCTTTTGCACTGAGAAAATGACCAAAATACACTCACACTCCTAACCCTATTGTTAAAACTTTTTTTTTTATTCTTCTTTCATGATCTTTAGGATTCTCAACTTTCATGTGCCAACAACAAGACTTCAGTGTAAAATTCCCTTTTCATTTTCTTTTTGTACCATTAGTCTTAGTGAACAGATTCATGGCAGCCAAGCAATGAACAGCTGCCCAAGACACTGCCTCTGCCAAGACATTAGGTGACATGTTTCAATGAAAATCAGGATAAAAATGTTCTTGATGCTAAAGTGAGACATAAAAAAGGAAAAGAAAAAAAGGGCAGAAAGAAATGGAGGTGAATTTTCATCTAGTTTAACAGGATTAGCCAATGAGAGCTCACCATCTGTTTCTTTGGCTTACTTTGGTTTAAGAGATTGGCTTTTTTGATGTGATCTTCATTATAATTATATTATATTACATTAGTTGGATTCCAAATTGGGGTTTTGGTGGGGATTATTTTATTGCTAAGATGTGTTTGATTGTTTTCAAACGTCATTTAGAAGGGACAGGTGTTGGTTTTTGGTTCAAGTTTTGGGAAAAGATAGTGGCTTGCAGATTGTTGCAGATGGATCCAAATCTGATATCTTCACCTTGAGATCTTAGGTTTTAATCAGCCGAAAGACTCATAAAAAGTGAAGTAGGGAAAATTTTTGGTTTGTTTTGAAGGTGGAAAATGAAATCAAAATGAGATCCCAAATGATTTCTTAGCCTTTTTTTTTTTGGGTCCATTTTGTATTGTTGTTTAGCTTTATCATGTGGTGTTTGAGGAGAATGTGTGGTTGGAGATGATCAAGAGAATAGTGAATCTGACATTGGAGTCAAAGAAATATTTGTTTAGAGAAAAGATTGTAATTTTCATATGAAATGAGGGAAGTTATTTGAGGTTTACACTAAGAAAAAAAAGGGATGATTTTGAAGATGGCTTTTAGGGAGAAGAGATGATTATTAATTGTATGGGCTAATCTTAATCTAGTTGCTTGACTTAGAACCAACTGCTAGAGATAACCACAATTTGTTTGATATAACACAACTTGGACCACTCAAGGCACACCCCTGTTCACATCATTCGGTTAAGATCTCCTTGACTTTATACACTGTACATACTATTGCCTCTAGCTAAACACAGTTTGGCTAGTTTCATAATGATGCTTTTCAAAGCATGGTGCAGGTAAGGTTTTGCGCGTTGTATTGAATTAAATCACATTCTCTACTACTTGTGTATGTCTCTATCAATTTCTTTGAGTTTCGTTCTTGCAACCATACTCCCTAGTCGAAGTGTTTCATGCATTAGTTGGGCCATGGATCCAAGTAGACCAAGGACAAACACTCATCTTTTACGGCATGGTCTACTAGGATATCTAATCCTATTCACTCTCCATGCTTATGCACTCCAATGTCGGTAGGGATCCAAAGGGTTGCCTTCCCTTTAGATGTTCCTTGTAGATCTTTTTTTTTGATTGAGAGTATGTAGCCTACTCTCTATTCGTTTGTCACCACAACCTCCTGATTTGACCGTCACAATCACTTTAGCAGGCACTTATCTATATAAGTCGAACATCCATGATGTCTTTCTTTCTTGCAAGTAATCGTAACGGGACAGAAAATTTTAATCATACATCAATAACATTGGATATCTTCTCTCTATGTAAAGGGGGCTATAATCATGACATGATGTGAGGTTGGATTGAGTGTCCTTTTTTCTTGATTGGAAGTGAATTTTTTGACATATTAAAGCTAATGGACTTCTAGAACCCCTCTCCCTAAAAACAGCCCAATGAGTTGATATCTGAGGAATACTTGAAAAGAAATCATGAGTGCCCTTTTGCACTTATTTAAACTCAAAAGGAATATGATTCATAATCACAAAGATGAGAAGATTCCTTTCTTTTTCTTTTTTTAATTGAAATATTTTATGGGTTAGTAGGATTCTGGAAAGAACACACCCCCCCCCCCCCCCCCCCCCCCCCCAAAAAAAAAAATAAAAACTATTTAACTTGAAAAGATGAGGTAGATCCTTAGCACAAGATTTGCATAAATTTCAAAGTTGGACCATGGATGATATGACAAATGTGGGATCTTTTCTTTATTAATAATAAAGTACAATTTCTTGTACAAATTCACCAAAAATAATTAATAATAATTTTTCAGAACTTTTAGTTTATTTTATTTCATATGTAATCTCAATTGTACAAAGTATATCTATCTGGTAGATTTTTTTTTTTAAATAAACAAATTATGAATAATAATTAATAATAATTTTTCAGAACTTTTAGTTTATTTTATTTCATATGTAATCTCAATTGTACAAAGTATATCTATCTGGTAGATTTTTTTTTTTAAATAAACAAATTATGAATATTGTGTGTGTGTGTTTTTGACAGTTGATACTTGTCTTTTACAGAGAGAGAATTTTAATAGGGATAGATATGCAAATTTATCTTAGACTTAATTTGTGGCTGTCGTAATTTTTAAAATAATTATTGGTAATTGTGTTTATAGAACATTCAGCTATAATATAATGTAAAGTTGAGTTTGGAAATTTTTTAATTTAAATCTAAAAAAACAGGTTATAGTATTTAATAAATTAATATTAAATTATTGTGATTTAGCTATAATGGCAAGTAGACATATTATTTCTATTAATTTTATATTGATACTTAATATCTAAATTTGTTATAAGATAATTAAATTTTTATATAATTTAAATTCTAATTTATTTTATTTACTCTAACTTATTTGATAAGGAAAAACCAATTATTATAAAAAAAAACTCGATCAAAAATTTGGTTCCATAGGTGAAAAGAAATAAATTGGAAATAATACAATCAAAATTTTCTAGATTTTGTTGAGGAGATAACAGATGTTTAGGAAACCGATTTTAAAGCCACCATTACATAATTATTCAAAATAATAGTTGTTGTTGCCAAAATCTAGACATGAAAACTCATCTAGCCTTTATGTGATAACGACGGGGAATTCGTAGTTCAGGAGAAGAGTATGACCTGTAAGACAAGTGAAACCTAGGTACCGGTGTGGTACTTGCCACACAGGCTCCGATGCTTAAGTTAGCTAGGAAGTTTTTAGAGTGTAGCGAGAGTTATTGAGAATGAGTGAACTTACCTCTCTGCTCTTGAGAAGAGAGCTTAAATACTCATCTTTTAGGGTTTTTGGAGGATTCCTTATAGGAATAAGACATAGAAGAATCGGATCAGACTGGACGAAGGTTGCTCGGGCTAAGACAAGAAGAGAAAGGCCCAAAAGAGGGCCTTGTAGTGGGGTCGGGCCGAGGCCGACCAAGTACTTGGGCTCCTACTCAAGTCGGCTCCTTGTTTCTTTCTTGCATTGATTCGATTTTGGCTTGGTTTCAACCTGTTGTGATCCGTATTGGGCTTTTTAGCCTTGTTTTGTCTTTAATTTCTATGATAGGGCCTTTCTAGGGCATAATGATGAATCTGTGGCAAATTAGGGAGAGGAAAAAGGCTGGAGCGGGCTAAACCAGGACTAGGGGTCACAGGGGAGTTGGGCTTGACCCCTTGGTGGGGTCGGCCTTGGAGGTCGGCATCGGGCCCAAGTTTCCTCCTTCTAATTGTCCTAGAGGCCTTGGTCCTTTTGCTCTTTGGTCCGTTTTGACCCGTCTCATCCCGTGTTGTGTTCTTCTTTGCATATTTGCCATTCTACTTCCTTTATATTTTAAAATTGTCCTCATGATCAAATTTTACCCATAACAATAGCAAATTAGAAAGTAATTTTATATAAAAATTTTGTTTTCAATTAAATAAATATGGAGTGAGATGTGCCTTAACTGTTAGCTAAGCTCACATTAGTAATTTTTTTTATAAAATTCAAAATGGACACTCGACTTATAGAGACTAAATTTGATAAGATATTTTTGTTTGTAATACACTTATTCCATGTGAACCCCCCCCCCCCCTTTTTTTTAGTACAATGTGAAAAACTTTCTAATTATTATTATTATTATTCTTATTACTATTATATATATATAACTCATTTTATATCGTCTAGATTAACTTAACTTTAACACATGGGCTAAAGAAGTAATTTAACGTTAACATTTTAAAATAATCAAGAAAAAGACACCGGAAGGAAGAGAGAGAAAATTACTATATTGTTATGAGAAAGATGATATGTAAGCTCTAAGTTGCCACGTAACCATTGGAAAGAAGAAAGAAAAAAGAATAAATAAAGAAAATTTTGGAGATGCAGGGTATCAATCTCCATACCTCTCGCATGCTAAGCGAGCGCTCTACCATCTGAGCTACATCCCCTTTTTAATGTAAAGTGTGGCTATCAAGCAAACTTTTCAATTTGATATTATACGTACATGTTTATTTTTTTTATTAATTTAATTTAGATGTTAATTTCTCTATTTATTTTTTTTCAATTCAATGTCTAATAGGGCTTTAGACCCCATTTGATAATCATTTGATTTTTAAAAATTGAACTTATAAATATTATTTCCACCTATGAGTTTCTATATTTTCATATCTACATTTTACATATGTTTTCAAAAATCAATCCAAGTTTTGAAAACTAAAAAAAGTAGTTTTTAAAAACTTTTTTTTTTTGGAATTTGCCTAGAAACTCAAATGTTTCCTTAAGAAATATGAAAATTGTTGTAGAGAAGATGAAAACCATTGTAGAGAAATTGTGAGAAAACAAGCACAATTTTCAAAAATTAAAAACCAAAAACTAAGGCCCCGTTTGATAATCATTTGGTTTTTAGTTTTTGGTTTTTGATAATTAAGCTTATTTTCTCCCAATTTCTCTACAATGGTTTTCATCTCCTTTAAGAAAACATTTGAATTCTTAGCCAAATTCTAAAAACAAAAACAAGTTTTTTAAAACTATTTTTTTTTAGTTTTCAAAATATGACTTGGTTTTTGAAAACATAGGTAAAAAGTAGATAACAAAACATGTAAATCCATAAGTGAGAGTAGTATTTATACGCTTAATTTTAAAAAATCAAAAACCAAATGATTATCAAACGAGCTTAATAATTGATTTTTATTTATTTGATTTTGAGTAAACCGGCAGCATTGGTTTAATAATTGAAGAAGGTCCCGCTTAAGTAAATTTATGATAGAAATTAATTGGAAAAATGTTTATTTCTACATTAAACTTTGTAAGATGTATCAATTTTTATCCAAAATTTTCAATTTTACCGAACCATAGATCAAGTGTTTCAATGTTTACCTTTCGTTCAATTGTCACTAAATTCACTCACTAATTTCAGTGAAAATCAAGACTTGCACAAAATTAATCCCGACCAAGGCACAAAATCTATCTTGAATAAATCTCCCGAAGCTATTAATTTCAACAAAAATTGACTTTAATGGTGAAATTTCATCAATTTTGTATCAAATATATGTTTTATATTTCATTAAAGACACTTGAGAACATTTTTCTAAACAATTTTTAAATGAAAGTTTGCAACACTTATTTAAGTTGTTTAAATTGTAACACTTATATAAGTCTAAGGTAAATTCTACAACACCTATCAAAGTTGTAGGTCCAATTAGATGAAATTGAAAGTTAGAGGTAAAATTTTGGTTAAATTACAAGTATAGTCCTTGAACTTTTAAGATTGTGTCTATTTGGTCCGTGAACTTAAGTGTTTAATAGGTCATTGAACTTTCAATTTTATGTCCAATAGGTCCCTAAACTTTAAAAAATGTCTAATGGGTTCTTAAACTTTTAATTTTGTGTTCAATAAGTCATTAAATTTTCAATTTTGTGTCTAATAGCTCCTTGACCTGTTCGACATCTAAAAAATTCATGGACCTATTATACACAAAATTGAAGGTTTAAGATCTCATTAGACATAAAATTCAATTTTATATCTAATAGATCATTTGATTTTTAGAATTTTTTATTATTAGAAAATTTTTACATGCGTTCATATGTAATATATTTTAACATATTTTTTAATTTTAAAATGTAGCTTTTTAAAATTTTAAAATTGATTTTATGCTTCATGCTAAAAGTTATTTTTTGAAATCTTTGCTAACTTCACAAATAAATACATGAGATTTAAAAATAATTTTTTTCATTTAAATTTTTTTATTAAAATGTCAAGAACATTTAATATAATGTGGTAATTTCTATTTGATAGTGTAAATATTAAGTTTAATAAAAATAATGAAATAAATCAAGTATATCATTATTAGGTGAAAGTTCAAATTTTAAATTAGGTAAAGAACAAATATGTCTAAAAATAATACTCAAACCATCTCACTTTTTAGTAAAGATAAAGATAAAGATACATTATATAATTGATTAATCAGTTTTTTTTTTAAAATTACATCAATGTTATTAATTAATTATAGTAATTATAACGATATTATAATCATTCCTATATTATGCAAACCATGAAGTTACCCAAAGTTATTTTTATAATATAAGAATTATTTCTAGATTCTATAAAATATAATATTTTCTTAAAACTTATTTCAAATAGATTATTTAAAACGATATTTAAATATAAAAATATAATTTATAAAATAAGTAAATCATAAAGGTAAAATCTACCATTATTCCTAAAAATATATGGATTAAACTACTAATCTTTATTGTTGTTTTTTTGGACTAAGTTTTGTGCTTATATTAAATATATAAATTAAAATTAATAAGTTTTTAGTATTAAATATTAATTTCAATCGATTTGCATAAACATTAATTTTAAAGATATGTTAATACTACTATTAATATATTAAATATATTTATTTAAATAAATAATTCTTACATTATGAAAAAGAAAAGAAAAGAAAAAAAAATTGTAGGTTACCTCTTCATTCATGATAATGAGTTTTAATACTTCTAAAAGTTTTCTTTTCTTAAGTTTGATACTTATCAACAAAACTTTTACAAATATCAACACTTACTTTGAAACTCCAATTATTTTATTTCAAAAAAAAAAAAAAGAAAAAAAAAAACTCAAATTATTTTGGACATGTTCAAGATCTCGTATTAACATAGTACTCCATGTACAATTTTACAACAAAAGAATACCATTATGAAATATAATTAGTTTGGAAAATGTTGTTGCCTAATTTTGGACAAGAGAACGCATCTGACCTCCACGTGACAGCAATAATGAATTTGTTTAAGGGGGGAAAACGTGGCCTGCAAGACAAGAAAGATCTGAACATCGGTATGGTGCTTGCCACACAAGCAACGATGCTTAAGTCAGAGAGTGAATGAGTGTGACAAGTTAGGATTTTGAGAATGATGAAGAACTTACTTTTCTCCCTTTGAAAAGAGAGCTTAAATACTCATCTTCTAGGGTTTTTTTGGAGGATTCCTCATAGGAATAGGATGGAAAAGGATAGGATTGGGCTGGACGAAGGTGGACCGGGCCAAGAGGAGAAGAAACAAGGCCCAAAAAGAGCCTTGTAGTGAGGTCAGCCTCGGCCTAGGTCGAGGTCGACCAGGTACTTGGGCTCTGGCCCAAGTCGGCTCCTTGTTCCTTTCTTGCATTGACTCGATTTCGGCTTGGTTTCGGCCCGTTGTGATATGTTTTGGGCCTTTTAGCCCTATCTTGTCTTTAATTTCTATGATAGGACTTTTCTAGGACAGAATGATGAATCCGTGGCGAATTAGGAGAGGGAACATGTCGAAGATGGGTTGGACCATGCCAAGGGAGCCAAAGAAGGTGGGCTCGACCCCATGGTGGGGTCGGCCCATGTGGTCGACCTCGACCTAGGCCAAAGCTGACCAAGAATTTGGGCACCCAAATTCCTGCCTCCTTTATCTTTTGGAGGCCCGGTCTCTTTTTCCTTTTGGTCCAATTTGATCCGTTTAACTCATTTTGAGCTCCTCTTTGCATATTTGCTCTTTTACTTCCTTTATAAACATGATTTGTCTTTATGGTCAAATTTTACCCATAAAAGAAAACATGTTTCTTTTTTATATTTGCAATATTCGAGTCTAAAAAAGAATCTTTCAATCAATTTTGGTATAAAAGAAAGACAATTATTGTATGCTTACCATGATTTTTTTTAGAACTAAAAACAATTTGACACAAAAACAAAAGGTCATAAGATCGAGAGAGACTTTCAATCTATTTGACAAAAAAAAAAAAGCGCATAGTCACACAATTACATTTTGTTAACACGACTTAGCAAGTGCAATACAATGCAAACAATTATTAGAAATTAAAAATAAAATGAATGTGAAGAAAACATAAGATTGAGATATAACATATACTTTGAATCGATCCAATTTGGCACAATGAAAAAATAGTTAAAAAAAACTATCCAATGGCCAAACGGTGTAATAATTAACAAATGCCCATGTTTAATTAAAAAAGGGTTTTTTCATAATAAAATTGAGAAAAAATAATTACATAAAAATGAGTAAATAGATTAAAGGGACACATTTGGAATTATATAATGACAGTTGGGATAAAATAGTCTAAAAAAGATTCTCTTAAAGGAATGAACGTTTCACTCTGCAGCAGAAGCATTAGATTGTCTTTAATTTTATTTAAAATTAAATTAAAAATTAAGGTTAAGCAAACTTATTGGAAGTAAATATGGAGATATTTCTAGCGGATCTTTATCTTTTCCATAAAATCTTCCTGGCTATGACTCGAATACAGGACCAAGGCTTGTGGGAGCTTTTTGAAAGAAAATCCATAAAGGATTGGAGAGGAAGAGGTCTAGAGAGAATTATCTAATTTTCTATTGAGGAGATATGTGTTGTGTCTATGGCTCAATCCAAGGGTTCTATTGATAAAAACCAAAAGAAATTCTTTTCCATAATTAAAATATTATATTTTAATATCTAATATATTAAAATATATCTTATATTTATTTGAATCTCATTCAAATCTCCTACAATGTTTATTTATTTGAATCTTATTCAAATTCTATAAATATATTTTATTTAATATATCTAATATACATTAATTATTTTAATATTTAATGTATCAAATACAATAAATATATTTTTCTCTTATATATTTAATATATCTAATATATTAAATATTAATTTGAACATTTCAAAATTTTCTTTCAACTAAATTGATCTTTAAGTGTTATTATGAGCTAGCAATGGGACCTTATAGACCTACAGATTATAAGTTCCAATGATACAAAATCAATTAACTAAACTCTTTAATTAATTAATTTTCATTCATTAACTATAAGTCACTCTACTATAGACCTAGAGTTGCACTTTTATGCACTATAAGACAAGTTGTGTCCATAGATATAATCATTACATGCAAGTCAACCCTTCACGAGTTGTTCGTAATTATAGTTGGGTCAAAAGTCCGTTTTACCCCTATAATTACATCTTGCACCTTAAGTACCACTGATCGTCTAATGAACAATCTGTTTATAATCTAATTATAAACTAAGTCTCTCTCGGGCCAGTGAGAGGGTGGGGTCCCATTGTTCAAGTCTCAAAATCAGCACTTAAGGGAATTACTCATCTACTTACCCTATATGGGAAATAGTGAATTTTATCTTGTGAGATTATGTTCCCAACTCCCTATTTGGTCAAGTCCCCAAAATGGTAGACATATTGAATCGACTACAAAAGCCACTCTCACCCATGAAAATCAAAGGACAAGCCCTCACAGGTAGGAGTTCATAACTCACTCAGGATTAAGATCGAGTCGCATATAATCATCCTGATTAAATATTAATCTTCTCAATTAACGGGTTTATAAAGAGAGATTAAATATTTCGTGGTTCAGTCTTACACAAACTCATTGTATAAGATACCCCCACTCACATGTCTCCACATGAATGATTTGGATCAAATCATTTGTAACAATTACAAAGTAGGCCGTATTAATAGTGTTATCAAGATAAGGCACCCAACCTTATCCGTATACTATGACCCTTTAGGTTATATCTTGAACATAATTCTCCCATATGTCAACCACATATTGTCAAGATTACACTAATAACCTTGGATTTTTCATATAATAGATAATATTATATTGCAAATAAAATAATCAAAATTATTATTAATTATCAAATAAATCATTAATTACGAGGCTTTAGGGCATAAATCCCAATATCTCCATCTTAGCCACTTTTAATATAGTAAAGATGTCAAGGACCTATTAGACACAAAATTGAAAGTTGAGGGACTTAATGGACATTTTTAAAGTTTAGAGACATATTGATACAAAATTGAAAATTTAAGAACCTATTAGACATTTTTTAAAGTTCAGGGATCAAATGGATACATACTTGAAAGTTCATTGACTAAACTTGTAATTTAACCTAAAGAATTATACACCTTACCAAATTTAAGGGTTAATGTTAATTATTTTTTTATCAAATTAATTTTAAAAGTCAGCATCGATATTAAAAAATCCAATCTACTTTATTGACTATAAATAATAAAAAGAATTAACAACATGAACTATTTTTAGACTTTAAAGGTTGATTGAGGCGTTGCTAAGTTATAATAATCTGTGGAGTTATATAATATGTGTTTAAGATGCAGAGTTGTTTAGTCTATGTTATAATAGTCTGTGTTTAGAGTGCATAGTTATTTAACTCTACAGACTATTATAATTCAGACTATTATAACCCACTAGTCCCAAACAAGCATTTAAGAGTTAATTTTTCATATCTTAAGGGTTAATTTGTTAAGTTGTCAACCTTTTAATATTTTATTTATTATTGATAATTAATTAATTAATTAATTTACTATTTATAATTGTTCAAAATTTTTGTGAGACAGAAGGTTACATGATGTTTTTTCTTCAACAAAACAAACATAAGCTTGTAATTGATCAATATATATTATTTTTTTTTAACAAACATTTTGAATAAAATAAGAATACACTATTTATAAGAGAACAATTAATAAATAAATAGTAAAAAAAATCTAAGAGAAAGACTCTATCTATATACACTCATTCCCTAAAATAGATTTGCCTAATTGATAATTGCTAAACAAACACTATTATTCAACTTCATCTAAGTGGAGTTGCAATGTTGCAAGCCTAGGATCCGAGATATCGACTCGACACATGCATCATTTGCAACTTGAATGTACCACCAACATCTTCATATCAACTTTAGATTATTTTAATATTGAAGAGTCTTAGAGATTGAAGAGAATTTGAGAGCAATGGATGGAGCAACAAAAATCAAGAAAAAATGGGAGTCTAAGGTTGATGAAAAAATGGTGAAAATGCTCATTATTTATAGTAGTAGATGATGAGAAGTTACAAAACTTTTTGAATTCTAAATTATAATTAAAGAAATAAAATATTTAAGTTGTAGGAAAAACTTTTTACATTCCAACTTTTTAAATTCTATACATTTATCATTGATAATTAATTAGCATTTAATTAATTTACTATTTATAATTAATCAATAATGACATGCTTTGTAAATTAATAAATTAAAGAAGGGACAAAAGTGTCTAAAAAAGTTTTTCCAACATCCTCACTTTGTAATATACTAGTCTTTTAGCACGTGCGTGACATTTCTATTTTATTTTATCTTATATTAAATTTAAGCTTTTTTAAGAAATTTTTGAATACATATTAAATAATATGATTGTTTATATTTAAAAAAAAATAAACTATTTGTAAAGTATTAAGTCATCTTCCAATACAATTTAATAATTATTATTTTTAAAGTTGTTTAGTATAATTGTTAAAATAAATAACTTACTATTTTATTGAAATGATTAAATTATACCATGCAATACTAAGTATCAATTTATCTATATTGTCCTTTTTTAGGAAAAAAAAAACATATATTAACTTGAAGAGACTAAATAACATGTGAGATAGAATTTTATAAAATCTTTGAATATGCATACAAGGCCCTTTGCAATAATTTTTTCTTCAAATTGAAAAGTGGTGTTGCCTTCTTATAGTTTTAGGATTGCACCATTTGAGGTATAGGATGAAACATGTACTCTTTTCACTTTTTTTTTCATTCATATATATTTCATACAGTTGTAAATATAATGACATTGTGTAATTAATAGTTCAAAATAAGTAAAGTGCAATGATGAGTAACCAAAGCTTTTGGATTGTTACATTCGAGACATGAAGTTGTATCACTATCCAATGATGAGTAAACTCTTGAGTTACAAGTTTTGCAATTTTCATACCATGGTTGTTCTTTGTTGAGAACTTTGACTATTGTTGCTTTGAATGAACAATGTAATTGATTAACCGATCCTTCAATTATATCTTTCAAATCAACCATAGTAGCCTTCTTTAGTCTCTTTGATGCAGGAAGAATGTTCGAATATTTTTTCCACATAATGATGATTTACACCATTGTAAAATACAAACATTTTAAATTATAATGAAATAAAATAGTCTTAAATTTAAAATTAACCAAAACAACATAATATACCATGTATGTAATTCATCAGCCTCACATGAATTTCAGGATTTATTTGGATTGAACTAATCATTGTAGTTGCCAAACTAAATTCATCTACAAACACCAAAATCATAATAATAATAATAGCACACCACCACGAACAACAACAATCATAATTAAGACGATATTATATAAATATTAACTAATTTTATAATACCTTCATATAAGTCCCCTTTTACATTGAGTAAAATGGCAACTTATTTTTTGTCAACGTGATCTTCAAGTAATTGTCCTTCATTTTTTACCAAATCTTCCTATAAACATATCTTGATGGTTTCCAACCTATTTGGAATGGAAAAAATATGTATTTCAAAAATAAGCGAGATCATGTTCAAATTTTACCATATACATGTATGAAATAATATCATATATAATTAATTGACAATAATCTCTAGAACTCTAGTTTGGAATAATAAATAATTAATTGGAAATACGTTAGAATAGACATTCCTTTTCATTGCACGTGGATGAATTTACATCCAATACGGTATGGTTCCCTTTAATATGATATACATATATGAAATATAGGTAATAAATAAAACATAGCCAAGAATGAAGAAAAAAACACATAAGAAATTAATTAATGAGAGTGTGAAGCTTCCCTACATAAACAACACATGTATCACATAGCAATATATTATATGTTAAAAATTATGTTTCCCTCTAGGGATGAAATACACCATGAAAAAATATCTAGAATTTGTTTCCAAAATTTCAAATTCGGCACTCTAGAAAGTAGTAAAAAAAAGTTAATTCAAAGAATAAAAAGTTATACCTTGAGTTTATCAAAATAAATCTCTCTTTTTTTATGCTCTAGCATCATTTTTTTGACTCTTGATATTCATAATTGGCTTCACGACCATCACAATTCTAATGACATCTGTAAAAAAATAAAATGATAAATACTGAATTTAAAAACTGTATAAATAATTTAAATGTTATTGATTAAAAAAGAACATACCTATTGTCTTCGTTTTTTCCAAAGCACCGATCATTTGCTTAAAATCAATGAAATTATGAGTAAATTTTTCTATTGAAATTATTTCATTAGATTCTTGAACTTCAGTAATAGGTGATATAGATATTTCAATATCTTCGTTGACATTGTGAAATCTATTGTCAACCAATTTCACATTTCCATTAATAATAAAATAGGATCCATTTTTCTTGAAAGTGTGCTCCAATCTTAAAATAGTTTCATTATACATCATGGCTTGGATTTGAGTTCCGTATAAAAGTCAAGTATTAGAATAGAGCATATTTTATAAAAAAAAAAATCTCAAAAAATTAATTCAAAAAAACTATTATGAACAAAAAACTACATCTTAAATCTATATGGAGAAAAAAGTTACCTCTTCATCAATCAGAATCAACTTCAATATTTGAAGTAGACCTCTATGGTTAGTATATGTCTTTGTTGTTCATCTTTGAATTACGCTAACTTTAAAAAATATACTTTTCTAGAGACATGTTATGAAAAAAAAAATTAAAAAAAAAAGACGCAATGTGAAGTAATGTGAATAGAAGGGAGGGAAATAATTATGGTTTTAAATGAAGTGATATTTATATTGTGAGTGTGAATTAATGGAATTGAAGAAGTTAGAGATATGATTGAGAGAGAAAGGATTGTAGAAATCGTATAATGAATAATCGAATATGTGGAGTGGAAGTTAGAGAATGAGTGGGAGATAGGTTTTTTTAGTAAATAACCGAATATGGCCCTTTAATTATTATACATATTTCTCCTCATATTTTGTTTATTCATTTTCTTAATTCATATATTTTAGTAAATATTATGAAGCAAAATAAATGTTTATTTATTTCTAAATCCTAGTCCTTTATATATACCAATTCTAAATCATATTCTAAACCTATAGAAAATTTGAAATTTGAAATTTAAAAAAAAAAAAACTTAAATAATTTTACCTAAGTCCTACCGACTCATTTGTGAATATGGAAAAGGAGGAAGAAGATCCAATTGTTCATCGGAGTGAGGGTCGCGGGCAGTGTCAGTGTAAGATTGTAGCTATGGGTTTGTGGTATGCTTGGCCGAAGATAGAAAAGATAGCTATATATTTTTTCTTCCCAATTTTTCAACATTTTCTCAATGCTTATGAATTTCTCTTGGTTCCTTTCTTTTAAATGGGAAGAAAGGAGGAAAGAGACGTAGGAGAGGAAAGGGAAGAAGAGAGATTTTATGCCTAAAAAGAGGGAAATGAACCGTTTCAGGATTAATGGAATTTAATTTGGAAAGGTAGAGAGAGTGGGTTGGGTGAAAGGAAATGTGATTAATTTAAATTTAAATTTCATTAAATTAAAAAAAACTAATTTAATTTTAATGAAATATCTAAGATAATTTGATTTTGTCCTTTTTTTAAACACTGATTTTATTTTGTCTCTAGATTTAACAAAAAAAATAAGACTTAATTCTAATCTATAGATCTCTATAATTAATTGGAATAAAATAAGAAGATAATGATGTTACATATAAAATCAAAGAAAAGAGACACAATGTTATATAAAAAAATCAAATAACAATGTTACATATAAAATCAATATAAAATACTTTCACATATAATTCTAATCTATATCCTATATCTCTATTTATAGTGATGGAGTGAATCTGAATTAATTTTAATTTAAATTTCATTAAATTTATAAAAAAAAAAGTCATTTAATTTTAATCGAATATGTAAGATAATTTAATTTTGTCTTTAAACTAAGGAAGAGAGAGACGTATGAGAGGGAAGGGAATAAGAGAGGTTTTATGCCTAAAAATAGGAAAATGGACGTGAGGTAGTTTTGGGAAGATGGAGAGAGAGCACCAGAGATAAAAACAAAAACAAAACATTTTAAATGAGGGATAGTTTAGGTATTTTGTAAAACACCAAGGATAATATTGTCCAAAAAAGTTTCTCACGCATTCGTACTTTTATATAGATTATAGATGATTGGTCTCAACATTTCGGTTTATATTAATTTAATCTAAACAAATATGTAGATTTTTTTAATTTATAATTTGAGAGACATAAATAATAAAAGGTTAAAATACCATTTTGGTCTATGTACTTTGAGCTTCATTCCATTTTGGTCTATGTACTTTCAAATGTTCAAATTGAGTCCATATACTTTCAATAAAGCTTAAAATTGGTCCCTAATGTTATTTTGAAGTTAATTTTTTTATTAAAATTGGTTAAATAATAATAATAGTTTTCATGCAAGAAAAGACACAATGTAAACATATTTTAAAATTTATAGAGAAAAGATTAATATAAACTAAAATTGTTTTAGAAAAATTAACAGTAACTACCAGTAGGGACCACTTTTAAGCTTTATTGAAAGTGGTCTTTTACCATCAGTTGGTTCAAATAGTTAATTATTTTTTTTCTTCCCACTTTGTTACTAGTTTATTACCACGTGCAATGCACGTGTGTGAATATAGGTTAAATTATAAATTTAGTCCCTATGGTTGTGACAAAGTTAGAATTTAATCCTTATGATTTTAAATGTTAGAATTAGTTCTTATAGTTTGATAAAGCCATAAAAAATAATCCCTATCGTAGGCAGTGGCAGATCCAGAATTTTATGTCGGGGGGGCTATATAGAAATAATTTTGAACACATTGATATATTGATATATATTGATATCAATTCGTATATTTTGATATTAAATGACTAAATTAAAATTTTGGTCCTTAAATTTTCAAGATTTTGTTTAAAAAGTTCTTGACATTAAAAAGTTTTTACTAAGTCACTAAGCTCTCAATTTTTGTCTAATAGGTTCATGAATTTTCAAATTTGTATTTATCCTTGAACTTAAAAAAAATCTATTAGGTTACATATCTATTATAAACATTAAATTCAAGACTTGAGAATCTATTAAATACAAAATTGAAAGTTTAAAAACCAATTAATAATTCAAAAGCCTATTAAAATAGATCAAATTTATAAGTGTATAAAAAAATGAAACTTGAAATAACAATTAATAATTAGATTATTTTTTCTCTTTCATAGAATTCCTAAAATTCAAAAATATTTTTATTGTTCCATCTCTATTTCACTAAAAGAATTCAAATTTAAAAATGAATTATAATATCATGTATTTGTTATTAGAAAGAAATTTTGAACTAAAAAAAAAGAGAAAGAAAGAAGTTTACATTATTTTAAATATATGAAAATAATTATTACATTGCAAAGAAAAAACTCCAAAAACAATAATAAAAAAAAAACAAGAAAAACAACATAAAATCAACTAAAATAAACTAAAAGAATGTGCACATTGGGACTCAAACTAGGAATTGAGAATATAAGGGGGTTCATCCATCAAGCCAACATAAAAACTTGTGATAAAAACTTGTGATATAATTGTAGTTTTCAATACAAATAGATAATAGTTAAAAAGTTGAGGGGGGCTCGAGCCGCCCTGGGCCCAATGTACATTCGCCCCTGCCGTAGGAACTATTTATGAGGATTTTATCGAACCATAAGGACTATTTATGAGATTTTATCAAACTATAAATATGAAATTCTAACTTTTAAAACTATAGGACTAAATTCTAGTTTTCTCCAAACCATGGACCAATTTTGTAATTTAACCAATACATATATTTAATTTTTGAAGATTAAAATATTTTGAGTTCAACATGATGGAATACAATTATTATTTATATTTGTATTATGATTCTTTTATAATTAATTAGCTTCAATAATTTTTTTCCAATTCATATTATGATTAGTGTTTTTAATCCCACCAATTTTAATATAATAAAATTGTTTTCTATTATAATATAATTTTTTAATATAATATAACATAATTTAAATATAATATAATTTTCTATTTTTCTTTTGAAGTTTTTAAAATTTTATTTGTATTTCTATTATTATTGTGTATATAATATATATTTTATGACACATAATATAGTTTTTTATTTTTGAATAAATTATCTAAGTGCATTTTAGATTTAAAAAAATGAAAATGGTTGGAAGTAGAAGTTTTTTTTTTTTTTTTTTTTGAGTACAATAGAGGGTTGGGGGGATTCGAACCATAGATCTCGTGGTCGTTAACACATTCAATATTCCAGTTGAGCTATACTCTCTTTGGTTGGAAGTAGAAGTTTTCATAAGTTTCTTTATATAGAAGATCATTAGAATTATAATTTTATCTAATAATTTGAATGGAAATTTTTTGTATTTCAAATAGCGAATCTGAAAAATATTACTTTCGATTATGAGAGATTATGATTTGATTAAAGTGAAAAAAGAAATATAGTTTATAGAAAAAAGACTTATTAGATTCAATTTTATTGAGGTTAATTTAATCCATTCTCCTTTCTAGAAATGATTCTCTTCTTTTGAATTTGTTTTGAATTAATTTTTAGTTTGATTGATACAAATTCTATTGAAAATAATTTAAATGATGAAGAGATAATTAAAGATTGGTTATGATTTTGACGACATTTTTTTTTTAAAATTAGATTGACATTTTAAAGTATTATAAAATAATGATTGATGAATTAATTAATAAATCAATTTAATTTTGAAATAGCTAACATTCAAATAGATTTATTTAGGAAATTTTTTTCTCATAAGTTTTTTTTTAGTGATTTTGAAAATTTTAAAACTATTTACTTCTATTTAACTTTGTAACATAAATTTTAGAAATTATCGAATTTGAAAATTACTCTAAATAAGTTAGGCATAAATCTCATCATATATTATAAGATTATGTTAAAAGATTAGATGAAGCAGTGGTCGTTTAAATAGAGTAATTTGATTTCTAGATTGAAAAAAAAAAAAAGAGAAAGAAATCTAATTTTTTTTTTTTAAAGAAAAAAAATACATACACACATATATATAGTATTAAAAAAAAAGCGAACATATTTCAAATAAATGAAAAATTAGAGATGTCTTTTGTAAAAAAAAATTGGCAGTATAATTTAATTGGAGAATTTAGATTCAAATCCTAATTTGATTTGATTTTGAATCAAATCATATCTTCAATTGAAAAAAAATATATCTGAATTCAATTTTGAACTCGAAATTATTCGGATTATAATCAAGTATATGAGTTTTGATTGATGTAATTAACTGAAATAAGGAGTATTTTAGTCTAAAAATATTTTCTACAATAATGGGTATCTAACATTAAAATAAATGATTATACTTAATTATATTATATTCTATCAAAACCTTTTAAGAATTAGGTCATTAATTATAAATTGTGTTCAATTCAGATTAACAAAAGAAAAAGAGTAGAAGCATTACCAACAACAACACAACATTGTGGAATATTCAAAGACAATTTTGTAATTAATCAAAATTTAAATTGTTGAACTATAATTCTACTTCCTCCCATCCATAGATTGTATGTGTCTATCAAATTTGCATATTAGATTCTCAAAGCTATACATTAAATAAAAGAACTACCAACATTATTATTATTTTGTTCCTTCAACTTTCAATTTTTTTTTCTTCCATTTTAAAATATAACCATAACCATATATTTTATTTTTATCTTAATTTTGCCTTAAATATTTAACAACTAAATGAGATGATTTTAGTTTCAAATTATAATTTTGTTTGATTTTGAATCAAAGCACATCATGTTTATCAAATTAAGAATTTTGATTCAAACTCATTTTGAATCAAATTATCTCGTTATATTATAGTTGTTTAAATTATAGCATTCAAAAATTTGGAGAAATCGAATATTGGAGAAACGGAAAATTATGGAGAAATCGAAAATTTGGATGAGGTATTTTTTGAAGATGCAAACTAATTGAAATTAGCCCAATATATATAGAGAATTTAGATTCAAGTCCTAATTGCATTTGATCTTGAATCAAATGATATATTCAATTGAAAATAAAAAATGTTCTAAATATCAATTTGAATCAATTTGTTTTAATATAATATAATGTTGATTTGATTTTGAAGCAAATTATATCTTCAATTAAAAAAAAAAAGAAATATATGAATATCAATTTGAAGAAAATTATATGTTTCGGTAGTTTTTGTTTTGAAATTTAAAAAGATAATATCTAAAGAATTGTGTATATAATAACTAAATTGCTTATCAAATTAAGATTATTGATTCAAATTTAATCAATTTAAAATTAAATCAGATATTCATCTAATTATCAAAATCGGATTAGGATGATTTGATTGATAAGAATTAATTCAATTTTTTTTAATCAAATTATCTTGTTATCGTTGTGGATTTGAAATTAAATCGGATTAGAATGATTTGATTAGTGTAATTAACTAAAATTTAAAAGGGTATTTTAGTCCAAAAATATTTTTCATAAACTCTTGCTTTTTAATATATTATAGATTATAGATTATAGATGGTTGGTCTCAACATTTCAGTTTAAATATATGTGTAGATTTTTTTTTAATTTATACTTTGAGAGACATAAATAATAAAAGGTTAAAATACCATTTTGGCCTATGTACTTTGATCTTCATTCCATTTTGGTCCATGTTTCAAATTGAGTCCCTATACTTTCAATAAAGCTTAAAATTGGTCCATACTGTTATTTTAAAGTTAATTTTTATCGAAATTGGTTAAATAATAATAATAATTTTCATGCAAGAAAAGACACAATGTAAACATATTTTAGAGAAAATGTTAATAGAGACTAAAATTGTTTTAGAAAAATTAATAATAAACTACCAATAGGACCAATTTTAAGTTTTATTGAAAATACAATGACTAAATTTGGACATTTGAAAGTATAGGGACCAAAATAGTATTTTAACCATAATAAATCTATTCATGTGAAAAAAAAAAAAAGAGAGAGAGAAAAAGATAGTGAGAGATCGTGTAGCATGAGATTTTATTATGTTGGATCAGCAAATTCTTATCTATGACTTTGAAGTAGATTTAAAAAATGGTCTAATTTAGGCATGTCAAATGAATTTCATCTCCAAAAAAAGGAGATGGAAAATATAAATAAAATGATGGCAATATTGTAGATCTAAAAATATCTAAAAGTAAATAAAAAGCATGCACTAATTTCTCTAACTAGCCCTCTGTTTGGAATAAAAGCTCAAGAAATGATTTTAAATCTTTTGATTTGAAATCACAAAAAATTATTTAAATTTTTTTATCTTGTTTGGTACGGAAAATGTTTAAAATGAATGCACTTAAAATTTTGTATTTAGATAGTAATTGAAAAAGAGAGGAGAGTAAAATGTATAGAAAATCTCCATCAAAAAGAACACCAACAACGAAAGTATTCTATTAGGCTGACACTAACATTGAGAGATGTAGTAAAAGTTTTTAATCTTGATTTGTTAATAGAAAATTAAAGCATGAAAAGGTTAAAGAAGTTATTTACCTCTAAATTTTATGAAATTCTGTCAAATTCAATTGTTTCAATTCGAACTTTTTTTTTTTTTTTTAATGTAAAAACGCGAGTGGATAAATCACTTTATGTGCTGACAAACATTTTTTTTTTTTTTGAACATGCTGACAAACATTTGAACATCGTTATACTTTTCAAATAATTTTCTTTTATGAGATAACAAATAACGAAATTCATGGGAAATTTGTTATGATTTTTTTTTTTTTTTTTTTTTTAAATTTTGACAATAGGAAAGATAAAACGAAATTGTGCTTTGGGCTCCATCAAATAAAGTTTGGGCTTTTTACTATGAACATAGGCCATCAACTATCAAGCCCATTTGGAATTTCTGTCATTGTCAATTCCAAAAGATTTTCACTAGGAGTTTATATATATATATATTTATATATTCCCACTTCTAAATTCTCGCAAATATTATTTTTATGGTTTAATTCGGTTTTATTCACAAAAATTAAAAAAAAAGAAAAAAAAAATCATTGGAGACCCTATGCTAAAAAAAAGTTTTAATTCTTACCTTTTATTTTTCTGAAATTACTTAATATAACTTGATGTGACATTTTTTTTGTTCATTTACATATGAGTAAAATGTACGCATCAATGAACTCCAAAAAAAAAAAAAAAGTATGTATAAATAGACATTAAAAGTCACATGTAGTGATTTAAACGTCATAATTTGAAATTGACCAACATTATTCATTAAAATGATGAATAAAAGAAATTAATCAATAAGGACTACAACCATTTTAAAAAAAGTCAACTAAAATGTTTGAAAGTGTATAACATCTTAAATATGATTTACCCAATCTTTATTTAAGAAATGTTATATTTATATTTAGGTCAAATTACAAGTTTGACTTTCAAGTTTGTGTCTAGTTGATCTCAACTTTAATAAGTATGTAATAGTTTAATGAACTTTCAATTTTTTGTCCAATAGGTTTATGGACTTTAAAAGTATATATCTCATAAATCTTTAAACTTTTAATTTTATGTCCAATAGATATTTGAATTTTCAATTTTGTGTCTAATAGGTCATTGGTCTATTTGACATATTTTAAAAAGTCACAGACATATTATACACAAAATTGAAAGTTTAGGCTCTATTAGACATGAAATTCAATTTTATATCTACTAGATCAATTAACTTTTAAAAATTTCAAATATGTCAATGACCTATTGACACAAAATTGAAAGTTTAAGGACTTGATAAATGCAAAATTAAAAGTTTAAAGACGACACTTTTTAAAGTTTAGAGATATTTTAAATATAAACTTGTAATTTAGATCCAGTTTGATAACCATTTAGTTTTTTGTTTTTGAAAATTAAACCTATAAATATTACTTTCACCTATGAGTTTCTTTGTTTTGTTATCTACTTTTTACATATGTTTTCAAAAACCAAGCCAAAATTTTGAAAACTAAAAAAAGTAGTTTGAAAAAACTTGTTTTTTGTTTTTAGAAGTTGGCTACGAACTCAAATGATTCCTTAAAAAAGTGAAAATCATTGTAGAGAATATGAAAGTCATTATAGAAAAATTATGAGAAATCAAACATAATTTTTAAAGGTTATATCAAATAAGATCATAACCTTTTCAATACAAATTTAAAATTTAACTTATAATTTAACTTTATATTTACTTAAAAAGTACATAGTGGAAAGAGTGTGAGAGAAAAAAGAAGCCACCGACTGAAAATATATATTTCGTGGCCATAAAAGTTTATAATAAATACATAATGTGCCCTCAAGTTTTACGACAGTCCGTACAGAGGAGAAGGCACTTTGTCCTAAAGGAATAACTTCGTCCTTGGAAGGAGATAGGCAAGCAAATGTAATTTTCATGTGAAAATTTTTTTTTACAGTTTTTACCAGGAAGTGTATTCATTCTCACTTTAAAATTTTAATTTATCACATTCAATACCAAACGTAATAAATGTTGCAATATTTACATTTTTCTAGATTTTTGTTAATTCATCCCATAATTTTAACAAATAACAAAATAAAAATCTCTAAAAACACACTAATTTTAATGAAAATCAAGTTTGGCATGAAATTATGTTGGATTAATACATAAAGTTAATCATATAATAACTCTATCAAAATTTAAAATTTTCACCAATAAGAGTAGTTCTAGTATCATTTTTAAAGTCCTATCAATTTTATTTTTTTAGTACGACAATATATAGAGGTGGAGGAATTTGAACTTTGGCTCTAACCTTTTGGTCGAGGGTATCTGCCTAAATTTGTTGAGCTAAGCTTAAGCTCAGATTAGCCCTAACAATTTTATTATAGATAGATATTTAGATATGTTTTATAATTCATTGATAGCATATGATAATACTTTTAATAATTCTTGAAACTATAGCATATTAAGAGGTAAAAGTCGCAACTTATTTAAGTTTAAGATAAAAATTGGTATATATCGCCAAATTTATGGTTAAAAGTTGATTCTTTTTTACTTTCATATTTTACTCCAAAAAAAGGCTTTTTTTTAATAGACCCATATCTCATTTTGAGCAAAATGAGTATTTTTTTTTTCAAGTATAGCAAAATTAATTGAGTTCTAATATTTGATATCAACCTTGTAAAGGTCTATTTCATTAAATTGGTCTTTTACCAATGGCCATTCGATTAAACACTTGGGCGTGACAAAGACAGTCTATTTTTTTTTTTTTTTAAATTCTTGAAATTAAAACAAGAAATTGAAAACAAAGAAAAAGAAAAGAAAGAAAAAAGAAAATGTGACATTTTGGACTCTTAAATGTTTATCTATAATTTTTTGCATTAAAATTACAAGTAAATAATTATTTATTTAGTGTCCAAATTTAAATCCTCAATTTATGACAAATGCATGGAGTTATATAATAGAGTAGTATTATGGCTAATATTAGCCATACTGCTCAAATTATACTAAAAGTAGGGTCATAATTCATAAATTTGATCCCACCTAATAAACAACACATTTATAACAATCCCTTTATTTTTATTCTTCTTATTTTTAATTTTTATTTATTCTCGTGCAAAGGGCCAAAATTTAACTATATATCGATTTTATTTAAATTACATTTATTAACTAACCATTTCGTTTGTCTTCTAATCTACTTCTAAAAATATTTTGAAATCAAATTTCAATTTCTTTTTTTAATATTTGCCTAAATGTTTTTGAAAAGTGAAAACTTGACAAATAAATTATTTATAAGCAAGTTTAATTTTAAAAATAAAAATAAAATTATTATTCAATCAAAACTTAAATTAAGCTATCATAAATTGTTGAAGCTTAATTTATGGTGAAATTGTAAAAATGCCCTTAAATTTTGGTGTAGGTTCAAATTATACCTCTAGATTTTGAAAAGTTTCATTTTAAATATAGTTAAAATTAAGTTGAAAATGACATCATTTATGTCTTCTTATTTTTACCCACCAATTGATATGTCAACTTTAGTCCTTCACTTTGACAAAGAAAATTCTTCATGGACTTTTTAAAACAATTTCAAAATTTAAAGGTTACAATTAAACTTTTCAAAATTTAAGACATAATTGAAATCTACCTTAAAATTCAAGGTATAAGTTAACTTTTTTTTCTTTCATTTTCATTACTTTGAAAATGATGGGTAACATAGGTGATAGAGATGGAATACTTGGGTTGTTGGGGTCAAAATCATGTTCCTAAAAAGGAATTGCATATTTTTATTTATTAAGAGTAATAATTAAAGAATAAGAAGTATATTCTTTTTTAGTCTTGTATTACCATGAATAGGTTTTTTTACTTAATATTGATAGTATTTCTTGATATGTGAATTAAATTTTAATTTATATTTAGTGCAAAAAGTCTATATTTATAGTAGAGAGTGTAACGTTGAAGAAAACTGGAATCAGTTGTTGTGCTATGGATTACCACGGCCTTGAAAGCAAATTCAGCATGACCTTGGTGCGAATTGTGTGTTGTCGGTTGCTCCTCAAGGTTAATACAATATTCACCTCAAACGTGCACTTGTTAAAGGAGGTTTGGAATTAGAAAAACACTCTATGCTTAGAATCGAAGAATGAAAAATAAAAATCGAGTCTTTTCGGTAATCAAAGATGAAGAAGAAGAAGATGATCACCAAACCGGTTATAAAGAGTTGGAAGGATATGAGACGTTTTCAAATCCACAAATGAAGTCAAAAAATCGAACCACAATGAATGAGGAGATTTTAAATAGTAAAAAATAATTAATGACTTGTCTCAAAACTTTGGAGAGAAAAGTAATAAACAATTACTTCTTTTTACACACAAGCATGGATACTCAAATCTGCCTGCCTGGACAGATGGCGGCGACAATGCATGGTGAAAGACTTTACTACTACTCTATCCATCTTTTGCAAGTACCTTAAAATATTCTAGTATATATACTCACTTCTCCGCTTGTAATTTTTCCATGTAGAACAACAAGATTCTCTTCTAATAAGGACTTACAATGGACCAAATACCCTAAAGTTTGTAAGTCATTTTCAACACAGGCCAGAAAAAAAGTAACACATAAATAATAAGGCCTCCAAACAGGTCGAGAAAATGAGAATAGTATTCCCTACCCTTTGAAGTAGTACCATTCTTTACAAAAAAAAAAAAAAATCATGATTTTATAGCTGGTCCCATAAAAAAAGAACAATTACTTTATGGTAGAAAACATGAAAAGTAACGAAAAGATTTTTCTCTCTCTTTTTTTTTTTTGGTTCAATAATTATGGAGTAGTGGATTAAACGTAACTATATCCACCTTTAAAATAACAATAAGTGTTGTATCTATTAAGTTGTCCTTGAATTGGCATAACAAAAAGATTAATAATTATTGTCCTTGTATTATCTTCTATTGACGTGAGGTTATGTTTCTATTTAGTCTTTGTTGTTAATACGACAAACAAAGTTCATCAGTCAAATTGATCATAGTTCTGTTGTAATTGACATGTATATTTGATTAAAATATCAGAAGTTCAAATCTCTCATCCCAAATGTTATTGAACTTCAAAAAAAAAAAACAAAGTTCATCCATTTGTGTAGTTATCTATCACATTATTTTTTTTAGGAATTTTTCAACTCTACTATGTTTATTTAGCCCAAAGTTTATTTAACCTTTGGCTCTCCACATGACCATTTAATCAAGAAATCAATTGTAAATAAAAAAAAACAAAAATACAAATATTCAATAATATTTGATAAATTAAACAAAAAACCCATCTCATGACAGATAAAAACATCTCGCTTTATTAATTAACCTGTCATATTAACATTGAGTTTTTTTATTTTAATTATTGTATACATTTAATGTAATAATTTTTTTGTTTAAATTATGGCTTGTAAGAAAAATCAAGGGACCAATTTTGTTCCTAATATCACCATATGCATTACTATAAAGACATTTAACATATGAGAGTAAGAATATAAAATTTGATAATAAAATTGAATACGTGAGAATGAAGTACATGCCAACAAGAACATAGCTCAACTCGCATGAAGTATATGCTTATGACCAAGAGGTAATGAGTTCGAATCTCTCACCCTCAAATGTTGTTGAATTAAAACAAAACAAAAAATTTAATAATGTCTCTATAATGATTATCAAATTACGTTAAATTGTAATTTTAATCTTTGATCTTATCATCATTGTACGTTTGAGTTTCAAAAAAAAATCATTATATCTTTGGATAATTTATTATTATTATTATTTCAACAACATTTTAAAGACTGAGGGATTCAAATATTTGACCTTTTAATTTGGTCAATGATATATATCTTAACTAATTAAACTATATTTAAGTTAGTAGTTTGAATGAATAGTGATTAAATTCGGAGTGTGCTAGTTATAAAGTAGTTTAGTGAGCTAATGGATAAAAAAAAAAAAAAGAGTTTCTTTTTCATAAATTTAAAAAAAAAAAAAAAAAAAAGTTTCTCGTGACAAGAAATATGCAACTTGCATTACTTTGTACAATTTAATTATTTATTTTCTGCAGAAGTACTTTTGACAATGTTTTGAGTATTGTGCAATACATTTAAAAAGAAAAAAAAGTTATTGCCATTAGTTAAAGATGAGAATTATTCTCATTGCATAGAAGAAACAAAAGTGCCCTTTTTCGAAAAAGAAAATCATTTTGAATAAAAAAATGTTAGATTATACAAAATACTCTTGAACTTATATTTCAATTATGTCTTTTGACTTTGAAAAGTTTTATTTTAACTTGAACTTTGAAATTGTTTCTCTTAAACAACTTTTTTTGTTAAAATAATGGATGACACAATAGTTAACATGTAAAAATTGAAAGACATATTGATATCATTTATAACATTGTTCACTTTGAATTTGATTTTGTGAATAATATTGTAAATGTTATCTTTTGAGTTGAAATGGACTACAATAATTATTTTAATCTTGTATATAGTTGAAATTGAGTTGTAAATAGTGTCATGCACACCTTTTACTTTTTACTCATTAGCTGTCACATCAATTTTTGCCCTTCATTTTAATGGAAAAAAAATTCTCCATGTTTCTCTTTTTGGAACAATTTAGGAGTTAGAATGAAAATTTTCATGAAATTTTCAAAGTCTAGTCTAGGAACATAAATTTGTATAATTTGATTTTTTAAAAAATTGTACATGGAAAATCAATAATAAAAATACTCACATCATATTTAAATAATAATTTCAGAAAAAAAAAATCAATTTATACCCCAAAGCTTTAGGATTTGTATAAATTAAAACTCCAAACTAATAATTGTATTAATTTAAACCCTAAATTTTCATAAATGAATCAATTTAGATCATTCATTAGTGATCTATAACTATTTAAACTTGATTTCATTTAAAATCAACTCAAAATCTCTTAAATAAAAATATTATTCTCACAAAATTCTACCTAAGTAGAAAAAAATTATCACAAAATTCTTCCTAAATAAGTAGAGAAAAATAGAAGAAGACGAAAATATTAAAAACCACTCATATTTTGCTACTATCCATTTGATTATACATTTCTCTAAAGTATGTTACTTTCTACATCTAAAGAAGTCTTAAATACGTGTAAAAATTATGTACGGACAATTTTTAAAACATAATAGAGTGAAATTATGCACCGACAATTTTTGAAACATAATAGAGTATTGATTTACTTGTGCAAATTTAAGGTTTTATTTGATGTTTTTGATGTTTTGAGTGATACAACCCCAAAGTTTAGGAGTTATTTTTTTTCTTTTTTTTTATTTTATAAAAGATTGAAAAAAAATCAATTGTTGTAAAAATTGTCAATCAAATTTTCATTTCAATTTTAATTTTTTGTTAGAGAAGATGACTGATTTTTAGGAAAATTGATTTTAAAATCAATTATCTAACAATAATCTTACTTTTGGGATTGATTTTGAGTCTCCATTCGCAATTGCTATAGCTTTTAAAATAATTATTGGCAACTTTACTTTTAAGAAAAGCAAGTGTCATAGAAAGTAGATTAGTGTTTGATAAATTTCAATTTTAAACATAAAAAGACTGGTCGAAGTGTTTGATCAATTCAATCAAAATTGTTGTGGTTTAGCTAAAATGACCAAAGTGGACATATAATATGAATTATTATAAATTAATTATCTAGAAATTTTACAATTTAAATTACAAATTATATTTTGTTATTCCAATTTAAGTACAAACAAAATGTAAGAAAAAAAATTAGCACAGAAAAAAAATAAAATTAATGTGGTCTATTTCCCTTGATTAAAGTCAAAATGTGCTGTAATCTGGACCACAATATAGGCAGAATAATTTGTTAAAATTTCATCAATATGCTCTGCAATCAAGAGATTTCAAAGTTTAAATTTCCTTTTTGATTGTTTATGTGAGGATGTCTGATCTTTCAATGACAATAAACCAATTTGATGAATCAAAAGGAGATACCATATGGGTTGTATCCTTTTGCATCAACAACTTTAAGTGGTTTATGGAACGACATTATCATATAACAATTTTTTATTTTATAAAATTGGAAAAAAAATATATAGCCATTGACTCTTTTTTTTTTCTTTTTTGGTCGTTATCTCTTTTGTGTGGGCATAAAAAAAAAAATTTTAACTCCATTTCTCTTTCTAAAATCTGTATAAATAAGGATTTCAGTTTTCAATTCATAACTATTTCAAAAAGTCAGGATCTCACATCCCTCCAAAAAAGCATCACAGTAACATTCAATACCTCTGAATCTAAAAAAATATTGACTCAATTCTCGATATCTTTGAAATGTGTAACAGAGAAAAAGCACCAATGAGACGAACAAAAGAAAAAAGAACACGATAATTGGAAGAAGATGATGACGGCCAAACACAAACAAAAAAAAATTTTAAAAAGTTGAAAAGTTAAAAAATAAAAATAAAAATAAAAATAAAAATAAAACTTGAATTGTTGCCAATGCAAAGAAAATCTCAAAGCTTGATAATTGAAGAAAATAGAATAAACGCACCTGATTATTCGAGAAAAAGGTGCCTGATTATTCGGAAGCTAAAGTCAAAGCTACAATTTAAGAGATTTTGTAAATCAAAGAATTTAAAAAGTGATTTTATATAGATTTTTTAAAAATCACGATTACTGAACATCTAAAATGGTTAGGATTTTTTCAAAATCGTGTTTACGTGTTCCGCAATCACAAACGCAACCTAAGATTATTAGAAGTGATTGCGGAATAATCTTAACGACTTTTTTGTATTTGGTAAAACTGATTGTAAATGAATCAATTAAAACCACTTTTTAAAATATGTTCATTAACAAATTTTATTCCCTCCGTGCTTTTAAACAAGATTATCGTAGAATTAGATGCCACTTAACAAATTGTAAATTTTCAATTTTATCCTTCAAGAAATTAAGATGATGCCTAATTGTAATTTAGACCCTGCAAAGTAATCTCAAACGTACTCTGAGCTAAATAACAAATCTAGTTTCCATCTTAGTAAGATTTTTTTAATGCTATTAAACTAAAATAGATTATAATTTCTTGATAAATTATGAGTTTAGTCTATGAACTTTCGAGTTATGTCTAATAGGTCATTGATTTTAAAAAGTATCTTAAGTTACTAAACTTTAAAAGTATATAATAAGTTTCTAAACATTCAATTTTGATTTTATTGGTCTCCAGCATCTTTTATTATTATTTTTTAAATTAATAGATCTATTAAAAATTAAATTAAATTTGTGTCTAATAAAAATTCTAAACTTTCAACTTTATGTTTAATAAATTTATGATTTTTTTTAAAAAATATCAATTAAGTTAATGACCTATTAGATATAAAATTGAAAGTTTAATGACGTATTAGATACAGAATTGAAAGTTTAAGAACTTATGAGATATTTTTTTAAAGTTCAAGGATTTTTTTTCTTTTAGTACAACAAATGTGGGAGTATGAAGATTTGAACCTCCGACTTCTAGAAAATAAGTATATGTCAATTACCGTTGAACTATACATGTCGGCAAGTTCAATGACCTATTAGACACAAAATTGAAACTTCAGGGAACTTATTAGATATGTTTTAAAGTTTAGAGATCTATCAGACATATAAATAAAAGTTCATGGACTAAACTTATGATTGAAGTTAAAAATGATTTTATTTATTTTATTGTTAGAGAGTCGAATCTAGACTACTTTGTAATTAATTTAAAATTTCAAACTTTTTTGGTAGATATTTTGTAAAACTATGCTTGATAGCAAAAATTTCTAAAAAGTTTTGAGCATGGACATACCTAACCTAACCCTTCAAATGATGAGGCACAATTTTGGCGTACCCTTTTTTCATTAGGCCCACCCCATTATCTAGTCCGTATTTTAATAGGTCACAACTCAACCTAGTCCTTTGCCCTTTTCAAGAACCTTCATTTTGAAAACTTGTTTTATAATTTTTAAATTTTAATTAGAGTTACATTACAAGTTTAGTCCTTGAACGATTGTACTTGATAGATTCTTAAATTTTAAAAAATGTCTAATAAGACTCAAAATTTTTAATTTTGTGTCAAAATTTTTAATTTTTAATTTTAAAAGTTTGACAGATCGTTGACCTAATTGATTTTTTTTTTTGACAATATCGTTGACCTAATTGATAGTTCTAAAAATTCATGGATCTAATAGATATAAAATTGAATTTTGTGTATAATCGTAATATGTCATTCCAATATCTAGTTTAATAGGTTTGTAAAATGTTTAACATGTTAAATACCTATTATAAACAAAATTTGAAAGTTAAAAAGGAACGTATGGGATACAATTCAAAAAGTTTAGGTCTCGTTTGATAATGATTTGGTTTTTGGTTTTTGATTTTTAGTTTTTGAAAATTAAGCCTATAAATACCACATCCACCTATGCATTTCCTTTTTACGTATGTTTCAAAAAATCAAGCCAAGTAATGAAATTTTTTTAAAAAAAAAAGTAGTTTTAAAAAACTTGTTTTTGTTTTTGAAATTTGACTAAGAATTCAAATGTTTTCTTAAAAACGATGAAATTAATTATAGAGAAATGATAAAAAAAAAACAAAGTACAATTTTAACAAATAAAAAAACCAAAAACTAAGGCCACTTTTGATAACCATTTGGTTTTTAGTTTTTGGTTTTTGAAAATTAAGCTTGTTTTCTCTCAATTTCTCTACAATGGTTTTCATCTCCCTTGAGGAAGCATTTGAATTCTTAGCTAAATTCTAAAAACAAAAACAAGTTTTTGAAAACTACTTTTTTTAGTTTTCAAAACATGGCTTGGTTTTTGAAAACATAGGTAAAAGGTAAATAACAAAACAAGTATATTCAAGGGTGGGAGTAGTATTTATTGACTTAATTTTCAAAAACCAAAAATCAAAAACCAAATGGTTATCAAACGGGGCCTAAATGTTTATCAAATGGAGCGTTAAAAACTACACTTGTAATTCAACCTTTAATTATTATTTATTATTTTTCATACACTTTAAATACTAGTATTTAACCACGTGCGATGCACATTTATATATAATTATGTATTTTTTTCTTATAATTAATGAAACAAATTCTAAAATAAAATAAAAATATATATTAAATATTAATATAATATCATACAATATATAAATTTATTAATAATTAAAACCAATTTATCTAAATTTTCATTTGACATAATTCATACCTCTTGTATTGTAATTAAAAAAATCATAAATATTTTAGAGACAAAAATAATTTTTTAAAACTTTTCATTAAAATAGAACTTTTTATATTGGAAATTATAAATTCTATGGAGATTTTTTTTAAAATTTTTTTTTAATTCTAATGAACTCCGTATAAAAAAAAGATTAATATTTTATTTAGAGCTAAAAATATATTTTTATCTAATATTTACTTTAAATATTATGTTCTTTTTTAAATGAATAATTATGATAATACATTTTAATTATTGCTATTAAAAATTAAAAAAAATAGTTTAATAAACATGCTAAGTTTCTTAATTTAAATTTAGAAGACATTGAATTACCAAATTCAAATTAAAGCATACACAAATGTTTTAAATAAAAAAAAAACACACAATAATTCTAATTATAAAGAAACAACATAGAAAACAAAAACAATAATGTAGTAATTATAAAATTAAAAAAAAAACACACACACACAATCTTGAAATAAATTTATCTCACTTCATAGTTGTTCAACAAATGTTATCATTGATTTATATATTTAATACATGCTTTCATGTGTAAGAGAGAACTAAAAAAAAATGGAGCTCAAAATATGGGTGAAAAAAAATGATAGAAGAAATCCCATTTTTATAATAGTAGAAGATAAAAAAAAGTTACAAATCTTTTGAAATTCTATTATTAATTAATATTAATATAAATCACTAAATTATTAAGAAATTTAATAACAACACTTTTTCCTATTCCAACTTTTTAGGTTTCAAGTATTTATTAGGGTTGATAATTAATTAATTAAAATTTATTTTTATGAATATATGATTAATGAATAAAAGTTAACTTAAATTAAATTTACCAAATATAATATTATATTATTAAAATATAATAGGCTCAAAAGATTATTAAAATATAACATTGCATTAAGTTTTTATTTTACTTTAAAATTTGTGTAACTTCCATAATCACATTAATTTTTTAATTAACAATAAATGATTAATCTATTATTATAATTTTATTACTTTTCTTATTATATTACTTTACAAATTTTGTGTAAACATATTAATTTTTTTAATTAACAATAAATAATTATTTTATTAAGTATAATTAATGGTTAATGACACAATTTGTAAATTTAAACTTCTAAGAAGGGACACAATTTCTTTAACTACATATTTAATATTTAACAATGATAATTGACACCAAAGAGAGCATAACTCAATTGACATATTGAAAGTGTTAATGATCATGAGGTCTGTGGTTCAAATCCCCCAACCCCTATTGTACTAAAAAAAAAAAAAAAACAACAATGATAATTAAGATGTTATTATTATTATATTTGTTAAATTGAATTGAGTGATGAAGATAACTATTATTATTTTAAAAAATTTAGTATTATTATATAAGTGGCATTTTAGAAGTTTTGATTCAAGTTTGTGCTTTCATTTAAAAAAAAGAAAAAAGAAAACTACAACTACATTCAAGGACATTTTGTAAATTGCTACTAATATGTTTTTCAAAATTATAATCACCCCTACATATTTTTCTTCTCAAATCTTATTTCATTTTTACATTCTCTCTCTAGCATCGTTAGTGTTGAAAAAAAAAGACAAATGCCCACCTATCCCCTCATCTTGTTTTTTTATAGTACAAAATAAATGTCTCTCTCATCTGGTTACTTCAATGCCTTTCGCTTGTCGTCATTTGTCTAATGTATGTCGTCGCCATTCATCATCGATTGATGGCGGTGCTAAACTTCTTTCATCTTCTTTATTTGTTAGTCGTTGCACTGCACATGCTGTCTTTACATTCAAGTTGTTTACTAACCCTTGCTCCCCCTCAACTTCTATCTCTGTCTATTCATTCATGATGTTAATCTACTCCTTTCTCCTACATGTGTGTCATTTGAAATTATCTTGTTTCGTCAATCTCATTCTTGCTAGACTCTGCTGAGTACAACTGACCTAACAAATCGAAATTAATCAATTTGATTTTCTCTTATTGGTAAATATGATTTGGTCTAAAACAACAACATTAAACTTGTGTACATCATTCAACACTGAAAATATTGATGTTCTTTAGTTGAGAAGTGTGAGCAATGAATTCTAAAAAGAGTGCGAGCAGTGTTACTAAATCTATATTTTTAAAAAAAAAGTAAGAAAAATGTGAGAGCAGTGTATTCTAAATTGAAAAAAAGTTTGAGCCATGTATTATAAATCTATCAAAATTAAAATTTTAAATTAAAAAAAAAAAAGAAGAAAAAAAGTGTGAGCAATTCGTCTGCATATCTGCATAGCTCTTTGTCTTCTACTATTCTAGGATTAGATGTGAGTTTATTTCCAAGATGTGTTTTTATGTACTTTCTATAGAATTTTTAGTACGAATTTTAAAGGTTGTGTATTATTATTTTAATAATAACAATAATTAGTAGTAAATTTGTAACCATCATTGTTTAGCCTAATGATTTCTATTGTTAAAATTAATTTTTCAGTTATAAACAATTTAATTATTCGTTTATTTTATAGTGAAATTTAAGGCATTTTATAAATAAATTATTAATTATTAAAAAATAAAAAAGATAGAATGATTAAATAAAAATGATATAGTTGTAATTATTGCAAAACATAAGGAATATATGATATAGTTACAAAATGAAATATTTGTAATTCACTAAAATTAACAAGGATAAGATAGTCAAAAAAATGTTTTTCAAAGATTGTAGCTAATATATTATAGATTGGTATTATTTTTTTTAAATTATAATTAATTAAAGTGCACATACCTTTATTTAAATTATGGGGCAAGGATTACTTAAAAAAAAGGGGGCAAGGAGCAAGCAATTCCTCGGTAGAATCGAAACTGAACATGGAAAGAAGTTTGTCTTGATTTAAAAAATATGTGAAAAAAGTTAAGATTTAAAAGTTTGCTTCTAATTGGTTACTTAATATTTTTATTTTTTTCAATTAAAGGATTATATATAAAAAAAAAGTTTAATAATAAAAGTTTTTTATATTTCAAAAGGTTTATGATCGTTATTTTCATTTTATTATAGCTTATTCAACTTTTATAATAAAAAATATCAAGTGACAAATTATTAGTAAATGACACAAAATGTAATGACAAAAGTAGAAAAGTTTATAAGCTCATTTCGATCTAAGATAATAAGTTCATGAACTTACTCTTACTTCACCGTTAAGAAACTAATGAATGATCTATCTCCAAGTTTACCTTTCAGGGCCATCGAATAGACAACCCTACTCAACAAAACTTCTTCATCGATTTTGAAATAATGTATGATAAAAAACTATTTTTTTAAAAAAAATGAGATAAGAAGAAGAAGAATTTTGATTAAAGTTTTTCTTGTGATGGTTTGGGACAAGTTGGTAATTTTAATATTTTAACTTGGGATACTTTTTATTTGATACCGATTCATGATGTGATGTTTTGTTTTAATGATAAAGAGAATTTTGCAAATGACATTGTTGGCCTTTCAAGAAATTGAATTTGGTAAAAGGCACAATTATAGTTAACAAATAAAAAAAACAAAGCATTATCATTTTCACAACCAGACACGATTATGACTTATAAATTATAAGCACAACCGAGAAAATATTATTAGACGATTGTCACCTCTTCATAAACAATCGAATTCTTTTATCATAATAAAAAGTTTTTTCATCTACTACCACACAATTCAAATTGCACTATTCACTACAAAATGGACCAAGACCTACGTTTCTTAAATATTATTTGTAAATTTGATTGCACTTGTCCTTGGTGTACATTTATTATAGATTTAGTTTACAAACAACATTCACAAATATCTTTTTACCTTAGATTTATATTATTTGTCTTAGTGGTAAAAATGTTTGATCAACTTCATTTTGGATAAATAATAAAAATTTAATAAGGTCTTCTACTTATGTTAATTTTATTATCTTCACAGAATTTAAAATATTATGTTATAAGTTATAACAACTCAAGTTTGCATAAAAGAGTATTTTAGTTAGGTTTGTTAATTTCAAATAAAATTACTTAAAAATCTAACACAGACACATAAACTTTTTTAATTTGTCTAAATTAAGCCAGCACCACCTTACAAGGTTAAATATTCCAAGTTAAGTCCAATAATCCTCTAAAATAAAGTTACATATAGTATATTAGGTATGCCGAGTATTGAAATAGATTTGGATTCTTCTTGAATGATTAATAGAATATTTTTTTAGTTCAAGAAGTGTGGGGCTAGAGGATAGAACTTTTTAACATTAATTTAATAGGTCTTTTTAAAAAAAAATGTAATAGGTGTAGTGTCCTCTGCTCATTAGATTAGTGATGAATAGAAAATATATAAAAGGTTAAATTATAAAAAAATACCCTTGAACTTTGCATTTTGTTTAAAAAAATATCCATATTCTTTCAAAAGTTGTAATATTACCACTAACCTTTCATAAATGTTTCAAAACTACTATTTGAGTAGAAAAGTCAGTAGAATGTTGGATGAAAAGTCGACGTGTCTGAATGTTGTTCTTTCATATTTAATCCATGCAAGCATCCTAGTCACCTACCACGTCGTTCCATGTCATTGTCACGTTAATTTTCCATCCAACATTCTAACAGATTTCTACTCCAAGGATAGTTTTAAAACGATTATGAAAGGTCAAGGATAATATTGTAACTTTTGAAAAAATAGGGGCATTTTTTAATAAGGAGTAAAATTTAGGATTTTTTTTTAATTTAACCAAAATAAAATAGAATGAATTTCATTAAATGATTAATGAAAAATGAGGATTATAAGTAAAGTTATAAGTTTGGTCATTAAATTTTAGTATTGTGTCTATTTATCCCTACTTTAAGCAGTTGCTAATAATCCTCAAACTTTGTATCTAATAGATTTTTGTTGTTAATTTCTTTGGTTTAATGCTAAAGGTGATATGCTTTGTTTCTAATACAAGTTTCTTTTTTCCTTATTGTTGAAGCATACAAGTTTTTTCTTTGGGAGTTGAACATGTAGGATGAAGATAGAACCATCGACTTTTGGGATGATAATAAATGTTTAATTAGAGATGTCCATTTAACCCGCGGGGACCCTCCCCGAACGGGGTGGGGAATCCCCGATTACACGGGGAATGGGGGAGGGAGCGGGGAGATATTTTTCCCCGTCCCCGTCCCCAACCCCGAACCCGCCCCGATTAATAATATATATATATATATATATATATATATTAATTATTACCTATAAATAGAATTTTTTTTTTAAAAAAACTATAGTAGGAATTAGTTTAAGACTATTTCGTTATAAAAAAAATTAAAGACTATGTTGTAATATTGAAATTTGAATTTTTAGAAATTAAGTTATTTCGACATTATAATATTTTTACTTATGGTATATTTTTGTTTTTATTAGGAAATTTTATAACATTTACTTTAAATAGAATTATATTGAAAATTATTCATTTAGAAATAATTTTTATTATGGTTGAGAATAAATTTAAAAAAATAAAAAAGATAAAAAAAACAAAAAAAAAAAAAGGAACGGGGAAAAATTTCCCGCGAGGAACCCGATCCCTGTGAATTCCCTCGGGGAATCCCCGCAAAATTAAATGGGGAATTTCGCAGGGACGGGGAATGAAATGGTGGGCAAGGACGGGGACGGAGAATCCATTTCCCAGCTCCGCCCCGCGCCTGCCCCGTGGACAGCTCTATGTTTAATGTACTAAGTTATACTCCGATTGACACAATAAATACCCATTAGAATTCTTTTTACAACTCTAAAAATTCCAAACACCAAATTCATTTTTGAATACAAAGTTTAAAGACAAACCTTGGAAAGTTGAAGATTAAAATGGTTTTTTTTTTTTTTACAAAGAATTGAATAAGAATGCTGAACAAAATAAAATCTATTTTAACATAGCACAATAGATAAAGTATTTTTATCTTCTTCACTATATTCACCTCACAATTGTTCAATTCACAAAGAAAAAAAATCTTTTAGAAAATTATAGAGACATATTTTTTTGGTTTAATTTAGGTTAAATTAGGTTTTGAACTTCCAATTTTGTATCAAGTCTCTATGTGATAGATCTAAAAATTTTAATAAATATATTTTAAAAAAATAAACGAATTTATTAAACACAAAATTAAAATATTATGATTCTATTATAGTTCTAAATTAAGTTAGAGATCTATTAAGTACAAAAATAAAAAGTTTATAAAGCTTAGGCACAACTCAAAAAATTCATAGATTAAAATTATAATTTAATATTTAAATATAGCAAAAAAAAAAAAATGTCCAGCTTTGTCCCACCCATATAAAAGACTAAAATAGCATTCAAACTTTCGATAATTTCTTTGAGCAATGTTTCAACCTATATATCTATCAGTGATGGATATTTATCACTAGTAAATACCAATTTATATCTATTAATGATAGACATCTATAAATGATATACGATTATGAAAAAAGAATTACGCAAAAATATTTAAATAAAATATAAAAAAATTAAAAAAAAATTACAATATTTACAAAATGAATAAAACTTACTTTTTACTTTCAAATTCAAGCGAATAAAAATTCGAACTTCTAATCTTTTAATAAAAGTTATCGACAGCTTTCACCCATTGGAGTAAAAGGTAAAATAAAATGGGATGACAGAGACGAGATTAAGGCAAAATATCGCGCGAAAATGAGAACAAAGAAATGCAATTGAGCCTTGAAAATGTAAACTCAACGAAAATAAAAATAAAAATCAACAGCAGAGTTCTTGCAAATTGTGCTCGAATTTTGCTTATGCCTTCAAATTACGCCATGGAAGCTCGGACTGACCTCTCTGCAAAACCCTAGCAGAACCTGACCGGAAATCGATCTTCCATGTCCAGACCTCCGTAATTCTAGTGCTTGGAAAGATTCGGACGTTGGTAGCCAATGGATTCTCCTATCCCCTTTCAAGACCTCAATCTTCTCCCCGACCCATCCACTGCTGTAATGGCGGCCGCAACTTCCCCTAAAACAGCCACAATCAACTCTTCTGTCAACAAATTTGTTGAAAGGGGCAAGTTGTTGACCCCTAAACTGGAACCGAAGCTCGAGCCATTCGACGATCTTTTCGAGACTCGGGAGACCCAACAACCCCAACCAGTTCAGCAACCCTTCTTGTCGACCCCTTCCTCGAACTTCTTCTCTAACTCTGACTTTGCTCATACCCCCTTTTCCGATCAGAATCACACCCCGCTTTCTCAGTCTTCATCCATTTCTTCTGATAAGGACAATGTTTACTCCGAATTTTACCGCATTTCTCAGCTGTTTAGGTCTGCTTTTGGTAAAGGACCTCAGAGCTATGGCGATGTTGAAGTTGTGGATCCTGATGCTCGGGCAATTGTCCCAGTTCCCGAGGATAATCAAATTTCTACTGTGGTCGTCTCTAAGAGGAGGTATGATAAAAGGTCCTCTGAGCTTGTGAGAGTAACTGATCTTGGGGTTGAGGACCAGAGGTACTTCCGCGACGTGGTGAGACGGACCAGGATGATTTTCGATTCGTTGCGTGTGTTGTCGACGGCGGAGGAGGAGAAGAGTTCGGGACTAATCCGGCGACTTCGGGGTGATTTGAGGGCTTCGTCCTTGATGAGAGAGCGCGGTCTGTGGCTGAATCGCGACAAACGGATTGTTGGTTCAATTCCGGGGGTGCACATTGGCGATCTATTCTTCTTTAGGATGGAATTGTGTGTTGTTGGATTGCATGGTCAGGCTCAAGCTGGAATTGACTATGTTCCTGCGAGTCAGAGTTCGAACGGTGAGCCAATTGCCACTAGCATAATTGTTTCTGGTGGATACGAGGACGATGAGGATGCTGGGGACATGATAATCTATACGGGTCATGGTGGGCAAGACAAATTTTCAAAACAATGTATGCACCAGAAACTTGAAGGTGGGAACCTTGCACTGGAGAGAAGCATGCACTACGGGATTGAAGTGAGGGTAATACGAGGTATGAAGTACTCCGGCAGTGTAACAAGTAAGATTTATGTATACGATGGTCTGTATAGAATTCTTGATTGTTGGTTTGATGTGGGGAAGTCGGGTTTTGGTGTTTACAAGTATAAGCTTCTAAGAATTGATGGTCAAGCCGAAATGGGTAGCTCCATTTTGAAGTTTGCGGAGAATCTCAGGTCTAGACCATTGTCTTTGAGGCCTTCTGGTTATCTCAGTCTCGACATTTCAATGAAGAAGGAGGCAGTTCCAGTTCTCCTCTTCAATGATATTGACAACGATCAAGAACCATTGTATTATGAGTATCTTGTTAGGACTGTGTTTCCACCTTTCGCCTTTCACCAATCAGGAAGTGGTACTGGGTGTAGTTGCGTTTCAGGTTGTGTTCATGATTGCTTTTGTGCTATGAAAAATGGTGGGGAGTTTGTTTATGATCACAATGGATTTCTAGTGAGAGGAAAGCCTATAATTTTTGAATGCGGACCCTTCTGTCAGTGCCCCCCTCAATGTCGGAATCGTGTTTCACAGAAGGGCTTGAAGCACAGACTCGAAGTGTTTAGGTCCAGGGAAACAGGTTGGGGTGTTAGATCTTTGGACTTGATACATGCTGGTGCTTTTATATGTGAATATGCAGGAGTTGTCCTCACGAGGGAACAAGCTCAAGTTCTTTCTATGAATGGTGATACATTAATATATCCAAATCGTTTTTCAGATAGATGGGCAGAATGGGGCGATCTATCTCAAATATATTCTAATTATGTGCGGCCATCTTACCCCTCTGTTCCTCCTCTGGATTTTGCGATGGATGTATCCAGAATGAGAAATGTTGCTTGTTATATAAGCCATAGTACATCTCCAAACGTGTTGGTGCAGTTCGTGTTATATGATCATAATAATTTAATGTTTCCTCACCTTATGTTGTTTGCAATGGAAAATATCCCTCCTCTGAGGGAGCTTAGCATTGACTATGGTGTGGCTGATGAATGGTCAGGGAAACTTGCCATCTGTAACTAATTTTGAAAAGGTTATTAATTTTGAGTATGAGCAGCTCCGAATGCTGAGATCAATGAACCAAGGTAACCAAATTCTTGCCCACTTTGTATCATTTATAATTAAAATAGAGACTCTCGGATCATCTTATACTTCCTTTCCTACTGTTCTCTAATTGCAGTTGATCAACTTCTGCACTGTGTTTTTATGGGTGTCTAATGGCATCGTTCTAGTGTCAACTACATTACTTCTATTCAAAGTGCTATTTATATATACATTTATCTTTCTAGTGCTACTATTTATGTTATTATAGTAATGCATCCATCAAATTTGATATGAACCCATCTTATGGTAGGGCTATGGATCTACTCCTGATTTCTTTGGTCCGTATTCTGTAAATTGTCTTGTTCTAATTGGTTGGAGCTTTTTGGTAGTCATTCCCATCCTATGTCATTCTTTCGTTCTACTCTCCTTGTAGGATAAGATCCGATAGTTCATCTATTCTAGTGTTAGCCATTTTACCTTATTGGTTGATTTCATTTTTATTGAACATCTTTCTATTCAGAGTTGGCATATCTTGTTGAAGTTGACTTAATTTACCTGATCATAATATTCTTATTACACGATTGATTTTATTATGATTTTCTTCTGTATTTGTGCGTGTTGAGTTTGTTTCTCTTAGGACAGTCTCAGATTCTGAAGTGAAAATGCTTTCGTGAAATGGTTCTCTATACTACATTTATTATGCCATTCATTTTCCTTTATTAGTTATTTGTTACTTGGGAGGGAAAAAAAGGGGGGGAAAAAGAGGAAACAAAAAGATGAAAACCCAGAATTTTTCAGCATGTTTCCATGCCATTTGGAGATTTGGTGTCTTAAAAAACTAGCTGGTACTCGGTAAGTTCAACCTGAATCTGTTATTATTTAGGCAACACTGAATAGAATTGAAGGTGAATGGAATGTTATAAAAAAAAATGGATAACTAAGAAGTTTGTGATGTTTAGAAGATCTAAACGATGATATTAATGATGAGAAAGGTTCCCAAAGGAATGGGTGAAAAATCTATTATTGCTAATAATTCACCAAGACCTATAATTGTGATTTTCTATATGACAGCAAAATTCATTTAGAGGTAAATCATACCATAATTTTAACATGCTAGGTTCAAAATACCAAGGTGGTACTATGCTAGTGATAAAAGCCTTTGATCAATTTTGTATGAGTCAATATCTGCATTATTTGCTTAAATGCGATCTTGATCCTGTTTTAGAACAGGCATCCAACTGTCTAGAGATATATATTCCCTTCTTTCAACACTATTCTTCTGTTGGTTGTAATTTCATAATGGTTATTTATTTATAATTGGATAGAATGATAGGTTCTATGAGCTTTTGATGGAAAGGAGATTAAGATTATGGCATACTGAGAATTTCTTTTTCAAGATTAGAGTAGACGATCATTGTGGTATAAAAAAATGAATTTTTACCAAAAGACCCGATTAATTTATGCTCAAGATTTGTTCTGTGTGCAAAGATGAATCTTGATGTCAATGACTTCTTTGATTGTGTTTAAGCTACGGAGCTAATAGGTAGGTAAAACTGTGGAAAGCATTTTCATTCAGTTAGTAATTGTCTATATATCATCAGATTGATAGCCATTCTGATGCACCATCATTGATTTTGCTATATTCTTTTTTTTTTGTCCCTAAGTTTCAGTGCTGATCCTTAATAGCAGAATGGTGCTGATTAGTTTGTATGCATATTTGAATTGAAGCCAACATCATCAAAGCCATTTTTTCTTTTCCACAATGAAGTTAGGTGTTGATTCTGTTCTCTTTACTAATATCAATACCTCAAATGAACTGTGCAGATGGGAGTTGGAATATTGTGTCTTAAAAAAATTTTGAAGTCACGGCCTAGGACGGTCCTAGCTATCGTCACTGCCTTTTTCTGGAGAGAAGTAGACTGCAAACTTGTTTCAGCTTCCATATCAAGTAATTCATAACCTTTTTGACTTAAAATACTGTATTGTCGTTGTTGTATTCAATGTTGTTGGCTCAGACATATTAAAAAAAAGGGCACTGCCAAGTTTTTCAATGGGTGAAGAAGAAAAAACAGTGTGTATGAATTTCTGCAAACTGAACACAGACCATGGCAGTGCAATAATACTCTACAGATTTTGGGCTTTTGGATCAAGCCTTTAGATACAGAATTTTCCCGGGAAACTTAGAGGTGAAAAACCGTTTCCCAAGCTTGTAAGCATGAAATTGAAAATTTTTTGTACTTTTTATAGCTTGTAATTTACAAAGCCTATAATCGGCTAAAAATTTGTACTCTGTACAGTAATTTCTTTCAGATGTACAGCTGAAGTCTCGGTTCTTTTGTTCCTTCTAATATCTCTCTCTCTCTCTCTCTCTCTCTATATATATATATATATATTCTTTTTCTCTCATATGTTTTGAATCAGCAGCTCATTGTTGGATGACCTCTGTCTGGCTATTATTTTGTTAGAAGGAAGCTGCTTTTTATCTGTAATCATGGTGTTATGAGCATCATCAGCATTCTCTATAAAGGTATGCATTAATAAGTGTAAAAGGTTCATAGTGTTGTTGAATCTACTCTACTAACAATATTATGATGTTTTATGGAGCAGATGGCATTCAAAGTGTTTAGGCTTTTGTGTGAGTGAGGGCTATCAGTTTGGTCTTCAATGCATGCATTTAATTTTATTAATGGGTTGTTTGTTTGTTTGTTGGGACTTGGTTTTCATAGTCGAAAATGAGATCGATATTAAATATCCATGTTTGATTTTGACATTTGACATTTGAATTTTGAAATTTGAATTTTTTTTTGAATTTCGTTGACTTGTGGGTATCTAGATGTCCTTTCGTATCCAATGTATGGGATTTTTATACATCTTTCAGTTCAACAAATGTGGGGTGGGAGACCGAGCTTTTCAACCTCAAAGAAGGTGATAGTTGCTTTATTCATTAAGCTATGCTTGGATTGGTGGATTTTTTTTTAATAATTTATTTATGCTTGGGCATTTTTAGAATTAGGGTTTTGGTTTGAATTTTAATTGAAAAGTTTAAGTACTTGGAGTCATTGAAATGTTAGCCTAAATAATAGTCAATTTGTCACATAATAAAATATTTGGTAAAAATAACATAAATGTATAAATTTGTATTTCAGTGATATATGTATATGAATGATGTAATTTATATTGGTATATTAGTATTATATTTTGCTTATTTATTTATTTATTTTGAGTTATATTTTATTAATGATATGAAAAAGGTATATCAATTATATATTTTATATTAGATATAGCATTTATATACTTTATGACAAATGATATATTAGTGATATATTTTTATCAATGATCTACAATTGTTATATCAGTGATATAAGATTGAAAATTTTGTCATATTTATAAAAAAAATTTAGCATAACAAATTTACAATTCAGTTTTGCCACCCATTATGGTTTTCCTTTTTAAGTTTATATTAATTAATTTTTTTCATAATATTAATCGATTCATTTAGAATATAATTGAACTAAAATTGATTTATTGGTTTAAAGTTGTTAATTGAACTAAGATTGGTTTATTGGATTAAAGTTATTTATTTATGTATGATTCCCGATAAGAATTGAGTTTAATCAAGAGTGTAAAGAGATGAGAATATATTTCAAACTATTTGGTATGCAACTTAGATTTTGTTTCTTATTTTCAAATTTACTATATCAAATCAGTTCAAATATTTGTTGAAACAGTTTTTGGAATTTGTGATCTACGTAATGGAACTTTGAAAACAACTTTTTTTTAAAAATGTTTTTATTGTATTCAAAGTATTTATTTTTAAAATTGAAAACACATATTACACTCGAAATTAAAAAAGAGGAAAACTTGGATAAATAAACTATTTCAAGTTATAAATATATGTTATTTTCTTACAATTAAAACATATGTAACATAATATATTGTAAATTATATAATATTATAAAATAACAATTTTTTTGAATGAATATTATAAAATAACAATTATACATAAGTTTTAACATAAATATGTTAATAAATTTAATAAATATATTTGAGATTCAACTAAATATTTAGCTAGCAACTACCACACTGAACGCATGTAATACAACTTTGTATTTCCTTTGTTATTAGTTATGAAAAATTCCTAATTGGTAGCTTCAATCCTAAATCAAGAATGAGATTCCTAAATTTGTAAGAATGAGGTTATTTATAAGCAAACAAACAATAAAGAATCCATTCCAATATCTAAACTTGTGTACTCTTTTTTTTTTTTTTTAAAGAAATAATATACTCTCTTTTTACTTTTTCTTTGGTTTTATGAATTCTACATATAACTTAATTTGATACCGTGTTAGTGACCTACTTTTTTTTATTGTCAATTCGAGTATAGCTTAGTAGATAAAAATATCAATTACCATTTCAAAGGTTAATGATTCGATCTTTCACTCCTGCAATTGTTAAAATAAAGAAGAACCTACCTCTTTTATTTCAAATTCAAAAAGATTTTAGCAAAAGAACATTAGAAGTTAAAGATTTTAGCAAAAAGAATATTAGAAGTTTACCTTTCTTTGATAATAATAATTTGTTCTATTCCCTCTTCAAAAAAAAAAAAAAAAAAAAAATTGTTCTATTCCTATTATGTCCTGTTTCATTAAATAAATGGGGCCACACGTGGTTGGCAATTGACAGTGCTTTTAAATTTACTAAAGTTACTTTAGATTTATTACGGTATATGAAAATTTATTCATAAAAAAATTGAAACTGACTTGAAAGTACTTTTAGATTTAAAAGTATTGTGCTTAAAAAAATATTCTGTGGTCCAATTTGATCTCGTCTTTAGGGATATTTACAAGAAAGTTCATAAAATCTTGGGTCAAGTCAGATATAGAAAAGAAGCGAAGGGTTAATTCTTTTATTTCTCTGTCTTTTTTGTTGGAGTGAAGAAAAAGAGAGGGATTGGAAGTGAGAGTTTCGAGAAGGAGAATAAAATAGAAAAAAGAAAAAAGAAAAAAAAGAAAAAGAAAAGGTGAATCAAAGGAGGGAAGGGAAAAAAAAAAAGCTATAAATCTTATATTCTTATCTCAATCTTCTACTTTGAAATTTATTCTATTTTGATGCTTAAATTTTCAAAAATATTCATTCGGGCCTTAAATCTTTTAAAAGTAAATATTCTAAAAGTCCATTATAATGAACAACCTAAGACTTAGACCATGATTTAGAATATGAATTCAACTCCTAATGGATGACATTTCATATTCCCTATGCTTTTTGTGACCTGAACGTGCCAACTTAATTTTAGAGTTGTTATCAATGGGCCATCGAAAAGGAAGGTGTACATTATTGGTATATAGGTAGTGACTTGTAAACCTTTATCTTCGCACAACTTCAAGATTCTTCCTATTTGAATATAATGTCAGTTCATTCATGTATTTATCCATTCACGTATCATATTGATGAACTAAAATAAATATTCTACTAGCTAACATAAAATAGTTATTAATTATAGGTTAAATTATCAAAAATACCCCTAAACTATGAGGTTGGTTTCAATTATACCCCCAAACTTTGAAAATTTTCATTCTAACCCTTGAACTTTGATATTTGTTTCAAAAATACCCTTGAAGGCTTTTTTTCATTAAATTCATGGTCGGAAAATGATGTTTTTGCATTTGTATTGTTGCTTAGGTGAACATATTTGAATATATACGTTAAAAAAAAATCAAAACATATGCAAATACGTCATTTTTCTTTCATAAATTTAACGGAAAAAACCTTCAAGGGTTATTTTGAAACAAGCTTCAAAGTTCAAGGGTTAAAATGAAACTTTTTAAAGTTCAGGGGTATAATTAAAACCAACCCCATAGTTCAGGGGTATTTTTGATAATTTAACCTTAATTATAAAAAAAAAAAAGAAAAAAAACCAAAATAGGAAAAAAAGACCTCACACCAATACTAAAGTAGGTAGAGAAAATGATTGGTGGAAGGGGAGCCCATTTTCAAGCAAAGAATGACATACTCTTTAAGCTTTAGAAAATTTTACAAATATATTACAAAAAATAATAAAATATAAAATATTTACAATTTTATGCGATTTGATATTTTATTAAAATTTTCCTTTTGGAATTATTCTTCCTCTCTTTGCCTTCTTTTTCCTCTCTTTTTCTTTTCTACATTTTTTCCTTTTTGTGTTTATCTTTTCCTTTATCTTTCTTAGCTTTTGTTGCAATCTCTCTTCGTTGCTGCATTCGATCATTAGTTTTTTTTATTCTTTCTCTCGTTTTTTTTTTTTGTTGCATCCTTGTCTTTCGTGGTAGCATGTTGCACAGTTTCCAATGCCCTTTGCATCTCTATTTTTGTTATGTAATTGTAAGTTGTTCATGGTATTAAATTTTCGTCTACATATCTCGACATTTTCACATGTCCATAGGTTTGATATCGACATAAAGGAGAATCGACATTTCTACTATATCGTACAAAATTGATTAAATATTAAAAAAATAGCAAAAAAATTTAACTTAATGTGAATATAATATTGTAATAAGTATTTTAACTCATTTAAAATATTTATTTATTAGTTTAAATATTTTTTTAAATTTTTTCTAGAAATATCCATCGGCATCGACATTTTATCGATATTTTCATCGACATTTTCATGAAATTGAGACTTCGACATTTTCATCAACATCGATATTTTATACCTTTGGTTGCTATTACAAAGTAAATATTTTATTTACACTATATATATATACAAAATATATATTGTTTAGAAGGTTCTTATAAATACAATTGAAATGTTATTGTTTATAGAATATATAGTTCCTATAATAGCTCTTTCTCCTCTTCTAGTCGAAAGGACCTGTATTTGTAATGTCTGCATCAACAAAAATAAATGTTTAAATATTTGAAAGGTCAATGTAGTTTTGTAAATATTTACCATACATGGTATAGGTATGTAAATTCTCCTCAGTTTTAAGTTGTGAATTTTGCAATATGATTCAATTTGATCCAAGTTGTTATTGTTACTTATTGATATGTTTGTAATAATAATCATTTTTAGAGGGAAAAAAAATCAATTCATACAACTTTGGGGATTGAATCAATTAAATCTTTAAACTAATAATTGTATCAACTAAAACATTAAATTTTCATGAGTGAATCAATTTAGATTATCCATTAAATTTTCGTTTTAAAATCATTAATGCATAATTCTCATAGTGTATAAGACTTCTTTAAACGCAAAAAATTAACATAATATTTCAAAAGTATAAAAAAAAACTTGTATTAACCATTATTACCATGGTAAAAGTATAAAGTTGAAAAGTAATTATCATTATTAAAATATTTCAAAAGTTTGAGAAAAAAACGTGAGCGGCAGGATTCGAACCTGCGCGGGCAGAGCCCACATGATTTCTAGTCATGCCCGATAACCACTCCGGCACGCCCACAAGGTTTGAGAGAAGAGCAGTTGTTGATTTGAAATAACGGTGGAGTGAAAGAAAGAAAAATTAGGGCGAAACTGAAGGAAGTTAGGGTTTCAGGAGCGGAAGAAAGGGCGAGATGATCGGAGAAGACGCTGACCGAATCAGAAGGAAGCGAAAATGTCGGAAGAAAGGAGAAGAGTTGGTCCCAAAAATGGGATGGTAAGCAAATAGCGAGAGGCGAGAGGAAACAGAAAAGAAAGGGGAGCAGAGAGGCAAAATTTGTTAATATAGTTGGTGTTTTGAAACGGACTAAAAGCAAAATGACCACCTCATATTCATATTGCTTCTCCTTCTCAATTTTGATTTTGCCTTTCCTTCACATCCACAGCCTGATCCCCCCACTCCTCTTTGTTGTTTCGGGTCCAGCGGCGGCGGCGGCTGCTGTGGATGGTAGCATCGCCGGAGGACGGAAGCCATGGGAGGAGGGCGGACTACTACTACTACTACGTCCACCACGGCACCAAAGAAGGTCATGGTTGTCGTAGACCCGACACGAGAGTCCGCCGCCGCGCTCCATTACGCGCTTTCGCATGCTGTCATTGATAACGACGAGGTCATTCTTTTCCATGTCGATAACCCTAATTCTTGGAGGAACGCCATTACTACGTTCCTTAAGAGGCCGAATGGCGGATCCGCCAATGCTCATGCTCATGCCACTGCCAATGCCGCCTCCGACGGCGGAGGAGGAGCGGCGGAGGTGGATTTTCTTGAGGAGATGAAGAAGGTCTGCAAGGTTGCTCATCCGAAACTAAAAGTGCGCACGGCGAGGGTTGAATTGGAAGGCAAAGACAAAGCCGCCATGATTATGGCTCAAACCAAGGCTCTCGGTATTGATCTGCTAGTCATAGGGCAGAGGCGAAGTCTCTCCACAGCAATCTTAGGGTTTGTCTTCTTCCCTTCATCAAAATCTTTTGGGATTAGTATTTTTTTTAACTTCAAATTTTAATTTTAGCTTTAAATGCATTTTTGGTCCATGAATTGTATTGTTCTGCTTTGATTTTCGAGCTTTCTTAATAACCATTTTAGCTCCTAAACTGATTTTGGTCCCTGTTTAGCAGATGAATGTGAGAGTTTCGAATGTGCGTATTAATTTGCTGACATGAGCATGACAATGTATCGAAGTCAACCACCATAGGTTGCATTGTTGTCAATGAAGCCTATATAAATAATAAAGAGCTTAGAGGGAATGAGTGTGGCCACCTATTTAGATAACCAAATGTAAATGTACTAGGGTTAGATAGCTGTAAGAATAGCCGAGGTGCGCCCATGCTTGTCTAGACAATCACGGATATTAAAAAAAAGGAAAAAAATAGCATGTATTGAACTCAAGTAGGTTGAGCTTGTATTGAAGTCGAAATATGTTAGGTTGGTTAAGATAATGTGTATTGACTTGTTTACTTGAGTAAATATTGGAGTCAAGTAGGTTAGGTTGGTTAAGATAATGTGTATTGACTTGTTGATTTGAGTATGTATTGGAGTCAAATAGGTTAGGTTGGTTAAGATAATATGCGTGTTGACTTGTTGGTTTGAGTATGTATTGGAGTCATGTATTGAAGTCAAAGTATGTTAGGTTGGTTAAGATAATATGTGTATTGACTTATTGGCTTGAGTATGTATTGGAGTAGGTTAGGTCAGTTAAGATGGATGTTAGGTAGAGAAAAATTAATGACAAAGTTGATTATTTTTTTAAAAAATTTAAAGTTTGAAAGACATTTTGATAGCTCAAAACAAAAAACAAAAAAAACAAAAAAATGTAAAAATTCATCGGCTAAAATGAGATTTAAACATTAATTTTACTCTATCAAATCCTAAAAACTTGAATACAATGTAGTGAAATTAATACATATCTCTGTTGGTTGAGTAATTTTCTTGAAGATCGATACCTAAATGCTGAGTGTTTCTGTAGTTGGGACTTGCGGTAAGAATAGTTCTGCAAGTGTATATTTGACATCTTTTTTGGTTGGACAGAAGCGTTCTTATGCTAGGTTCGAGTTTTTTTTTTCTTCTCCTCCTTTCTTTCTTTTGGACCTTTTTGCAACATGGGTCTTTTTGCAATTGAACAATGGAAGTCTAGTTGATTGACCTTAGGATGAGTTTTTTTAGATAAAACATTGTATTATATAGATAAAAGGGTTGGCAATTTAGATAAAACAAAAACTAACAAACCATAAATTATGTTGAAGTTGGCCAATTTAAGATGATTAAATTAATAGCTAGTTTTGGTCAACTGGATGAAAAGTTTTTGTTTGTGAAATTATTAAATGCAGATATAGACGGTCAGGAGGGCCAATGAAAGGGGCAAAAATGTTGGACACAGCAGAGTATTTGATTGAGAACAGCAAATGCACTTGTGTTGCTGTACAAAAGAAGGGTCAAAATGCAGGCTATCTTTTGAACACCAAAACCCACAGAAACTTCTGGCTCTTGGCTTGATATCAATATCATATCAAACCTCTCTTCACCATTTTCCATTCTCCACAATCCACCACTGTTTTCAATTCAATCACTCTCTCTCTCTTTCTCTCTCTCTCTCTCTTTGAACTCAAAACACATTGTCTTTCTATTTGGCTCACTTTCTTCTTCCCCCATTGTGAGATCAATTGCAAGCTCACCCACTTGAATTTGTTGATTCATTCATCTCTTGGCTTGGCTTGGCCTGGCTTGGTTTGGTTTGGTTTGGATTGGTCACTCTCTTTTTCTTTCTTTACAGGCAGTGCATCAACATTTATTTGTACATACTTTTGGACCCACATAATTAACCAACTGAAAATGAGTTAATCCACTCTCCTCTTTCTTTATTGCTTTCTTTTTTTTTTCTTTTGCTCCAAAGGATTTGTTTGTTAATCATGTGCTTAATTGGGTCAGTCAGTTTAATCTTGAGATTGTAATTTTGTTCAATTGAGCTTGAGTTTGTGTAAGTGGTGAAATTAGTACTCTTCTTACGACCTAACCTAGAAAATTATCCCAAAGCCAACTTAGTCCATTCGAAACCCAACTGTAAAAAACAACTGTCGAGTAACAAAAAAATGCCTGCACCCAGTCTCAAATCTTGGAATGCCAGCAACTTTACTATAGGAAGTTATTGATTTCACTACTTATTCAGTTCATGGTTCAAAATTGGATGAAATTAAATCTTTGAAAGGTTAAATTTAACTCAAGAAGAAAAAATAGAAGTAAAAAGCTCTCCTTTTCTTTGTTTCTTCATTTTGTGTAAAATTGTTCTTATCCATACTGAAATAAAATGAAGTCAAAGTTTGTAGGGATGATCTTGTGGAGCGAGAAAGAAGATCAAACCATCCAATTTTTAGGATGAGCATTTTCCATCCAGATTAATTAAAATGAATACAATAATTAATGATTTTTTTCTATTGATATGGCGAGTTCATTAGTTAAATTGACTTTCCTTCCTCAGAAACGTAACTTTTTACAAATAAAAATTAATAATCGTATTGAATGCACACTAAAATGATTTTGAATGTGGTAATAAATTGCTATGAATGAGAGATTTTTTCTCGTTGATGAGTTGAGATTCTCATTCAATAAACAAATATCACATTGGTTTGTTTGTTTTTTTTTTTTTTTTTTTTTTTTTTTTTTGAAGTCAACAAATATCACATTAGACCAAACTACTATAGTTAGCAATAACCTAAGAAATAATAAAGCAAACTGCAAAATTACAAAAATAGGCCGATTAATTTTAATTGATATCAAATATATTGATATAGTCATGATTCATTGACTAATGACTAGTATATCAACTTAAATTTTATTCTATAATTTTAAATTGCAATAAAGATGGACATTTTAAAAATCCAATAAGATGCTAAATTGAACATAGCTTAACTGATTAAAGCATTATATCTTCGAGTTCAAATCTCCACTTCCACATATTAAACTCAATAATAATAATAATAAGATCCAATAGGGAAAGGGCTTCAAGCACTGTCATCTTACCAAGTTACATCCTTGTCCAGCAATATAAAACTAACCAAATCAAGCAAAGGAACAGAGGCTGCATAGAATAAAATTAATGTAAGTTGTACAATACTATACACTTCCTACATCAAAATTTTGATCCCATCTGCTGGATTAAATTATAAAGTTATAACTGCAGAAGAGAACAAAAAGAAACTGCAGCCTGTGTTCGTTCCAGAGCAACTACTCATTTCTTCAATCTACAACAAACAATCCAGCAGGAAGATCGACTGATTTTTTGCTCTCATCAAATCATCTGACCAATTTGTACAACATTACGAACAAACAGTCACATTATCTGATAAGAGATTCGACGTGCCGAAATTTCGGTGCTTTCCATCAGCAACGTTAGTTAGCTGGAACCCATGATCAGGAAGTCGATTGATGAGAAGTGTTTCGAGTTGGCAAGCCAAGCTCTTCCCTGGGACTGTAAAATAAACGAATGCAGCATCCCGCATTCCTTCTTTCAAACGATGTGAATGGACTCGACCCTCCAGATCATCAGTCTATGACAGGGGAGGGAGAGGTGTTGGTTCAGTATGAGATCTATAAATTCCAATTGAACTGAACAGTATATTTCACTTTGACAGAAATGAATCCAGGGCACATACACAATTAGTCAAAATGACTCACAACAATGCTTCCTACACTCATGACAAGCTTGAAAGATCATAAATAAAATAACAAGTCAAGGGCGTACCTGGCCGACATAGAATTTACCATCCGGTCTTAGAATCACATACACGCTCGAAGCACCTATTGTCGATGGAGGTGGCTTCTCTCTGGCATCAATCAGAACACATTGAATTTCTGCAAGTTTCAAAGTGTTTTTATCCTTGTGAAACTCCATCAGCTTCTTTTGGCATATTGCAGTGATAGCACCCTCAATTTTCTTCCACAAGACACCTGTTTTGCTAGTTGTCTCTATTTTTTGCTGATCAGCTTCTACTATGACACCATTTGACTTGAGATTGGATTTGCCATTGCCATTAAGCCTTGCATGAGAAGAAACAAAAAAGTTCAAATCTGTCTTCTCTTTTCCTGAAATCCCTTCTTTAGCATACTTCGAGAGATACAAGTCTTCGGCCCTTTGAATTATAGCTTCAGAGATTCCTTCATTCTTTGCTGTTTCAAAGGCAAGGCTCTCTCTACATATTCCATTAATCAACTTCCACGTGGGAATCGTTCGTCCATCAGCATAACCGGTTCCCATTGCTTTGTACACAGTGTTATTTGTATCTAAAGGCAAATTGAATATTCCATGCAAGTGAGTGGAGACAATACCAAGGCAACCTACTTTATCAAGAGTTTCAATTATGCTCCCAGCAATGCAAGTTCCTTTTGCTGTTTCTGTTCCACGACAGATTTCATCTATAAGTACAAGACTTCTTTCCGTTACTCTACTGATGATGGATCTCATCTCCGACATTTCCACCTAAGAAAAAAAAACATGTAACAAAGGAATATTTATAAGTGACTGCATAGACGAGACGCCTTTACTAAACATGATAAGTAATCTTAGAAACAACTCTTGCTGAACTTTTGATGCTTGCATTATAAAGATAAGCCAGCACTGACAACTCTAATAAAAAAGATAATGTCAACTCCAAGAAATTGAGATCTATGAATTTAACAAATTTAACTACTTCTCTTTGGAGCTCACACCGAACAAACTAAAAAACAACGTTTGTTAAATCGATACATATTCTTTCGAGTCTTCTCTCAATGGAAAATACGAACAGAAAATCTTACATAAGACGACCTCTGTCTAAAAGAATTATACCAACCATAATTAAAGAAGATAAAAAGGATATTACTTTTCTAATAAGGAAAAAGATATTACTGCCACTGGAATACCTTCTAATTTAAAGCCTACAGTCTTTAAGGTTGACCCCTATTCCGCAGAGCTTCAATTTGACATAAATGCCCTATTACAATTCTTAACTTCATTATAAAACAAACTAAAATAATTTCCTAGCAGCCACAAATACTTGTGGAATGTTGTATCATTTCACTTCTGAAGACAGTATCCAAGCTTACGTCAGATAATATTTCTATTTTCATCCACTTCCAACTTAAATTTCCAACATCTATCTTCGAAGCCCCTATTGTGGACTTCTAAATTAAGGTGATCTGTCCTGCAGGAGGCACAACTAGGTCGTTAGGCCCCATCGCCCTTTGTAGCTGAGAAACATTGAAGATGGGCCAAAGAATCATGGAACCAATATCTAACTTGTATACCACATGGCCTAGGCTCTACAATCTAAAAGGGCCAAATAATCCTCTGATTTCACCTTTCAGCCCTGTGCACAAATGCACCTTACGTTCTTCTAACATGGCCTCCCTATCATTAGATATGGATCCACTTCTAAAATGTTCGTAGAGGCATAGAGCAAGAAAGGATAGGGAGGAGCTCTACCATAGGGCGTAGAGTACATCAAAATGAATTGATTATTTAGAAAAGTGTAGAAAGATGTGAATATAACAAAATTCTATCTATGCTAACTAGCGAGCTAAATTCTTTACTACCTTCAACTCTCCAGTCTAAGCATGATAGAAAGTGGAAATTACCTTGGACTATCCCACATTGAAATGACTAGTATATTTTCTTTCACTTTAGCAAAACCAAAATAATCACCACCTTAAATTCTATACTGTCTAAAAGGGGATTCTAAGGTCACAAACGGTGGAAGTTCTCCATGCCCCTTTCTCATCACACACGCACGGAAAATCACATAAGATTCCAAAGGCTACTACAAGAAATGGACATCTTGAACTTGTTTAGTCTAAAAAAACGTCCTAATGTTCGAAAAACATGATACAAAGCTGACTGTACAGTTGGGAAACACAAAATTGAGTTCTTTGCTTCACGGATAATAAGAAAGCTCAAAGGAGTCGTATTTTTTTTTTATAGGTTGCACATGACTTAAATTCCCGTCTCCTAATCCAATTGTTGTAAATTACCCTCTTCAATGAAGCCACATGGCTTATTCATATATACAACATTCAAATGGTTGCTCACCTGAAAAGAACTTTTTCCATCAGCAGGACTATCAAAAGATTTCATATGAAGCATAATTGAATCAAAGTGGGGAATCAGGGCCGACTCGGCTGGCACCATAAAGCCACATATCCCAAGCAAAGCAGCAGCACAAATAGATCGAAGCAAACTAGACTTTCCACCCCCATTTGGACCAGTCAAAAGAAATAATGATTCCATCTCAATAGTATTCTGCACAGCATTGCCTTCTACGACATCAAACCAATAGGGAGATAATCCAACTAGCTTCATCCCAACTTTCCCCTCCAATGATTTCATGCCCTGCATTTATTTTAAAACCTAATCAGAAAATATATATATAAACCAGTAAACACAAATATTTCTGCAGATAGTAGGATAAAAGAATGAAACAGACTACAACAAGAATTTTGATACTGGGTCAAACAACTAAAAGCATTCCATGTGATCAAACCAAAAAACATTAAGGAAAAAAAAAAACAAATGGATTTTCTATTTATTTAGCCGCTATTTATATGGAAATCCAAATTCAAGAATTGTTGAGTTGATCATTACATTGAAGAAGTAAAGAACTCATATTTGACTTTCAAGCTAATAAGCTATTCTTGCACATCTGGAAGTTGCGGGTTGTCTTGCAAGATTTCCAATCATCAATGATAAAAAAGAAATGAATACTCTAGATGTTGAAGAAGATTAGGCAAGAGTAATATTCAACTGCATATCTCCACACCTCTCCGTTGACCAAAAATCTGTTATCCAACCTTGTTTCGTTAATATCAAACCAACTGCCCCAAAGTGGGCTAGAATCCATCCTAAAGTACCTATTCCAAAGAGTCCTCTTAACAATAAGTTGGATAACCTACATGATTCAAATGTCTTTACCATGCACCTATTTCAGAGCCCAAGGTTAATTTAAACAAATTTGCGAGGACAGCCATTATTTGCAACCAGAATGAGCTGGAAGTCCAAGCTGGTGTGATGAATTGCAGTTTGGTAAACCAACCTTTGCAGGGAGCGTTTATTGGCAGATAATCATGAAGACTTTGGCGGATATTGAGGAGAGTCCTTCCTAATACTATTTCCAATTCTCAAGGAGCATTTATTGCAGGCGACAAATCTTGGATCAAGTTCTTATTGCTAACAAAGCCATTGAGGACTATAAGGAGAGAAAAGAGGAGGGAGTGAATTTTAAGATTGACTATGAGAAAGCTTACAATCGACTGAAATTTTTTGGATAAGAGTTTTGGGGAAGAAAGGTTTTCCAAATGGAGAGCTTGGATGTGGAATTGTGTTAGATCGGCAAATTTCTCTATCTTTGTCAATGGGAGAACAAGAGGCAAGATTTTTGCGATGAGGGGAATTAGGCAAGGTGATCCGTTATCGCCTTTCCTTTTTCTCTTAGTGGTGGACGTCCTCAGCAGACTTGTCTCGACAAGAGTGAGTAAGGGAGTGATTGATGGCTTTAAGGTGGGCAAGGATTTGTGCATCTGTGACGACATGCTCTTTTTTTACTTGGGCAAGGAGAGCTCTTTTGTTAATCTTAACAGATATTTGTCTTTCTTTAAAGCCATTTCTAATCTTAAGATTAATAGGAGAAAGAGCTCCATTTTTTGTATAAATTGTTGTCCTTCCAAGCTAGCTTCGTGGGCTAAGGTGGTGGGGTGTGAAGTGAGTTAGTTTCCTTCCACTGATTTAGGGTTCCCCTTGGGTGAATACCCAAAGAGTCGGCTGTTCTAGAACCTTGTCTTGGAAAAGTTTCAGAAAAGATTGTCTTCTTGGACAAAAGGCTTTTTTCTCCACTGGGTGGAGACTCATGCTTATTAAGGCAATTTTGAGTGGGATTCCTAGTTTTTTCTTTTCAGTTTTCAGGATCCCGACTTCAGTAAGTAAGAGGCTTGAGAGCTTGATGAGGAATTTTTTGTGAAGGGGGTCGAGGAGGGGGGTGGTTCCCATTTGGTTAAGTGGGAAATGCTGACGAAACCTATCGAGCTCATAAGTTTGGGCATAGGGAGCTTCAGGTTATGTAACGAGGCTTTCTTGGCTAAATGGTTGTGGCGTTTCTTCACAGAGTCTGACACTTTGTGGTATAGAGTGATAGTGAATATGACCCTCACCCTTTTGAGTGGGCCTCGAGTGGGGAGCCGGAAGAAAACAAGGGATGCAACCCCGACAATGAGAATATAATCTCATTGTTCTTTTTTTTGTTTGATATCCGTGAGTATTCGGACCAGCTTGCGTACCTCAACTAATCTCATGGGACAACTGCCTGACCCTACAACATTTGGTTGCCAAGCAAACGAATATAATCTCGTTGTTGATGGAATCAAAACATGCTTTCAGATTGGGGATATTGAAAGATAAAAAAAAGAAAGAAAAGAAAAGAAATGAATTCTAGCAGGCTAAATGATGGTGGAGGTACTTGAAGAGAAAGGAATCTTCAAGGCATAGAATTCCTTACTAGAAAATACGATAAATGATGAGTTTGAGCAGCATAAAGATCATTATTCTTCGTAACTTTGAATAGTTCTAGCCAAATACAATGAAAAGTGACCCATATTTTGCTTTGATATCCCTCCCTGCTTGAGTTCTGCCTTCCCAAGCCTTTTACCAAATCTCCAATGATATAAATAAGACGGTGGCCACCCTTAGGGACAACAATTGAAGCTCCTGTAGTCTTTCCTTTACAAGGAATTTTAAAGATGAGGAAATTGAGGAATGGCTCCTTTTGATTAATAAAACAGAGGGCAGGGCTGTTTGCTTAGTGTCACAATCTATTGTGTGATGAGGTGGATTGTGCCCCAAGTAAGTCATCGAGGACAATGACTAGTTTAAGTGGGGGAGGATGTCACAACCGTACTAAGAAGAGAGTAGGTTGTAAACCCCACAGAGCAGATAAACACAAAGGCGGCACGCGAGTGTCGCCCATATGGCCACTCGAGGGCCAAGAGAAGACAAGTGCTATGATGCGACCGAGGGACGCTGCATCATCTAACACACCAAGAATAGTGGGCTTGAATGTCAAGTTGAGATGCAAGCAAAATGGAAGACAACTATGTCGTCAAGGGTGTCAAAGACAAGCTTAGTGGGGGTCAGATGGGCATAGCCTTGAAAGTCGGGGTTCCATCATGAGTTTTGACGTGCGGCTCTAGAGTTAAGTCCGTATATGGGCAAGATGTAAGCTCGCCAGATTTCATGTCAATTGAAGTCCATACGAGCGCTCCACGTTGGCGTATGATCCCTCGCCAAATTGACGTGCATGGGTGGAAGGCCGCTAAATCTCAATTGTCTACCTTAGGGGGAGACATGGTGTTGGCTCTCCACCACTCCTGGGCCTCATGGCCTAAGTGAGCCACCCCATGGCACATGACTGTGTCATGATGTGGGCGAACGTTTGCAAGACGAGTGTCTTGGGCGTCTTCCTATGGAATGGTTTTCCTAGGACAGTGTCGGGCGGCACAGGTGTGCCAACATTGAGCCCTTTCCCATGGGCTGGAGGTTCGGATATAGGGCCCAGTAGTGGCCAGCGATGCAAGAATGACTCGGTATGGACACGGAAGGATTCATGCCTCGATATGACTTGGATTGATGGATGTCCGAGAGGCCCCGATTATGAAGACGACCCATGGGAAGGATTTCGATAGTATGTCCGAGCGAGCGACTAAGTTAGGTGACCTCCCGAGGCTCGGGATGGCATCACTATTCATCTATGGGACCCGATAGTTTCCAGTTTGGATGGTAATTGCCCGTTATGTCCCGGTTTGTGTTATAATCAAAAAGCTCTGGTTTGCATTGTTTGCACCCGGTAAGCATTATAATCTCCCGATAAGTGCCAAAGTCACCCGGTAAGCTCCAATTGAGCGTTTTAAGGCCGTTTTGGCCCAACGAAGGGTCCAAACGTGTCTCGATGAAGTCCCAGATCGATGTAGAAGCTTTATGGACATGTCTAAGAGTTCAAAGATGATGGATTGAGAAGCGACATTGCATTTAAATGACCTTGGTCTAGTGTAGAGGCAAGGTTGAGCCTTGGGGCTTGGCCTAGAGTAGAGGCAAGTCGGCTAGAGTCGCGTTTGAATGAAAATACACGTACGGGCGACTTGTATGACCAAGTATACTTCTGCTGCATATGAAAAGAAGCTTGGTTGAGTTGAACAACCTCGCCTAAGGTCCGACAAAGTCACAAAGCTGGGCGACAAATGTATTAAGGCTTGAGTTCCCTTAAGGCTGGCCATGATTAGGCGAAAAATCATGGCGCAGCGCGGTTGAAGATCTACGACCGTGACACTTACGACAAAAGACCTCTCTTTCCACCGGAGGTGATCTGGGAAAGATCAACACTATGGATTGTATGAAAAAAGGAAGGCCTTCTACTGCTCTCTCTCCTAATATGTGCAGTCTTTGTATAAAGGGCAGTGAGTACCTAAACCATATTATTATGAGCTGCCATGCTCTATATTCTGGGGCGCAATTAAGCAGTCTTTTGGCTGGAACAACCCTCTTCAACCTTGTTTTTTTTTATAAGAAACAATTTCATTGAGGTATGAAATTTACAAAAAATGATGATAATCCAAAAGATTACAAAAGGCTTTCCCAATTTGTTAAAAAGGAAGCGCAAATGTATAAAGCAAAGATGCTAGAGCTTTTACACCAAGAGATAGCATAATACAAGACAAGATCATAAAAAGCTTGAAAGGGTAATTCCTTCTGATGAAAGACTCTTTGGTTCCTTTCATTCCAAAGAATCCAAAAAAAAGCTCTAGTGATGTTCAACCAAAGTATAGCATTTGTTTTTTTTGAAAAGGTGCCCCAACAACACACAAGATAGGAGAATCTTCACATCTGTAGGAAGAGTCAAGTACCAACCAAACGAGCTACAAATTCTGGACCAAAACATCAGAGTAAAGGGGCAATGCATAAATATGTGGTTTTGAGTTTCGTCGTCAGGTTTGCATAAAGAACACCACCCAGGGGATAAAGCCACAGATGGCATACGCTTTTGTAAAATCTCGTGTGCTTATGGCTTTATGGGATAATTCCCAAAGGAAGAATTTTATCTTCTTTGGATATTTGTCCTTCCAAATAGCTCTAGCCAGCAAAGTGTCAATGAGGCATGGATGGTCTCCCATGTCAGAAAGAAGGGACTTTGTGGAGAAAGGCCCATTTGAATTAAGCAACCACTGCCAAGTATCCTCTAATTGAGAAATAACAATAGGGTCAAGGATGAAACTAAGATCTATCCATTCTGTAGCCTCGTCATCCTTCAAATTCCTGCCAAGGTTAATGTCCCAGAACCTGTTAGAGCTATTCCAAATTTCTTTAACTGTGGCATTCTTACTTTGGGACAGCTTGAAAAGGAGGGGGAAGCGAGTTGACAAAAGGCTACTAGATACCCATAGATCAGTCCAGAATAAGGTGTGAGCACCATCCCCAACTTGGTGACGAATACGACTGGTGATAAGGCTTTGCTGCTTGACTATGTTTTTCCAGGGTCCTTTGGCAATGGCTGAGGATGGCCAGTGAAGACATGTCGAGGAACCATACTTCTCAAAAATAATTTTCCGCCACAAAGCATTATTTTCTTGCTGATAATGCCACATCCATTTCGCAAGAAGAGCTTTGTTTTCTTTTCTTTTATGGGATGAAGGCCAAGACCCCATAATCTAGAGGATGAAGAATCATCTAATGAGGTGTTGAGCAGAACCGTTCAAACCACCTTTCCACAAATAAGTTCTAAAAAGTTTCTCCACCTCCTGGGCAACTCCACAAGGCATCTGAAAAAGGGAGAGGTAATATGTTGGGAGGTTGGAGAGAGTGGTTGGATGAGAGTGAGTCTTCCCCCTTTCGATGTAAAGGTCGAACCCCAAGTTCCTAATCTTTTTTCAATCTTTTCAATGATGGGAGTCCAAAAGGCTTTGGTCTTTGATGCACCATAAAGAGGGAGCCCAAGATAAGAGTCCGGCCAAGCACCCAATTTGCATCCATAATTTGTAGCAACCACCTCAATAAATTTGGGATCTACATTTATGCCAATGATCTCAGATTTATGGAGATTAACGTTGTGCCCCGAAGCTTGTTCGAAATTTCCAGCCACTTGAAGAATGTGGCGAATAGATGATTCATCCTTGAAATCGGAAAAGAGAATCGTGTCATCCACAAATTGGATGTGATTGATGCTAAAATTGCTTTGTCCCGTCTTGAAACCTTTAATGTGACCTTCTCCTTCGGCTTTTGTTAGCATCCGACTGAAACTGTCCATGACCAGAATAAAGAGGAAAGGTGATAAGGGATCTCCTTGTCTAAGGCCTCGGGAAGCAAGAAATTTACCCCGGGGGCGACCATTGATAATAATCGAAAAGTTTGTTGAGGATATGCACCCTTTAATCCAAGTTTTCCATATTAAACCAAGCCCTTTCGCAACAAGGATATTGTCCAGATAAATCCAATCAACCATATCAAATGCTTTTTCCATGTCAATTTTTAACACTGCCCCTGTTTTCTTCTTTCGATGCCACTCATCAATAAGTTCATTGGCCAAAAGAGAAGCATCCAGAATTTGCCTTCCCTCTATGAAAGCCGTCTGGTATTCTGATATGGCCGTCTGGTATTCACAGCAACATTGTTATTAACCTCCACACAGTATTGGTGGCTCACCCCTTCAAAAGGCAATCTAAAATATTGTGGGCTGAACTTGATCAGAGGTTTCCTTTGGATAACTTGGCTTGAGAGGAATGGCGCAGCTTTCAATGGAAAGGAGAGGAGCCACACTTACCTTTTTTACCTTATTTTGTACACAGCAGCCACTTAGTGCAAGCTAGACAAATCTTTTAGTAATTACTCCATTAGTGGGATTTGTACTAATTGAAAGGGATTTCTGTAACCGCCTTTAGATTTTTGTATATTTCAAAATGAATGAAATCAGTCTCTTCAAATATATATATATATTTTGCCTTGATCACTATTCTCCAAAGGACTTTATTATAATGATATTTTCAACTCAATTTAGCAAGGAATGAATTTTTCTTTCCAGTTAACCAAATGGCATCCATTGTTACTCTTGTTCCTTCCCAAAAGTTCCCAAGGATTTCTCCAAATAGTCAGCCACTTTGTTGGGCATGAACACGACCTAGCCTAACAATAAAGAAAAAATTGATAAACCATTGCACAAGGGAAAGCCAGAAGGCAAGACTTCTAGGACCCTAAACAATATCAACTACTACTAATAATTCCCAAAAACACAAAGGAATAGTACATCAGTTGGACTATTGTTTATTCACAATATAGAGAAATTGACGGTATGGACATATGTAGAGCTGGAACACTGGTACGCTAAAGAATACCTTGGATCTATCACTGGGCGCTGCAAGGGTAGGAAAAACCCATTTTCTCCTCCTCCCTTCACTTCAAAATATTTAAAAACAAAAACACCAATCAGCAGGAATCAGGACTCGTTGAAATTAATATACTTCATTAACAGGGGAAAAAAAGTTCCAGAAGCATATTAAGATAGAAGTTTTTATAGAATAAGTATCAATAACATAATGGTGATTGCTTACTACACTACAAAAAATAAATATCGGCTTCTCCAGAATTTTATTTATTCACACAAACTAATAACCACAAGGCATTATACAAAGAGATATATCATCACCAAGAAATTTTATCATCTGAACCAAAGAAAACCCAACATCATCAATATGTAATCGAATAGTATACAAAAAACATAGAAATCTCATCTAAAGACAAGGGGAAAAAAATCTACTCAATGGACTCAAAATTCTAAACTGATAGGTTGAGATGTAGTTGATCTTTTCAAAATATTTTCCACACTCTCCCAAGTCTATGCCCCAATGCATAGACCATAACATGACATAGGGTTGAAATAACATTGTAAGAGTTTGAACTCAAGATAAGTAAATTAAAATTAATACAAGACTAAAAAGCTTTGTTAAATAACCACTATCCATTCATCTATACTTACATACATGTGTGTGTGTGTGTATTATTGATTTTAATTCCAAAAACAGCAGTCAGTCTAAGTGTCAAACTAATTTTTCATGAATTTTACAATTACAATCAACACCTTTGAAAAAATTTGGCAGATTAACTTACTCAAAACTTCTGACACACCGTGTTACAAAGCCTACACAGTGCACACAGATACAGTCGAATTCTTTTAAGAGATTAGTAAACTTAATTACAAGTTCAACATTGTCTAATATCACTTACCAAGACATTGTATTATTATAGAGTTTACTTAACATACAGCCTATTCCGCTTCCTAGAAAAATTGCTGGTTCTTTTTTTCCTTTTCTTTTTTCAACTTTTTATGTTCATACTGCATGCACCGCATCTTTCATCGTTCAAACAGTACATAAGGATTCTAATTTCTCTAAACAATAGAAAGGAAGGTTACTGAAAGCATATAGACTCAACCTCACATTAGCAAATAACGCCTTGGCAATAATGAGTAACATGGAAGCAAAGATTAGAACGTTAATTTTAGATAGCAATTCAGAAGAAAGTTGTCTCAGCAATTCCACTACCCTTGCTTTTGCTTTGGTATTGGCCTCTTGGTACCTGAAGAGCAAAATAAATTTGTTCACTATTTAATCACGAAAAGTTGAAAATATGATGAGAGAGAATTTTCAAGGGGTACTATTATAAACAAACCACATACCTTGTTAAAGCATCCTCCACCTTCTTCGTGGTAAACCACTCCTCCCCAACCTTTTTCCCCTTTGAATCAAGAGCAGGTTTCAATTGTTTAATTTCTTCTTCTCCAGGGCTTCCAGCCCATACAGCTGGTGCAAACCGTCTCCCTTTGAACCAGACAGATTGATGCTCCCGAGCATACAATATTTCTCCCTTTGGACCTCCTAGTGGCGCAGTAATAGCCTTGATTCTTGACATGATTGGGACGAAATCTTCAGTAACCTTTATTAAATGACCATGGTAAAATTAAACAAATGGTCACACTGTGTATGTATAAAATAAAGACTAAACAGAGACAAGAACACTAACTGATAGAATTCAAATTGCATGAATGATACGGGTAGGAGAATGATGGTCTTATCACTACATTTAGACATGATGCATCATGCAAAATTTAGTCAAAGCTCAAGTAATGATTTATCTTGAAAATCTACAACGAGGTACCAAAGGCAGGATGGTAGGGTGGCAACAATTTTGGTTAGACTGAAAGTAAACACTAGAATGCCAAAGATCAAGATCCGGTTTATTGATTGGTCATAGGAACTTCATAAAATCAATACAATGAGTAAATCCAAAGAAAATAATGCCTATTTCTTTAATACATACGCTTTGTTAAAGAGCAGGGGAATCGTCTATTACCATTATTGTACACATTGTACATTCAAAAGACACTTATGGGAAAATCTCTCGATGACCTCTATAATCTATTCAGCAGCCCTTTTTTATGTAAATGATCTTTCTATTGGAAAAACAATATACTCCAGTAATCACCAGAAAGTAAAAAAGGTGGACAGACATCCAGCGAACCTAACCAAGAGATTACAAAAAATCTTCTAATTGCTAATTATCTGGGAAGGGCTATAATTGTAGGTTGGGGAAAATTACGCAATGAATCAATCTCCAAAACTCAACTGAGGAACCCAAACCACTTACCACACAGGAAAAAAAATAGAAGATAAGGAACCTTTCCAGGTCAACTAAAACTATGCTTCTCAACAAAAGACCAAAGGAGGCAAGCAAGAATCCACTGAGGAGTGGCTCACTTCCCAAAAAAAAAAAATAACAAGTTCCTTTGAGGGTTAATATCCCCAACCTGTATGCGGTGTCAAATAAAAAAGGAGCTTCTGCTTTTGATTGTTGGGACAGTGAGAGTCAAGCCTGGAACTTGGGCTTTAGGAGAGGTCTCCTTGATAGATAATTAAATAGTTGGGTGGCCCTGATAGAAAAGCTAAGCTCGGTTTGCTTGGGGAATGATGCTGATTGGATTATTTGGACTTTGGAGGGATCGGGAAAGTTTTCAAGCAAGTCGGCCTTTCAAAACTTGTCCCGTAATCCTTCAAAGGTCAGTACGGGCTTGACTAGTTTGATTTGGAGGCACAAAAGTCCAAGGAAAATTAAGATCTTTCTTTGGCCTTTGGCTTTTAGAATCCTAAATATTGATGATAGACTGCAAAGGAAGTTCAGAGGTTGGTCCCTTTTGCCATCGGGATGCATATTATGCTTGAAGAAAAGTGAATCTATTGATCATCTATTCCTTCATTGCGAGTTTGCTTATCGGTCTTGGAATTACTTAGCTGGGCTGCTGGGATTATCTTTTTGCCTCCCTCAAAAAGTGGATGATTGGCTGATGGAATGGCTAAATGCTTGGAACTTGAAAAGGAAAGCGAAGGTGGTTGGTGGTTGTGCCTTTAGAGCATTGTTATGGCATTTATGGAAGGAAAGAAATGCAAGAACCTTTGAAGATAAGTCCTTACGTTTTGATTTTTTTGTAACCATGTACAAAATACGACCTCTTGGTGGATTACACTACACAAAAAGTTCTTTTGCAATTATAGTTTGTTGATGATCACAAGTGATTGGCAGACTCTTTTGGTGCAGTTTTTGCGAGGGAGTTCTCTCTACCCCTAGCCCCTAGGCTGTACTTGCCTCTTTTTTTGCAATACATATCTGTTCGTTTCCTAAAAAAAAAAAAAAAATCATTATAGAGAAGTTTATTTAATTAGGGATCTTCTTAGATAAGGAATATTAAAATTTTTGGGGCCTATGGTATCAATGGATTTTCAGGTATAATTGGTTTAGAATTCTTTGTTGGTAATCTAGCTGGAAGCAGTAAAAATCCAGCTCCAGAATGATACGAATTACAATTTAGTCTTTTTCCAGTCTAAATTTTTTTGTGTTTGGCACTCGACTTTCTCATTTTTCTCTCTCCCCCTTTGTTGACTAAATGTTCCAAACCATTTAGTTTAGGATTGTTTTGTAAATAATCGAGTCTAGGCTTATGTTATAAATCCTATTTCAGTATGAAACGAATTATTATTGGTGTTTAGTCTAGCCAAAGTGCTTGCTTAAATTATGTTTGTGTAGATGTGGCAGAATCTTTGTGTTTTCTGAGAGTTAAGGCATTTAGGGCAGGCCTTTGGTTGAGAGTGAGACTGAGTTGAGCGTGAGCAAGCTTAATGGTGTCAAAGCATTGGTTTCTGGGTTGGGTAACCACTGTCGGGTATTGTCTTCTCTTTTGAAGGCCTCATTTTTTATTTTTTATTTTTTTTTCCAGATAATCCAAGTTAGGGAGTTGTGTGGAATTCATGGGCTTCGTTCCTCGACCAACCTAACTTTTTTACCCAAATAAGGAATTTGACATAGGCTTTTGGTGTAGATTTTTAGGAAGGTTACACCTTTGTTGTTTTTTTTCAAAAGTATATCAACTTTTAGTACGAAAAAAAGAACTGCAAGGGAGAAAAAATGGCAAATTGAGCATTGGAAAAAAAGAACTACAGGTAACAATATCAACTTTTAGGAAGAAAAGAACTGAAAAAAATAACAGAAAATCATCCAATCAAAAATGGCAAATTGAGCCTGGGAAACATACTGCAAGGGAGAGTGCTTCAGCTGCCCTTTCCACTTCTGTACACGCTTCTTCAATGTGAATCCTCTTCACACGACCTTTCCAAGAAGATTCCATATCCTCATAAAAATCATTAGGAATGATAGAATAAGAACTGATTTTCTGATCACTTTCACTTTCACTATCAAGAAAAATCATTTCGCCAACTCTATCGGAAGCCCATTCACATTTGTTGACCTAAATAAAAAGAAAGAAAACAGATGTAATGGACTAAAGAATGGCTCTTGTATTAACAATACCAATTTTGATTCCTGCTAAAAGTGAAGTAGTCTAACTAATAAAGCAGAACCTAAAGTTAGAATGTAGAACACTTCCAGTTAGGAGAATAAATAAATTTCATGCATCCATAGGCCATACTTGACGTTCAAAATAGCAGCTAGGATAGCTATGATGGTCTTTTAGCTATCAGTTGTGGATTAGAAAAATTAAACATTTGACAAACAAAAAATTACATAAAAGGTGAACCAAGGAAGTTATATGAAATGCTTGAGCAGTTTACACTAGTCACTTTTCTATTTAGTACTAATGACAATGATTTAAAAGTGGAACCATGCTCTAAGGCAACACAAAGTTCCTTCTAGGCATACAAACGTAAATAAAAAAAATAACATAATTTCATAAACACTACTGATTAAGCAGAGTGCCATCTTTTCCAGCATGGCTAATCAAATTCTTTCATTAAAATTACAGTTAAAAAATTAATACAAGAAATAGCAGTCGAGAATGGTGGGAAAATAAATAGAACAAAATGAATTGCTACTTACAAATATATCAACGTCAATTTTCAACCCTGTTGCCACAGATGTAGGATCCATCAACAATTTCAGTATATTGTTTAACTCACAATTTCTATGCATTTGTAATATTTCGTCAAGTACATTCTTCATTCTACAGAATTCAATATGATTGGCCTCCCTCATTTCCAATAACTTCACGAGCTGAAAAACATAAAGATACGAGTCAAATAAATTTATGTGATAGCCTATGCCTCAATCGGAAAGAACAGAACAGAACAGAACGGTTTTACTGAATTCACCATGAAACCAGAGAATTTAAAAATCTGCAGGAAACTCGAAAATCCTGCAATCTCTCCCAATCCAAAGCTATATTCTCAATACCCCCTTCCGTCCCCATAACCACCCCCCCCCCCCCCCTCAAAAAAAAAAAAAAAAAAAATCTTTCACATCTTTCACTAGCAACTTCTACATAGTTCACTCGCCATTTTAAGACCATTGGTCCCAATCTAACAACTTAAACAACAAACTAATGTAAACAGATGTGGAAGGGAAAATATTACAAATAATTAATTGCAAACCCACAATGAAAGAAAAGGAAGCCTTTTATCAAATCCTTGTGTTGATATCAGTCCACACAAAAAAATCAGATTGAATTATCCACGACAAATATCTGATAAAAACCAGAAAAAGAATGCTGCAGGTAGCATGTCAAACGTAGTTTAGTCAAACGATCCACCATTCACAATAAAAATGGATTAACCTTTGCTGGCGGAAAGCAAGTGAAGTCTGGAATTGCGCATGTGACATTGCTCATAAGCCTGCATGTTGCTGGCCAAAAGAAGAGGATTAAGAAAACGAAGGAATTTCAAACAGAAATAACAGAGAAGAATTGTAAAGGAAACAGCAAAGGGTTCTACAAATTCTTGTTAACTAGCATATTCCATGAAGATTTGGCTAACTCTAAAATAGCAGCAGAAAAAATTTTGATCCGTATATAATCTCATCCATAACTATGTAAACTTCACGGTGGAAAATAATTTCACAATTTCCAAAATATTCCCAATCTTGCACCACCAAAATATCAATGAACCTAGGCTGTCATTTGTCAAACATGGACCAAATAAACAGCTTATATGCAAAAAAAAAAAGTGTAGCATTTTTATATCAAGTCTATATGACTCACTCAATAAATTGAAATGGTCTCTTCTACCGTTCAACTTGAATCAATAGACATGAAAAACTTGACAGAAACATAAAAAATACCAGGAATCCAACCACTCGCACACACATTTGCTTATCTTTGAAGAAATTTGAGCTCGAAATGACATGAAAAACTGAGTTACAGTTTGTCTCACAGTGCAAAGACTACAGAACTGATAATCCCAGTTTTTCTGACAACAAATATAATAATGAACTCTTTGGGCTTCGGTGGCAAAGCCTTTTTGTAATTATACTTTAGGTCTTATTTTGCTTGACTGGAGGCCTTTCTTGTAGGTCGTCTCCTTTTTTTGTGGGCTCTCTTTTTTGTATGCCCTTGTATTCTTTCATTTTTTTTCTCAATGAAAGCTCGACTTATTCTCAAAAAATATATATATAATAAACTCCTTTATCACTATTGATAAATAGTTCATGGAGCAGCTCAAGATGAGAAAAGTGCACAAAAAAATTTCACTAAAACGATCCAGAAACAAAATCATATGTTTTTCAAAGTCCATTTATGAATATAAACTAAATCCAACACAGGAGTTTTTTTTTTTTTTTTTGGGTAAGAAATCATGCTTTCATTGAGAAAAATGAAAGAAAATACAAGGGCATATAAAAAAACAAGCCCCACAAAAGAACGTCCCCAAAAACTACACAAGGGGACTCCAATCCAACAAAATCAAGCCATGATCATAATTACAAAAAGGTCTAGTGATCGACGCCCACAACGAGGCATTAAATCTCACCAACGCCCAAACCTCATCACAAGACAGCTCAACCTCTCTAAAAATTCTACTATTCCTCTCAAGCCACACTGTCCACAACACTGCAAAGAAACTCACATGCCACAAAATACTGCCTTTCTCATGAAAAGGCGAGCCGAGAACCTCCTCAACACAGGAGTATAAAATGGTTGACACAATTCTAAGAGATAATCAACAAGAATTAGGACTTCTACCAGTGAAGTTATATTTGAGCTCAGTCCTGGGAACAAGTAAACAAGTACATGATGGAATATCTTTTTTTTTTTAAATAAGAAACAAAGTCATATGAAAGCTATCAACAGATAGCTGAAAACCAGAGTAAGAAATGAGGGGGAGGACTGCATGATGCTAAAACCAGAGCAAGAAATATCGTCCACTCATAAGCAGAGACTAAAAAGACAAGGAAAGAAAGAAGGGGATTTATAAGGAGAATCACCTTGAATAGTGGTCGCAATCTCATAAGCAGGAGGATTGAGAAGAAGCTCCCTAATATACCTGCAAAAGCAACTATAAAATTGCAATTTCTTTTGTATGGAAAATAGCCATAAAAATGGAAACCCCAGATGAAAAATACTTGTCATAACTCAGTACATTCAACATTTCAAGCACCTCTTACAACAAGAAAGAAGAACTCAGACTTGGTCAACAAGTGCACCTAGGAACACAACCATCATAGCTCAAATATTACATGATTTGCAAGTGGTTAACTTATTCCAACTCCTCTTATAAAATTAATATTCTGGGATTATAGAACTACTCATAAATAAAAGAAATCTCCATCATGGATTGCTTAAAAACAAAACGACAGTCTTCCAATTATAATTTGATGATAAATGGAAAACTTGAAAGAAATTTTTTCTAAAAAAAAAGTTGATGTCTTGACGACAAGTAGAGCTAAAAGTTTACTTCAAAGTTCAAATGCAGGAGTTTCCCATACAAATAAGCAGAGGGGAAACACATTTTGCATTTAAGTATATATATACAACCTTCTGATAAATAAATGGACTAACCAGTTAGTCCAGTTTTGTTTTAAATAAAAAACCAAGCTTTCATTAGGAGAAAGTGATAGAATACAAAAAGACAACCCTCCAAGAGAGGCCAAGACTAACTATTCAAAAAGGACCTCCTGTTCAAAATAACACCTCGTAGATAATTACAAAAGTTCTTAGAAACAAACATCCAAAAGGAAGCAATAAACCTAGCAAGTGATCACACCTCCTCTCGAGATCTCTCATGATCCCTAAAAATTCGGTATTCCTCTCTAACCAAAGATCCTAATAGTTAGATGCATGCTCTCATGAAAATATGTGTGTGTGCGCGTGCATGAGACCATGGTACCAAAGACTGAAATTGTGTCTGACTATGGTTGATAATGCCTCCCGTCCACCCCATGCCACCTCATGGGAATTAACAAACAAGAAATTGAAAGAAAAATCAGTTGCAACTTAAAATGTTCAAAGAACAACGAAGAAGCAATCTAGCAAAGTTATTAGCAGACAATATCTCAACATCAATTAAAAATGGTTCCGACTCACAATGCAGGAAGGCCAGCACAATTTGATGGAAGCAACACCTTCAACAAACAAGGTATTCCCTCTGTTGGTATGGCACCTATATGCATTCGATATATGAACATGCAGCTTAATATAATTTTAAATTGTTTTTATTTCTATGGGATCCAAGTGAAATAAAACTAACCAATCTGTGTTGCAGTTCCTAGTGTTAATGGATGTGGCCTATTCTCTGATGATATTGTTACATTCCTAAATGTAACTTCATCATCAAGACCATAAAGCTCTTTAACCTGGGAATGATCAGAAAATAAAGTAAATTAACATCACAACAAATAAAAAGCCAGGCTATGCTATTGACAGAAATAAAATAGATGCAGATGCAATGCAGACCTTAGACAAAAGATTAGTAAGAGGATTTCCATCGAACCATTCAAAATGTCTGGAATTACATTCCCCCCATAGCCGGCCACCCTCACCAAATTCACCCCAGCGACAAGTGCCTATAAAAAGCCTCTCATGAAGTGAAAAGCTTGCACATGACATCAAAAAGAAAAATTTTCTTTAAATGGCACAGATACAGCAGCATACTTCTTCCAAACATCAATAACCAAGAACCTTTAATCAAAAAAATGCTACACAGTACACACAGTAAACAAATTTCTTATATAGGTATATAACTTTGTCCTTAATTTTTGTGTTGTTTTTCAATTTCATCCCTAATCTTTCAAAAATATCAATTTTAAAAAACTTTGTTTCATCCTTTTAAGTGTTTTTTTTCAAATAAGTTCTTCATAGCAAGATAAATTAAATTATTAATGAGTGGAACTACCCAAGTTTTAAATTAATGAGTCGAACACGCAAATCTATAAAATCAAAAAACTTACCAGTTAACACAACCCAACTCGTAATAACTTACCTAACCTACAATAGATTGAAGTGGTAGAAAATGAACCAATTAAAAATGTTACCATGCTAACTACTAGTCACCCCATTAAGAGACCTATTTTAAATTTTCATGTCATTATTATTTTAACATCCATCGACTGTAAGGACTTAATGGAAAAAACTGGATATATAAACAATAACAAAAGTTTGATAAAAAATCAAGCCTTCATTAAGAACAATGAAAGAATACACTGGTAGGCCATACAAAAAAGAATCAGCCCACCCCAGAAGAAGCCTAAACAAAGAAATAGAAAATGCAAACAGATAACAGAAAAAAGGCTTCAATTACTAACAAAAGATCATTGCAAAACTAATAAATCACAAACACCCAAAATGAGGCATTAAACCTAGCCATAGTCCACACCTCACACCTCACACTCCCAACCCCTCTAAAGATTCCAACGTCTCTCAAGCCAAATTTTTCATAAGATAGCAAGAAAGACTACCCTCCACGGGCTCCTCCCTTGACAAAAAAGGGAAAATAAAACAACACTTCTTCCATCATAGAGCAATGAGCACACTGAGGGTCTTCAGAAAAACTATCTCAAATCAAAGTCGCAATATGATATCCCTGTGACACTTGATAAAGATCCTCGTAATCACATTAACACCAAATGCACCATTGAAGCCCTAGCATCTTAGAAGTAGGCCTTTGAATAAAGTCAATGTTTCTCTTGAGCCAAATGTTTCATATGAGGACAATAAAGGTTACCCTTTATAGCATCCTCCCTTGTCACAAAACGAGAAATGAAATGACGCCTCCACCGTCAATGACATGATCTGTTATAGGCCAAGAGCACACAAAAGATCTCCCAAAAAACTGAGACAAATCAAAGTCACAAAATGGCATCTCCATAATACAAGATCCATATCCTCATAAAGTATATTTGCACAAGACACGCCATTAAGGTTCCAGCTGCTTGGAAGAAGACTTGAATAAAGTCAACAATGTTAAGCTTTTCATGTACGCTCTGCCGCGCAAAGAATCCAACCTTCTTTGGCTTTAGCCTTCCACCTTCCATTACGAGGAAAATGAAGGGGGCTTGAACATATGAGAATCACACGAGAGAGAGAGAGAGAGAGAGAGAAAGTAATGTGAAGAGAATTGCGACTCCACAAATAGATATCCTTGGACCCATAACAAAAATGAGAAAATTTCAAGTAAAATAAAGAGCAAAGAAGATACATCAAAAGATTCTCTATTGGATAACAAATGCTCAAAACCAAAGTTGTACAAAGAGGAAACCTAAAAAAAACAAAAGAACAAAGGCCACATAGGCAAATTTCAAAGAGGAATAATGACAGACGAGAAAAGCAGACAAAGGGGAGACTCCACTTAGCCAACTATTCTTCCAAAAACAAGTAACTAAACCATCCCTAACAGAAAACTTCACAAACTTAGAGAAGGAAGGGCAATCAGGGGAGGATTCTGAAAGTGCCTTACACTGCAACTCAAGACCCACTTGACCTACTGAAGACCATAGACCTCAGTCGTTAAGATACTACTTCCTTCAATTAAGATAAGTGGTTTGAACCTCCACCCCACATTTGTTGAACTAAAAAAAATTTACTTATATTAATCTTATGCCACAAAGTATCAGACTTTAAGGGAAATTCTCATGAACCACTTTGCTAGAATGGCCTCATTACAAGCCCGAGTTTTAAAACAAATAGGGGCAAAACTAAATGGCATATACATTATGGACAAGATTATATATTGAGCCAATTTTAAAAATTTTAAAGAATGATCTAATTAAAATATACAAATTGAAACATGATTGGATAAATATAAAATTAAAGTTAACTTAGAACCTAATTATAACACTGTTAATAATTTAAATATCTATGTATTATTTGCTAAGGTCGTGTCTCTCCAAATACTTTTACCATCTCTCCAAAGCTACACTTTTTAACTAAGAAGCACAGATACAGATACGAGACACAAATACGACATGATACAAATACTTTTTTTTTTTGATATCGGTGAGTATCCAGGCCAGCTTACGTGCACCTCGACTAATCTCACCGGACAACCGCCTGACTCTACTGCATTTGGTTGACAGGAAACACGTAAGATATTAAACTCTAGGTAGGTGGCCATCATGGATTGAAAATCTAGGGCACGGACACGTTTATTAAAATATACATTTTTTAAAATGTATATCATTTTTATACCATAAGGAAATTCACAATCCATAAGTTTACACATTTATATGCTTAAAAATATGAGTTTGATGTATTTTGCTCTCAAATTTTATTATTATATGTCTATTTAGTATACTTAACAAATGTTCGATATGTGTCAAACAAATGTTTGGACCTATATTGACTTTCAACCACTAGTGTCTAACACATTTATTGTGCTAACAAGTGTCTAATACGTGTCCAACAAGTGTTGGAGCGTCCAAGTGTCCGACATAGACCAAACTAAAGTGTCCGTGCTTCTTAGCTTTTTAATCATAACCTAAATGAGCCTAAACATCTTAAAGTACGTATCATAGTAATTTAGCATTATCTTCATGCAATTTTGTGAGATCAAGTTTTAAAACCAAGTTGCAACAAGCTTTAAAAAGTGTTTAAAGGAAAAAAAAAATGTAAGGATGAAAAAATACCAAAGTAATCCCAAAAGGTAAAACATGAGATCATGTACAACAATTTTGTAAGATGAAACTTTAAAAGATAAATGTATTGATGAAAAAAGATGCACTATGGGGGAAAAGGAAAGGACGTGAAAAGGAAGACCATCTCAAATACACAAGGATAAGGAGATTCCAATAACACCCTAGAATTGACTATAATAAAATATTCCGTGCAAATATAACATACAACTATCAAATTAACCTAACAGCCCTTAACATTGGCTAGGCTTTAATCAAAATGAAAATAACTCAAAAAGGAAAATAAGAAAGAAAATCACAAGAAAAGGAAGAAAAAGTTCTTCTCCTAGATTTGATATTTGCCATAACTAATATTATTTCAGAATCATTTTTCGGGGGGTGAGAAACAACAAGGCATATTGACAAGACAACATTAAAAAAAAAAATTGTAATTAAGATTATTAAAAATTTATTCCTCTTGACAAAATAAAAAAGTTCTACATATTCAAACCATACAAACCTGAGGAGTTGTTCCTTAATGAAGTGTGAAGAAATAAATGATGGTATTGACTAGTGCGCAGTTTAGTAACCAAGGCCTCCTCCGTCAAACCATCCTCTGATGAAAATGTCTTCATGGTCTCTATGACAAGGCTTATGCAATAGCCCCTTGCAGATCGAGATATTCCTATATGTGTTGCAATCAACATTGTAAGTAACAATGAGCTGATAAGAGTCAGATTACTAAAAATGCAAAAGCGAGAATATCCATACAAGAAAAAGTACATCATATTAATCACAGGAAAGAATATTACTCCATACAAAATATCTTACTAAATAACAATTGAATGTACTAAATCACCTACCCACCACAGGCATTGGTTCTGGAAAGTCAAGATCGTGATCAACCCCAACAAGCCCAAAGACATAAGGACTGCCTGGGTGTGCATGCCTGTACACACAGACAAACTCATTGGAGTTTCAATCCAACAAATGCAGTGTAACCATCGACCATAGGGATAATAAATATGAAATTTTAGCAGACAATACCAAGTTAATACATGAATTTACCCAGATATAAAACGTCCTTTGCGAGAACGAGCTTGCATTGGGCCCTGAACTTCTTCCACTATGCACTACATAACCAAATTAAACAAACTGTTAAGAATGATTAAAAGATATACTTCTCGAAAGATGCAAAGTCAAACTTAATGGAGTCCATAGAAAGAAAGAGGTACGAAATCCCTGGTCTTAGTATCACAATATTTCCCATATGTTGTGAGCTTAGTCGTACATTTTTTTAGGAAGACAGGTCCAAAGCTCAAATTGTGAAAACAGCCTCAAATGGTAAAGTCGCTGGGATAATCAAATAAAAATAAGGCCAGATATTTCTTGATTGGAAAAATATAAGACAGTTATCTTCCTTACTGGCTCTTGATGATCTGCAGCATGAATTATTATTCTTATGTATGCTCTTTCACATTGACATACGGCATAAGATTAAAAAAAAAAATCACTCTATGAAAATATCACAATCATATGGTATAATTTTTCCAAAAGATACCAGAAGATAAGTATCAAATCATCACAATTGCTCACCACTGAGAATCCATGACGTGTCAGATCATCCAAGGTTTGACGAAGATTCTGCAAAGTGATTCTTTGATTAGAACCAAGAAGGATTAGATGTCCAAAAAATATGTCCAAGCTTTTTTTTTGTTTTTTATTTATTTATTTTTATTTTTATTTGTTTGTTTTTTTAACAAGAAACAAATTTTTCATTGATTAATGAAAAGGATACAATGTTCAAGATACAAACTCCAAAAGGAGTGAGAAAGGAAGAATGCAAAAGTAAAACAAAGAAGCCTATGAAGAGTGAATAAAAGCACCCCCAATTAATACAAATATCGCAAGGAGAATAAGACTCAAATAAATTAGGAAGAGAGCACCCATGAGAATAAAAATCATGAAATATTTTGTTACCAATGACAATCTTGAGGTCACAAAAAAACCAATTTGCAGCACAAAAAAACAATGTGGCCACAAAAAGGGCACTAAAAGGGGTCAAGAAACACAACATTATTATAAGGCACCTCATTTTTGGTGTCGATAACTTGAAAAAGGAAAATCAACAAAAAAGAGATGGGTGGGGGGGAAGGGAAGAAAAAAAGATTCAAGCCCGCAGAAGCATGAAATTCTAATCTAGGATCAACAGACAAGATTTCCAACTAACGGCCCAAAAATGAAACACATAATTACCAAGCTCAAACGGAACCAGTTGACTGAGACTTAAACACATCCAGATGTTTGAAAACCTAGTGAGTCAAAAACGGGAAAAAGAAAGACTGTCTGTCGTCTTGAAGACCTTACCACAGTACAGTCATTGCAAGTATGTAAACTCCATAAAAGGATATTGATCCCACACTTACATCATGTCATCATCAAAAGGAAAATGGGAATTGGCAGTATAATGATTTCATTTAGCTAAAGAAAGGAGCAAAAACACTAAAAATATATGGCTGTGTGTGAGTCTCAGTCATAATAATGCTTTCATTAAGTTGACAATGGTGAAAATTACGAAACCATTCTGGAAACATATAGCTAAAGTAAGAAAGGAATAACAATGCTTTCAATTATTTGAATACAGAAAGATCAAATGGGAAGAAATCCAATACCACAACAGGACAACCAGCTTTTGGAATACTATCCATACGCTGGCCACCAAAAGGATTTAAACCAGCATACTCGACAAGTATGCAAGCATCTATTCCAATTGCTTCATAAAAATCTCCAACCTGTAGAGAAAGAGAGAAACAAATTGCATTGTCGTTAACTACCGAGAACCACAAGTTCAAAATAATTATAATTAGAATAGACATCAAAATAGGCAGTAGGCAAGATAAAATCAGGAAGCAAGAAGGGAAATATCATACTCTACAGAGCAAAACTTCTCGAGGAAACTTTGCCTTGAACTGTAATATCTCCCAGTTGAGAGTTCCATCTTTAAGACTGCAAAACAGTCAGCATAGCTGCTAATTATCTAAATAGTATGGCATAACATCTCCATAAGTCCATACGAGCAAAGGAAGGCCTTCAAGCCCACCAAAAAGGAAAATGATTCTCAGTATGCACATGCCACAATAAAGAAAAGCCTCTCTCACAAGCTAACCTCCCATTTTTCAGGTTAATGTCTAAACCTAGCAAATTTGAAAATTCAAGCCTCTTAACCAGCTGGACAGATGACGGCTTCTTGCATGATTCCACCGTCTGCAAATTCAAGGAAAAAAATACCATGACACACAGCACCTCAACAAGAATTAACACATCAAGATAATGGCAAAAGATCATTCTTCATACAGGCTAGTAGTTCACCTCTTTCCACCATAAAATGTGAGAAAGGAACTTATCGTCTTGGACATTATTAATATCCTTAAACTTCTTAGCAGCTTTGATGCTTCCTCCCGAATATTTTCTACCTTTTCCAAAGTGCAATTTTTCGAGCCGTTGCCTTTCACTGTGTTTACGTGTGAAAAAATTCTACATATTAGAATAACTAATGTAGAAAACGTAGTGACTTCACTCAGTGGCATTCCCCCGTACAGAAAATGATACAATAACAAAAATGTTTACAGACAGAAAAGTAGTTTGACCCCCTGATTCTCAATTCAACAAGTTCAAACATCCTCTAGGGAACTTCTCCCAAGGAAATTTTTCCTATTGAAAAAATACAACCGATGATTGCTCTACAACTACTCATAAAATTTTGAAAAATTGCGGAGACTTGCCCTTTTCAGGAGCATAACCCCCCTCCCCCAATTCTCCAAACTGTGACAAATATAATTTCCAAGCATGTCGAATATGCACAACCGCCATATCACATATTTCGAGCTCTTCAGAAAATAAGCTACAGAAAACTTTCAGACTCTCCGTCGACATAAAGTATGAGTAGAAATTACAACTCGCAACTGTTGTAACCATGGAAATACGACACAAATGAAGCAACAGAGACCCAAAACAGAAGCAGAAAAACGACACAAAAGACGAATAATGAGGCTCCACTCCATAATGCAAGAAATGTAACCATGGAAGAGACAACCAGAGGAAGAGAAAAGGGGCATTACAAAAACGCCGGCGAGTGAGTAAATGGGGTGAAGTTGTGCGGAGGGAAGCCAATCAATAGAGCCAAAAAACGCCAACGGTGGAAAGAGACGACGTTTCGGGTGGCCACCCAGTACATGGCGGTGGATGAAAATGAAAACGTTGGTTTCTGAGCTTCAATTCGTTCTAATGGAAGTTAGTGTTTTTCTTTCTAATCGGGAAGTTTGTAACTCCTCGGCGCCGGAACTGAAAACCCTGGTTGTTTCCGATACTTCCCGCCACAATGGAACAAAGACCATTTGTTCATATCAATCATTCCCAATCCCAATAACCTTTTTGGTATTAATATGTAATTTTTGGATGAACAAGATATTCAAAAATCACATATATTTTTTAGCTGACACAGAGTACTGAGCATAGCTAAACAGGTAACATTTTTGGTATTAATATGTACTTTTTGGATGAAGAAGAAATTCAAAAATCACATTTTTTTTTTATTGACACTAAATATTACTCAAATAAAGCCAACCCGACAATAGCTAAAATGACTTAGGAGCATATCTTTAACCAATATCCAATATTCGAATCTTCCATTGTCATATGTTGTTGAACTGAACAAAAATAGACATTGTGAACTTTTATAATATATTTACCGTTTGAATTATATTCTCTAAAATATTTTAGTGTGCTTTTTTTACACCTTTATTTTAGTACAACGAATGTAGGGTGTGGAGATATTTACACTTTTATCACTACCACCGACTATATCAACATTCAAATTTTGAATTTCGGATTTTAAAATACATAAATGATTTTAAAATATTTATAAATTTTTTTTTACGATATTAACTTTAACATGTTAGATAATACCTAAATTACTCTTGTTTTTTTTATTTAAAAACACTAATTAAATTAAAGTTATTAACACTTATTCGCTGTTACATACACACTCACATTGTTATCAACATTAAGATTTTGAATTTCGAGAATTTAAAATATAGAAATGATTTGATTTTTTTTATTTTGTTTTGAACTAATGAATTTTATTAGAATTCAAATTAGTAAAAAGTAAAGACCATTATTTGCATGTTTAGAAGAAATGAAAAGAAAACAACTATTTTATCATAATGCCCATATAATTATATATAGGTTTTTTTAATAAAATAACCACCTTACTTATTTAGTATTTTTCGACAGAAAAACTAACATCTTTAGCCTCCTTTTCTTTTACTATATTTTGTATAGTGTATTTGTCATTTATATTAAAATTAAAAAACAGAAGAAAATAAAAAGAAAATAAAAGAAAAATTAGCCCAACACTCCATTGGAAATTGCTAAAACAAACCTAAAAATTAAAAAAGTTATTAGAAATGAACTTAAAAATTAAAAAATTTATTAGAAATGACCTGTTTTTTTGAAACTTACTTTTTTTACCTTTTTACGGTGGAAAATTTTGTACGTACCATTGAGTTAAAAAAACATCAAATACCCCAAATTTATCTCTCCTATCTCATCTATGTCTTCTTCTTATCTCTCCTATGTGTTAGTTCTCTTCTTCCACTCCTCTCTCATCCCACCATAGCTTGAGCACCGATGACCCATCTTCAACACCCTCATCGTCCATCTAGAATCAATAACGCCATTTTTTTTATAGAAGAGTAGAACAAGCTACTTTCCAACACATATATCTCGAACAGTTACACGAAGTTTAAACAAAAAAAAACATCTAATTTAATCAACTGAGCTCAAAGTTATGATCCTTCAAAGTTTAAATTAAATTATTTCGATTTCGGAGACATTAAAAGTCAAAATCATTCAAAATTTTGCTCAATTTATAAGCATGGTTGTAAAGAACATGAAAAAATGTATAAAAACGAGTGGTCATTTAACTCAAACGAATTTGTATTGAGAAAGATAGGACCAACGTACGATTACACATCACAGTTGTGATGTGTACTTTTTTATAAGATCACGTATAAGATCCTATACAAAATATTCTACGCGATCTTGATCACGTATAATTAAATTTAATTGTATAAAAAAAATATTTCATATATTTTATAAAATCGAAAGCATATAAATTATCTTATTGTAAATATAAACGATCCTGATATTTCTTTTCATAACGCAATCACATTATTATTCAATCTTTTTAACACAAATTAATTTTAATATATAATAATCCAAAATGAAATATCACATGCAAGTCACGTATTAAAAGACTAGTACTAATAATGTGTGATTAGAAGATGAATAAATAAGATTCAATCATGTCAACATTAATTTCAACTTCAAGTCTTATATTTGAATCTCTCTCTCATATTTGTGATGTAATATTCTTAAAAAAAAATTACATACCAACTTAAATATAGTTCAACTAATTAATTCATTATACATATGTTTTAAAGATCAAGTATTTGGATCAATGTTTTTTGTGTTTTTATAGAGTAATTCTGTCATAGGTTGTTAAACTCAACAAAAAAACAAAACAAGTTAATTATACATCTAAATTCTTTAAGTAAACAAATATCATCCGTATAATAAATTAACATGTAGGTTATATTCAATTAATAGTTCAATATTTTTTTTTTTGTTTGAGAGAAGTTCAATAAATCATTGTTTATACATGTCAACAATTATTACACAAGATAAAGAAAATATATGGATTATCATCATTGAAATCGTCACAACCACAACCAATGGACTTTTTAATATTTACAATTACAATTATTTTATAAAAATATTATATGTGAAGTCGTGGATTCAAACCTCTACCTCTTAATTGAAGATATAATGCTTTAATCAATTGAGTGCTCAAGTTGACATTAGAAATCTTAATGTTAAGATTATTTTATAGGGTAATTTAATAAATAATGTTTATTTTGACAACTCACATTCTAAGTCCTTCGAGTTGGTATTAGTTTATAAGATCAAAACCGTACAATCTTAATATAGTAATCAAAATGGGATCAAATCCATCAACTTAACGAAAAATTATTCAATGAGACCACCCCAATGTAGATGTCTCTTAATAACGTAAGATATAAATTCAAAAATCTTCATGCCCCCTAATAATCATTAGATACAAAATCAAAATACTTTTGCAGTTTATCCCTTCTACATTCAACGGTACAAAACTACCCGCCATAATGTGGCAGCCTCCCCCAACAGTTTCTCCAACTTAACAGGCTTAGGATGCTATCAACGAGAAGCAGAACTAATCGAGTCAGGGTCATGGGCAAAGGCATTTAAAAGTATAAGAGAACATATTAGCATTACTCCAAATGAAATCTCAAATTGAGAAGGGAAACACCAAGCAAAAGATGAAACCATCTTCACCTTAACATGTAATTATCAAAACAGAAAAATACATTAAGACTCAATTCACAAACATAAGAAATACACTCGTAAAAAGATAGTCGACCAATGCAGCAAGGTGTCACGAATTCGAACCTGATATCAGCTTTCCCTTTGTGATGAAAACAACTTTAGTCGATTTAAGCAAAGAGAGTCGTAAATCGTAGCCGAGTTCATAAGCCTGTATGGTAGCATTGTATAAGATGATTTCTTTCTTTCCTTCTTTCTTTGAGGTGGGGGGTTAATGGTTTAGAGAACCATTCAAAAAATCAAGAACCATAAACGGGAATCAAACGACAAAACCAAGCAAAAGAATAAGATCATCAAATTTCTATCTCTACTCATGTTTGATCAACTTCACTTCACATTATCTTCACATGGCCAGGGTTAAAACAATGGTTCTAAATGGGCTTGATTCCATTTCTCTCACTTCTTCCTTGACACCTTGGAGCTGTGGATGGTTTTATTAATTAGACTTCGACCCGGAGTAACCAGAAACTAAAACGACGACATCAACATCAACTACAAGATTGGATTATGAGAAAACGTACCGAGTCCCTTTGCCTCAGACGTCCTCATGATTCGAAGTTTCTTAACCGAGCCAAGGAACATACTATCAATGAAAACAGACATTAAAAGGTAAATAAGTGAACCGTGAACTACAAACTTGTTTTTTCCATGAGTGAGCACATACCTCCAAGGAACATCCCCAACCAACAACCAGTCTCCTTCTTTATCTTCATAGGTGAGCACAAACTCAGAGGAGCCACTCAGAAGTTTTGAGAGTTTTGGTGCTTGTTCATCGTGACCTCCACTTAAGCCTAACCATAAAAGAAAGACAACTCTTTGTCAGTACAAATAATTTCAGTTATCAACTATCCATCTTCCATGTTCAGTTCCTGTTCAACTCCCTAACGAAGAAGAAAAACCCAACTTTTTTTATTTTAGACATATACAGAGTGATACATATACATACATACATACATACAAACATGCGTGTGTGAACATGATGGATGGCATGACGATCTTGAGAAGCAACTAACCGGTGGATGGGACGCTTCCTGCTGACTTAAAAAACATGTCCTCGAGCATCAGGGCCAAAGTCTCATAGCAAGAATGGGCATTCAAATCCACTTTCCTGCCAATTAGAACTCCGTCCATATACACTTTCACAAAACCAAGAGGTCCCTTTTCAGTATCAGCGGCACTTGTAACTTTGCCATCATGGATCTTCTCTGAAACACCCTTGGACCTATTCTTGAGAGAAAGCTGCTCCTTTTCATCTCCAGCCCTTTGATTTTTAGCTTGGTTAACCAGGCTGTTAATTCTGTAAGCTCTTAAGGGCGGCCATCCCACCACTTGACTGCTTCTCCAGCATCCAAGAGTAAAAAAGAGAGCAAATAGAAAACAGGTACGCGTCAGAATATGACTTGAAGCAACAATAGAATAGGTATTGTAAGGTAATGAGTTAGAATCAGGGAAATGTTTTGATCAACATCCAACCTTCCCACATCAAGACAATCAAGACTTGGTTGGCATTACCATGAATTTGTGCAGCCAATCTTTAGTTAGACGGATCTTAGTGACAATACCCAGTTGGACATTTTTTGAGATTTAACCAAATATAGGGAACAAATGTTATAGAAGATCCTATTAAAAGCCAACAGTTCATAAATTTCTATTTCTACAACAGGATTACACACACCATACACTAGTTCTAATAATGCAACAACGAGACAATCTCTTTTCTACTGTTAACTATTAGGATTAAAAATACAAAACTAACCAACAGTGTTCGAGGACTTTTGGAATCAAAGCCAAGATTCTAACTAATCCTCATTTCTGTAAAGAGAAAAGTTATTTACTCTTCACAGTGCTGATTCACCTAACTAACTCATTCCGTCCTGTTTGATCAACAACCAAAACATTTAACAATCAATCATAAACAGAGCATCCCTCTAACCAGACAGCCGGACGAGGAGATCCGCCGTCGTGGGAAACAGGTTCCGCCGCCCTCTTGACGCCAGAAACAGCAGCAGCAGCAGCTCTGCCTGAGAATCTAGCCGAAGATGAAGAAGAAGACGACCCACCAGGAGAGATCGCGGAGGGAAAATCCTTCGCCGTCAATATCCGCCCGCGCTCGCCCCAGCCACCGTGCTTACCCTTTCCGGCAGAAACCCCACTTCCGAGGCTGAGCCCTAACCCTAATTCGAGCTCAGTATCAACAGGGCAGGAAGACTCCTCCGACGACAAATCCGTCTGATGGGTCTCCACATCCTCCGCCTTGGAAACCGAATTCTCATCGTTGGAGGCCCCAGAAGAGCCGCCGCCGGCAATGCCGCTGGAACCCAGTAAACCTAGGGCTGGTTGTTGCATGGGGGAGAGAATCAAGATTTGGTGAAACAGAGGGATTAGAGAAATGGTTGGATTGAAGGAAGAGGGATTGTTTGAGGAAGAAGATGGAATGAGTATGAGGAGGTGGGGGTGATGATGATGGGACCCAGATGTCTGGTAGTGCGGCTACCAGTGATAGCAGTTACCCACCATGGTTCTCCATAGTTGTCGACAGGAATTTCTTTTTTGAGCTGAATCTCAACACGATTCATGTCTCCTTCAGGGATCTCTCTCTCTTTCTCTCTGTCTCTCTCTGAGCTCTGTAGCTGTACTGCCATTGGAATTCTCCACATTCAATACTTTTTTTTAAAAAGAAAAGAAAAGAATATTATATTATTTTTCAAACTCGAGGAGTTCATTTGAAAAAAGCCATTAAATATCTTACCATATAAATCCTAATTTTTTAACTTTTCAAAATATTATAATTTGTGTGTCTAAAGTTTCAAAATTGAATATTCTAATTATGTAGTTAAATTCTTTTTTTGGTTTCTTTTTACTATTTTGTTTTAAGATCAACATAGGTGGGAGATTCAAACTTCCAACGTAGTATGTGTATATCGGTATTTTGTTAATTGTTTAAACAATAGATAGAAAGACTTTAAATATGAATATTGATGGAGGTGTATTCATTCTTCAAGTCCTATGTGTTGGTCAAAATAGAGTATTGAGTGAGTGGTTTTTTTTTAAGTTCAACAAAATATGTAGGGTGGAGACTCAAACCTTTAACTGTTTGGTCGAAAGTATATACACTAACTAGTTAGCTATGTTTAGATTGACCAGTGAGTGAATTTTAAGCAAAAAAAAAAAAAACTACAATGATGAAAATGATTATTTAAAAGTATAGAGACGAAAATATATAGCTCAGCGGTAATTGACATATACCCTCGACCAAAAGGTAAGATGTTCAAATCCTTTCACTTCCAGACGTTATTGAACTAAAAAAAAAAGTTTGTTTTTAAAAGTTCAGATACAAAAAATAACTTTAAATAACATTTTCAAAGTTGAATACCAAAATGGAATAAACCTCAAACATTTTCAAGGACTAAAAAAAAAACTTTACTTCAACAAATGTAACTTAGTTGAAACTTTTAAGTTATATAGTGTTTTTAAGTTTTAGAACTTCGAATAGTTTCAAGTCAAATTTGTTGGATACAACTAGACTTAGAGTAAAACATTGATATTAGTTCACAAATTTTTAGATATGGTATAAAGAATATTATTATCATAAAACATTTCTAAGTTTAATATATATATATATCGATCTAATCTATTGGATAGATATGGATACATAGATTCTACCTAAATCTTGATAAAACCCTAAAAGACAAAGGGAAACTAAAGAAATAGTAAACAAAGATTGAAGGTGAAATGGTTGTCTCCATCTTTAGTGGGGGGAAAAGGGGGTTTAGGGTTTTATTATTCTCAATGTTGTGACTTTTAGAGACCAATACATTTATACTATATTCTTAATCCATTCTCCTTCTCTTTCTCCTTTTTTCCTTGTCTTCCACTTGCAAGACAATTGGCATAGACACCTTGGTTGTAGAAAGTGAAGCTTAAAGATATGTTTGTTTAGTGGGAATGTGGGCCTTCAAAGCTTGGGAATACCAAGGGAGTTGTGCTTGGGTTATTAAATTTGTTTAAGGTAGGTATTGTTTTCAAATTTTTTAATATGTTTTTTTTTTAATTTTTTTAATAGTAGGTACTAGGTACTATGAAAATTTGATAATAGTCTTGTTGGTTTCAATTATATTAATGTTCCTAAAATTTTGTGTTATAGACCTAAATTTTTAAGTTCCTGTTTGATAAAGATTTCGTTTTTAGTTTTCTGTTTTTTAAATTTTTTGTTTGTTTCTTCACTTATTTTTTTACTATAGTTTTTACCTTTTTTAAGAAACACTTGAATTATTAGTCAAATTTCAAAAAAAAAATAAAAACTACGACATCGTTTGATAACGATTTGGTTTTTTGTTTTTTGTTTTTAAAATTTATGCTTGTTTTCTTGAAATTTCTTTACTATAGTTTTTAGATTTTTTAAAGAAACATTTGAATTCTTAGTCAAATTCCAAAAAACAAAAACAAGTTTTTAAAAACTATTTTTTAGGCCTGTTTGATAACAATTTGGTTTTTTTGTTTTTAGTTTCTAGAAATTGTGCTTGTTTTCTCATCTATTCTCTACATTGGGTTTTATCTTTCTAAAGAAAGCATTTGAATTCTTAGTCAAATTCCAAAAATAAAAACAAGTTTTTGAAAACTATTTTATTTCGTTTTCAAAACTTGGCTTGGTTTTTGAAAACATAGGTAAAAAGTAGATAACAAAACAATGAAATCTATAGATAGAAGTAGTATTTATAGGCTTAATTTTAAAAAACTAAATGGTTATCAAACGAGACCTTAGTTTTTAAAATTTTGCTTGTTTTTTTTTAAAACATTGGTTAGAGGTTTGAATCTCCTCACCCCACGTATTTTTTTTAAAAAAAATTTGAATTTAATAATTACAGGGTGAGAGATCGAACCAACGACTTTTAAAATGATAATTGATACTTTATCAACTAAGCTATTTGATTGACGTCACCCCAAATGTTGGTGAACTTAAAAAAAGTGAAATATTTGGTGAAAATTTTTCTGAACCACGGATTTGAGTTTTGCAACTTTCAAACGTGGATTGGGCTTTCAAGATCTCACTCCTTGGACCCAAATCTTTTGATTTTTTTTTTTTTTGTTAACTACATGAATAGCATACTTGATAGGGGTGTACACGGGTTGGGTTGGGTTGGGTTGGGTGGTCTTTTTGGACCAACCCGAATTTTCGGGTTGGTCGGATCTACTACCCGAATGAACCGAGTAGTGTTGGCAACCCAACCCAACCCAACCCTTCAATTTTTGGGTTGGGTAGGGTCGGGTCACCGGGTTGTTCATTAAAATATGCCTCTCATGACTTAAATGGTTTACAATCAAGAATTTCAATTGATTCAACACAAAAGCAATCCAAAAAATTGATAATAACTCAGTACAATAATTAAATTGGACCGCAAATGAATGGATTTATACACCAAAAGTTGGATAAATGTTGAAGACATTGGAGCATAAAAATAAATTTAATTTCTGGTTATCTTACCCCGAAGCACAAATGGGGTATTGTGGTTAATGGCAAATTATTTAGAAACTTTTCTCAAAACAACTTTAAGGTGTTTTCAGAACTAGTTTTGACATAAATGGTAAAAATTTAACACTGATTTCAAAACTAAAAGAAAATAAAATTAAGTACCTGCAATCCAACATACATGCATCCAAATTTCAAAGAGCTTTAAAAGAACTGTTAAAAAAATGAATCTAGAACCATCTATTTGCACATTACCTTCTCCAAACTTCAAATTTTCAGGTGGGTGTTCATATTCAGCAGATCTGTTCACTAAGTACTTCAGATCTGGATTTGGCATTTGGGTGACGGCAGAAACAAATCGATGGCGATGATGAGCGTCGAACGACGACGAACTGCGAGATGAGAGGGGCTAGTGACTGCGAACTACAATGAGCTTACATTTGCCGGCGATCTGCGAACAAGAATGATGTGTGGAGTCAATTTTGAGTTGCCTGCGATCTACGAGATGAGAGGGGACCGAGGGGTGGGTGATGACCTTGCTAGAGTGATGTGAAATTATGCAATATTAGGATGTCAATGCGCAAGTGTACACATTCTTTTTATAGCAAGTGGCAAGTAAAATTATCGTATCCACGGAGACTATTGATTCTTCTAATTATCCTAAATTAATTCTTAGTAACTCAGTTGGTAACCATTCAAAATTATCAAGGGAAATGCAATAAAAGAAATCATAAATGCTGGAACAAAATTAATGCTAAAGCATGAAACAGAGTAAAGATTCAGAAAACAGGTAACGATTAACTTGTGCTTTAATTAAACGAAAGGCTCGGATTAGAGGTAAGTCATACATTAGTTAAATTACAAACTGAGTACACATTCATTCCATTCGATTCACTACAGACTACACGGTATTCTCCCGAATCACCGAATATATGTTGTCGCAATTAAATTACTTCAGCACAATAAACCCACTGTACTTTATGTGCGTTAGGCGAGTGGCTATCCCTAACCTACCCACTTAGTTAGCTACTAACCTTAACAAGAGGCTAACGTGGTTTTCAAGTTTTCAGCCCCTCCTATTCTTCCCAAAAATCAGAGGGACGATGTTCATCACGGCTGGCCAAGCGGAAACAAACTAAGAATAAAACCCCTTAAAAACCAAATCGAAGGAGATGAAGTCTACACAACTATAACATTAGCTAAAAACAATCATCCTCTAATCCTCACCTTATGGTGATTAGTTCATGCTACAGTGAAAACGGAAAAATAGTAGAAATGTAGACATAATGAAAGTAAATACAGAAAACGACTAAATGACAGAAGAAAATATAGCAGGAGAAGTCGAAATGCTGCCCCAAGTTTCTTGACTCAGCATCGGCGTCTTTCCGACTGGAAACCTTCCGTTTTGGGCAAAACTCCTGTGGTAGCTCTCTAGTCAACGCTCTTCTCCTCTGCTGCTTCCTCTCTCTGTTATTTCGGGAACCTCACTTCTCCTCCTCTTTTTCAATCAAAAACGGCTGCCCCATTATAAAAGTTACCCTTTATGAAAACGAGGGCTGATTAGACTTGTCCTTGTGACGTGGCGGGCTCTGGTTGGCTGAAAACACGTGACTAGACTGACAGATTCCAGCTCAATTAATGAATAACAGCTCCCACGTGCGAATTTCGTATAAGCCTGAATCACGAAATTTGCTCCAGCAATTAGTTGTAAAACTGCTGTTCTTGGCTTCTTGAGTCCTCATTAATCCAACCTAATTTAATCACATAAAATACCTTAATTAGGATAACTTTGCTCTAATAAAAATATTACTATATCAAAATCAGTCCTAGAGCAAAATGACTCCAAGCTAGGGAATTTCCAAGATATAATGAGATAAAATATGGCAATTTAGTCCAAAAAATACAAGCATGTAACTCTTAATTTAAGAGTTATCAGTGGGATTTCAACAAGTGAGAGAGAGAGATGCATTTGGCCAGCGTCTGAAGGAGTGAGAAAGGGGACCGAGGGGCGGGATTTCAGAGAGAGGCGCATGTGAAGGTGAAATTAGGGTTTGGTTTATATATATATATATATATATATATATATATATATATATATATATATTTAATGAATTCGGTTCGGTTCGAGTTGAACCGAACCAAAAAATTATCAACCCACGAACCGAACCGAAATTTCGGTTCTACAAATATCCAACCCAACCCAAACCGAAAAAAAACCCAACCCAACCCAACCCTTACTATTTGGGTTGGGTCGTCTGGGTTGTTCGGGTTATCGGGTTATTTGTACACCCCTAATACTTGAAACCAAATTTTACATAAATGGCACGTTTTGTTATTAATATCGGCTTTGTCACTTTTCAAGTCAAATAGAAGTCAAATCTAGAGGAACATTACTCATTTACCCATCTATTTATTGCTAAATATAAAAAAAATATATAAAAGAAATAAAATATAAGGATACTTACCATAACCGTTGAAACTTATATCCTTCCCTCCAAACATCATTTATTTTGTATAAGAAATAAAATAGAGGAAATATTTTCACTATTTTTCCCTAAATTTTAAAAACTAGACAACCATTTCCATTATGGACGGTTTCATTTTTCATATGTATGGGTATATATATAATATATATATATATATATATATATATATATATGAGAATACAGTAGGGGTATATATAATATATATCTGAGAATATAATAAAATTATCATATCATCTCAAATATATAGAATGGTTACATACTAATATATATATTATATACCTCAACATCATATATATTTATAGATACAATACACAACACAATATATTTTTAGGAATCCATTGAATATTATATATTACATACAGTAAGTAGAAAATGGATAGATCATGTTATGACATTATAGCTATATATTCTAAAGTTATCTCAAAATTAATAGGATTATTACCAATACAAAATATATGACAATTATTTACCTATATTTAAATAATATATGTCTATGAATATAACTATACTTATTGCCTATATAAAATATAATAGAATTATATACATATGTATATATAATATACTTTTATGTATATTTATTTTTTATATAAAATATAATAGAATTATATACATATTGAAGGGAATAATCGAATTAGACCCACAACGGAAGCATAGGAATCGTCTTTGATTTCTTTAGAATTAAACTAAAATACAATGGTTAAGTAATAAATACCTTGAAAATAATATTATGGAGAATATTCTAGCGGATATTTATCTCTTCCACAAAGTCTTCCTGGCTATGACTCGAACACAGGACCAAGGCTTGTGGGAGTCTCTTGAAAGAAAATCCCCAAGGGATTGGAGAGGAAGAGGTCTAGAGAGAATTCTCTAATTCTCTCTATTGAGGAGATGTGTGTTGTTAAGAATGACTCAACCCAAGGGTCCTATTTATAGAGACCAAGGGAAAATCTTTGCCATAATTAAAATATTATATTTTAATATCTAATATATTAAAATATATCTTATATTTATTTGAATCTCATTCAAATCTCCTACGATATTTATTTATTTGAATCTTATTCAAATTCTATAAATATCTTTTATTTAATATATCAAATATATATTAATTATTTTAATATTTAATGTATCAAATACAATAAATATATTTTCCTCTTTTATATTTAATATATCTAATATATTAAATATTAATTTGAACACTTCAAATTAAATATTAAATATGAACATTTCAAATTTTAATATTTAATGTATCAAATACAATAAATATATTTTTCTCTTTTATATTTAATATATCTAATATATTAAATATTAATTTGAACACTTCAAATTAAATATTAATTTGAACATTTCAAATTTTTCTTTCAACTAAATTGATCTTTTAGTGTTACTATGAGCTAGCAAGGGGACCTTATGGACCTACAGATTATAAGCTCCAATGATACAAAATTAATTAATTAAACTCTTTAATTAATCAATTTTCATTCATTAACTCTAGGGTCACTCCACTATAGACCTAAAGTTGCACTCTTATGCACTGTAGGACAAGTTGTGTCCATTGATATAATCACTACATGCAAGTCGATCCTTCACGAGTTGTTCGTAATTACAGCTGGGTCAAAAGTCTGTTTTACCCCTATAATTACATCTTGCACCTTAAGTACCACTGATCCTCTAATGAACAATTTGTTTATAATATAATTATAAACTAAGTCCCTCTCGGGCCAATGAGAGGGTGGGGCCCCATTGTTCAAGTCCCGAAATCAGCACTTAAGGGAACTACTCATCTACTTACCTTATATGGGAATGAGTGAATTTCATCTTGTGAGATTATGTTCCCAGCTCCCTATTTGGTCAAGTCCCCAAAATGGTAGGCATATTGAATCAGCTACAAAAGCCACTCGCACCCATGCAAATCAAAGGACAAGCCCTCACAGGCAGGAGTTCATAACTCACTCAAGATTAAGATCGAGTCACATATGATCATCATGATGAAATATTAATCTTCTCAATTAACGGATTTATAAAGAGAGATTAAATATTTTGTGGTCCAGTCTTATACAAACTCATTGTATAAGATACCCCAACTCACATGTCTCCGCATGAATGATTTGGATCAAATCATTTGTAACTATTACAAAGTGGGCCGTATCAATAGTGTTACCAAGATAAGGCACCCAACCTTATCCATATACTATGACCCTTTAGGTTATTTCTTGAACATGATCATATCGTATGTCAACCACATACTATTCAAGATTACACTAATAACCTTGGATTTTTCATATAATGGATAATATTATATTGCAAATAAAATAATCAAAATTATTATTAATTATTAAATAAATTATTAATTACGAGGCTTTAGGGCATAAATCCCAACACATATGTATATATAATATACTTCTATGTATATTTATTTTTTATAGTATACTTAATATTATATCTTTGACATCGAGTATTTTCAAGAATGTTTCATATCACTAATGATGTTTATAATGTTAAAATCAAAGAAGAGAGCACAAATAAAAGAGAGGAAGAAAGTGAAGAATGAATTGATGATGAATTCCGTTAAAACCAAGCCTTATATAGGCTTCAATACAACTAATTATAGCACTTCCATAAGACTAGGATAATCATGAGAATAGGAGACAAACCTATGGAATAGGTAATTTGACTTAACAAAAAAAAAATTATTCAATTTTAACACTCTCCCTTAAACTAAAAACTATGCAATTAGTATTTAGTTTAGACTAGACAAATAGACAACACCAAGCAAATTCCGAAGCTTCACAAATGTTGCTAATTTGAGAGGCTTGGTTAAAATATCAGCAACTTGATCTTCACTCCTACAGTAGCTTAGTTTGATGATTCTATCATTTGTAAGATCCCTTAAGTAATGGTATCTTACATCAATGTGTTTGCTTCGTCCATGCAAGAAAGGATTCTTTGAGAGCTTGATTGTTGAAGTGTTATCACAATAAATGATAGATGTTTTTTCTTGCTTATAATGCAACTTCTCAAGAATGTTGCTCAACCAAATGGCTTGACATGCACATGATGTTGCTGCTACAAATTCAACTTCAGTGGTAGATATATAATGTGACAATTGGCTGCTTTTTGGAAGACCATGAGATAGCTCCTGAACCAAACATGAAAATATACCCTGAAGTACTCTTTCTGTCATTTAAATCTCTTGCATAGTCACTATCACTAAAACCAATGAGGTTTAGTTCTCCTTTGTTTTGATAAAGTATGCCAAGATCAAAAGTCCCTTTTAAGTAACGTAAGATTCTTTTGGCAGCAAAGAGATGAAGCTCAATTGGAGATTCCATAAATCTGCTAATTAAACTTACAACATACATAATATCAGGCCTTGTAGCTGTCAAGTACATCAAGCTTCCAACCATTTGCTTATAGAGAGTACTATTTACCTTTTTTCCTTCATGGTCCTTTGTGAGCTTCAAACTGGGTTCAATTGGAGTTGTGGCTGAGTTGCAATTCTTCATTTGAAACCTGTCTAAGATCTCCAGTGCATATTTCTTCTGATTGATGAAAATTCCAGCAATTGATTGCATTACCTCAATGCAGAGAAAATAATGCATCATCCCTAGATTTGTCATTTCAAACTCTGCCATCATGGACTGTTTGAATTCTTCAAACATAACTGAATCATTGCCTGTGTAAATCAAATCATCTACATACAAACATACTATCAAAATCTTGTTTGGAGGTTGAAATTTAATAAAGAGAGTATGTTCATATGGGCATTTTTCAAATCCAACTCTAATAAAGTAGGCCTCAATTCGATTATACCAAGCCCTAGGAGCTTGCTTCAAGCCATATAAAGCTTTCTTCAATCGATATACCTTTCCTTCGTTATTCTGTTGAACATAGCTAGGGGTTAATCTATGAAAACCTCTTCATTCAAGTTTCCATGAAGAAAGGTTGATTTTACATCCATTTGAATAATTTTCCAATTATTTTATGCTGCCAATGCTACCACCATTCGAATAGTATCGTGTCTTGCAACTAGAGCGAAAACTTCATTGTAATCAATGCCAATTTGTTGCTTGTACCCCTTTGCAATGAGACGAGCCTTGTACTTGTCTACTTGGCCATCTTTATTCAGCTTTGTTTTATAAACCCATTTAACACCAATGAATTTTTGCCCTTTAGGAAGTAGTGTTGTTTTTCTCTATCGACTTAATCTCTTCATCCATGGCATGCGTCCATTTATATCTTTGACAGCTTCTTCAAAAATTAATGGATCACATTATGATAATAAAGTGATAAGCCTTAGTATTAAGGCTTATTTAATTTCCAATTGCTTAAAATATTCTTGTTTTGTCTTAAGACCAATTGAAAATAGTTGAAAGATTGCTTCAATTTAAGAAAGAAATAAATATGATGGCATTTGGGATATAATTCTAAATAAATTAATCTTGTTTGCAGGAAACTTGAAAATTGCAGAATCAAATTGCAAAACGTGATTCTGCAATTTTGGACAGCAGAAAAATTCAAGGAGAAAGAAATAAAAAAATTATGGCACAAAAACTCATTTACGGAAGGACCAAAATGACCGCATGAATTAGGGGAATTTGAGCTCAAATTTGGCCAATTTCAACCCTAGGAAGATCTACAAAAGAGGAAGGAAGAAGAGACGGAAGAAGAATCGATTTTCGAAGAATTTGGCTGGTGATTCCATTTGTGGTTTTACACTCTATTTTTCTGCAAATTTCGAATTTTCTATTTTGCCGAGGAGTTCCAGCTTCTGTCTTTTATTTTTCTTTAAATTTCTTTTGTAATATCGACAGTGTTAGCAGTACAACTTGATGTTTATTCGATTTCTTGGTTTGTGTTACGTTTTTTGTTCATTTAAAGTGTTGTTTTTCATGAGTTCAATAGGCTGCTAGTTTTGTTTACTCCTCATAGTTCTGTCATAATCTGAAAAATTTATGCAATTATTCCAGTTGCCCAATCCGATCCAATGACGCTTGGATTGTTAAGACTAATCATCTCCTAAAATTGGTGGGGAGGATTGAGTCGATTGGAATGGAGTAAGTTGTATTGAACAATTATTGAATGAATTTTGTTTTTAGTTGATTCTGCCCTCTGTTTTATTCAAGTTCAAATTTTGTTGGAATGTTTTTAGACCCATCAGAATCAAGGGCAAAAGGAAGAAGACTAAAAATTCTTATTTAAGCCCTTGATTCTTTGTGTTTATTTCAAAATTGAGAATTCTAGAAATTATTGAGAGTATTTGCCCATAATTGTGAAGGTTCATTGACACAATTGTTCCAATAACACTTAGGATAGAAATTTGTATTAATTAGCAATTCACTCAATTTTCCAATATGAATTTTTCTTCAAACATTAGTTGTAAGATTTTTATCTTTAATATGAGCTAAAACTTCTTAGGAGTTTCAAGGATGTGAATTCCCTAAGAAGTAAATGTAGCCAAAATTTCAATAAAAACCAAGTCTACATCTCAATTGTTTGCTTGTGTTGAACAAATTTCCATTGAAATCCTAGATTGATCAACTAGGGTAGCAACTCAAGCTTAGATCTAATACCAACAGGGTTAGAGATAAGCGAATTTTCACACAAGTAATGGAGAAAGAGCTTAGACATAAGTCAATCCTTACCCTAAACATAGGGATTCAGGACTCCAAAACCCATAAAATTGTTGAGCCAAATGATCTAAGATAGAGGGACTATAGACATATAAGTCACTCATTTAGCCTCCTAAAACCTAAATTCAAGGTAAATAGGAGAAACAATTTTGGTTTACAATTGAGTGTGGAGTAGGTTGGAATTGCAATTTTGGCTTGCAATTATAACTTAGGGCAATGACATTCTTGAGCCCCATTCTTTATCAAAATTTCCTTTGCAATTTCATTTACTAAGCTTATCTAATTTGCTATCCAATATTGCCAATTCTAGATTCTGCAATTCAATTATGCGATTTCTGGTTATTTCCATTATTGTCATTTCTTGATTCTGCAATTAGATTCTACAATTCAATTATGCAATTTTTCTTTATTCCAATATTGTCATTTTTTGATTCTGCAATTAGATTCTGCAATTTTTCCAACACACCAACCCAACATTATTTTTGCAAATTTTAATTTTCAAGTTGCAATTTTTCCTTACATTTTGCTTACAATATTTTTGTTACTCCGTTCCCTTGGGATTCGATACTTGGTACTCACATACAATTTTATATTACTTCGATCGTGTGCGCTTGCATGTACATCGGTCATAAAGCATAATGAACAAGTGCCTCATCAGAAAGATAACCACTAACATTATAATCTTCCATCCATGCTGGTCTTCTTCTAACTCGTTGTGATCTTGAGCTTGTACCTTCTGTTTGAGCCTCAGTAGCCTAAACTGATTGTTGCACTGGATTTTCAGGTTGTGGTGACAAAGATACATTATTGTCTTCAAAGTTCACAGGTATTGGTTGTTGCTCTAGAGTGTATTCTGTCCAATTCCAAGTGTTTAGTTCATCAAATATAACATCTCGACCAATTACAATTTTACCTGTGATTGGATTGAATAATTTGTAAGCCTTTGATTGCTCACTAATGCCAAGAAAGACACATTTTTTACCTTTATCATCTAGCTTCTTCCTCTTATCATCAGGAATGTGTGCATATGCAATGCACCCGAACACTTTAAAGTGGTCAACTGATGGTTGACGCCCATCCCAAGCTTTTTGAGGAGTCATATTTTTAATCAAAAAAGTGGGATTTCGATTTAAAACATGAACACCCCAATTTACTGCTTCTAGCCAGAATTGCTTTGAAACTCTTCCATTTGCAATCATAGTTCGAACCATGTTGAGGATAGTACGGTTTTTTCTTTTAGCAACACCATTTTGTTGAGGTGTGTAGGCTGCTGTCAACTGGCGTTGAATTCCATGCTCAGCACAATAATTTACAAATTCTTGTGACATGTATTCTCCTCCACGATCCGTTCAAAGGGTTTTGATTTTCCTCTTAATTTCATTTTCAACAACCGCTTTAAAGCTCTTGAAAATTGAGAATGTTTCTGACCTTTCCTGCAAGAAATAAATCCAAGTTTTTCTACAAAAATCATCAATGAAAGAAATAAAATATTTCTTATTCCCATTTGATATTGGGTTTATTGAGCCACATATGTCGGAATGAATCAACTCCAAAGGTTTATGTGCTCTCCATGCTTTGCCTTTTGGAAAATTTTCACGATGTTGGTTGCCAACAACACATTCTTCACATATTTTTGTGGGAGGAGAAATTTGGGGAAGGCCAACCACCATTTTCTTTTGAGAAAGGACATGCAAACCTTTGAAATTCAAGTGGGCATATCGCAAATGCCAAAGCCACGTGGAGTCTTGATCTACATTAGCCTTGAAACATAATTCCAAACCTTATAGTTTTAGTGGAAACAGCCTATTCGAGGCCATTTCAACACGAGCTATCAATCCTCTCCTTGGATCATATATCTCACAGGTGCCTTCTTTGATGGTTGTGACATAGCCTTTCTCTTGTAGCTGTCCAACACTCAATAAATTGCTTCTCAAATCAGGAATATAAAACACATTTGATATAGTCTCAACATTGCCTCTTTTGGTCTTAATTTGAATATTGCCTTTACCCACAACATTTACTTTAGAATGATCACCAAACGACACAGTTGAATGATAATTTTCATCCAAATGAGAAAAGAGAGACTTGTTCAATTTTAACATATAACACATATACCATTTACAATTTCATTATTTTATATCATATCTAACTATAAAATTTTATATATAATTTCGAGGAAAAAATAATGGAAAATAATAATGAATTTATATATGAGCAAAACGATATATATGGTAGAGTTTATGACAAATAATACATAATAAACACATGTGTTCTAAGTAAATTGACAATAAAAAAAAGTGATTCATGGAGAAACATTATTCATATTTCAAGTGATTGAGGTTGAAGTTGCTGCCAGAATGAAAACTGTAGCAGGGATAGTTTGCTTTCAGAATGAAAAATGAGAGGAAAAAGAAATTTGGCAAAACAACTTTTTTCTAGCAGTAGATGGCAAATGAGTAATGTTTAAAATTTGGCATTATATGAAAATTGAGCTTTTTGGCAAAACAAGTCATTTTTAGTTGTATACGACAAACACAATTGGAGCATAAATCTAAAAGAATCGAATAAAATATTCAAAATTATAAAAAAAAGAATATATATGTAGTTAATGGTATAATGATTTGCCTAAATTGAATTTTTTCATAATGGAAACATTAAATCACATTAATTTCATTAATATAAATCACATTAATATCATTAATATTTATTTAAGGGTATAAATGGAATAAAATATTTTTATAAGGATGAGTCATGCTAAAGCTGATATTATTTTTTAAAATGGATCATTTGTAAAATATATGGTTGAAAAATAGCTATTTGGCATATGATAATTCTCATTTATGAGGATTATTTGACCTTAAACTAGGTTATTCTTGTCATTTTTGTGAAACGAGCAAGCTAAAATAATGTTTATTAGTTAAATTCATAAAAGCTCGTTGGAGTAATGAAAAAGATGAAAGAAGTTGAAAAGAGGTCGAAAAGTACACTAATTTGATATTCTTGTGTAGCTTTGGAGCAAGTACAAGAATACAATTGCATTCCATTTTGGAAATGTAATTGGGAATGCAATTGCATTTTTTCTGGAAAACAGGTTTGAGAGTAAGCAAAAAATGCGATTACATTCCATAATGAAAATGCAATTGCATTTCTGGAAAATTTTTGGAGACTGCGGGAATTATGAAATTTGCGAGATTTATGGAGATTTTGCTAGATTTGGGAGATTGAGACCCAATTTCCTGCCTCCAAGTTGACCAAAGTTGTAGAAGAGCAAAGATGAAAATCCTAGCCCCCGACACCTATAAAAGAAGGAAAAATGAAACAAAAAATAGAATATGTTTTTATTCTCGGGCAACAGCTTTAATTCAACTATTTTTTGTCATTTTTCCAGTGATTTGTCTTCGTTTTTGCTCTGTGGAAGTCCAAGTTTGATCCCTCTTCAATGAAAGTTAGAGGAGGTGAAGATCCATTTGCTTTTGAATGGGTATTTGGATCGATTGAAGCCAGGAATATACGAGCCCATTGTTGTTTTAAGTTCTGTTCATTTTATTTCTAGTTGCTGTTTTTTTTTTTTCCATTTCTTTCATATAATTTCTTTGGAATTTAGTTTGTGTTGAGGTTTATTGATTCCCATGTTATTCACAGCAAATACAGTTTGACCTTTTGAAATTTATTTCCATAATATTGTGATTTTTTTCTTAAGATTTGCTACGGTTTTTGCAATTTTCTTTTGTGAGTGCTTGTGAGTTATTGGAGTGGTTTTACTCAAGTCTTTTCTTAATAAAATTTCAGCATGGGTTGCCTTATTTTTCTGAAATTTTATTCCCGTTGATTCGGTTGTGAATTATGAGTTTTATAGCAATTCAATTCTTGTTTTTCATTTCCTCCATAATGCGCTAATTTTCTTTTAGGGGTTCAAGTTCGTGAATGCCCTAGAGGCAAGATGTAAAACTTAAAAATACAAATAATCTAGTTAACATTTGAAACTTTGTTTGTTTTTGTTGAATTAACGACGGATAAACCTAGCCGGCCAACTAGTGTTGTTTGTCAAGCCTGAACTTAATACCGAATGGGTTATGAGAAATCAGATGTTACAAAAACAATGGAGGAAAAGACTTAGAAATAAGTTATGAACATCAATTCTAGACATAGGGCGAGACTTTAAAACCACTAGAATTGTGCACAAAATTATCTAAGTTAGATTAGCCATAGACATACAGGTTTAATCACATAGCCTCCTAAAGATTTTGAAGCAAAATTGAATAGTAGTCGAATTCGATTTACTTAGTTTTCTCTTGTTAACTACGATTGCAATTGCATTTTTGGCGACATTTCTTTCCAAAGGGACATAAACCACTTGAATTCCCTTTTTCATACTTACTATTTTTTTTTTTTATAATTTCTTTAGCAACAACACCTCCCAACATTTTTATAATCTTGGTTATCGAAATTACAGTTTGAAAACAATTTTAGCTATCTTTTGAATTTTGTTGTATTTGTTCCTTGTGGGATCGATACTCTGGAATACTTCTAGTTTTATATTACTTGCATCGATAGTGTGCACTTGCACTAGACTGGAACTTGTTTTGAATTAAAAATATTTTCTTAAAAGCACCCACATGTCAGTCCGATCAGCATAATTTTCCTTTCTTTTTTTTTTTGGATAACTACATAGATAGCCTTTAAATTAGGCCCAATTTTCATTTATGTCCACACTATTACTCACTATTTTTTTGACAAATGCCCAACGGGCTTAGAGTTTTTTCATAAAAGCCAATGTCCAATTACTGGTAAGCCCTTTAACATATGTTACATTAAATAAATAAATAAAAGAAAAGGAAAATCACTTTAGGAAATGCTTTTGGAAGGAAATTTACCATTAATTTGAAACTAAAAAGGAAAAAACGCTTAGTTGCGTGAAAAAGAAATTTATCATAATCTTCTTTGCGTGAAAACCTTCTCTGAAGAACATTGCTCCCACGAAAAGGTGTTTTCAATCGACGGAAGAAAAGTTGCAATTGACAAAAATGTACTCTCCCCGAAAGAAACCCAATCAAAGAAAAAGAAGCTCACTGTCAAATACTGGTATCCCAAACCTTTGTTATTTTCAGTTTTGTTATATATAGATTTAGGGAGTTTATATAAGAATGCATTACTTAGATTTTACTCAATCTATGCAAGAAGAAAAAACCATTGTATTCTACTTTCTCTTAGAACATTTACTTATTGTATATATATATATATATATATATATATATATATATATATGCCATTTCACTATAATTAATAATTTGTTATATAAATGAGGTTTATGAAGTTTTTTTTTGTTTGATTTCGATAAAACAATTTAACGATTGAATGATTGACATATTCTAAAGTATATATTTTATGATTAAACGAATATATGTCTTTGATATATATGTTGATGATATTTTGGGGTAATGTTTTGAATGATTTACATATTCTTGGGTAATATATTCATATGTTAATTTGTTTGTGTTATGATTGGTAATATAGAAATTGCCAAGTATATATCTGGATGATGATATTGTTAGCAATAATTTCTTAAGTGAGGTTAAAGAAATAGAAAAAGAAGCAATGTTATCTAAGTTATATACATGTACTTCAATGCATATAATAATTTGCAATAAGATGATTTAATATGATATAAATAAATGTTGTAGGAGAAACATGTAATTAGAATGATAGAAGATTAAATTGATGCTAATTCTGCCTATATCTATGCTAAAAAAAATTGTGTTTTGTATATATACGCTGTTTTATATTATATATATGTGTATATATATGTAAATTATATATAAGTGTATATCATTGCAGTTGAGAGGAACTAGTCCATTTGAGAAGAAATAACCATTGAGAAGAGGTGGAGAAGAAATAACCATTGAGAAGAGGTGGAGAAGAAATAACCATTGAGAAGAGGTGAATGTAGAACTCACTTGCCATCGAAGAAATTGAGATCTAAGTTCACATTAAAGTTTGGATCGGCTAGAGAAAAGAATGGAAAAAAAAAAAAACTTCAATTCTCAAGATTACAATGGAGCAAACTTCAACATCCTCTCACAAATTTTATAGATTTTATGTTAATGACGCATTATGTTTTGTTATGGATAATGGACATCAAACATTGATATTCAAAATAAAATTTTGTTTTTGATGTTTATGATAGTTCCAAATATTTTGATATGTTAAGGGTGATAAGCCTTTGTATTGAGGAAATACTAAGCTTAGTTATCTATTTTCTACAAATATTTTCAAAATTCAAGCTAAAATTTGAAAATTATGGCTCCGTTTGAACCTATTGGGTAGCCCGTATACCCGGTTGTTGCAATCTCTATAATCGGCTTATTAAGAATGGTAATATGAGATCAATTTCAGTTTTAGTTGTTATTTTTTAATAAGTTAGAGTTAAATTACAATCACAAGTTTAGTCCTTGAACTTTAATGTTTGTATCTAATAGATCCATGAACTTTAAAAAGTATCAAATAGGTCTTTGAATTTTTAATTTTGTGTCTAATAGGTCTCTTGAAATTTAAAAAATTCAAATATGTCCCCGAACTACTTTTAATTTTGTGTCTAATAAGTTCCTAAACTTTAAAAATATCAAATAGGTTTTGAATTTTCAATTGTGTGTCTTGTCTAATAGGACATTAAACTTTTAATTATGTGTCCAATAGATTCGTGAGTTTTAAAAAAAATGTCAAATAGGTCAAATTTTTATTATTAGACACAAAATTGAAAGTATAAGACCCTATTAGACATAAAATTCAATTTTATATCTAATAAATCAGTCAATTTTAAAAAAAATCAAATATGCCAAGAACCTATTACACACAAAATTTAAAATTTAAGGATCCTCTTAGATACTTTTTAAAGTTCATGAGAATTTTAGATATAAACTTTTTTTTTTTTTGAAAAAGGAATTCAATATAGTGCAATCAAACAAATTTATAATTAATAGCGTCACTTTTGAATGTAGTGTAACCAAACAAATTTGTTATTTAAAATACTTTAAAAAAATGTAAGATATAACATTTTTATTGAAAATATTTTTTTAAAAAGTGTTTAAATTAGAAAGTAATCCAAAGTCCAAACGGACCCTAAAATTTGTTAAATAGGCATTTGAACAATTTTAATAGAAGTGATGAAAATATATAGACCTATCTATTTTTTTTTTTTTTCTCTTTTTTTGAGTTTAACAATAGTTGGATGAGGGATCGAACCACTTTAAAATAATAATTTGTGACTTATTCACTAAGCTATGCAATGTAACTACTAAATTGTCAATCACCATATTTTCGGGTCATTCTTTAAAAGTCAAGTTTATCATAAACTCCATTAACTACATATGTTTGGCCATCATACCTTTTAATTGTCAAACAGTTCAATAACATATTTTGAATCAACTATAAAGATGAAGACAGAAGTAAAAGTATAATTGAAACTAACCTAAAACTTTCCTCGACAAGGCAGCAAAAGCAACAGACGAAGACGAAATCAAGAACACAATCCACCAAGTCGAAGAACTCAAATCGATAATCCGAATGGCTCCTATCTGGTTAAGGCTGTGCATAGCCTATAATTGGCTGCGGAATCATAATATTAATAAGACCAAGTTGGAGTTTTTTTATTGGTAAGGAGGAGGAGGATGGTGTTTTAGTTTCGTTTGTTTGAGCTCAATGCTTTGAGAATTTGTAAGTTCCTTCTTCCAATTAGACTATGTTTACTAGATGTGTTTGGTGCAACTTCGAGACCAATGAAATGTAATTTTTATCTATTTTGTTTGTTTGTGTTTGTGAGATTAGACTGTTGAGCTACTTAACTTATAATTTAAAAGGAAATACTTATCTATTGACTGGTCAACAGGAATCTCCTGTCGACTACCATTAAATTTTTGACAAGTAAGAAAGATGAATGGTTAACAAGAATCTTATGTTGACCATTCTTAAGTTTTTGACAAGTAAAAGAGATGAATGTAATTTTTAGGGTAAAATGCATTTTTGGTCCCTAAAGTTTGAGGTGGATGTTTATTTGGTCCCTAAGGTTTCAAATGTACATTTTAGTCCTTGAGGTTTGAAAAAATGTTCTAAATGGTCCATGAAAAATAAAAAAGACACATAAGCCTGAATCAATTAAAAAATTAATAAAGGTTGTCAAATCATTTAAAATTGCCACATCATTTTTCGCTAGTCAACTAACGGTTAAATTTAACTCAATGATCATTTAGAACATTTTTTCAAACCTCAGAAACCAAAGTGTCCTTTTTGAAACCTCATGAACCAAATAGACACCAATTCCAAACCTCATAGACCAAAAGTGCATTTTGTCCTAATTTTTATTAATCTCAATAATAATATATGGATAAATTTTTCTATATTTAAAAAAAAACTTAGATATAAAAAGTTGAATTACAACACATGTTGTATTAGATTTCAATTTGATTGCAATATATAGACATGGAAAATGTTACATAAATCGTGAATGGTCAAAACAATAATATCTCTTTGGTTAAAGAAAACAATGGAATGAATTTATCCCGATTGCCTTATTTACAACTTTTTCTATTAAGATATGATATCTTGATCCTCAAGGATGTTCATTTGTTTAGATCCAAGGCTAGCTAGTAATAAACAATCCCACTCGCTCTCATTAAAATAATAAAATTAAATTTTTTTCCCAATGTCAAGCTATCACAATTACACACTCTAAATTTAATTTGTCAACCTGAGTAATGCTTAATTTATTTACGAAAAAGCGACTATTTGCATAAACTAATTTATTTCAAAAAGAAACTAAGAAGTAAAACCATATAGAAGGTGGATGACAAAATTTTTTGCAAGGCTCTATATTAAACATGGTAGAAAATCTCAATTTAAAGTATAATTTAAATTGAGAACAAACAGTGCATCTCTAACCCCATCCTATCTGTTGGGGGAATTACAAATAACAGAGGAAAATTGAGTAAATATTGAGATAGATATTGAGAAAAAAAACACGTAAACAATTAGGTTGAGGCGCGGGTATCTCGCTCTCTTTAAGGAGATTCAAGTCCTCTGCGGTGTATATTTATTTGTCAACCACCGGTGCAGCAGTTCTTCTCTGGCATGTCCCCTCTAGGATACAACAACTCAACTGAAACGTTGTGTAGCTCAAACCACTCTGCACTATGAGGTTGAGCTCAAAGCTCCACAACAAAGAACACCCTTCTTTTGGTCAATTGCTCTTAAAAGAGCAAAGTAGAGAAATATGAGAATTTAGAGAGAAGTGAAGATTGAAAATGTTGTGTGTTGAAAGTGTTTGTGAGAGTGGTATTTATAGTATTTTTTAGATCTAGAAAATAAATACATAATTAAATTTGTTAAACTTTTAACATCTCACAAATACGTTTTTTTCTATTTAAAAGAATAAAAAACTCAAATAGCTATTAACTCAAAAGAAACTCATATTTAAAAAACTATTAAATATTAAAATGTTACAACATTCCCCCACTCATTTTAATATTTAAAATAATCAAAATCAATTGACCAAAAGAAAGATAATTATGCATCATAAAGGTGTGACTCTGCATTGAACCTTTACTAGTGAAATAATAATCTCTACTCCAGCATTAGTAATGGTCTCTGACTTGAACTCTAACACTTAAGGGGAAATAGAGAACTATTATCCACACATAATTATCCAGGTGTTGACATGAGCTTTATTGGTTAGCACATTATGGCCTTGTGCTGATCCCAGAATTTCATGAGTGTATTTGAGAATAAGCCCCATATCCTCATAGAGAGCAGCCCCACTCTCACACTCATATAGGTAAAATCTGTTAAGGGTTGCTCCTATAACAACGACACCCCACTCATAAGACCTACAGATTTTATTAAGAGTTTATTGAAAAACTCAACCCTCCACTACGCTATAGGATAAATGCACTCACATCATAGGGATAGATCAATATATAAAAATAGTGCATATTTACGGCCACCTTATAATTCGTTTTTCCCTTTGAACCTAATTCTCAGGATCTCTGATCACTAGGTGGGTATTCTTATATATGGCTCATGACAATTATAAGGGCTTCAACCCCATCCCCCTCGATGTATTCCAGACCCTTTCTCTATTCAAGGCCTTTGTTAATGGATCTGCAAGATTATCACAAGATTTAATGTAATTCACATTAATAATCCCATTACTCAAATAGGATCTCACAGTATTGTGTTTTCTTCTTATAGGTTTGGATTTACCGTTATAAAAACGATTTTTTACTCTACCAATTGTGGCAGTGCTATCACAGTTTATCAAAATAGGAGGTATTGGTTTCTCCCACATTGGAATTTCATTTAATAAATCTCTTAGCCAACTTGCTTCCTCGCTAGCTGAAGCTAAAGCAATAAGCTGTGCTTCCATAGTAGAGTTGGCAATAATTGTTTGTTTTTTAGATTTCTAACAAATAGCACAACCTCCCAAGGTAAAAATATACCATGTAGTAGATAAAGAATCACCTAACAATGTATTCCAATCAGCATCAGAAAATCCTTCAACAACAGCAAGATATTTTTTATAAAATAAGCCATAGTCTTTTGTTCCCAATAAATATTTCATAACACGATCTATGGCATGTCAATGTTCTTTACCTGGCTTACTCGTAAACCTGCTAAGAACTCCTACTGCATATGCAATGTCAGGTCTAGTGCAATCAGTTGCATACCGTAGGCTACCAATCACGCTAGCATACTCCTTTTGATTAATTACATCACTTTCATTTTCAATGGGAAACAAGTGAACACTTGAATCAAATGGAGTAGACACATGTTTACAATCAAAATAATTGTATTTTTTGAGTATTTTCTCAATATAATGTGATTGGTCAAGGAAAAATCCATCTGAGGTTTTTGTTATTTTCATACCAAAAACAAAATTAGCCTTACCAAGATCTTTCATGTCAAAACGGCTTCTCAATAAATTTTTTGTTTCATTTATAACAAAAATATTTGAGCCAAAGATCAATAAATCATCAACATATAGACAAATAATAACATGTGAATTTTCCCATGATTTATAATAGATGCATTTATCACATTCATTTGGTTTATAACCATTATTTAGCATGCAAGAATCAAATTTCTCATGCCACTGCTTTGGGGCTTGTTTTAAGCCATATAGGGATTTAGTAAGTTTACACACTTTCTTCTCTTGCCCAGGTTCTATAAAACCTTCAGGTTGGTCCATATAAATTTCTTCTTCTAAATCACCATTTAGAAAAGTTGTTTTCACATCCATTTGATGAATCCTCATATCAAAAATTGCAGCAATTGCAATTAACAATCTAATGGATGTGATTCTCGTAATCGGACAAAATGTATCAAAGAAGTCTAAGTCTTCTTTTTGTTTAAAACCTTTTGCGACAAGTCTAGCTTTATACTTGTCTATACTACCATCCGGTTTCAGCTTTTTTCTCAGGACCCATTTACACCCTATAGTTTTACAACCTAGAGGCAAATCAACTAATTTCCAAGTTTTATTAGAAATTAGTGATTCCATTTCATCATTCACAGCCTCTTTCCAGAAAATTGCATCTGGAGATGACAAAGCTTCTTGCAAAGAAATTGGTGTTTCTTGAATGTTATAAACATAAAAATCAGGACCAAAATCTTTTACAGTTCTAGCTCTTTTACTCCTCCTTAATTCAACTGGAGAGTTGTTTTCATTATTATCACTAGGAGTAGAAGAGCTAAACTTATAGGAAGCTTGTTCACAACTTCGACCCCCACTATTTCTTGAATTGAAAGGAAATTTTTCTTCATGAAAAATTGCATCACTTGATTCAAAAATCACATTATGTTCAATGTCAAGAAATCTATAGGCTGTACTATGAGCTGCATATCCAAGAAAAACACAAGTGGTAGCTTTAGACCCTAATTTAGGTCGCTTTGGATCTGTTAGCCTCACAAAAGCTAAACATCCCCAAACTCTTAAATATCCCAAACTTGGCTTATACCCTTTGCACAATTGAAAATGTGTAATTTTTGTCTTTTTATGTGGCACTCTATTTAACACATGACAAACAGTCAAAACCGCCTCACCCCAAAGATTAAAAGATGCACCTGATTCTAATAGCATAGCATTAGTCAAACCAATTAAGGTTCTATTTTTTCTCTCAGCTACTCCATTAGAAGCAGGTGAATATGGTGGAGTAGTCTCATGAATTATTCCCAATGATTCAACATATGAATTGAATTCAAATGATTCATATTCTCGACCTCTATCACTTCTAATTCTTTTAATTTTTCTACCGAATTGATTTTCAACTTCGAGGAGAAATCTTTTAAAATTCTCAAAAGCATCACTTTTATTTTTCAATAAATAAACATGAGTATATTTTGAAAAATCATCAATAAAAGTGATAAAATATCTATTTCCTCCTCTAGTTAAAATTCCTTCAAATTCACACAAGTCTGTATGAATTAACTCTAGTAATTCGGTATTTATTTCAACACTTTTATGAGGTCCTTTTGTAATTTTAGCTTTACTGCATATTTCACATTTCTCAAAATCATTTTTTAAACTAGGAATTAATCCAAGACTACTCATCACCCCCACATATTTACTATTTATGTGACACAAACGAGCATGCCAAAAATTTAAAGAAGAGAGCATATAAACCGAACTGGTAGATGCTTTATTAATATTCTCAATGTTCAATTTGAACATTCCATCACAAGCATAACCTTTTCCAACAAAAATTCCATTTTTTGTTATCACATATTGATCAGATTCCATAGTTTGTTTAAAGCCAGCCTTATTAAGAAGATAACTCGACATTAAATTCTTCCTCATGGAGGGTGTATAAAGCACATCTTTTAAAATTAGAACCCTTCCAGAGGTGAATTTTAATTCAACCTCACCAGTTCCCATAATTTGGGTAGTATGGGAATCACTAAGCATTATTGTTTTAGGCTCCTTAAAAGGAGTATAAATTTTGAACCAATCTTTGTCATAACAGACATGTCTATTGGCTCCAGAATCAGCCCACCATCCTTCAACACTTTGAACCATATAAATATCAGTTATCATAGCCACAAATGGTTCTTCAGTAATATTAGCCTGAGGTACAGGTTCATGTTTACGAAATTTGCAAAATCGAGCAATATGCTCACTTTTGCCACAAACAAAGCAAATTGCTCTTGAGTGTTGAGGATATACTTGATTCTTATTCACTTGGCTTGGATTTTTCTTATGAGGTTTATTATTCTTTTTCATATAACTCTTCTTTGGCTTTAAATGACTAGTTTTAGGAATCTGACCCTTAGGTAAACTATCATTAGAAGATATTAGATTTACCTTGGTGGAATTTTCATTGCCTTCTTGAATCAATGCATCTTGCCCTCTTGCCTCTTCCTCCACACGAATGCGGGTAATTAACACTTCTAGAGAAATTTCTTTTTGCTTATGACGCATATTTTTCTGAAATTCTCTCCATGATGGTGGAAGCTTGTCAATTATGCCGGCAACAATAAGATTGTCTCCAATCTTAATTCCTTCAGATGCTACTTCAGCTACTATCATCTGAAAGTCTTGTGCTTGCTCTACTACAGATTTTCCATCTACCATTTGGAAGCGAAAGAAGCGACTTGCAGCGTATTTTTTCGCACCCGCTTCTTCAGTATCATATTTATTCTGCAAAGCTTTCCATATTTTCTTGACTGATGTGAAAGTAGTATCATAATAATCATAAAAATGATCAGCAAGACAATTTAAAAGATAGTACCGACATTTGTACTCATCTTTCTCATACTTGTCAATTTTCTCTTGGTGTTCCATGAACTCTTCAATGCCCATGTTTTCAGTATCAATCTTCTTTGGGTTTTTTTCTGTGAGGACATAAGCCACTTTGAGAAGATTAAGATAGAACAACATTTTTCCCTTCCATCTCTTAAAGTGTGCTCCTTTAAATCGAAAAGGCTTGTTGAGATCTCCAACATTCTCATTAGGCTTCTCAATTGTAGACTCCATGATGAATCTCCTTAAAATTGTTGGGGGAATTACAAATAACAGAGAAAAATTGAGTAAATATTGAGATAGATATTGAGAAAAAAAACACGTAAACAATTAGGTTGAGGCGCGGGTATCTCGCTCTCTTTAAGGAGATTCAAGCCCTATGCGGTGTATATTTATTTATCAACCACCGGTGCAGCAGTTCTTCTCTGGCATGTCCCCTCTAGGATACAACAACCCAACTGAAACGTTGTGTAGCTCAAACCACTCTGCACTATGAGGTTGAGCTCAAAGCTCCACAACAAAGAACACCATTCTTTTGGTCAATTGCTCTTAAAAGAGCAAAGTAGAGAAATATGAGAATTTAGAGAGAAGTGAAGATTAAAAATGTTGTGTGTTGAAAGTGTTTGTGAGAGTGGTATTTATAGTATTTTTTAGATCTAGAAAATAAATACATAATTAAATTTGTTAAACTTTTAACATCTCACAAATACGTTTTTTTCTATTTAAACGAATAAAAAACTCAAATAGCTATTAACTCAAAAGAAACTCATATTTAAAAAATTATTAAATATTAAAATGTTACAACACTATCCGTTGCTCTTCCTATATAAAGGTAAAAATTATTTTTATTTTATCCCACACAAAATAATTTCTTCCCACTTTAGTTGTAAATATTCAAGTACAAAGATTAATATATATTTAGATTTTCCCTTTTCATGTGAGTCTCCAAAAAAAGGAAAATAATATTTGATTTCATGTGACTATAAAGTGTTTGACACACCTTTGTCACATGCATCTTGTTCTCTCTCACCCAATTTCCTTGTCAATATGCAAATCTAACTAGCTACATTGCCAACCAGAAAAATCATTCTATTTCTAAGTGGGATTATCCTGTTTAATAAAAGATTGTTTCTATTTCCCAGAATAGAAATTTGATAAATTCCCATTTCCATTTTTCACTCCAATCCACCGCCCTCAAAGCTCTTCGGGAATCGGGATTTGGGATTAGTGTAGTTCGGCAGCGAAGCAACGCGGAAAGAAAGATCAATCTCTTCGATGTTGCACTCCACGGCTTCGTTTTCGATATACACTGATGATGAAAACCAAGAACAAGTGGTGGGATTAGAAGAATTTGAGAAGGGTATCACGATTGAAGTGAACAAAGAAGCTCTGGGTAGTGGTAAGGATTTCAGTTTTGAGAAAGGGGCTATGGGATTGATTCAAGAGAAAGAAATTGAAGAAGAAGATGGCCTCAACTCGATTAAGAAACGGGGTTTTGACGACGGCGAGTTTGATCTGAGACCGGCTAGTCCTCCGATGTATCTAGCGGCGGGGCTTGGAGTGGATGTCTCTGGTCTTGGCGGTGGGTATGATCCGATGGTGGATGAGCCTGCAATTCATCCTTCGGTGATTCTGAGGAACTGTGTGCAGTCTTTGTGGGTAAGGTCTAGTTTCATTTGTATTTCATTGGACAAATTTTACCAATCAATTATGGGTTTGATGCGTCGAAATTCTGGCCGTTCTGTAAAAATCACGTTCCTGGGTTTGTTTTGAACTTCTTGTTCTTTCAGAATCTCTCTTGATTTGATTTTCCAATTCTTTAGTTATGAAGTGAAGCAGTTGAGGCTGGATCTGTTGTTTCTGTGGGCAGAGAGTTGAATTTTTTTGGTTTTGTTTTAGTAGTTGTTCTATCAATTTGTATATATGAAGAATCTACTGAGACTGATCTTAAGAATCTTAGTTAACACTGTGTTTATGACAGTCCGAGGGGAAACTTGATGAAGCTGAGGAACAGTGCTATCAAGCTACATTAACATACCCTGAAGATGGTGAAACTCTGGTGCTGTATGCTCAGTTCGTTTGGGAAGTTCATCACGATCAAGCTAAAGCTTCAAGTTACTTTGAACGTGCAGCTCTTGTTGCTCCAAATGACAGGTGAATGAATGAATGCTAAATGCTTCTTGCTTTCATTTGGCTGTAGAGTAATGAAATGGTTACATCTCAATGACCAAATATCTGCAGACATTTTTCATTAGATTATCTAAATGCAGTTTGTAGTTCTAAAATGGATATTTACCTGATTGAAAGGAAGATGAACTTAATGTTTCCATTTCTTAATTGGCAGCAATATTCTTGCAGCACGAGCTAAGTTCCTGTGGGAACTGGACAATGATGAGGAGGATGAAACTATGGTGCTGCCACGAATTCCCTGCATAGTCTCATAATATTTTCAGAGTTAATATGTCTTATTGGTCTGATGTCTTATTATCTGCAGATCCCAGGGGAAGAAGACAGTAATAAAGTTGGTAACTCATCCCTCAAAGAAAGAATCGAACCAGTAGCTGAGACTGGTGAGAGTAATATGCAGGAGTATTATGAGAAGATGCTTAACGAGAACCCCTCCGATCCGTTGCTTCTGAAAAACTATGCTCGGTTCTTGCACCAGGTGAAACTATTTTGTCATGTTTTTTTTTTTTAATCACAATGAGGTCATTTTACCAGGCTACTTCGACTGATTGATCGAAATACCGATAATTAAGAGAAAAATGAAGAAGTTTCTAACTCTTTCTGGGCATGGATTCAGCTCACAATTTGAAACTTTTATCACTGGGTTGCAATGTGATGAGATTGTTTGAAATGCTCCTTTTATCTCATAAATTATTTGTTTAGCAGCTAGCATTTTATACATTTTTGTTGATGCCTACAGTCTAAAGTAGACTTCCAAGGAGCAGAGGAATACTACTACCGTGCCATCCGAGCAGACCCGAGCGATGGGGAACTGCTGTCAGAATATGCAAAATTGGTGTGGGAGCTTCATCACGACTACGATGAAGCATCGAATTACTTTGAGAGAGCAGTAGAAGCCTCTCCTACAAACAGGTACATCAAAATCAAATAGGCTCCCGTTACAGCAGACCATTGTTAGCTTTGGGTGTCTATTGCTTGCACTAACATTTGCATTGCCTTCTTAACTTTTCGTTCTTTCATTTTCAGCTATGTTCTTGGTGCATATGCAAGCTTCCTTTGGGAAACGGATGAATACCAGGAGGAAGATGGGGCAAGCAAAAATGACTCTCAATGGCCTTACACAGTTTCTGTAGGAAATACTTGAATTTGTTTAAAAACTTAGCATAATCAATGATGTATCAAGTGACACGCTCGAAGTGAAATAATATCGTTCTAGTTCTAATATACGAAGTCAAATGGCATCAACTTCGAATGATAATAACCTGACGAAAGTTGGTTTTCATTGAATCAGAAATTGGTTCAAATTTGTTGTTTGAAACAATAATGGGCCAGTGCATCTTAATCTTCAATAGCATGGCAACTTTCTAAAAGAAAAATGAGAAGAAACCCACTACTATGTAAATATATTCATAAAAACAGCTAATAAACGCTTCATAATAATTTTGCATAACAATAATTGAATGAGAATGAGTACATAAAATCTGCAACTCAACAGGTTTTGTTGGTGAGTGAGACAAATTTTGATTATATCTAAAACAATGTACTTATAACAATGAATATTAATTAAGCATACCCAGGCAAAAACAGCGAGTTTCATGAAATGTTCTTAAATCAAGAAACCCAATGGAAAAATAATGATGCAATTCATATTCCCATAGACTAATAATAGCTTAAACTGACTCAAATTATTCTTCAAAGTAAGGTGAGTGTGCCTCTGCTGATAATGCTAGAACCAAAAATTTTTCTTTGCTAAACGAGCTATGATGACTCTGATGGACTTTCTCCATTTCTTGATACTTGATGGCTAAGGTTCCCTTTGTCCTGTCGAGTAGTAGGTCGATAGAAGCCATTGCCCCTTGGTCTGATATACTCACGGTCGCTTCCGTCTCGAACTCCCATACTGTAACTCCGAGAGCTATAATGCCCCCTAGAAGACTCTGTGTGATAGCTCCCTCTTCCTCTACCCCTTCCTGCTCAGAATTCAATATTGTAGGCAAGGAATGAAGCACCAGATGAAATAAGGAACTCAGAACTAAAACTCAATAAGATATTAAGAATGTCATGTCCTTCCGCTTAAATAAAAAAATCTATGCAACCACCATCCAATGCATACTCAAAAAAGTACATTTGTAAGCAGTCAGACAAAAAACAGTAAACCTAAGTATGGCTTGACTGGTTAAGGCATATATCCTCTACCAAGAAGTCTCGAAGATTTGAATTTTCCCCACCACATGTGAACGGACAGACAAAAAACCAGCTTTACTTATCAAATTAAGATTGCTTTCATGCATAGCAAGTTTACAACAATGCATCAGCAAAGCCATAACATGGTTTATCATATCAGATAACAGTTATATTGGAAGATATAACTATCAACATCAGAATTCTAAAGAGAGACAATGTGAAAGAATGCATACTTCCTCCTCGGTGTCGGATGTTGCTGTTTGCTCTCCGCTCCTCAATGTATACTTGACGCCCAGCAATCTGAGCAGTACCTGCCTGGAGAGGAGAAAAAAGGACTATTAATCAGAATCTCTATTAAATGAAGGTGTGATCTCTACAACAGAATACATTAATCTTTGCCATGGGATTAGAAATTTGGTCAAATAGCTCCTTCAATTAAAAAAGAATCATAAAAGCCGTAATATAGCAAGTTTTTCGTTAAAAAAAGTTATTAGTGGATGTTTCCGGGGGTAGACTTTCCTAACCTTCTAAAACAAAATTGGTGTCAGAGAGGGGGTTGGGGGGATGAAATCATAAATGTTTTTAGAGCAGAAAGTAAAGTTCAGTTTAAAAAGAAGAAGAACGAGAAAGAATAAGAAAACACTAAATTCCAAGGATTTCAGGTGAAGCAAAACCTTGATTGCATTTTGGACACCAGTGATGTCTTCGAATTCGACAAATGCATAGCAAAAACCAACATCCTAGAAATCAAGAGATAGTTAGGCACTCAAATAATTTAAGACAGGCATCAAGAAATGCGCTGAAAAGATTAAAAAAAAAAATTGCAGACCTTGCGACTTCTAATAACCACCCCATCAGAACTGAGTTTGCCAAAATGCTTGAATTCCTCCTCAACTTCTGAAGCAGACACAGTGGATGGCAAGCTTCTTACATAAACAGACTTTATTTCACCTTCATACATTGAAGGTTAAAAAAGGTCATACTTCACACATAAATAGCTAAAGATAGGAATAATGATCAATACAACATGGCTAACCTTCATCATCAATAGAAGGGAACTCCCCTCCTGTCCGTTCCCTCTCGGAGTTATTTTGGGGAGTTGTAGTTAATTGCTGAGTGGTGGGAGGTGGAGTGCAGTTTTGCTCCGAAGCAGGTGGCGTGCTCTTACTAACAGGATACTGAGGAGCAGCAATGGGAGCGGGAGCATCTTGTCCTTTAGCAACTCTTAGCTAAGAAATTAGAATAAATAGTCAGTTCTGTTCTGTGCATATTGATAAAAACTGTATAAGATTATCTATGGAGAAATGATTATTAATGTCAAATCATACAATTGAAGCATATGTGTGCTTTTGGGGCTCCTCAGCATGTTCTTCAACAGAAACAGGCAAGTGATCTTGCGAAATAGTTGGTGCATTCTGATGCATAGAATTTACTTCTGCTGTATTTTCCTCAATAATGCTTTTCAGCTCTGGAGCTTGCTGCAGTTGCTGCTCTACAAATTTATGGTTATCAATGTGACCATTTTCTTTGACAACAGGGGCTGCAAACTCTCGCGCCTGGACTGCTCCATTGAGTGAGTAATTGGGCACTACAAGAGTTATAACTTCATTCAACAAAGTATTGCAGGGCAGAGTAGTGATCAAACATGAAACTTCCAAAATAATAAAGATATAAAAAAATCAGATTAACAAATAAAAGTCAGGATCAAATGAACTCCATGGGAGATTCCAAGCCAGAACAAAAAATCAAAAAATAATCCAAAAGACAAAATTTATCAAAGAAAATTTAATAGGACACATCAACAGTATTAACAACAGCATAGTTTAAATGAAGATTACTCAAAGGTTGTGTTCTATAGTCCAATACATCCAGAGAAGCAAAAAAAATTGTTCCCCACGTGGTTAATAAATCAAACCTGTCTCTGGAACTGGGGTAGGAGCATTTAAGGTGGAATCGAGATTGCTCTGACTTAATAAGACTGCTGGATAATGGTGCACTGGCTCCTCATCAACAAAGTGAAAGATATCATTCAGAACAAAATACCCTTTCTCTTGGGGTGCAAGAAAAAAAGTTTGCACAAATTTTCTCGTTCGATTGGAATTCTTCATTTGAACAGAGCCAGAAACCATCACAAGAACACCACCATTCCATGATTCTAATGAATGTGCTGTCTTGATCTCAATCCCGGTATAACTAAGTGACATAACAAGTGCATGTATTTGCTGCAGATCAAACAGCAAAGATAAACTATATGAATCATAAGAAGATAGCAGAACAAGAAGAAATGTGCCATGAAATGAAATCTACTGAATGATGTATTATCTAACACAATTCAACAAAATATCAATGAAAAAATAACAGTCATAAGCCACTACATGGCACACAAACAATATAAGCTGGTGCACAAGGACACGTTTGGACGTTCTATCTTAAGTGTATAAAACACTTACATTCCTTTACTGAGGGAAAAAACATCAAAATAGAAAATCGAAACAAGCACACACACACACAAACATTTTGCACACACAAGAAGTAACGCTCACATTGTGCACTCACGTACGGCCACAGCCAAAAAGTAAGCACGTAAAAGATTCCACCCTTTTTCACACAAAAGACGAAAACTTCAATTTCTTCTTAAAAGAGAAGAAACCAATAAGCCAAAAGGCAAACAGAAAAATACCAGCATTGCAGTGGCGGTCTCTCCGAAATTGCCATCAACACGAAGCATGGTACTCGCATCAGAATAGAACTGATGAACAAAGTCAGGTTGCTGCTGAAGAACCTGATAGTACTGCCCAACAAAGTACGTTCCCACCTAAACCAACCAAACCCCACATCAAATTTCTGCAAGGAAACAAAACCCAAATGCCCAAACAAGATAACCAAGAAGGAAATAAACGAAACCTGAGCAGCAGTGACCGGAATGTGAAAGGGCGTCCCCATTATCGAAACCCTTAAACCCTAAAAATCGAGAAGAAAGAAGAACAAGTCCCACAACCAAAATCTTAGATCTACAATGCTCCACCGTAAAAGAAAAACAAAACCCATTTCAGATTCATTTTCATCTATGAACCCAACGAAGAGAAAATTTCAAAAACACGTGAACTACTAGGAAATACCAAGATTTAGAGAGATATACAGAGAGAGAGAGAGACGAAAAATAGTCAGGGGAGGTTGTAGAGAGAGAGAGCAAAGGGTTTAAGAGATAAAGCGGGAGAGAGAGAGCTAGGGATAAATTCACAAAGGGAATAATCTTCTTCTCCGCCACTGATTTTTGGGTTTTTATTATTATTATTTTTTCTTTATGATTTGGGTTTCAAGCTGCATGCTTTTCTCTGTCAGCCGTTGTTTGAAATTGCATCATCACAACATTGGTTTCGTCCATATTTCTTTCGATTCTATTCTCTCAGCATTTAATTTTCAATCAATTAGGTAATTAAATTCAATGGAAAGACTTTTAAACAGAAAAAAAAATAATCAAATGGAAAAGGCAAGGGGGAAAATCAAAAGCAACAAAATTAAAAAATAAAAATAAAAAAAAAGGTTCTTTATTTCCCCAAAATGTCTATTTCCATGTCCTTTTTTGCCCTTTTGAAAGTCAAACAAAACATATGACGTCATTTTAATCAAACTTTTTTTAGTAACATTTTAATCAAAGTATATAAAGTCAATTGATTTAATACCAAAACTCCCCAATGAAATTATTTGAAATCAAATGTATACCATTTTCAATTTTTTCCCTAACCTTCTATTTTTTTTTTTCACTAGGATTTTGACGTGCTCTGTGTCACGATCGTGCTTGTCCAAGGCGTGTTGCCAATGGCCGCATGCCCATTTCAACCTTTTTTTTTTATCATACTTTCATTGTATATATGTCTTATTGCTTTCTAGTTAGCTTTCATTGTATTTTTGTGGCCGTATGACTTCTCGCCATTTTCATGTGCAAGTCTGTCATAGGTATAAATCCTAGAATGTACTATAGGGGGGTATGATTAGTTGTCCATCATTCCTACTCGGAGTTATATGCTATCTAAGCTGTTGTTGACCATTCTCTTGCTTATAGCCTATAACATTTGCATGCACAAACGCTTTCCAAAACGTTTTCCAAAAGCTTTCTCTAACCCCGTTTTCTAAAACATTTTCTCTACAAACGGGAGTGGAGGTTCGGTAATACGGCCCTTGGGCCATCGGCGACCCCTTTTCGAATTGGCTTACTTGTTCAAGGGCGAGAACAAGTGCCGCACGTTCGCTTTGTGACCCTTAACAATTACAAGTTTAGTCTTTAAACTTTTATGTTCGTGTCTAATAAGTTTATGAATTTTAAAAAGTATCTAATAAATCCATAAACTTTAAAAATGTCAAATAAATCTCTAAGATTTCATTTGATAACCAAAGGAATAGAGTGAATTAGAATAGTATGAGTTATAATATTCTATAGGTTATAATAATCTGTAAAGTTATATAATTTGTGTTTAGGATGTTATTTAGTATGGGTTATAATAGTCTATGTGTTGGGATGCAGAGTATTCCACAAACTATTAACCCAAACTATTATAACTTACGCTCCAAACAGTCCTTTTTTGGTTTATGAAAAATAAGCTTGTTTTCTCATGATTTCTTTTCATATTTCTTAAGTAAACATGTGCATTCTTAGTCGTATTCCAAAAACCAAAAACAAGCACTATTTTTTTTAGTTTTCAAAACTTGATTTGGTTTTGAAAACATTGGTAGAAAGTAGATAACAAAACAAAAAAACTTATAAGTAGTAGTGGTGTTTATAAGCTTAATTTTCAAAAACCAAAAACCAAATGGTTATCAAGCAAGCCTAAACTTTCAATTTTGTGTTTAAATCCTTGACATATTCAACATTTGTTTTTTTTTCAAAATTAATGAAACTATTAGACATAAGATTGAATTTTGTATCTAATAGAACATTCAACTTTCACATTTGAGTCCAATAAGCTTGTGAATTTTAAAAAATGTCAATTAAGTCTAGATCCTATTAGACACAAAATTAAAAGCTCTAAAAACTATTAGACACAAAATTGAAAGTTTAGGATTTATTAGGCAAAAGTTAAAAAATGTCTAATATTAAAAGCTCTAAAAACTATTAGACACAAAATTGAAAGTTTAGGATTTATTAGGCAAAAGTTAAAAAACTTATTAAACACAAAATTGAAAGTTCAAGAATTTGTTGGACACAAAATTAAAAGTTTAAACACTAAACTTTTAATTTTAAAAAACATAAAAAAAATAAATAAATAAACATTTTTTTCCACAATTACCTTCCCCTTTGTTCATCTGTCAGCAATTGGCAGTTGGCACTACAAAAAGAATAGAAGAAAAAACAGAGATAAACAAGACCAATTAACATCAGCCAACACTCTTTTAATTTGCAGCGGCCGCCATCTCGCTCGTTTTAGGCGGCCTCAACATCAAGCACATAAATGCATAATAATGTCGCCCATAAAGAGAAGAGCATGTTGTCTTCCCTGTCTGCTGACACAATTGGCACCACCCTTTTGTGCCTATACGGCGCTTTTTCAGTTGTGGGAGACATGGAGCAGCACAATCTAGTGCCTATGTTTGTATTTCTTACACTCATCGATGCCTGCTACTGCCCTGCGCAAAACTTTCTATTTTCCCCCTTTTTGAGGTAAGAAATCCTTGGTAGATTAGGTTTGATTAGTGGGTGCACACAAGTGTTTGAAGAAAGTCCTCAAAGATGAGTTTTCCCATATGTGGGCTGGTTTAGTTTTTCAGCTTTGCATGTATTCTTCTTGGCATGTGGGTGCTTTGAGATCAATTTCAAAAGTATGATATTTCTTATTGTTCAATGAGATTGCTAGTTGTATAAACAGCAAACTCTTCTCAAGACTAGAGTGATTTTTTCATATCTGAACTGAACAGTGTTTTTGAGGAGCAAATCTTCAAACAGATAGCTAATGGTGACTGGTGACAGACTTCCATTCTCTTCAAGTAGTGTGGAGTTCATCTGATTTGAACATCACTCCTTAGTCCCTGCTAAAGCTGGTAGTAAGATTTAGTGTCTGATCATCAATCTGAATCAAGATTAATACATCTCTACCACAGTTGCTAGAGATTGAATGATTTTCTCACCTATAGTTTCACTTATAAGATATAGGAGTGAGATATGACTAAATGAAATACATACAACAATGAATGAGAAAGAAATTTCAATCACTTGCGGCGTTCGAGCAGCAACAGCAAGGTAGGAATTCTTTCCTATTTCCTTTTTTGTCATGATACAACCATTTTTGAAATTTTGTGTTGTAATCATCAGTTTCAATCAGGATTGATATGATATCTCTACCACAATTGCCGGAGACCAAAAAGATTTTTCCCGTTGAGTTTCGCGTGAGGTACAAAAGTGGGAAATGGGATATATACAATGAGAAAGAAGAGAGAGGATTCAATCACTCGCGGTTCAATCAGTAACAGCTAGGTAAAAATTCTTTTTCTGTTCTCGTTTACATTTACCCCTGTGCTTGTTTTCCTTCAGCCAAGCTTACACGTATTACCCTGCCTTCGAGTTCCTAAGAAGTCGAAAAGACCAGCACAATTGAGTACATGATATTATGTGATATAATAGCAATGTGAACAAAAAGATACAGGAGAACTAAGAAAGACTCTTACCACTTCATTAAGAGCCCCAAGAGCTGTTTCCATCTCTGATTTTGTTGAATAAGATACAAAGCCATAACCACGTGACTTTCCAGTCTCCCCGTTATAGATGACCCTTGCTCCTACCACATTTCCATATTCTTGAAATGCTTGTGCCAAACTTTCAGATGTTACTGACCAGGATAAGTTTCCGACAAAAAGTTTATACTCAGTTTCTGGATATAAAGGTTCCTTAGGCTTAGGTTTGTCTGAGAAATTAACCCTCAAAATTCTGCCCATGTAAGCCTGATTATACAAGTGATACTCATATTTAGCATCAGAGTCCTATAGTTCCAATTATTTCTGTACCTAAAATGATCTCAGAACAGTATAGCAACATAGAGGAGAGAATGAAAGTGAAAGAGAGAGATTCTCACAGATCCATCCAGATTTTCAATGACTTTATTGCAATCTTCAATACTGCTCATGGTTACAAATGCGAATCCTCTACTTTTTCCAGTATTCCTGTCATACAGAACCTTATACCACTCGAATTGATTAGAGACTCTTAAGAAACATGAGATTTAATATGAAAATATGCTCTTGGCAAATTAGTTCAAAGCAAAGATTGAATGCAGACAATTGAGAATTCTATTTTAAGGATTAGACAAATGTAGCAGTTGAACATTGGAACTTTTGTTAAAGCAGCACAGGACTTTCTATAAATTTCGTGGTCATTGATATTCAAAAAGAACTGTGGTTCTTCCTTGTACAAGGATGACTTGTTTCTTCGTTTTTTATTAAGAGGTGGCCACGGCGAAATCAATAAAGACGATGAGCAGAGAGCCTTTACAGTTCTTCAGCGCAACACACAGCATCTTTAAATTTCTCAACTAGGACGGATAACGAGCTACAGCGTTCCATCAAACTCAAGCCTTCATTGCAAGGATGAACGTAGATCCCCCATATTATAACTTCTAATTAATATCAATGGTTTTTTTTTCCAAATATTTGTGAGCATCTGAACCAACTTACAAACATTGCAACTAATCTCACGGATCAATTGCATAGCTTTACTACATTTGGTTGCTCAAGAAACTCGTAGCATATTAAATCTTAGGCAGAAGTGGCCACCATGGTTTGAATCCATTAGAAGACTAATGACCACTGGCAGAGACCAAAAGTCCAACCCAAGATAGTTAATTAAGGTTAATGTTTTGAGCAATTTTAGTGGTAATGAAGGTAAATGAAGGTTAGCAGCTATTTATGCAAACAACCCCACGAAGTTGTACAAACAAAGGGCACATTCTTCTTCTTCTTTTTTTTATATCTGTGAGTGTCCGAGCTAGCTAGCAAACACCTCAACTAATCTCACGAGACAACTACCTGACCCTACTACATTAAATCTTAGATAGGTGGCCATCATGACTTGAATTCATTCTCTCTAAGCCCTTTATTATTCTCATGACCCTTATTGACCACTGGGTCAACCCATTATGGTTCAAAGGACAAACATCCTTTAAAAAGTAACACACATGATATTATCTTGGCTCTATAGCACCCCTAGTAACATAATCATACTTTTCTACAATTGCTCCATTCCATGAAACCCAATTATTGTTATTGTATGTCTCATGGTGTTGCAACAATTTGGTAACAAAAAGAATAGCTCATTGGATCAACATGTAGTTGCCACCAAATACCAAACCTATATGCCACTACACAAGCTAGTGGATTTTCTGTGGACGTTTGAATTAATTAGATGCATCTCAATTCTCAACATTCTCAACTAACTTTCTGATAAGATCGTTTAAACCTACAACATTTCAAAAAGCTGGTAGGATCTTGAGTAGGGTGACCATCAAGATTTGAGGTCATTACTTCCAAAACATCTAGAATCGTAGTCATATAGTTGGTCTCTTAGTTGCCCCTAGTGAACTTGTCCAACATGGGAATCAAGCATCTATTGTACAAAAAGAATTGAATCTGTTCCTCCCATATACCCCATTGCGATTTGATGCCCTAAAGATGAACTGGATTATCCACCAGATCTCTCATGAGCTTGACTTCCGAAGCAAAGTTTTCATATAATGCCATTGAATATAAGTAAAATCATGCATTAGAATTCAATATAGAAACTAATCAGTGACATTTGCAGGCAATCTACCTCAATAAGCTCGGCGACCGCATAATCCTGAACGATGGCAGCAAGCTGGGAACTATCAACACTGTAAGGCAGATTCCCAAAATAGAGCTTAGTATTCCCGGTCTCCACCGGAGAACCACCGTCCACCGCTTCCCCTTCTCCCTCCTCCGCCGTCTCCTCCACCACACCCTCTTCAACCCCAACTGTCAAAGCTGCCTCTCCTTGCACAACGGCGGCGGAGATGCCCAAAACCGGCCGCCACCTCTCCGATAAAGCTTTGAGCGGAGCCGATTCTATGGCCAGAGAGCGGGACAAGATGGGCAACATTTGAGTTGATGGCGTTGCAAGTAGAGAATCAGAGAGCCAGTGCTTGGACCTTGAACCCCTTAAGGAAGGGGTGAAGAAGGAGGCTCCGGCGACGGCGGCGGCGGCCATGGCGGTGGAATCTGGTAGGGAGGAGATGGGTAGCAGCGGTGGAGATGAGACAAGTGATGGCGCCTTTTTCACAGCCTCAAGGTCACTCAGAAGTTCATGCAGACGTGGCCGCTTGGTGGCCAATGGTGCGAGATAATGCTAAATTCCCATATGGATTAGTATATCCACTTTTATTACCAATGTTTATCTCAATTATAAAACAATATCCTTAATTTTGTTGGTTGTTTCAAAAATAATTTTATTCTTTTAAAAGTAACAATATTATCGTTGACCTTTTATAAAAATTTAAAATTATTCTTAGTATACAAAAATCGTTAGAACATTCGACAAAAGTCGATGTGTCTGAATACCATTTTTTTTAGAGTTAATCCAAGTAAGCATCCTATTCACTATCACTATATTTCAGGTCATCGCACATCGATTTTTCATCTCTCATTCTAACAGATTGCTATTCCAATAGTAGTTTTGAAATTTTTATGAAATGTCAAAGATAATATTATAACTTTTAAAAGAATATGGATATTTTTAAAACAAATGGTAAAGTTCAAGAGTATTTTTTATAATTTAGCCTTTTATTATTAAGTATTAGCCAAAGTTTTTATATTGTTTTTTAAATGAAATAAGAGGATGTTTAGCTCGTAGTAAGACTGAAAAATGTTAGATTTGTGTAATTTATATTTATTTTGTAGTATTTATAAAAGTTGATAGAGAGCATGAAATGTATGGTATATAAAGTTTTAAGTTTTTGTAGAGTAATACCTGTGAAAATAGCAAATTTGTAATATTAGGTCAGCATATTTATGTTCTAAAACATAAACTCAAATTTTTAACCCGCAATTGTACACGTCCAACCTACACATGCAAACTAAAAGCGTGGAGGATGCGTCACTATGAATTTAGAAAAACCTTGCCTAAACATAATCAAAAGAATATCTTTTTGACTTTTTGATGTGGAACATTTTGAGTAGCTCAAAATTTTTAGTAGAATCTACTTATTTATTAAATGTAATAAAAATACATCATATAAGAAGTTAGTAGAATATCATATCGACTAGTATTGTTCCATGAATTTAGCATTGTTCAACTAATTTTATGTAATTTTTAAATTAAAGCTATATTGTTTAATGTTTGATTTGATTATACTTGGTTTATGAACTAAATATGTTTATTGAACATCAGTCAAACACAGTCTCTAATTTTTTTTCTATTAATTACACCATTTACATAAACATTATTTTATTTGTTTGAATATTCACTACAAGAGTTTTGAGTTTTTCCGACGCTAAAAATGGTCGGCAAATGTCCAAAAACTGTCGGCAAATGTATTCCCGACGTAAAAAATTGCGTCGGCATTTCCCCGTCGGGGACTCTTTTGCCGACGAAAATTTAGTGGCGTCGGCATTTCCTAAAACTGCCGACGCCACTATTTGGTCGGCAATTATAGGAAATGCCTACCGAATCGTGAATTGGTCGGCATTTCCTATAATTGCCGACTAAAACTAAATTGGTCGGCAATTGTATGAAATGCCGACCAATTTACGGTTTGGTCGACATTTCCTACCATTGCCGACCAAAACATAATTGGTCGGCAATTGTAGGAAATGCCGACCAATTGACGATGTGGTCGGCATTGCCTATCATTTCCGACCAAAACTAAATGGGTCGGCAATTGTAGGAAATGCCGACCAATTGACGATGTGGTCGGCATTACCTATCATTGCCGACCAAAACATAATTGGTCGGCAATTATATGCAATGCCGACCAATTCACGATTTGGTCGGCATTGCCTATATTTGCCGACCAAAACATAATTGGTCGGCAATTGTAGGAAATGCCGACCAATTCACGGTTTGGTCGGCATTTCCTACAATTGCCGACCAATTATGTTTTGGTCGGCATTTCTCATAAAGGGCGACTAAATCTCAAATTGGTCGGCATTGCTTGATTTTGTTATTTTATTAATTTTAATATATTTTTACCTAAATTTTCACTATAATTTAAACATATTGCACTTAAAATAAAATATACAAAAAATAAGTCAAATAATACTTTATATTAAACCAAATTTGATTACACCTTGTTCATAAATTCATACAAGAAAAAAATAAAACTTTTACACAAATAAACTTAATCTAGAAACAAAAGTAATTTAATGTCGACACAAATAAACCTAAGTTCTCATCATCTTCCATCTTCATGGTAAATCTTTGTCCTCCTCTCAGAATAATGTCGACTCAATCCACCTATAAAAAATAAAAACATGAACTTATGCAAAACACAAAATTTAAGAAAGCAACTAGAAACATAACTGTCACACCCCCTCCCGAACCACCTGCTAACTTAGCCCGGAAGATGGCGTGAAGCCAACAGGCATCGTTTCACTACTTAACGATACATATGGCCCTTTTAATTCCTGATAAACAAACCATACCTGTAAACGAAATACTTTACATATTACACAGCGGAATCCTGGAAAATTTCTACATATGCACACGGAGCAGTTTTAGTTAAAACCTCACTTGAACAATCAAAACACAACCACCCGTTGTTTACACAAACAAGACCATTAGTTTCATACACGAACATAACTACACGTCCCTTTTAAGTTATCTACACTACGAGCAGACTCGCTATATAATACCACCCACGTACAAAGTATCTAACTCTAAGAACCCTCGGCGGCGATGGCAGGATCTCAGGCACTGGGAGCTCGATCTCTACATGAAAAGTTGGAAAACATTGAAAGTATGAGCTGGGAAGCTCAGTGAGTGACTGAGTTTAAAACTATTAACTCGTAAATCATAACATATAACATCAATAGCTTTTACAGAAGTCCAGCAAGCGTGTCAAAAGTATTAACCAATTTAAACATATGACAAATTAGTTGTGTAAGACTCGCCCGGTACAAACAATGTTCATTCTACGATGTAGTGGGGCCCACCCAGCACTCCCATCGTCTTTGTCGTAGTGGGGCTCGCCCATCACTCACTACAGCATTGTTGTCACGGAGTACACTCAACGTCGACAACAGAAAATGACCTGTGTGCACACGGTACTATACAACCTCGGGCTTAGTATCTCAACCATTAACTCATTCAGGTCTCAGAGAAACACATGAAAACCTTTAATAGTTCTTGCTAACACATGTAGACTTGGAATTAAGGTATTTCTTCTAGTTTCAGAAAATCAGTAAACATATGCTCACAACGAACAATTTAAATCATTTTTAGGAACCCATATATGCTTGTGAATACGTGTTCAAGAGACCATAAATCTTTAAGCTACATCATTCTTAGGAAGTCTTTTCTTTTCATGAACACAAGTTCAAGCATAGAATTTATTTTCAGAATTCATTTTGTCACTCACAGCGTTAATATTAGATTCTCGGTCAGTAAATTTGTCCTATTTCTTCTTGGCCTGCCAAATGAACAAAACCAAGCATTAGAATCTTGACCTCACGAACTTAAGGCCTAGGGTTGCAAAAATCACCCCATCAATTCCTAGCATTTCACATGATTAACACCCGAAACTCACACACTCATAACTTTTCCATTACTTGGTCAAAATTTATGTTCTTTATACCAAACCCTTCCTTTTTGAACCCTCTAAAACTTATCTGAAACTATGGACACTGGCACTCCGTACTGACTCACAATCTTGTCGACGTATAGCTTAGCAAGCTGATCAAGTGTATACGTCACTTTAATCGGTATAAACCGTGCTGTCTTAGCGAGTCTATCCACTATTACCCAAATACCATCATGTCCACCCGAAGTACGTGGTAATCCAAAAAGGAAATCCATAGTGATATGCTCCCATTTCCACTCCGGCACTGGCAGTGGATTAAGGAGTCCCCCTGGCCTCTGTCTAACTGGTTTAACCTGTTGGCAAATTAAACATTTATCAACATAATTAGCTATCTCCCGCTTCATCCCAGGCCACCAATACGATCCCTTTAAAGTTTTGTACATCTTGGTGCTTCCTGGATGCGTGGCGTAAGCTGAACTGTGAGCTTCCTCTAGTAAAGCATCTTTAAGCTCACTAATATTCGGAACGCATAGTCTTCCTTGCTTCAATATAGCTCCATCTGCTCCTATCTGAAACTCCCCCTCTGGGTCCTGCTTGGACTTCCCAAACCTCTTCTGCAAGTCCCTATCCTCGGCCTGTTTCCTCACAATCTCTGCTATAAGCGAAGGCCTGACATGAAATTGAACCAAGAGACTTCCTGAATCCTCTGCAGTCACAATAACTAAAATAACATTTCAAAAGTATCAAAATTTAATTAAGTTACAAAACTATATAAGCAAAACACACCAAAATTAAGAAACCAACCAAGTTCATATAAGTAAACCAAATTACAGAACTATATAAGTAACTTTTTCTAAACCAAAAGCACAAACATGTACATTTACATATAATTTAACATATAAACCTAATAGTAATGAAGTATATATATAACGAATTATAAAGAACTAAAAAATTAAAACCCATGAATATAACAAAGTAAAACCATCAAAACAAATAAATTAATATAACTTACTAAGTAAACTTTATAAACTCATCAAATTATTATATTGAACTAAAACAATCAAAATAACTAAATTAATCTAACTCTATAAGTATAACACCAAATTTAACAATACACAATCAAATCCAACTTTTTCCAAGTAAACCAAAGTTACAAAACTACAAGTAACTTTTTCGAAACAAAAATTACAAACACATTTAAACCTAACTTAGACTTATCAAAAAATATGAGTATTACCTAAACTTTTCAATAGGCATCCATATTCTCTAAAACTCAACCACATCATGAACATAAGCTCCAAGAAACCAACTAATCAACACATGAAATTCATAACTAACTAAGAAAATGAAAACTTTATAAGTATAACACCAAGTTTAACAATAGACAACCAAAGCTATCTTGTTCCAAGTAAACCAAAGTTACAAAGTTGCAAGTAACTTTTTCAAAACAAAAAATTACAAACACACTTTACTTTGTCAAAAAAGTTACAAAACATATATATATATATATATAAATATATGAGGTTTGCCCAAACTTCTCAATATACATACATTGATCTAAAACTCAACCATCATGAACACAATGGGTTAGAAACCAACTAATCAACACACATGAAATTCATAACCACTAAGAAAATGAAAACTTTATAAGTATAACACCAAATTTAACAATAGACAACCAAAGCTATCTTGTTCCAAGTAAACCAAAGTTACAAAGTTGCAAGTAACTTTTTCAAAACAAAAAATTACAAACACACTTTACTTTGTCAAAAAAGTTACAAAACATATATATATATAAATATATGAGGTTTGCCCAAACTTCTCAATATACATACATTGATCTAAAACTCAACCATCATGAACACAATGGGTTAGAAACCAACTAATCAACACACATGAAATTCATAACCAACTAAGAAAATGAAAACTTTATAAGTATAACACCAAATTTAACAATACACAACCAAAACTATCTTGTTCCAAGTAAACCAAAGTTACAAAGTTGCAAGTAACTTTTTCAAAACAAAAAATTACAAACACACTTTACTTTGTCAAAAAAGTTACAAAACATATATATATATATATATATATATATATATATATATATATATATATATATATATATATATATGAGTTTTTCCCAAACTTCTCGATACACATACATATGATCTAAAACTCAACCATCATGAACATAAGCTCAAAGAAACCAACTAATTAACCCTTTTGTTGTATAACGAACTCAAACAATCAAAATTCTACCAAATAAACTAACTTTACCAAGTAAACCAAAAGTTACTAAACATAATAAGTAACTATTTCGAAAACCAACTAACATGAACATGAACTCAAACAAACCATAAATAAACTCAAACCTTAAGAACTTAAACTCACAATTTAACTAAAACTTTTGACAAATAAAAGTGTAGTTTTACCTAAAACGTTTCAAAATTTATGAACATATTTACATATAGCATCTAAAATTCAACTATATCAGGAACATACATATAAACCAAATAAACACAAATTATTGGCTACCTTTACTGCAGGATAGCCATACACACTTTGTCTTACTACGTATAAGCATCTCAATTCAATCTAAAAGCATACTAACACCCCCCCTGATCCAATGCTTAAATCATTGGCTACCTTTACTGCAGGATAGCCATACAAAAGTAGTTGTAGAGATATCATACCTATTTAGATGATCCTTGTGAGCGGATGAATTGTGTAAGCATTGATCGGAGGCTAGCCAACTCATCTGAAGTTCGATTCTCAACTTCTTCCAATCTATGTCTAGTCTCAGTCAACTCGTCTCTCGTGCTCATAATTTCGGCTTTGGCACGATTCAATTCCTCTTTAGTCTCGTTCAATTCTTCTACTCGATGTGTATTTTCGGACCGTAGTTGAGCCAATTCAACGCTCAACTCATGCTCCCGTTGTGTTTCACCACCAGATGTTGAGCTGCTATACTGTCTCTGTCTTGGCTTTGGTCCCCAACCCATGCCTTTAACGTGGCCCGATCGATGGCCCAAAATAGTTTCAACGATCTCAGCTTGGGTAAGTGGTTGGGACCCTTCTGAAGTTGGTGCCTCTTGCAACTCTATCATTTGAGTCTACGAGAAAAGTTAAAATAAGTATTATTTGAGTAATAAGATTATAAACACACGTTAAGAGTATGAAACTTACATGAGCAACACTGGCTGCTGGATTCACCCACCCTTTTCCTTCTTTGTATCTTGTTTTTTCGAATAACTGAATTTTGGTCCAAGTTCAACACCGTCTTTTGTTTTCTGTAACTCAAAGTTTTTAATATATTAGTAATATTGAAAAATAAGAAAATAATAGAAGAAACATTTTTCAACCCTACCTGTGCTTCTCGTATATGAATGAAAGTCTTAGACCCAGCACGATGGTTGAAAGGTAGCTTTGATCGGTTCTTTTTATTTGTGTCCGTAGTTTGCTAACGAAATAAAATATTAGTAAATTGATCTAGAATTGTGCATGTAAGATGTGATATTAATTAAGAAATGTAAGTAACATACCTTCCATTTAGTTGAATCCCACCTATCGCATAGCATATGCCAATCGGCTATATCAACCACCCTAGGATGTGGGTGTGCACGTCCTTCCTCAGGAGAATATTTTCTGTAATGTTTGAACAATTCCGCCCTATACTCCTTGAATGTAGTTTGCATCTCACGTTCAATAAACGCGTGGACGACATACTTAGACATATCCAACTCGAAATGATTCTACAAAAAATATATAATATTAATTTTAGAGAAAATTAGACATCATAATCACAAAGAACAAAAAAATAAACTTACCAGAAGTTTGTTTTTTACGTGGTCCTTTAGATCTGTGGACACATCTTTCCACTTTAATAGACGGACTGGAAATGATGCTCTTACAATTGTGCCAATCTGGCTGCTAAACTTTGTAGCAAAATTACACACAGGCTTCTTCAACTCATCAGTTATATGTATTGGAATTCTCCCATGCAAGTGAACATATTTGTCTAGCTCTATGCCCCTCAAATATCCCCTTGATCTACGTGCATAATTATCTAAAACACAAATAATTAAGCTAGTATGTAAATGCAAAATTATGTACAAAAGTTTATAAGAGGACTAACCTGAAGTCTCGCCTGTAGAAGACACTGCAACATTTCCAACGTTTGCAGTAGAGTCGGCATCGGCAAAATGATTAGTCGCCTCAGTTTCCAAGTGAATAGGATGCACCATTGTCTCTCTAAAAGCACACATGAAACTAATGAATGATACAAATAATATAATAAGGATAAAAAATTTCTAAAATAAGTAATGAAATACAGTTACTTCAATTGTTAATCGCTATCATCATCTGAGTCAGAATTGTCATCGGGGCTGGAAGTAATCTCAGGAGAAACTTCTACATCCTCTTCTTCATCGTTTATGAAATCATTATCATTATTTGATGATACTCTTATACTCAGGTGCTCTTCCACGATGGTGGGATCAACATCATCCCTGCATAATGCGTTCTCTTGAATTGATTCATTAACTCTAATTCCATCCTCAACTTCTATCAACTCAAGTTGGTTATTTCCAAGATCTTCTACCTTTGGAACATCCCACAAGCGTTTGTTTTGAACCACTTGCACCACCTTCCAATTATTGCCATATTTCAGATCATCGAGGTAAAATACTTGTTGTGCTTGAGTAGCAAGGATGAAAGGGTCATCCACATACCAATAGTGAGATGTATTAATTGATCTCAACCCTAAATGAAAGTGTGATCTATTCTTTTTACTGTCTGTGTCGAACCATTTACATTTAAACATCATAACACGTCTTCTCTTCACATATTCTAAGTCCAACACCTCAGTCAATACACCATAGAAATTCAATTCATCACCTTGACTTTCACTTTCTCCAGGCACTATAACTCCACAATTCTGTGTAGCTCGACGATTATCACGCGTTATAGTGTGAAAACGTACTCTATTAACAATGCATCCACTATAAGAGCGCACTTGAAAACTAGGTCCCATCGCCATTGAGTACAAATCATCAGACATATTTCCACTTTCACGCAATGAGAGAACCTGTTAATTCATTAATATACATTACAAATCTTACTCATGATTTAAATTACATTTATATACTCTCATAACTCTCAACTTACATGAGCCTTAAACCAATCAGGAAATTGGAGTTGATGTCTTTTATATAAATCTTTGGCAGTCTGTGCTTCTGGACGAATTAGTCGCAAATGTTGTCTATTAAGACAATAAACCAAATGTTCAGTCTCAAATTTATTTCAATTTTATATTGAGATTGAGAATGAGAATTATAGTGTTCAATACGTACGTGCGATAAGACTTTATTTCATCACAATTGTTCAAAATATACCAATGTATTATTCGTTTCTCCTCAGTGGATAAGGTCCTTGCAGTTGAACCCCCCAATGGTCTTGCACTTTGTCTGAACACTTCAAAGTCACCACAAATCTCGTTCATGGAAATTTGATCATCATTTCGTTCCTCTCTATTGAATCTTGTTTCAATCCCAGTCAAATACAAAGAGCAAAAATTCAATGATTCATTCATTACAAATGCTTCTGTTATGGAACCCTCAGGACGTGCTTTGTTTCTCACATATTGTTTAAATGTTCGTAAACTTCTCTCAATAGGATACATCCAACTGTAGCTAACAGGACCCACAACTCTGGTTTCATATGGCAAGTGAACTGCAAGATGCACCATTACATCGAAAAATGCAGGTGGGAATATTTTTTCCAACTTACAAAGTATGATTATAATATCTTATTGCAATCGATCCAAATCACTTGTGCGTATTGTTTTCGCACATAGATCACGAAAGAATGTACATAGCTCAACAACAGTAGTGGACACATCTTTAGGTAAATATCCTCGAACACCAATAGGAAGAAGTCGTTGAAGCAGAACATGAGAGTCGTGAGTTTTCAACCCCCATAGTTTTCCATCGTTGACACTAACACATCGTGATATATTCGATACAAACCCATCTGGGAACTTCACTGATTTTAGAAACTTACAGAAATCAACCCTTTCTTTGGCAGTCAGCGTGTATGCAGCATGTGGCTTTACAACCCTATTGCCTATCTTCTTCAAGTGTAGATCTTTTCGTATATTCAAATCCTCTAGATCCAATCTAGCATTTGTTGTGTCCTTGGTTTTTCCATCAATATTTAGCAATGTACCAACCAAGTTGTCACATATGTTTTTTTCAATGTTCATCACATCCAATTTATGTCTTAACATAAGTTTTGACCAGTACGGGAGTTTAAAGAAAATACTTTTCTTCTTCCAATTAAGATCAGTTCGTTTCCTTTTCTTACCTTGCTTCGCTGGATGTTTACTGAGCACGGGAAAGTTTAACATACAAACTTCTTGCAAGATCTCATCTCCATCTAGTACTGCTGGAGGAGGTCTAGACTCATTCTTTCCGTCAAATTGCTTACTCTTACGCCAACTGTGACTCTCTGGAAGATAGCGTCGATGTCCCATGTAAAAAATTTTACCTCTTATCCTAAAAGATGAAGTATCTTCTTTACAAATGGGACATGCTTGGTAACCTTTTGTACTCCACTCAGATAAGTCGCCGTAGGCAGGAAAGTCATTAATAGTCCACAACAAACTTGCATGCAGTTGAAAGTACTCGCCATTAACTGAATCATAAGTGCGCACACCATTATTCCATAACTCTTTCAACTCTTCAATCAATGGTTGCAAGTAAACATCAATTTCTTTCCCAGGAGATTTTGGCCCGGGAATAAGTAAAGACATGAAAAAGTTGGTTTCTCTCATGCATTTCCAAGGTGGCAAATTGTATGGAACTAGCACCACCGGCCACATACTGTATGAAGTGCTCATATTTCCGAATGGATTAAATCCATCTGATGCTAATCCCAACCGAACATTATGTGGTTCCAAAGCAAACTGAGGGAATTCACGATCAAAATGCTTCCACCCTTCACCATCAGCTGGATGTTGTAATACACCAACTTCCTCAACACGTTTATCTTTGTGCCATCTCATTTCAGAAGCAAAATGTTTGGATGAAAACATTCGTTTCAATCTTGGTATCAATGGAAAATGACGTAAAACTTTGTGTGGAATCTTTTTCCCTTTGCCATCGTTCACTTTATACCGAGACTCACCACATGTTGGACACTGTTCACAATCAACAAATTCTTTCCAATATAATATACAATCGTACTTGCAAGCATGAATTAACTCATAGCCGAGCCCTAAGTCACGCAACTTCCTCTTAGCTTCATAGAATGAACTAGGTATACATGTATCGATTGGCAATGCTTCCTTTAACAATTGTAGTAACATATCAAACGATTTATTACTCCAATTGTTAAGAACCTTAATATGCATCAATCTTACCAAAAAGTTTAATGACGAGAATCGTGTACAACCAGGGTATAGTTGATTACATGCTTCGGTCATCAAATCCTCAAATACGGTTGAAGTATCCTTCTCATGGACATTAGGGAGCATCTCATTTTCAAAATTATTGTCTTCCTCTATATCTGCTTCGGCAATTGGGACTTGAAGGTCATTCAAAAGGTTGAACATCTCATTCTCTCCATTGAAATCATTAGACTCTGTAGTACTTGTTCTATCATCGTGTACTGACCCAGTTGTATAACTTTCGAACCTAGGTAAGTTGGTAGGTTCTCCATGATATACCCATTGGCTATAAGAGGGGGATATTCCATATGTGAATAGATGTCGCTCTACTCCGTCTAACGATTGCCACATTGCATTCATACAATTTTTACATGGGCATCTTGTTTTTCCTGAGTTATTAACATGAAACTTTGCCTTTGCTAAAAATTGGGTTACTCCTTCTATATACTCGGTTGACAACTTGTCTCTAATTTTAATCCAATCTCTATTCATCCTTATCCTTAATTTTATACACCTTCCAAGTCCAATTCTAGTTTGTGAGAAGTTCAATCCTGTAGGATTTAGACAAAGGAAGATAGATTTAACTTTGTCCCAAACCCTTAATGTAGAAATTTTTTGACTATCAAGTTTAATTATACAGTTTTCGGCAAGCAAATTGAGCTACAAATTAAATTTAATAACTTAAGGCCCATTTCATAATCATTCTGAATGATGTTTATAATTTTTTGATTTATAAATGTTTTTGATTTTTTGGGATAAACAACCACAATTATTCATACGGAGGCGTAATGGGTTTGTTAATTCAATACTTAATTAGATACTTAAGTTTTTACAATATCTTAATAAGCTAAATTAAATTGAATATCTTAATAAGCTAAAATTTCAATCTTAATATGCTAGCAAGTTCATATAGTTTAATAATATATTAAAAGCTAACAATTGAAATTTCTACTTATCAAAAGCAAAACTTAAGTATGAAAATTATATGTATGAAAAAAAAGTATGAAAAGTATAGGCTAGCTAGGTAAATGTAAACAACATAAAATAGTTACAATTAAACTCAAAAAATTATTGACCTTGAGTATGTAGCCCGTTTGAAGACTTTGTTTTAATCCTTCAACAGAAATGAACAAATCACTTCTCAATTATATGAGGATTGTAGCAATCATACACAAGTCTAACCAACCTATTGTTGTTCAATTTAAAAAAGTAGCAAAAGTGAACATAACTCAACGGTAATTGGCATGTACCATCGACTAAGAGGTTAGAGGTTTGAATATCTCATCTCCAAACGTTGTTGAACTCAAAATAAAATTTAAAAAAAAATAGATATCTTAAATTTTAATCTATAAGAGAAGTTATTAATATCTTAATCAATTTGGTCTATTTGGCTTATAGATAATGGTTGGTGCATAAGCAGAATTACAAAGACATTTTACTCGACAGATCAAGATTTTGAAATCCTACAAAATAATGGACCATTTTGAAAACTAGTTTATAAATCTCATGATCTAATTTTAACAAAAAGCAAACCAAAATCTGACTTACTAATTTCGACAAATATCATGTATCATACAAAATTAAGCTTGATCAAAGCACATGATCAACCATCAAACAAATAAAGAAAACACATAAATTTTAACAAAGATCAAGTTCTAGTGTTTTTTTTTTTCAAGTCTCGCCAATTTGATACTAGACATATCTATAATCTATAATATATTAAAAAGCCACAATCTTTGAAAAACTTTTTTGGACTATATTACCCTTCGTTAAATTTTAAATTTACAAAGTATGTCATCCATAATTAATTCTTAATAATTATTGAATTATATATTTAATTTAATTTAATTCCTAATTTTTTTAATATTTGAGTAGTTGTTTAATATTTATGGGGAGGGGATAAGTTTTAACGTTGGGAAGAAAACTAAACTTCTCCAACCATTTGCCTTTCCCATCATTTACCCACACACACTCTCTGTCAACCCTTTGTCTTCCTTTTTTATTCATTATAAATATCCATGATCTCCTTTGCAACAATGAGCCACATATTACGTATGATTGTTTCTCTAATCGACGATTGACATTCGAGAAAGGTGAGAGTAGAGGGTTTCATCCGGTGCAAGGTGAATTGAAAACATTGCACTCAAGCATTAATGGGGTGAAGGGGAAGAAGGGCGGAGGCGGGAGAATCTTCTCCATCTTCTGCGATGTAGATATTGAAATATCTCATATTTATTTTTTATTTATTGTAAATATGCTTTTGTTATTTCTATGTTAGACATATAGACATATTGTAAATGATACATTTTTTTTCATTTTTTTTAATTCTATCTCTCTTCATCATGTAATTCTCTTAATCCCAAATTTTTTCATACATCTTTTGAGTGTGTTTGAGAGAATGTAATGGGAATAATAAGATTTTTTTTTATTTAATTAGTGATCAGTTTTATGTATTAATTAGAATTTTTTTTAAAAAATGTTTAAATAATAATTTGTTATATGTTTATTATATTGGTGTTGAATTTTGTAAATTATTAAAAAAATCTCATATATATATATAATATCATTATTGAGTTATTGATAATAAACACATAAATATGTGGTTTTTAATATTTATTTAAACACCAAGATAATAAACTATATATAAGGAATCTCATCTATATATATACTATATATAAAGGAACAATAAAAGAGAAACTTTGTAGGCTATATTTCCCTTTCATTATAAATTGTGTGTCAAACTTTTGTTATTTTGTAGAGTTGTAAATGTGTTGCTATATAGTACTAAAAAATGTGTTGCTATATACAGAATAACAAATTTTTATTTTTCTACTTGAGTAATTACTTTATTTCAATTTAATAATTGAATTCTCATGACACCAAATCAATTTTGTTTTTTTTAGTACAACAAATGTGAAAGAATGAAAATTCGAATTTTCGATCTCAAATGAGGTAGTACGTGTCAATTATCGTTGAATTATACTTACTTTAGCACCAAGTCAAATATTTTGAATTTAAAAAATATTGAAAATAATTTTAAAAAAATAAAAATTTGGGGAGAAGCTTTCTCTCCCCATTTTGCCACATTTTTTAAATTTTATTTATTACAATTATTATTAGTTTTTTTTTTCATTTATTATTTATTACTACTAATAATTAATTAAAGTTATTTTAAAACAAGCACATATTAAATTCAATCAATGCCATGATTCTCTTCTCAAAAAACCAACCATTAATTAATTTCACAAAGTTGTCCCTAATTTCAAATTTAAATTAAACACAAATTCTTACCAAAAAACAGAAATTCAATTCAACTAATTAATACCTTAATTTGTTCCATACATAATTAAATTCATTAAAACTGTCCATTAATTAATATAACGATTCAATTTCATTTTCAAGGCATAAATCTCTCCTCTTTCACCTTCCTCTCCCACACAACTCCTTACATCTTCCTCCCAATTCTAATTTTTCTCCCCGCTCCCCATTTCAAAACTGAGAAGGATGACAGTGAGGGGAGAGAAAATTTGTGCCGGAAATTGGGAGGGAGGAGAGTGATAGAAACGGCAAGGATGCCAACTGTTGAGGGAGGGAAGAGAGAGAAAGAGAGGTTAAATATTAATTGAATTTTAAAAAAATACATTTTGCTTTACTAAATTATTTTTATTATATTTCATTCTCATAAAATTCTCACTCCCTAAACACCACTTCCACTCTTCAATTTCTCTTTTATATTGTTTGTTGGTTAAATTACCTCCATTTATTCTCAATCCTCCTCAATTTCTCTTTATATTTATGCCTCTTCATTTACGAATATGTGGTTTTTAATAATTGTATTGAGTTATTGATAGATAAATTAATAATTAAAAGGATAGAACATAATATTTTTTTTAGCAAAGATAAAAAATGAATCGATTCAAGAATTATTACCTTTTAATTAATACCTTTTAATTATATTTAATTATAGAACTTTAAAAGTTTTGCGACTTATTATTGCTTTCTTACAACTATAAAATTACTCTTTTTCACTCATCTACAATAGTTTGAGTTTTATTTTATTTTTTACTCTTCTTTCTCTTCCTTTTTTTCTTTTAAAATTATTGAGATTCATTAATGACTAATGAGCGCAATAGAACATTTGCCATGTCAAAATTTTAAAGTTATAGAGTACTGTGACAATTCACTAATTTCAAATATGGTGAGATGTAACATGCAAGTGTATTTTGAGAAAATTATGTATACACACTTGCACACCACAATTTTCTCATACCATCCATCAACAAATGAAATATATAAATGTAGTAGTATGATTTGAGAAACTAATTAAGTATTGTAGAGTGATAACAATAGAGAGATTGAGTATAGGGGAGAGGTTTAGACGCACAAGCAAAGAGAAAGAGACCCATATTATCTAAAGTTTCAATAGAATATAGAAGATGAGGTCATTATCTCGATAAAGATTTTTTTTTCTTTTCTTTAAACTTATTTTAGCTTCGTTTCTTCTAATATGCAGAGAAGTAATTCAAAACCTTAAGTCAAAATGTCATTTCATAGGTTTGCACTATGAAGAAATGATAAATAATAACATAATTATTAAAAGTTAATTTAGATTATACTAAAAAAGGCTTATTTTAAAATGAAAAAAAAAATTACACGTGCATCTGCACGTGTTAATACACTAGTATTTACAATATATTACACACACTTTTTTTTTAACAGTTTTCCAAATGAAAGTATATTATATGTTAAAATTTGCAACCATTATTAAAATTTAAGGTAAATATTACAAATCTAAGGTCTAATATAAGCGAAAGTGAAAGTTCAAAGTAAAAATTGACTAGCATTGCCAAAAATTAGGTGTAAAAGTTGATTTTTTTTCTTTTTCCTTTCCTTCTGTTAAGTTACAAATTTATTAATTTTCACAATTTCCCAAAGATGCAAAATTTTCCGAAAACCACCGATGTATCGTTGAAATATCGGTATTTTAGGGAGGTCAATAGAGACTTCAGGGGTAGGATCGTTTTTACATAATTTTTAGAGATATATCGTGAATATCGCCGATATATCTTTTGATGGATTTTATCGGTTCATGTGGGTAGAAATCGTGGAATTATTGCCAAAAATCTCCATAATATTTTCAAAATTTTGGCGATATTTGATTGAAATATCTCCGAATATCTGCACAATATCCACGTTTTTGTATCCTTGTTAATATTATGATAGTTTTTATTTCCAACATGATACAGTGAGCTTTTATTGTGAATTTTCATTTTCAACATGATATGGTGAGCTTTTACCTTTGTATTTTCACTTCAACATTGATTCTTGCTTGTTTGAGTATCCAAAACTTTCATTTCCAACACTTTTGTTTAAAAAAAAAACTACAAAAAGTACCTAATTTACCTATGGTGAGCTTTCGACATTGTATTTTCACTTCAACATTAATGTTGAAGTGATTCTTGCTTGTATGAATATCCAAAATTTTCATTTCCAACACGTCTGTTTAAAAAAAACCACAAAAAATACCTAATTTACATATGATGAACTTTTGGCATTGTATTTTCACTTCAACAGTTGAAGTAATTCTTGCTTGTTTGACAAGTCAAAACTTTCATTTTCAACACTTTTATACACGAAGTCCACAACTTCCACCTAAAGATAATCCAGACTCAGATTCAGAACCTCTATATTATCTTCATTCTTCAGAGCATCCTCATTTAGATAGAACATGGTTTGACGAAAGGTATATTCCTATTGGTGTTGTTGGAGTTGATCATGATACTCATGTGTAACATATATCAAATTATGTTGGAAATTTTAAAAATACCTTAAGTTGGGAGCAAAATTGTCACTATCAAACCCGTTACATTGATGTTGGTTTAATACCTCCAAAGTCATCATCTTATTACTAAATCAAGTAATTGTACGACAATAATTCTGTATCAATGAAATATTCAAGTCAATTCATTTTTCGGTCTTCATTATTATCTATTATTGTATTACTATTCATATTTGACTTATAATTAGTAATATGTATGCCTAAAGTGGTAGTTTATTGCTTAAGGTTATTCTAAAGTTTCATTAAAAAAATTCACAATATTTTTATAAATTTTTGTGATATCCATTATTTTTTCTGAAATATCATATATTTGTAACATCGAGTTACCGACGTCGGTACCATACCAACATCAATATTTGCATCCTTGCAATTTCCCTAAACATATCTGTCGACGTCTATATCTTCGTCTTTTCTGTCTGAAGGCTTCGGCAACAGGTCATAGATTGACATGCCTGGAATTGGTGAAACTTTAGGCGAAAACTATATATTTGACCCACTCGATTCTGTTTCCCCTCTCTAGTTTCTAAACTCATGGAGAATGTTCTTCGTAGCTCGGCCCTCATTCGCACTCAGACCCACCTGGATTTTCTCTCTATATCTCAGGAAATCACTCTCTCTTGCAACTTCGACCTCCCGCTTGCAAGCCCGTCATGCTCCACCGACGTTTCCAAATCTAAAGCCTCTCAATTCCGAGATCTCAAACTGTATGAGAAATGGGTTAGTCGCAGAAGCCCAGAAACTGTTCGACGAAATGCCTCAACGAAATGTTGTGACTTGGAACGCTATGATTCGCGGGTACTTCTTGAACGGGCGGTGTAGTGAGGGAGTTAACTTGTTTCGTCGAATGCCTGAGCGTGATGTTTTTTCTTATAATACGGTGATTGCTGGGTTGATGCAATGTGGGGATGTTGATGGTGCGAAGGATGTTTTTGATGCAATGCCGTTTAGAGATGTTGTGAGTTGGAATTCGATGATTGCGGGATATATTCGGAATGGGTTACTTGAGGAAGCGATTCAGCTGTTTGATGAAATGTCTTTGAAAGATGTAATTTCTTGGAACTTGATAATTGGGGGGCTTGTAAATTGCGGCAAACTTGATTCGGCTGAAGAGTATTTTGGGAATATGAGCAGGCGGGATCTTGTGTCGTGGACCATCATGATCTCGGGGCTTGCCCGTGCTGGACGGGTCGATGAAGCAAGGGAGCTTTTTGAGAACATGCCTGTGAAAGATGGTCGAGCTTGGAATGCAATGATGGCCGGGTATATAGAGAATGGGCAGATTGAAATGGCGGAGGAGTTGTTTGAGAAAATGCCTGAACGAAACTTTGATTCTTGGAATGGTTTAGTGAATGGGTTGGTTGGAAGCCAAAGGGTTGATGATGCTAGGAGGCTTTTCATGGAAATGCCAGAGAAATGCCAAAAAACATGGAACAATATTGTGCTGGCATACATAAGAAATGGACTCGTAAAAGAGACTCATGGATTTCTTGAGAAAACCCCATATGGTAATATAGTTTCGTGGACTAATTTGATCGTGGGATATTTTGGGATTGGTGAAGTTGGAATGGCAGTAAAAAAATTTGAATCGATACTGGATAAGGATGCAACCGTGTGGAATGCTACAATATTTGGATTAGGAGAAAACGATCGAGGCGAGGAGGGTTTGAAGCTTTTTACTAGAATGATAAGGTTAGGTCCACATCTTGATAAAGCTACATTTACGAGTGTTCTAACGATCTGTTCCGACCTGGAAACTTTGCAGCTTGGTAGACAAACACATGCACTTGTTCTAAAAGCAGGATTTAATGGCTTTGTTGCGGTCTCGAATGCTATGGTTACTATGTATGCAAGATGTGGAAACATGGATTGTGCTTTGATGGAATTCTCTTCCATGTCGAACAGGGATGTAATTTCTTGGAATTCTATTATCTGTGGGTTTGCTCACCATGGACATGGCAAAGAAGCTCTGGAGATGTTTGAAGAAATGAGATCAGCTAACATAGAACCGAATCTTATAACCTTTATTGGTGTTCTGTCTGCCTGTAGCCATAAGGGTCTGGTGGACCAAGGTAGGTACTATTTCGATCTTATGAGAAACGAATGCTCTCTTCAGCCATTGAGTGAGCATTATACATGCTTAGTTGACTTGTTTGGAAGATTTGGGCTTATCGATGAGGCATTGAGTTTTCTAGTCGAAATGAAAGCCGAGGAAATTGATGTTCCTCCGAGTGTCTGGGGAGCTTTGCTTGGAGCCTGCAGAATCCATAAGAATTACGATGTAGGGGTGATTGCAGGTGAAAAGGTCCTGGATAAAGAGCCTCATAACTCTGGAGTGTATTTGATTTTAGCGGAAATGTATTTGAGAAGTGGGAAAAGAGAAGATGCTGAAAGGATTTTGGCAAGAATGAAGAATAATGGAGTTAAGAAACAACCAGGGTGTAGTTGGATTGAGATAAACAATAGTGGGCATGTCTTTCTTTCTGGAGATCTTTCAAGTCCACATTTTGATAGAATCTGTTGTGTTGTAAAGTTGTTGAATCTGGAGATGGAAAATGAAATTCTAAAATGACAGAAACTGAGTTGCAAACAACATAGTGATGAAAAGTGCATGTCTAGATCGCTTTCATAGCTATATCAGTGGAGAATTTCGCTGGCTGTTACTAGAACTTCATTCATCTCAAGTTTTCAAGTTCAAAACATCTCAGGCTACATGGGTATAAAGTAATTCATGTTAGCGAGGAAGCTGATTCCAAGCTATGATATGGACGAGGAACCTCTTGCCTTGTTGAGCAATTATACAAAGCACCACAATGATATACTTCTAGCCAGTGCAAGCCTTGACTCAAGTCTTATATTTGACCTATTGGAAGGTAATTACATGCTCGATAGCAGCACCTCAAGGACTCTTGTTTCTAGGGAGTCTTCTTAGACATGAAACTGCCGCCCCAGTATGCCATACCATTCTTTCCAACGGATTGACATTTACTATCAGCAGTTTCCTTGGATTTCCTTGAGGAAATGGGATTCTCATTGCCACTGTGGCTAGCGACAATCTTACACTGTGAGTGTCTGGACTGAACTGAATTGTGATTCTTCAAGACTGATGGTTTTTCTGTTGTTTTTCTGTTTTTCTTTCCAATCATTAGATCATTTTCTGAAAAAGAATATTTAAAGCTTCAATTAATAAAGTGATATTCACGAGAGGCATATATATTAAATTAAAGATGCTCAATAGTCCACAATATATAATATAGGTGACCTCATAGTGCTTATGAAATTGAAATTTTGGACGTGGGTCATTACTACTAATTCAAATGTCTTTCCATGTTCACAAAATAACATGGATGTTGTACTACACTGTCGAATTAATTCCAATGTCTTTCCATGTTTACAAAATAACATGGATGTTGTACTACTCTCTCTCTCTTTTGGACAGGAAACTGGAAATCTCTTCATTGAACGAATAAAATTTTAATTTATAAAACAAAAAAAAAAAAAAGAAGAAGAAGAAAGAGAAGAAGGCAAAAGGCCTCAACCAATGGAGTTTAATTTGGACACTTTAACAATTTAGTAAAAATAGTTCTATGATTCTATCATGGTAAATGTCCAGACTCCAGACGACAGTCTGTGCCAAAAAATATTCAAGAAAAACTTAAAGAAAGATTAATTAGAACTTAAATTCACAAATACTACTTCATAGCAGATAGGAAATACCAGGGCTGGATACAACGGCACGTGGCATTGGGATTGAACTGGCTCTAGTATTTACTTTGTTATCCTCATCAACCTTTTTACACATCCTTTCTGCTTTTGCAAATCAAATAAAGCAGCTGTGTTAAATGTAAGGTATCTCAGGCAGCAACGAGTAGGATGAGATTTCCTCAGATCAGGATGAAAATATATTGTTTTTTGATAAGGATGAAAATATAATGTTTGTATCATACCTTGAGATTCAGAAGTAGATGGCTTCATTACATTGGGACCGTAAACTTTCGGAATTTTTGCAGTGGGTGATGGAGAAACACAATGCTCCTTTCCTGTGAATACCAATATTTTTGCAATGTTCAACATTCAGAGAGTCAAATATTCAACATTTATTATGATTGGTGTTCTTGATATGAAACATAGGTTATAAAAGATACGAATCAAATGGAATGAACCTGAGAAAACCAAAGGGGTTATTAAAAATAACCCCATTCGGCTAATCGTAAGGATTGCAATTAGAAAAAATAAGTTCAAAGAAAGTTCAAAGGGAAACTTGGAATGTAGTACGTCCTAAATTTCCTTGTTATCTGATAGCAACTTGAGGTTGTCTGCACGTATGCTAGAAAGAAGAAGACGAGCATGACAATACAAATTCATGAAGGTGGGAAAAAGGGAGTGAGCTTGTTATAGCACCTTAGAAGTTAGGAGGATTGGAAGCGGGGTAAGTAAGACCCTGTTTGATAACCATTTGACTTTTTGTTTTAGAAAATTAAGCTTATAAACACTACTCCCACTATGAGTTTCTTTGTTTTGTTATCTATTTTTTACAAATGTTTTCAAAATTCAAGCTAGTTTTTTAATACTTATTTTTGTTTTTAGAATTTGGTTAAGAATTCGAATGTTTTCTTAAGAAACACGAAAATCGTTGTAAAGAAATGATGAGAAAACAAGTACAATTTTCAAAAATCAAAAACCGAAAATCAAATGGTTATCAAACGGGGCTTAAGGTATTGGTGAAGTTGGAGGGATTTTATCTCATTTTGGAAGAATTCCAGATATCTTGAGTGTCTGGCAATTTTGTACTACCCTCCCACTCCAAGTTGGTGTTCCATTTAGAAGAGTTCTTTTGAAGATGACAATAATTGATTCCTCGAACCTTCATTTTCTGTCAGATTTGGTGGAAACTTACTCCACACTTTAGCTCGGCAGTTTGCTGTCTCTAGATCAGAGCAAGATACCCTGCTAGTCTGTCTTTGCAGTTCTAAAAAAGAAAGCTAATACTCTCTGGTTAAATGCTTTTAGGGGTTCTCCAACCCTTTTGGAATATTTGGTTAGATGGAAATTGGAGGACCTTTCAAGTATGTTCTGTAAAGACCTTTTGGAGATTTGGGAAACTAAAGTTTTTGTTGCTTTTCTTTGAAGTTATAGTTAAGGAGTTTTGTAATCATTCTCCCTTCCTCCGTTGCCTCCAATTTGAGTTTTCCTTCTTAACTCCTTTGAAATTAGATCTTTTTCTTTTATATTTTATCCCCTTCAACTGTCTATATGTTTCTTATCCCCACACAATAAACAATAATCTATATTGCTATTAGTTTTTTTTATACCCGAGATTAAGGCACTAAACCTAGAACCAAAGAAGGCCATCAACAATGGTTTCTTTCGTCCACGCAAATGGAAAAAAATGTGCACAAGCTTAGCATACAATTTTTGCAAAGGGTTTGAGCAACAAGGAAGAAATGGTTTTTCTTTCTTTTTTTGGCAAAATTTGTCTAAGAGAAGTGTTCTAGATGTTTTATCTTCTTTTCCTAATTATGAAAAAACTTCAAGTATTCTGCTGAAGCCTGAACACACGAAACAAAGGCTTAGATCAACATTGAAAGTTCAAACTTATTATATATCTAAACTAACTGTCAACTTCTGGGTTTTCATTCTCAGCGTCCAAATCATGAGAAAACTAGAAACAAGGTTGGTTGATCAGCTATCACTTTTCAACTGGCAGAAACCACATACAAAACAACAGCACAAGATGCCTCTCGTTCAAGCAGAACAGACACATAAATTTATAATAATTCCCAGAGACTAGAGAAATACCTGGAGAATTGGAGGAGTCTTGAAGAAACAGTGATTCCAAATCTTTCAGAGACAACAGATAACTTCTCTTCTGCTCAAACACAACAGGGTGACCATCGAGGTCTTTCTCCTCCCTCACCTTCACCCTCGGATAGACTTGAAAACCCAACAAAAACAGAAGAAACAAAACAAAAATCAATACAAACAGAACAACAAGAACAAAATATGCCAAATTAGATCAAACCCACTTGCAGATTGGTCCTTCATCTTCTCAGGAACAGAGATGCGGCATATGGGCGTTGGGTTTCGAATCATGAAAAGGAATCAGTAGAAGAAGAAGAAGAAGAAACCCAGAAATCACGTGTTCAATGCGTGTCTTCAAAGAGAGAAAAGAATGAGTAGTGAGCCAAGTTATGGGAGAAATGGCTTTTGGGGTTTCCAGAAAATTGAAAATGAATCAAATCGGACGTGTAAGTGAACGTTGGGTCAACGAACGCCAAAGGGCGCATTTGCCTGAAACCTTCGCAGTGGAGGACCCCATCGGCTTTGCTTTTTGCTGCTGCTGAGTTCAGAAGAGCAAGTTATTGAATTCCAATTGGAATTTTAAATGATGCCCATTTCATCTCCTCCAATCCTTTTTTTTTTCTACTTTTTGCATTTAGGGTTTAGATTTTTCTTTCTCAATTGGTGGGTTTTTTTTATCTTCATGAGGAGTTTCCCACAAATGACACAGTCCTTTTCCCTATTTGTTTGGAGTGTGTGAATCTGCAAATCATCTTTGATTTTGTTTTGTTATTTAATAGTGGAGTATTTAAGATGGTGAAAAGTGATTGGGACACTTGTGTTTTAATATTGTAAATTTTAGTCAACAAATGGAGGCTATTTTTTCACCTAAACAAATAGAAGTCAACTATGTGAAATTAAATAATTCAAAATAAAATAATTATTGAATATAATGATGACTTTTAAAAAAAAATTAACACAATATTCATGTTGGGATGGAAACATAGTCTCCTATAAATGGGTAAACTTTATAGTATATAATAAATGACAATATTTCTTTTTTCTATGAGATTTTAAGTTAAATTAAAAGTAAAGTTTTTGAGAGTTAAGCTAAAGTGGACAATATCGTTCAAACGCTGATGTGTGATTAAATAAAATTAAATTATGTTAATATGAACGTAACTTAATAGAGAAGATACCAAATACTATAAAAAAAAAAGTAGTAAGCACTTTCACTCTAAATTATGCTTAAATTAACATGTCTCTAATCTAATTAGAGAGTATACTTATTAGTTATTACGAGTATATTTTATGCCAACTACCTATTTTACAAATGATGTCGGTGGAGTAGACAACATGTAACAAGAAACGTGTAGGGGCAAGGGTTGTACGTGCATTAATGCAGTTTTTCTTTTTCTTTGTAAACCTAGTTCTATTTATTTGACACCTTAAGCAATATATTTAGATGTTCTTGGTTTTCATTTATTTAGATCTACTCTATAATACTTTTGGGTCCTATTTGATAATATTTTTAGGTTCTAAACACTTACTTGCTTCCTCGTAGTTTCTTTAGAATGTTTTTCATATTTCCTAAACACACACATAATTCTTCCCAAATTTAAAAAATGGAAACAAGTCTTTAAAATCCCTTTCTTTTAGTTTTGAAAATTTGTTTTAGATTTTGAAAAAGGACCATAGGTTCTAATGTTCTTTGTTTTTCAAAATTATACTAATATGATTTTATTACTTATGTAACGTACTTTTAAACGATATTCTTTAGCATTTATGCAATTACCCTCTATTGAGTATTAAGTACGAACAAGGTGGAGTGAAGGAGGGGGCAATTGACCCCTCTTTTAGCTTGTCTTAAGTTAAAAAATAATATTAAAAAGGTCAAGATTTTGAAGTATACTTTTGCCCCTCCATATGTAAATTTATGGCTCCAACCTTAAGTATGAATGACCAACCTAAGCATAAGACATTATAAATCTATCCTCGAAGTCTAATGTTTGAATCTCTACCCCATACCATTAATTTTTTTTTTAAAAAAAGCCTAAATGTTAAAATCATTAAATAAAAAAAGTTTAATGTTAAAATCTATAGTGTATTGAATTGAAATACAACATTCTAAATTGATTATTTTATAAAATTCCATTCCCTACAAATATATATATATATATATATATATATATATATATATATATATATATATATATATATATATATATATATATATATATATATATATATTTTGAACCACAATTTTAAATTATATTAATTTGAAAAATAAATGTAAATATCAATAATGGTTTTTTTTTTTTTTTTTTTTTTTTTTTTTTTTTTTTTTGTCTTTGGATAAAATGTCAATAATTCCTTTGCAAAAGAGAAAAAAAGTCAATAATGGTTTTGAATCATATAATTTTTTTTTTGAAGATTTTGAATAATAATAGTTTTAATTTGATAATAATCTTTACTAATTTCCCTTGTAAGATTATAGGAGTGACTAGTGAGACATGACTTAATGAAATACATACAACAACCAAAATTTCACAATAAATTGAGGGAAATATAATACATATTTAACGCATTTAGCCTCATATTCTTGTCCGGGTTAGGAATAGCAGCCTATTCGAGATCAAGATACAATGCTTCCATCAACCAGACGCTTAAACCCTCCATTGACAGAATTTGCAGAGACCGATGAAGCTCGCGAGGTTTATAACTCCAAGCTTCGGCTATGGAGTCTTCGATCATTCCTCATTCTGGGCTCTGGATTTGCCTGAGTAATGTGGCGCAGAGCCGGATTGTTGCGAGGCCTTGGCGTTCGGCGGTTTTCAGCGGAGACTCGCCGTCGTATCGAGGACGAGGGAGACTGGTTCTACGCCTCAGAATGGTGGGGGAACGATTACGACGGCGACGGTCGCACTGTTTTCCGTTCAACATCTGAGAAAGGAAACGGCGTCGTCTCTGTTCTTGCATACCCGTCTTCCAGGCCTGTTAGTCTCTCTCTCTATCTAAGAACGCTATTTGCTTGATCTGCAACAATCTTGTTTTCCAATCTTTTATTCACAATCTCGAGTATGATTGTTCATCCATTTGTTCATTTTTGTTCTTGTTTTAGCGGTGTAGTCTTTCAAAATCTTTGAATGGTTCAAGTTTCGGCTTGATCGTTATTCATAAGGTCTTTTTATCGTTTGCTGAGGATGATATTGGTTTTCAAAATAATGCAGAATGGACTTCATTGGCCAGGAACTGGAAGGTGGCTTCAGCAGAGATATGCAGAGGTATGCCCTGGTTGCAAGAACGAGGGACGGTTCGGGATTCTTGGTTATCAATGGCGGGTGCTTCGCTTCAATGACAATACTCGCCAAAGCACTGCTAAAGTAATGGCTGCTTACCGGGAATCAGAACCTGAGTCAATTTTCCTCATGCAGCAGGCGCATTGTTTGGCTGTTCCTTGTAATTTCTTAATCTATTTTTTCCCATTTCCTAAACTTGATCAAGTAATACTCTTAACCATTGCTTCATGTTGGTTCCATCAATCCGCCCTCTTTACTCCTTCTCTCTTTCTTTTGATATTATATATGATGAAATCTTACCTGCTGGCAAATTGAGCTTCTGTTTCGAGGAATTTGAACAGTAACATGACTAATGTAATCATCTGTTCAAAATTTCAGATCTGAAGAGTATGGTATCAGTTGGGTTGATCACTATTGCATCTTGTGGGTATGATCTTTTGAATGCAATGCAAGGAAAGCAAAATTCACGTATTTTATGTATTGGTCATGGTGGTGGGAGCTTACCTCTATTTTTAGCAAGTAAAATTCAAGGTGAGAGTTCCCTTTCTTCTGCATCTACGAGTTGTGAAGCATTATTTTTATTAGTCAATGATCATTAAGATAATAATTTAGCCGAATGAAATGTAGAACTGTTACAAATAATAATGTCACACTGTCATTTAATAGTAAGGGCTGATTATCAAGTAAATTATCTCACATCTATTCAAAAATTAAGCATGTATATTAGATTACATGAGGTTTCATCTCAAAACTAATTGGCAATGAGAGAAGTAGCCCATGTATCTTATAAATTGTGAGGTCTCTCTACATTTTTCCAATGTGGGATCATCAACATGCCCCCTCAAGATGGTGTCTCTTTGAGTTTACCATTCTTGGATCGGATCTCAATTTTAATTTTTGGACCGAATACCCGTTTGGGTTTAATGGACTCTGATACCATATTAGATTACATGGGGTTCCATCTCATAACCAATTGGCAATGAAAGGAGTAACCCATATATCTTATAAATTGTGAGGTGTCTCTCGATCTTTTAGATCACATGGGGTTCCTCAACAATGTATTAAATGCATTATGCATATCTCAGAAATAGAGTAATTTCAAATTCTTGCTGGTTCTCATGTATATTTCGGCTGAGTTTCATCCTTGTCTACATATGTAAAGTTACAAATTACAATCAATGTCGATAACGAAATGTCATTTCACTGCATATGCTTCTTATTTTTATTATGATTGTCATTCTTCTCCATTATTATTACATGTTGTTCCAAGTATTAACTGCTTTGAGTTGTTCTATTCATAGAATTGGGATCTTTAAAATTAAAGGATTAATCACGTAGCTAGCTCAAATACTTGTGTTTTTTCAGGTGCCAATGTTGACATAGTAGAAATCGACCCTCTTGTTATCTCAGCCTCAATCCAAGCCATGGGATTCCCAGCTTTCTCAGTTATGACTGCCTCAGGAGAGCGTGCCTCTGCCAAACCTGGATTCATCGACGACGTCATGTGGAAAGGCATCCATGAAAGACTTTTCCTCTACGAATTAGATGCAGAGGATTTCATCTGCAACACGACCAATCTATACGACTTGATCTTCATTGATGCTTACGACGGAGACGACATATTCCCTCGCAAACTCTGGGATCCAAATTCCACATTTCTTGAAGCTCTCAGCAAGCGACTTCATCCTAAACATGGCACTGTGGTGGTGAATCTTCACTCAGATTCCGATCTCTTGAATCCTGATGGCTCTGTCCCATCTGTTCTTGAACATGTATTGCCAACGGGAAAGTACGTATCTCAAATCGGCCGAGCATACAAGGATGTTCTGGCGGGAGATGGCAGTTCTGATGAAAGTTCTGGTTTGGGATTCACAGTGGCGGTTCCCTGGGTTTGCAACACATCTTTAGTTGTGTGCAAAGGTTTCGAAATGAACTGTGAGTATCTTGACCGGGATTTATTAATGAACACATTGATATCCAAATCCCTTGAAGTAGAACGTCTTTTAAATTTGCCATTCTCTTGCTTGGAGTATATAAAGAGAGGTTTTGTTCTTATTGATTAATTGTTCAACACTCAGCTTTGACAGATATTGAAATGCTTTTGCATCAGCTCATCTCTTCTACTGACTCTCTAGTTTTTTGGATGGTTAGAACTTGATTGGTATTCAAACTTTTACACTCATGATGTAATGTGCCACCAAACACCTGAAATTGCCTGAAAGCTGGTTGTCCTCCTTGAACTATGTATATTTATTTAACATAAAATTGAAAGTTACAAGTGGATTAAGTATGTGTTTGGCATGTTTTTTAAAAAAGTGCTTATATCTTAATTAATCAAAAGCCCTTTTTATTTTATTTTTTAAAATTTTAACCAAACACTACAAAATTTTTAAAGCACGTTTTGTCATCCATTTTTAGTAATCACAACTCAAGTGGTTGGAGAAAGTCTAAAAAGAGATTAAAAGCACTTAATTTAGAGTGCTTTTTAGATTCAAGTGTTTTTAGATAAAAGCTCTGATAATTTCCTTTTCCATAGTGTTTATATAATAAATGTTTTACTTGAAAACAATTTTTTTAAACAAGCATGTCAAATGCACACTAAATATACACAAACTTGCCCTAGAAGTTTAGAGGAACCAATTTTTTTCTTTTTTTAGCAAAACAAATGCATGGGTGAATATTCGAAGAGGAATATGTTCATCCGAACCACTAACTTCAAGAAATGGAGCATATGTCCTAACCAATCTTATCGTTTGACCTTGTTATTTACTTAGATGTGGAAGTTTTTGTTTCTTTTTCTTTTAGTGCAATAGTTGTGAAAGTTTGGATTTAAAGCTCCAACCTCAAAAGAATCATAACTATGCTTATGCTTAAGTTGGCGGCGTAAAGATTGTTAAGTCTCATATTTGATTCATTGAACTCTCTGTTAAGAATGTCCAAATTTTCATGCCATCAAGACGTTTCTAGGCGCGAAAAAAAGATTAAAAAATAATAGCAAGTTTACGTTAGATTTTAACTCCCAATTAAGGGTCCAAAAATTAAAGTTTTTTGAGTCTTTTGACCAATAACTTGGGAAAAGTTTGTTCAATTTTGAAAAATTAGGAACAAACTTTCTGGGTGGGCCTTCGTGGAAGCAAAAAATCGAAGGCACTGTTGGCGCTCGATCCGATCGCCCGAAAGCCAAGTTCCTTCTCTGCGTCTCTCATGGCGGTCAATGGCAAGAAGCGATTGTCGCTCACCAACAACCACGACGCCGCCGCCGCCGGTGTCCTTTCGAGGTTATCGCGTTCCGTTTCCGAGTCCGCGATCTATCGCCAATCCAAACGCGCCGCTTCAAATACCGCCTTCGTCACCAATAAACTGTTGCGGAGCACCGGTAAGGCCGCCTGGATCGCCGGCACCACATTCCTCATCCTCGTTGTGCCTCTCATCATCGAGATGGATCGCGAACAGCAGCTCAATGAACTCGAGTTGCAGCAGGCCACCTTGCTCGGTGCCCCCGCCGTGTCGGTTCAAAAGTGAATTGCTCAGTTCCATCGCCGAGCCGGTTTTCTTCGATTCTCAATTCTCGAGGTTCCTTTCTATTATGATAATGATTTTAGAATCGCAGTTCTTTAAGAGTATTTTCCTATTCGTTTTCCCTATCTTCTTGGTATGTTCTGTTTGGTTGCTGAGAAAATCCGAGAAAATGTTACAAGTAATTGGAATAGAAGAGATATAGCACGCATTGTGATTGTCTTCAAATTTGCAGAATATTGATCTGAGATGATAATAATGAATATGCAGGGTTAAATTAGACCCCCTTTGCATTTCATATTTGGGGATTTGTTTGGTTTCATCTTTACCAGATGTCTTCACAGGTGCAGCTACCTTTTAAAAATCTATGGTATCTATTTACATCTCTAACTATAATCTCCCTCCCCAGCACCCTACTTGCATATTTGAAAACTTGATGACAATCTCTGCATATTCTTAGATTCTTTACAATTCGTAGAGCTTTTCCAGGTGGTGCCACTCCGGCCAGCACCCCATAAGCCAGCGCCAACTTCTCACTGTGGTACCAAAGTGCTTCCTTCTTTTCCTTTTCCCCTACTTCATGAAGCATCTCATCCCAAATTGGGACATACCCAAGCTTCTCTATCTCCCAAATCAACGCTTTTAGCTTTACATATATTTCCTCAGTCCTTTCATGGTTTCTGTCCCCTGCTAAAAAAACATGGACTTTCCCTCTCACTTCAATCCAACTCCTCCCACTTTTCTTCTTCACCTGTCTCTCTTTCATTAGCTTCCTCACCACTGCCACTTCCTCCCATCTTGCTGTAGAAGATAGAGCATTAGCAACAATCACATAAGCGGAGTCGTCATGCGGGTTAAGCTCGAGTAACCGTTTTGCCATGGTCCATGCCATATCGCCTGCACCGTGGCTTGCGGAGCTCGATAGCAACGCACGCCAAACTGCAGCATCTGGCACAAAAGGCATTGTCATGGCTATCCTCTCGGCTTCTTCTAATTTCCCAGATCTCCCCATTGCATCTATCAGACATGTAAAATGCTCCAATGTAGGTTCCACTCCATACTCCACTCTCATCCTTCTCAGCCACAGTTCAATCTCACCAACTAAACGCGAATTGCAATATGACGTTAGAATGGCTAAGAAGCTGTATTCATCAGGAGACAGCCCAAGTGATGCCATTGAATTGAATAGCTCGAGTGTAGAGTTCTTATCTCCCTGCTGTGCATAACTTGCCAACATCGCATTCCACCCCACAACATTCATACACCCCAAACTTTCATCAAACACTTGCCGTGCATCAATTATCAGCCCCGATTTCCCATACCCATCAATCAGAGCAGTTTGAACAATCACATCACTATCCAAACCAGTAACCACAGCGTGGCCATGTAAAACCCTGCATTGCTCCAGCGCAGCAAGATCAGCCGCAGCACGAAGAGCACCGGAGATACTGTACATCGTCGACGCAACATCAGAAGCTTTCATCTCTCTAAACACCGACAATGCATCAATGGACTGCGCATTCTGTGCCAGACCAACGACGAGGGCAGAATAGCAAACCTCGTCTCTGTCAGAAATTTCATCGAACACCTTACGAGCGTCGTCGAACCATTGACATTTGGAGTAGAAATTCACAAGCGCAGAGCCGGAGAAGGGTTCACTGCAGAGTGAGAGTTTGTGGGCAAGGGAGTGAAGGGCAAGCCCGAAAGAGACACAAGGGAGAGAAGAACAGGTCTTGAAAAGGGAAGCTAATGTGCGTTGATTGGGAAAAGCTGGGTATCTGAGCATAGAAACAAAATGGCGAAGAGAGAGGAATGTGTTGGAATGAGCAGAAATGAGAGCAGTCCAAGAGACGACATTGGGTAATGGGATTTGATCGAAAAGACGAACGGAATAGTGCAGCAAGTTCGATTTGGAGTAGAGAGTTATGAGATTGTTGTAAACAGAACGATCGGTGGCCGGAGATTTGATGGCTTGGGCATGGATGATGCGAGGATCCGACTTCGCCGCTGCCGCCGTCAGGGATGGCGCTGGCGGTGGTGTTGGATCTGGATCGAAGAAGTCATTCATGTTCACTATTTAGCTTTGGGTCGGCATGTGGCTCGAGCTCGGTTATGTATTAACAGGGGTAGAAACGTCAAATGATGTAGGGTGGGTCTAAACATTCATCTTTTTTTAATGTTGACCTAAACATGGATCTAAGGGTGAAACAGAATGGAGAGAGGAGGACGGTGGTTTGGATTGGCGGCTGAAGCAAAGGTTTCCGGCCGGCGAACGGCGGAGAACTAAGGTTGAAGAAATAGCGTTCGGATTGCAAAAATTTGTCGCAGGAGAGGTCCCGATCGGAAAAAATAAGGCGGCGGCGAGGTTTTTGCTTTCAGAATCTCCGACTCGGGTTTTTTATTTTATAATGTTAAATCTTATACTTCTGTTGGGAGAATTTGCACGAAAAACCCATTTTCATGTTCGCCTTGATGCCGTTTGACATGTGTTCTAAAATTATTGACATGTGGGCATCGTACTCTCACTTTTGCTCTAACTCTCTAGTTTCGATTTAGCTCTCTCGCTCTCGCTCATGATAGTAATGAGTGGCCGAAAATCTAGAGAAAAGAAAGAGACAAGAAAAATTAATCTCAAGTTCTCGCTCTCGCTCATGATAGTAATGAGTGGTTGAAAATTTGGAGAAAACAAAGAGACTAGGAAAATCGCTCTCTAGTTCTTTTTCTAGATCGCTTACTCTAGCTTTTCTCTAACTTAATTTTTTTCTTGTCTATTTCCTTTCTCCAGATTTTCGATCACTCATTTGAGCAAGAGCGAGAGAGCTAGAGCGATAGCGTTTTCGAGTACGAGAGCGTGAACAAGCAATACTGCTTCATACTGTCCTCATGAGTAATTTTGTGTGCATTGCCATGTCAAAAAGAGTCATATTTCATTATTTTCAGAACACATGTCATCAGTCATTAAAGCGGTAGGAAACGAGTCATATGAACAAAAACATCCTTATGTTTCTATATTTTTAAAGTTAAATTACAAGTGTTCGTCAACTTTTAGGTTTGTGTCTATTTATTCCATTTAACTTTAAAAAATGTTTAGTAGGTCAACGTTCAATTTTATGTTCAATAGATCGCTTAAGGGTTGTTTGGGGCACTGAATGGATTATAATAGTATGAGTTATAATAGTTTGTGGGTTATAATAATCTGTGAAGTTATATAATATGTGTTTAGGATGCAGAGTTATTTAGTGTGAGTTATAATAGTATGTGTTTGGGATGCATAGTATTCCACAGACTATTATAACCCATACCCTCAAACAACCCCTTAATTTTTAATTGTGGTGTCTAAAATAGGCCATTGACCTATTTGACATTTTTTTAAAAAACTCACGAATCTATTAGATACAAAATTGAAAATTTCAAGTTCTATCATATATAAAACTCAGTTTTATATCTAATAGTTCAATTAATTTTTAAAATTTTTGAATGTATTAGAGACCTATTAGACACAATTAAAAATTTAGTAATTTATTAGACATTTTTAGAAGTTCAGGGACTTATTAGAAACTTTTTAAAATTCAAAGACCTTTTAGATACAAACTTGAAAGTTCAAGAAGTAAACTTGTAATTTAATCTTTTTTTAAATATTTTCTTTGTTTCAGTCATTAAACTTGTATTTTGTTTTTCTTTTTCATCTCTAAATTTGTATATTGCATTTGATGAACATTTTAAGTCACTTGTTTCTAAGTTTAGTTTCAACTATATAAGTAAATGTGATGGCTTCACCCTAGAAAAAAATTAGGGGAGAAACCAAACCAAGAGGACAAGGACTAACTTTTTCCACGGTGGATATTCATTCTCACTTTTTGAGATGAAGTAAATCTACAATTTATTTTAGGGGTTGTCCTTAATGAAATATATCTTTTATTGCTACAAAGCTCATGCAAGAGTTATAGATATAGTTGTACGAACATCAGTATTGCGTATCTTACATAAATACTTATGGAAGTAGTTCAACCTCAACATATTGTTTGTTTCAAGAGTTACAAAGGAAACTTCATACTCATATTAGTCTGAGTTGAGAACAAGAATTGAACTCTATCCTTAAGATAGTGCAAAAGGTCTTTTGGGGTTGCTATGTTCATATCCTCAACATCTTTATTCATCTTCCTCTTTTTCTAATCACTATGGGTTTATCTAGTAATTATTGGAATAAGGTTTAAATCTAACGGCGATCACCTACTTAGGTTATTAAAATCCAACAAGTTTACTAACATTAAAATGTTGCTGGATCAAATATTTATCCCATGAAATTTAATTGGGAGGTGCCTAAATTGACTAAGACACTCATATATTAAAAAATAATAAAAGAATAATAATTTTCTCCTCTTCCAAAGTTGTTGCAACATACGAGGCTCATAAGAAGCTTAGCGGCACAATGTTACACTCCCTTGTATAGGAATGGTATCTACAAATAACTTAGGGGGCGTTTGGGTCACGGAGTTGCAGGGAGTAGGAGTTAGGAAGTCTGGGGAGTTAGTAAGTCTGGGGAGTTAGTAAGTCTGTGTTTGGGGTGCAGAGTTGTTTAGTCTGGAGTTCTGAAGTCTGTGTTTGGAGCAAGGAGTTGCAGGGAGTAGGAGTTCTGAAATCTGTGTTTGGGGTGCAGATTTTATAAACTTGGAGTTCTGAAGTCTGAGTTGATTCTAACTTTTTTCTGTACAATTTTTTCATACAATTTGTCAAAATTTCATAATTTATTCCCATGATAACTAAGATTGAGATTTTTTTTACTTGTATTAATTTATGTATATATTACAAATTTCTTTAAAAAAAAAATCTGAACAAAATACCCCCACACTTTTTTTTTTCAATATCTCTGTCATTAATTAACAATTTGTCTTGGATAGTTTTCAAATAAAAAAAAAAGTCTTACAATACCTTTTTAAATATTACATGTATAGGAAGTAAGATAGGGAGATAAGAGATTTTTATCAAGTAAAAAAATTGTTAAGTACGAAAAGGTTAACTTGAATTTAGTAGCCTATGATTTTTTTTTTTTTTTTTTTTTTTGTAGTTGTGATAATTTCAAAAAACAGTGACTTTTTGTTGTAAAAAAGAATCTCTTGTTTATTTTTTTTCAAAAAAAGAAAAGGTTAACTTGAATTTAGTAGACTATGATTTTTTTTTTCTTTTTTTGTAGTTGTGATAATTTCAAAAAACAGTGACTTTTTGTTGTAAAAAAGAGTCTCTTCTTGTTTTTTTTTTTTCAAAAAAAGAAAATGTTGACCTAATGTGAAACTTGATTGAAATCAACTTTGTTTTATTGTTTGAAATTAACATTTTTCTTTTCCAAAAATAGTACATAAGAAACGTAATAACAACCACTTTCATTTGAAATTTTTTGCTAGTTTGAACACTGTTTTTTTTTTCTTTTTTTTTTTTATCATTTGAATTCAACCGAAATATTACCAAATTTTAAGAAATAGTATTTTTTTTCGCCAATCAAACAGTTCAAAAAGTATGCTAATTTTTTATGATAAGTACTAGAATCACAAAAGTATTTCTCCAAATGTGTGTTTAACACTATTTCGCAAATATTTAAACTATTTTTTTTTTAACTTTTTAACTCATTATTTGGCTTTTGGAAAATGGCTTCTTACGTACTTTTTTTTTTTTTAAAACTAAATATTTTTAACTTATATTGCATTAAATAAACCTAACAAAAATATTAAAGTACATATTGGATATAACCATTTCAATTTGAAAGCTAACATTGCATTAATATAAAACATGTGAACCCACATAAGTTCTATAATGGCATACATAACGATGCACAAACGAAACGAAAAGAAACACTGTTTGAACTGTAAAAAATATTATACACAGTGAAAAAAAAATGCACCAAAAAAATGTTCAAAGTCCAATATGATATACATAGTAAAGAAAAAATATATCGAACCTCGAACTAAGAGTAGATCGTAACACCCTGAAAATAGTATAAACGAAGTGTATGTTAGTATATGGATGTGAACTTAAAGAAAAAAAATGTACAAAAGGAAGAAGGAACGAGCACCTTCGCTTAAAATATTCAAGTGAAAGAGGGTGAGAGATGTGGCTGGAAATCAACACTGGGAAAACTCTAACATATGAAGATGAACATTTGGTTGAATGAACAAATAAATATCAAACAAATTAGTAACAATGTATAACAAAGAGGAATAAGGAAGAGGGATGGACTCACATTTGATGAGATGTGTGGAGGCCTTGGAGTTATGCTCAAAGGATTTAGAAGTGTGGCATTGGATTATATAGAGTGAAACCATAAATAAACCATTGGTTATTATCAAGGTAGTTGTGTGCACTTATTGTAATAAGTGCACCTACCAAGTTAAGTAAAGGGGAAGAGTAGGGGAAGTATATATCAAAAAGGGCATTTATGGCAGAGTAGGTGGCCTCAGGAACAACACCCAAAACATAAAAAATAGAATTAAAATATCATTAAACACGACAACAACCCAAACAGAGAGACTGGTTAAGAAATTATATCCATAATTAAAGGGCATTCAAAGCAAACAAGACATTCAGATCACATGTTATGGCCTCGGGGACAACACACAGAAACTAAAACTGTATATCAATAGCATTAAACAACATACCAACCAAGCTTAAACTCCATATCAACACACAGAAGGTAAAAAAATGAAAATATGAATCAATTTTAGTATTAAAATTCAAAGACTCACTGAAAGAAATGTTAAAGAAAAAATGGAATTCATCCATCAGAATCAAAAATCATAATCCAAATTCATCCATCAGGTTAAAATATAATACAGATTAAAATATCATAATACAGTTTCATCCAATACAACCAAACTTCATAACAAAAAATTAGAAACCAATGGGTACTACATTTAAATTGACCTCAGAGATACAGATTTTTCATCCATTAGAATCAAATTCCAGAGTAGATGAAATGTATGAAATTTGAAGCAAGCAAACAGAGAAAAACATAATGAAGAAAAAAAAGGCAAAGTGAAATAGGAATTCAGTGTGAAAACGTATTATCAGAAGACATAACACATAGCAAAACAGAGGTGAGAACAAATTAAACCCACGAACAAAAAGCAACCACAGAGAAAACGAACAGATCGAAAAATATTTAAAAAAAATTAAAAAATATTTGGGTGCTCATCATCGGCCTTGGGTTAGGGAGAATATACCTGTTGGCGAAGCCCTCCACCCCCCACCAGGCTCCAAGACATCAACAGCCCCTACCAAGCCTATCAACCCCAACGGGGATGCTGTTGTGGATGAGGGGATCACAAAGATGAGCGACAATGGCTATTTCGACTGAAGCGGCGAGAGGTGTGGGTTAGGGTTTCAACCCTGAAAAAAAATTGATTTCAGCAATCAACAAGTAGGAGTTCGAACGGGGTAAAAACAGAACATGCATGGGTGAATAATAAAAAAGAATATTGGGCTTAGGATAAAAAAACCTGAGAAGACGAATCGAAGAAGAAACAGAACGTATCGAAGAAGAAGACGAATCGAGGATAAAAAAGGGAGAAGACGAATCAAAGATTACTAAAAATCAGTCAATAAAACAGCTTGCAAAATACGAATCGTAGAAGAAGATCGCTGGCCCACGGCGACTATCAAACTAAATAGGCGAAAAATAAAAGGTGAGGGGGAGAAGCTCTACGGAGGAGAGGCGGAAAAATTAACAGAAACAAACCTAAGGCAGAGAGAAGAGAGAAGTACATAAGTCTGAGAATGAGAAAACGCGTGGGAAAATGAAGACCATGGGCCAAACAATCACAATAGAACACATCGAAGAAGAAGATCGTCGACCCATGTCGATTATGAAACTAAACATGCGAAAAATCGAATGGATATAGGAGAAGATCTGTGGAGAAGAGGCAAAGAAGATGAACAGAGCCAAACCTGAGGGAGAGAGAAGAGGGAGCATCGTAAAGAGAGAGAATGAGATAAGTTTGAAATGAGAAAACGCGTGAGAGAGAATGAGGGTTTGGGGGAGTGTGCGGACTTCAACAGGGTTAACATGGGCTGTGCAAATATGTGGGCCAAACGAGGGTTAACAAAATCCCCTCAACTCCCCCTAACTCCTACCCTTGGGCCAAACGCCCCCTTAAAGAGTCTAATCCCCATTTTGGTAAATCAAATAGAGTTAAAGCTTCACGAAATGTTATTTCTCAACGAGTCTTTTTGTACTTTAGAATATTACATAAAAAATGAATAGATGAGGATTCAAACTTCAAATTAAGAGGAGAAGTACATATGTCATAATCAGAAAACTATACTCCTCATATCAACACGATGAGCCATCTTTCCCACGAGGGCGGTGATATAGTTTTGTTGGATGCAAGAAGAGAATAATTGAATATGATATATATTTTTTTAGGTTAGTGCATTGCTGTCATGCAATTATAGGTTGGAGCATTGATGAAGGAATGATGAATTCTAAGTGGCCAAAAGGCCTAAACAAAGCCAAACAAAAGGATCCCCATTTCCAATCTGTCATCCCCCATACACCACATGATATGTCCTTCCTTCCATTTCATTTCTACAATTTTAATTTTAATTTTAATTTTAATTATTCTCACAACTCCTTTATAGCCTCCTTATTTGACCATATAACAACTCTCACATTCTATTCACCTCAATATCACACTATCTCAACATTTTCCCACAATTATTTTATTTATTTATTTTTCTTCTCAAAGGTTTGGGACGATTTATCTATTAAAGAAATTCTAGTTATTAATAATTGATAGCCTTCTAAACAAAACACTTCTTTTAAATTTTTATATCATCTTTTAATATATATATATATATGCACTAGAGATTTAAGAGAATATTTTAAAAGATTTGAAATGTCAATCTAAGCATAATTCATTGCTTCCCTCAAGGTTGAAGGTATCTTCCACATCAAAAAAAAAATGGAATGAAAATGAAAAATGACAATAATACAAACTTCACAAAAATTCAAGTTTCTATATTCATTCATTTACACAATCCAAAAATAGGTTACACAAATTTATACTTCTTAACTTCATTAGGCTTATTAAAATTGTATTTCAAATATACACTTAAAATATAACTCAATAAAAAAAAAAAAAACTAATTACAAAATACAAAATAAAAGGAAATAAAGAGAGCACCGTATAACACTAAAAAGATGTAGCAATACAATACATGTAAGGTTATAAAGAGGAGAAGCTTGATATTTTCTTTGTGATTCAATATACTTGCAAAAGTTAATACAACTGTATAATTGAAATCACTATTAAAAATTCACAACTTTGTCTATTTATAAAATAATGATTTGAACACTTTTTTATTAAAATTTAAAATTTAAAAGGAATAGAACTGTTATAAAATAGATCCTTAACAAGCCATTTTTCTATAACCCAAAGGAACTTTGAACAGTTAAAGCAAAAAGCCACAGTCAAAACTGGTATATACTGGTTGTTCACCAGTTTCAAAAGGCAAATGAATGTAAATTGTTTGATTATTCAATTCATTAGTGTCATTGTCAACTCCAAATAAAAAAAAGTGTTCAAAACAATATGTTGGGATGAGAGAGAGAAATGAAGCAACTTTGTGAAAAGCATAAAAAGTAGTGAGAAAACAGAGAACAATGGCCTAGATTAAAGGGAAAAAGAGAAGAAGAAAAAAATCTCCATGATAGATAGCTATGAAAAAACAAATGAAAAAAGAAGCAAACAAGTTTAAAAGAGAGAATGGAGTACCACCACTTTTCATTTCCAACATTCTTCTCCTTCACTTATGTAAAAAATATTTCAGTTTGATACATCATTCATTCAAACAAAATCCCCTATTGACCACCAAAAAAATCACATCACCTTTTCAGAAAAAAGGAGACATTCTATTCATTAAAAAAAAAAGAAAAAAAGAATAGTTTTTGCATCTTTGAAGATCTCATCATCATCCTATCTTGCTTCTTCTTTCAATAATCTGCACACAGAAAGATCCATCCCAATTCTCAATTCCCACACCAGTTCAAAGACAAGATTAAAAAACAAAACAATCTCAAATGTGTTTGTTTATTTGTTTCTCTACTTACCATCATCATGTTTTTTCAGTAACCCTCTTGCAAAAAGCAAGCAAATCACCACAAATGCCACTCCTGCTGTTGCTCCTAGAATTATAGCCACTGTTTTCCCTGTATTTCCTCCTGTTTCCACTTCCAATATATCAGATAAAACAACCCTTTTGTGTTCTTACAGTAAAAATGGAAATCTACAAGCCATTGGAAGCTTTATTACCTGATGAAGATGAAGATGAGGATGATGATGATGTTCTTGTTGGAACCCCATTTGGATAGTAACTGTAACTTATAAAGCATCTATGGAGATAGAGCTGGCCTGAAATTGAGCTCCCACATTCAACTTGAGCTCTTTGGACTGCATTTTTCACACATTCTCCACAATCTGAGTCCCCCAAATCCCCTTCACACTGCCCCAAAACATACACAGATTGGTAATTTGTTGTGTAAAATCCATGGCCACTCACAACGCCATTCTCCAAAACAGAGAGGGCAGTGTCCCGCCGCTCTTCAAAGCCACTTCCAGCAACATTTGTAGCTCCACAAGTTTTGTACAGCATTTCAAACCCCGAAATTTGGGCGAACCCTGAAACTTCATAGAGCAAATAGCAGCCATAGAGTTGGACTCTGGCGGCTATGGTTCTGCCACAGAGAGACTCGACGATTTGAGGGATTTTGCTCACACAATTGTAGCAGTCGCCATTGCTGAGGTCCCCTCTGCATTGGAAGAGGCCATTAATGGTGGCTTGGCCACTTCCAGAGGTGGTTTTGTAGAATCTGGCCTTGGTGGCCTGTGAAACCAACGAGCCAAAAAGGGCTGAAAGCTCTTGGGTGTAAACCCCAGTTGGATCTGAGAGGGCTTGTTTGGCACAGCCCTTGTAGACCAAAGAAGTGTAATCAGAGCCAGATTTTGCAGGTGGGATTAGAGCAAAAATGGAGAAGAAGGCTAAAGAGAGAAGAAGAAGAGAAAAGGGACTTAAAGAAGAAAACCCCATTGAAGAATCAAATCATGGAACTGTAAAAACCTTGGGACTGTGGGAGAAATGGAGGAAATGGAGGAAAATGGGGAAATGGTTGTTGTTCTAAAAGAGAAATGGGAATGGGGAATCGTTTGTTAACTTGGATTGTACCTCTTTTTGCTCAAAAATGGCGAAGGGTTTTGGCTTTCTGATGCTCAGCCACTCGCTTTCCTCCCTCTTCGTCTTTGGCTTGGCTTGGCTTGGCCTCTTTAGATGTGCAGAGGGCAACTTTTTATTCACTCCAAAAAAGAGTACAATTCACATTTGATAAGGAGAGAAAAAATAAATAAACAAAATTATAAACAAATTGAAAATATTGATATTTTATTGAAATAATGAAATGGGTTTCTTCAAAATTCATTTGTTTTTCTCCACTTCAAATAACAAATCATGAAAATAATTTTGTAACATTGAATGCTTTGAGGAGATAGGCCTGGAAGAGACTATGAACAGAACAGAGAAGGAATCTGTTTTGATGAAGTGTGTAAGAAGAAGTTTGACTGTGAAGAAAGTTTTGAATGAGATTAATTTAATAATCTTAATAAGTGGAATGGGGTCCAAGTAATAGGTGAAGCTCTTAAATTTTGAAGCTTTTTTTTTTTTTTTTATTGGAAGAGAATTTAAACTTGAAGAAACATCATGCTTCACTCATGAATCATTTAAAGCTTCCTTGAAGTAAGAAAGTTTTTGCAATAATTATCAATGCCAAAAGAAAGAGAGAGATGAGTATTTTCAAAAAAGAAATTGAAAGTTATTTTTGGTATTTTTCATTAAGAGTACATATTGAGTGTGTTAAAGTGGGTGGAAATCGAAAGTTATTTGTCTCCTACTGTTTTAAACTTATTGTTATTATAAATGAGAATAATAAAATATTCTGCACGATATGGAATTATTAGAATTAATTTTAACACTTTTATCTATATATGTAGGCATCACAACTTTTCTTACATAGACCCATTTTCAATCGCATGGAAATTTTCCAATGGGAAAAATATATTTTTTTGGAATTAATTTTGCATGTGAAGATAGGGAATGTGTTTTCTACCCCTAACCCTATTTATGTCCCTAGTCTTGAATTATTTAAATTGTTTTTTTCTTTTGCAAAGTAATATTTAAATTATTTATTATATTCATTAATTGAAAAAATTTGTTAAATAGTTTTAGAAAACTAATTTTCTCTTTCAAATGTATATTTTATAAATTTCTTACTAATATTTGATTATTTCTGCATTAAAATTAAAATTAAAATAGAAAGAAACTCTTGCTCGAGTATGATACCTCCCCTCAAAATTGATGAATGGGTGAGGAGATAGAATTTAAAATTCTTCATGGGTTAAAGATGGGAAGGATATTCCCAACTCGACCCTGTCTAGATGTCATGAAAACATTAGATATTTTTTTAATATTTATCATGTTATTTGGATCAAAATTAACTACTTGTTTAATGGGGGATAAAACTAGGTCAACCCATGTGGCTGATTTTTTAACAAATGACAAATCAATGGTTAAGCTAAGCATGCCTAGGAGGAGACAATAGCCTTTTATGAAAATAAGGATAAGAAAGAAAAAAAAAAAGCAAAAAAAATTTTCTCTAATTTGACCTATATGTCCATATTTTGTTTCTTATTGAAAATATGTTTTTAATATTTCACTTATTAAAACTATAGAAGCATACACACAATTGATTTTCTTAAAAATGTAAGTTAATCAGAATTTGAAATTAAAGAAATAGTATCTTTTGATTTTTAGAAAAGTATATTTAAAGAAGATTCTCAATGAAAAAGAGCATCATACAAATACAATAAAACAATTTGAAGTCAGCCATTTCAAAAATTTTGAATTGAAAGCATTTAACTTGGAGTAAAGTATTTTTCTTTGGGTTGCATGTGGGCCTTAATGTTGACTTTGTAGTTGTAATTTAGCAGGGAATAAATTAATATATATAACTCCCAAATTAATCATCAGGTGATAAAAAAAAATTAAAAAAATTAGACAATACTTTCATGTTGATTGAGCAGCAAGAAATTTAGGCTTCAATCATGTTGCTAAGAATTTTTATAGATAGGAGAGATTGAATAGAGATTTTTCTTTTTCATGTAAAATATTGAATGGTGTGTAGCAAAAACGAGTTTGCAAGAAAGTATTGTTCTAAAAAATGACACATCTCTTCAAAATAAGGTCTCAATTGCCAAGATAAATATAGTTAAGTGGATAAGATATTTATTATCTTTTGTATGGTTTTGATCTTCCACCTCCATATTTATTAAGCTTTAAAAAAAACAATTAATCAATCAATTATGTCACATTTAATACCAAAACAATTATATATTGAACTTTATTTTTGGCATCTTTCCTAAAACAATAAAGCAATTATATTTTTACTTATTAATTTAAAAATGCATCTTTAAATAAATTTATTAATAAAAATTTGTCTCGCAAATTACTTCATAGTAATATTGAAATAATTTTTGTAAAAATAAAGAAATTCTATCGAATTTTTTTTGGTGGGTGTACAATTTGATGTCTAATTAGAGATTTTCATTTTTTTCGTGTGGATCCACCCCTAACGGGACGGGGAATGGAGGAGGGAATGGGGGAAATTTTTTCGTTAGCTAAATGGGGACAGGGACGAGAATGTATTCCCCAACCCCGTCTCCACCCCGCCCCGATTACTTTATTTCTTAATATATATATAATAAATACTGAACTTTAAACTTTTATGATATATTATTTTATTTTTCTAAAGATTTTTTTTTAAAAAAAAAATCTCTTTAAATAGAAATTTAATTAATAATTTAAATAGAAATTTTCTAAACAAATATTTTATTTAATTAAAATAAAAAATAAAATTTATTAACGAGAAATAATTCTCCACGGAAACTCGATACTTGCAAAATTAAATGGAAAATTTCGTGGGGACGGAGAATGAAATGGGGGGCGGAGATGGGGCCAACGCTGCCGCGCCCTGTGGAAGTCTCTATGTCTAATATTGAGTAGTCAATTGGTAACATAAATTTATTTAATTATTCTTTTAAAATTATAATTCAAATAAAGGGGGAAATTTTAAATGCCAAACACTCATAATATACTAACATGAGCACAGTTTGGTGGTTAAAGATAATTTTACTTATTCTAAAAAGTTGTTGCTTCAAAATTTCATCTTTGTATTTGTGATGTTGATATTCTAAAAAAAAAAAAAAACTATATTTCTCACCCAACTACTTTTAAGCCTATTTTGCACAATGTTGGAAATCAAGATCTTCTAGTTGTTAATCATCTGTAAACTTGAATTTTTGGAGGTTGTCCGTTGAAAATCGTATAATTGAAATCAATGGCCTTATTTCATAATCATTTGGGCCCCGTTTGATAACCATTTTGTTTTTAGTTTTTGGTTTTTAAAAATTAAGCCTATAAATACTACTCACATCCATGGATCTACTTGTTTTATTATCTACCTTTTCCCTATGTTTTCAAAAACCAAGCCATGTTTTGAAAACTAAAAAAAGTAGTTTTCAAAAAAAAATTTTTGTTTTTAGAATTTGACTAAGAATTCAAATGCCTCCTAAAGGGAGATGAAAACCATTGTACATAAATTTAGAGAAAACAAGCATGATTTTCAAAAACCAAAAACAAAAAATCAAATGGTTATCAAACGGGACCTTGGTTTTTTGTTTTTAATTTTTGAAAATTAAGCTTATAAATACTACTTCACTTTATGAATTGTTTGTTGTTTTGTTATCTACTTTTTATAAATATTTTCAAAATTCAAGTTAAGTTTTGTAAACTAAGATTCCGTTTAGGTTAAACTATCAAAAATACCTTTGAACCATGGAATTGGTTTCAATTACACCCCTAAACTTTGAAAAGTTTCATTTTAACACTTGAACTTTGAAGTTTGTTTCAAAACAATCCTTGAAGGCTTTTTACGTTAAATTTATGGACGAAAAATGACATATTTGCATATGTTTTGAAGTTTTTTTCAACGTATATGTCCAAATATACTCACATAAGCAACAATACAAATGCAAAAACATCATTTTTCGTCCATGAATTTAACGAAAAAAAAGTCTTCAATGATTGTTTTGAAAGAAACTTCAAAGTTCAAGGGTTAAAATGAAACTTTTCAAAGTTCATGAGTATATTTGAAATCAACCTCATAATTCAGGGGTATTTTTGATAATTTAACCATTTCGTTTAATAACCATTTAGTTTTTAAAAATTATGCTTGTTTTCTCCCAATTTTTCTACTACAGTTTTCATCCCCGTCCATGTGGGAAGAGACGCAAACAGAGTTGCTCATTGCCTTGTTGTTGAAGCTTCTTTTTTTTTTTTAATGGTTATGGCTTTGTTTTTTTTTCCCATCTTCCTTATTCATGAGGTTAAGAAGGATTTGAGTGTAAGAGTAGTCTAAGCGGCATTGATTCTTTAATTAATGAAGTCTCTTACCTCACCAAAAAAAAAGTTATATTATTTTATAAATGAAAAATTAGGAAAAAAAATCTATTATTATTATTATTTTGGAAAGGACTAAAAACAAACTTGTGAAAAAAAAGATTTTTACATGATCCTAAATTTCTGATTTTATCAAATTAGACTTCAGTGTTGCAAATTTTACCTTAAACTTGTATAAATGTTGTAATATTTATCCTAATCTAATTGCAATTTTTACCTTATGATATTGTTGAAAGAATAGTTAAAAAAAAATATATTCTCAAGTGTTTTTAGTGAATGGTAAAATATAATTTGATACAAAATTAATGAAGCTTGGACACTAAAGTTAAATTTTTGTTGAAATTATATATTTTTAAAAATTTATTCAAGGATCGATTTTGTATAGTGGCCAAGTTTAATTTTGCTCACTGAAGTCTAATTTGATAAAATCAAGTTTAATTTTTATTGAAATTAGTGAGTTTAAGAAGATTTTAGCTTTTTTTTTTTTTTTTGTTAATTAGAGGATAAACTTAGTGAAAATTGAACAAAAACGTATACATCACAATACTTATTTAAACCTAGAGTTTAATTCGATGAAATTTAAAGTTTCGTGGAAAATTAATATACAAGCGCGCTAAGTTCAAATGTAAAGTTTGATTTTTATTTTTTTTAATGAACCAAATTTAACTTATAAAAACAGCCATTAATTATGGCGTAAATGCCCGTAGTAGGACCCAACTTCGGTTTCCTATTGGTTCTATTCCAACTTTCTTTTTCTTCTTTCTTTATTTACTCTCTCAGATTTCTCACTTTCTCACCGTTCCTTCAAATCTCTCCGGCCGTCTCTCTCCGCCGACAGCTCTGCTCTGCTCCTTCTCTTCTAATCTCTGCTCTCAAAACTAGATTCGAAATTTGAAGCAAAAGCAGAACATAAACCTCTCTCTCTCTCTTCTTTCGTCACTGTTACCCATGTTCGCCTTCAAAGATAAAGTTTCGGAGAGCCTTTCACGTCTTTTTGCCGATTCCCCAGATTCCGCTTCTCATTCCTTAACCCCACTTGACGACGACCCTTCTCCGGTAATACTCTGATTTCCTCTGTTTCGATTTATTTCGTTTATGCTTCTTAGCTTTTATGATCTTTGCCGCCATTGTTGATCCGATGCCTGATGTTGATGGGTTTTTTGAGATTTGGGTCTCAATGTCTTTTTCCCAATTTTGTTTTGATGGTTTTGTTTTGTTCCTGCGTTTGTATTGATTGAGATTGGCCTGTTAAGGGTTGGAATTTGGGGGTTTATGGGAAAATTTTGGCATTCGATGTAACTCTGCTTGATATGTTTGTGTTCTACGTTTGATCAGAATTTAGAACCTATAAAAATAACCTCCTTTTAGTTATAAGTTCATATAAATTAGTAATGTTGGTATCAGTTGTGCATTGCTCAACTTGCTAAGGCATATATCCTCGACTAAAAAGTTTGTGATTCGAATTCTCACCACACATGTTGTTGAACTCGAAAAGTTAGTAATGTTGGTATCAGCTCGTGGATTGATTCAATCTTAATTCTCTATGAATAATGACTTTACTCAGTTATATTATATCACAATGTAGGGTATTTCATTCTCCTCTCATTGGAACTACAGTGTCTCAGTTATACTATTTAGAGCTATTGATTTCTCTTTGTTCTTTCGTCATCTTCTTTTTCATTCTATTGAATTGCATTGTATTCTAAGTTGGTTTTACTGTGCTGTTTGTTGTGATGTATAGGCCAGTTCATTCTCTAAAGGAGGAAAGGCTTTGTCTTCCTACTTTTCCTATATTATCCCATTCGCAGGCTTCGAAGGACCCAAATCAGGCCAACACCAAAACAATTACAAGACTCATCAGCCTCGCCCTGTGCACTATGATATTGTCAATTTTCATTCTCTAGAACCCTTGGATGACTTTAAAGAGTATAGCACAGCATTTGGAACAAAGGGAACATCAATTTCTGAGGTAGAAAATAAAGAATGCAGTTTAGTATGTGAGAACAAGGAAATCCGAGACAATGAGGAAGATTTTGATGAGTCTATCTCTGGAAGAAGTACTAGTAGTTCTGAAGTATTTGAAGAAGCAACTTGCCAGCCTAGTCCAGAAAAGTCTGCATCATATCTCACGGTTGATTCTGTTCTGATTTCCACTGACACTTATGAATTCCTGCTACAATGTCTTCCTAATATCGTGAAAGGGCAACAATGGATCTTGCTATATAGGTAATTTATTCGAAATATTATAGATTGTTGACCTATGAAGATAGTTTGATGCATTATGATCTTAACTGAGTTTCTTTCTAATGAAGGGCAGTACATTGAGACATGGCATATCTCTTCGAACGCTCATTCGCAAAAGTAATGAACTTTCTGGTCCTTGTTTGCTGGTATGTTTATTTTATGACTCCTCTATGTCTAATGAGATCTTAATTCTATTGAAAAGCCAAACCAGTGCAGAACTTCATGTTTGTTTAATAATGGAGTTGTTTTCCACGTGATCGATAGGTTGTTGGCGATAGACAAGGTGCCGTGTTTGGTGGCCTTCTAGAATGCCCATTGAAGCCTACTGCAAAGAGAAAATATCAAGTTAGTTGACTTCTCATCCTCTGAGGAAGCTAATTTTCCACTTTGTGCCCCAATTTTCTTTTGTTTTCGTGTCTAAAGCATGACTGTATTGCCTAATTTTATGGTGCTAGGGAACGAATCAAACTTTTGTCTTTACCACCATTTATGGTGAACCACGCCTCTTCAGACCAACTGGTAAGTTCTCTTTTCCTTCTTAGTTGCAGTCTCCTTTACTTTTTCACTCTTTCAATCTGTATCCTTTGCCACCAATATGTTTGACTCTCACAGTGTGTTACTTAAGCCCTTGGAGTTGTCAGTGAATTTGATTGTTTTGGGAAGTTGTTGAAGTTTTCGTATTAATCATGAGTTACTGTTTTGAAATATTTTGAACATAGATGTTTGTGATCATGCAAGAATGAACGAATAGTGATAGTGAGAATTGAGAAATACCTACAGATATTGCATTGAAAGAGGAGTGAAGTAATGAAGAAACTCCTTTCTCTTCAATTCATCTAACTATTTTTCTTTGCCTGATTTGGAAATATGAATAGGAGCGAACCGCTATTACTACATGTGTATGGACGATCTACTAGCACTCGGTGGTGGCGGTAACTTTGCATTACGTCTCGAAGAAGATCTGTAAGTATTTCCTTTTCTCATGTACTCTACCGTAAACAGCCATGTACTACTTTTATCAATGACTAAATCTTATGTATCTGAAAACAGATTGAATGGAACCAGTGGACCATGTGAGACATTTGGTAACTTATGCTTAGCACATACCCAGGAGTTTGAGTTGAAGAATGTTGAGGTAAATTCCAACCCTCAAAAGAATTTGAGATTAATATATATCGACCATTCTACTGAAAACCCGTTTCGTATGTCATCTTTTTAGTCATTGATAAGGTTTAATTAAGATAGAAGAAATCGAATTCGTCAATTATTGAGATGAAATGATAATTTGCTTATGCCTGCAGTGCCTCTTTTTACTTATTGTTTGTGTAATTTGGGTGAATGCAGCTCTGGGGTTTTGCTCATGCTTCGCAATATCTTTCATGATGAGGATGGTGGAATTCGCTTGACAGTTTTTGATATGTTAAATTATTGATGTTTTACCTTCTCCAATATTCTTTTTTCCCTTTTCAATTTTAGTTTCTCAATTTCAAATGTGTTTAGTATCTATCTATCTTACTTTGTATGAAGCACATTTGATCTGGAAAATTTATGTCTTACACAGTTCTTACATACAATTTCAGTCTAGGATTGTAAGAGATATTCATTATTCTAAGAAAATACATTTGCACACTGAGTATTTAAATTTAAACAATTTAAAATATAGTAACAATGAGCTTCATCATATTATTAAAGTTAAACATCATATTATCATGATCAATAATTTAAAAAAAGAAGGCATATATTCCTTCTCTTCATTTTTCATTGGACATAAGAGTTAAACAGTAAAGATGAATAATTTAATGCAACAGAACGGTCAATGAAAAATGTCAGCGTATATTAACAGTTCTATGGCTACATGAAGTTGACACAGCTACATAATCTTTTTACTCAACAACTGCATACATTCATAAGAATGAAAATCAACCTGATTAGTTCAAACTACAACAGAAAAAATTTGTGAAAATATTTTGCTCAACTTGTTGATCTGGGTGTATAACTCTCAACTTTCCTGGAGAACCTTTAAAAGATGCCTCTGCTTCAGAATCTGGTTTTTAAATACCATAATTCAAACCTGTAATTCGGCAAATATAAATCTCAAGGCAACTAACTTATGTCTCCATGGAGCCGTCTTCCCCAGGCACACCAAAAATCCGAAGATTTCGATCCATGGATCCGACTGCCAAGTGTTTTGCGTCCAGACCAAATTTTAGGCAGGTTGCTTTACCTGGAACGAAGTAGAACCGGAGTTTATACATTACATTATTACAGCATGAATCATCAATGCCTCATTTCTGTTGAGAGTTTGAATTTAAGCCCTTTTATTTGTAATTTGTAAAGTGATATTCTAAAAATATAGAGAGGGTTGTAGTACCTGTGCCAGACAAATCTGGAATAGTTTTGATACAATTCCATTCAGATTTCACACTAGCAACTTGGTAAACTCTGCGAGTTAAAGCCTCAACATTAAAACTTTATCGAAATTACAGACAACTAAAAAGAAGTAAATAGATCAATTGAATACCGATTTCCATTAATAAATAGGGACCAGGGAAGGTTAGAAATAATTCCATGGGTCAAACGCTTACCTTATATCTGAGCCAGCAATTGCAAGGTAAGATCCACTATGGTCAAATTCCACTACAGAACCAGAAACAGATGTTCAGTAATTCCAACAAACAAGAGACATGGTCACATGAATAAACGTCAGGCATTATTGTCCCTTAGATGGACATGATAGAAACGATACTACAGAAGTCGAAAAATCTGCATCACTCAGCATCCACAAAAGGAAACTTACCGGAGTTTGTTGGAGTTTCTGAATCATAAGGTGCAAATGTACGGAAATTCTTCAATTTTCGAAGGTCCCACAGCTTTACTCCATCATGAGCCGCAGTCTGCGGTTTAGATTTTTATTAGTTGCAATCATGTGCGGTTTAGATTTTTATTAGTTGCAGTCATGTCCAAGTTAAACCGTTAAACCTTTAATTGTAACTAATTTAATACATACCGCAAGGAAGTAACCATTTTCAGAAAAAGATATAGCAGTTACTGCCCCAACGTGTCCATCAAATCTGGCCACATTTTTCTGTAAGCAAAAGCATTAAAGAAATGAGTTTACAAATTTAGGGGATATGGGGATATATCATGCAAAGTTAAGAGAATCTCACACCTGACTTTTTACATCCCAAATTTTAACAAGGGCCTCTGATGTGCCGGTTCCAAGGATGAGACCATCAGGATGAAAGGCAGCAGATGTGTAGCCCTCCGTTCCTGAAGCCTCTGCAACCTGCAGAGGATAAGATAATTAAAATTTCTATAATTCAAGCAGCGGTAGACAAAATGCCTCATTCTATGGCATATCTAAAATATTGATGGTAGCTTTAACATTCTGCGCCTTTGAAACGTAATAACCCAACCATACAACCATACCCAATTCCAGCTAACCAACCAAACAGATCATAAAAATCTCAATGGGCGACCTTTTTAAAAAACTGCACCAAGAACCCTGTGATTATTCTATGGCATATCTAAATGTGACTGCAAAATAAAACTGTATTTCAGAAATGAACCTTGTGATTATCGTGAAAGTAACTTGTACGTGCTTAACATGCAGGAAGGTTCATTTCATGTATTCTTTCAATACTTGAAAATACACAAGGCTCCTTGTATTTTGCCTACGAAACGCAGACAACTTTCAGACTTTACCACTAGTCAAAAATTTGACAAGTTGGTCAAACGGCAAACACAAACTTATTCTCAACAATATGTTGGGCGGCAGCACAGCTCATTATTTAGATAAGTTCTCTCCCTCAATAGTTCAATCAATTCTATGACAATATTTCGCTTTGAATAATAGTTGTTTAAAGGGGACTAAATGTGGAGCATCAGATTTGAGGAAAATGTGGTTTAAGGCTCTTTAGTGCCCTTGTATTCGATAAAAGCTTATAATGGTGTTATTTATAGGTTGATAATTACTCTATGACCTACTAACCACTCTTCAATATTGAGGAATTTTCCCAATAGATTTTGAAAGCGCAAGTTCTTAATCGAATCCAAAACCTTTACCTATCCTAACCAGTTGACAGAGTTATATATCATATATTTGGAAATATATCAACAGCTAGCCATCAATCTTTGAAAAACAAAACATAAAAGACCTAGCACCTGGAGTGTATACAAAATACTGTGGCACATAAAAATATGTAGTCAACTAAAGTAATCACAAAGCATTTAAGACATTGGAGCAAACAGACATACAGTAATGAAAAATTAAGCAACTTACTAACCTGGGTCAGGCATAATCCTGAAGCAAGCTCATAAAAACACCATGTGTTATCAAGAGAGGCAGTGACAAAGAAGTTATTGGTAGCATGGACGGTAACAGCTTGGACCTGTAAGATTTAGAAAGTTGACGTTCTTTTACAGTACGTTAAGGCATGAAATTAAGTCATGCAAAATCAGAACCGATTAGCGCCTATTTAATAATTCTTTGGTATTATATTATAGGTTGTTATCAGACTCTTAGCAATTGAGACAACACAACAAGTCAAACTTGGCTAAGTTTTTTAACCTTGCTTCCAGCTGTAACCAGCAATTATAATCGATGATTTTGATGATCATTGAATTAAAAATTGACTTACCTCAGCTGTGTGATCCTTTAAAATGTGCCTACAATTGTAGTTCCCATCATCAGATTGTTGCCACACACGGACAGTCTGCACAATTAGGAAGAGGCATTATTATTTCTCTCAGATGCAATGCAGAAAAATAGCTAGAGTTTAGATTGGAAAAAAAATAAATAAAAACAATTCAAATGGTATGGCACGATCAATTCCTGGTTAAGTTGAAATAACTACGCTCATGAAGCCAAAGTAAATGTAACCTAAAGAAGCTTAAACTCAGCTAGAACCAAAAATTTATGGACCAAAGCAGAAGCAGTTCATTTATATGTTTAAAAGTATTAAACCAGCACTTACTACTTAGGTACCAGGAATTTAAGGATAAAAGCAATTCATTTGTATTTCAAAAATTAATTGCATCTGGTTAGGCATTGACTATGCTCAGCCAAAGGAGAAAATGTGATTTTCATCGGAAGTTGCACGGAAGCCTCAAAAGTTGCAAATAGAAAATTTTAAACATACATTCGCAAACAGAAAATCTTTTCATCTCATAACCAAAACGAAAAAAACTCACCTTGTCAGCTGAACCAGTCAAGAATAAATCATCACGGTCAACAAATTTGACACTTGTTACCTAAACAAACAATGTTCAATATTCCCATTAGTATATAGTATTAATAGTACTAGTACATAGCTCCAGCACTTGAATGCTACTATCCAGCAAAGAAACCTTCTTTGAATGGCCACTCAATGTAGATAAAATCTCCCCAGATGATCGTCCAAAAAGAACAGCATTTGTGTCCAGCCCTCCAGTTGCAATGACATCCTAAAACCAGCAGAAGAAAATTTCATCTGAGGAGCAACTTTGTGGTCTATTATTAGCAGCAGCTATTATTCTTCTAGAAACAAGATTGCTCAAGATATTAAAAAGGGAAATCAACCTTCAACTCACCATCCTGTAGACATATAGTCAATATCATACCAAGATGAACAATGCATTATAGAAGCTTTTTTAGACAATGATCAAGTATTATGCAGAACTCTATAAAATCAATTCTTGGTGTTCATGATTTAATTCTTCACAATACAACAATGGATTAAAGACATGAGATAATGGAAATAAATTCACCATATATTTTATGAAACCTTTTCTGTTTATTTCCAAGGCATATGGACATGATCCCCAAGCTTAAAACCACATTACTTATTAGAATAGCTTATCATGACTAATTGACTATTACTGACTGCATGATTATAGACAAAATTATAACTAACTAATGTCCATTTAAAATTAATAAGTTTCACTTTTCACCAAAAAGGAGGGGGGGAAAAGGATGAATCCTTCTGAATATTTGAACTATTTTTATTTTATGGCTTAAAAGTTTGAACTATTACAAGGGCAAAACGAAGCAAAAGGAATGAACTCTGAAACAAATGTTTAATACATGCATGCCACAACATCCCAATGAAGCCCATTGGTCAGATTGAATAAAATGGTTACTCGCACTTGCAAGAATGACTTCAAAGAATTGTTTTAATGAAGGCCTCATAGTACTTATTGAGTAGTATAGGCTGATGCACTTGAGAATCATACCTTCTCATGATGGATGTCAAGAGATATAATCCCTGGTTTGCTTGTTTTATGAAGTGGATGACTAGAAATCTGAGTGTAGCTTTCTAAAGCCTCAACAGGAACCAACGTAGGAGGTATCTGAGAACAAAGAATCAAACAATGAGTTAATGCACATTATAAGGAAACCTTAATACCTTAAACATTCACATCATCCATTCAACAATCTCTCTTTTTCTTTAATAAGAAATAATGATATTTAAATAATTTTTTATTATCATCAAAATACCTGCCGCTTCTTCCTTTGTTGTGAAAGAGCAGCATTACAATCTGTGAGCTCAGAGATAACAGTGGCTGATATTCCCGGACGTATTTTCTTCCCATCAGGACCCAATTCCTCATCCTCATTAACTGGCACAATGAAAAGTCAAGTCAAATCAGAACCAGAGGATTCATGAAAATCCACGCTGATGGGATGATTGAAAGGACAAACCTCTTTTCCCATTAACATTGACAGCAGCATTGGATGAAATTGAAGTTGATGACAAGGGCATCTGCCTCTCTGCCTGAGCAAGTAATGACCTAGCCTCATCCCGTTCCTTTTTAAGTCTTGCAATAACACGACATGCAGCATCATGCTATAAGAAATAAAAGATATTAAGCCAATAGTTAGGCTTATGAAACATTAGTTACCTCACCATGACTTCACTAAAGAGCAAAACATAAATGTGTCTAATATGCAGCTTGCAAAGCATTGGTGTATTACAAAAGTACACCATACAGTATGAAGATATACAGTCACAAAAATTACACAACTGAAAAAACTTTAAATCATTTTTTTTTTTTTGAGTTCAACGACATTTGAGGTGGGAGATTCAAACCTTTGACCTCCTAGTCGAGGGTACATGCTAATTACCATTGAGCAAAGCTCACTTTGGCAAAAACTTCAAAACCATTAGCAAAATCAAGCAGTAAAAAAATATAACATGGTGATGGATTATGGAACAAAGATGAAACCAACAAAGAAGCATTAGACACAATTACAATACCTAAGTTGAAATGACAGATACATTTGTTTTCTACACCCTTGGAAATTGGGAATTAATGAATTATTAAAAAAATTATATACCTGATACAAGGCATGACTAAGCTCCTGTCTAGCTGTATGCAGCTGTTGCTCTAGTGCAAAATTGGACAGCACCAAAACATCCCATTCCTATCATTATACCAAAAACATATTTTTCCACTTTTGATTAAAAATACAGTATATGTAATAGCATGATTATAAAAAACAGAGAGAAATAAGTATAAAAGCATTTTGTGTTAGAACCCATATATCAAATAGGAACAATAATGATAGAAATACATCCTAGAACTTGAAACATAAGACAGCTTAAATTTCAACATAGTTTCTTAAAAAGAATACAAATTAAGCAATCTATATAATACATATAAATAGTTTAGCAATCAAAATTTCAACATGAACACCTAAAAAGATATGACACTTAAGCTTGAAGAATGGCGATTGTTAAATACACAATAACTAAGGATATAAGATGCTAACCAGCAAGAGATAAATTACTAGAAAATAAACATGATAAACATTCATATTTTTCTCATTCTATTGCACTCCATGCTTACTCAAGAGATTAAGGTTTAAAATGTAACTTAATAAAAAGTTAAACATAAGATATTATACTGCTACATACATGTTACACGATACATCACAAGCTAAAAGAATAAAAATAAAAATCCATGAGGCACAGAAATAGAGAATATAGAATTTTCCAGGATTCCAGGGATGAAATATAGAATTTTCCAGAATATTGATCAAAAGTACAACTACTTATAGACCATAATTTCATACATTCTGGAACATTCCAAGCATTCCAGGGATGCTAGCAGCTTGCCTGGGCTTGACTATCTGCAGAAAAATTAATGAACAAGAGGGAAGTTAAAGAAGGAACACTAGAAAGAAAAACAGACATTCAGATGGAAAATATATTAGATTATCTGACGACTCTAGCATTTAACCCCTGTACTCTTCAGCTTTATCAAATAGAACTAGGTAAATTACGGACCACTTGACATTCCAATTCAGACATTGTTTGTCCAAATCTACACTACATGCAACATTGCACATGCATGTTTTACAGAGAAATGCAAAATGACCCAATTTTTTTTAGAATTGAACTAAATAGAAATTGAGATATTTCCCTACCTTTCCAGTTTTAATTGGAACAATGTCATCGATGGAAAGGGGTTCACCTGTAACAGGGCATTTCCCATATTCCTGGAGATGCAATACAAACAATTACACTAATTAGACGCAATATTTATTTGGTTGAAAAATATTATAAAATTATCCCAACAAAAGCAAGAAAACATTGCAAACTTTAAATTAAAATTCCTTGGAGTAAATCCCTCGAAACTCAAGGTTGTATTATATTGGAGCAAAGAAAAGCAATGAAAAACAATTCATTAAATAATTTATACTACATGAAATAAAATTATTAGGCCGAGTCTTTAAATGATATCAGGCAGAGAAGGATCCATTTATCATGTTCAGCACCTATAGGCAATATAAAATGATACAAAAATCACCACCCTTCCTCCTTCCCGTACTTGCATCTTCACCTATCACTCTAACAGATTTATCTAATTCTAAAATCACTAAAAGATAAGTAATTACTAATAACCAAAACGCAAAAACTTAAAGGTATTATTTTGAAAATGAGAAGAAAGATAGAATCTCTAAAACATTGTAACTTGATGTCTCTGTTCTACCCTTCCCAAATTGAAACCAGCCAACAAAATTTTTCAAAGTACAAATATCCACCAGATTATCAGAAAACTCATTTGATTATAGAACGATAATTCCAATAAAAACATGTCCTGTAAATAAGGCAGAAAAGGGAGAAACGTTGGGCCATAAAAACGAGGCTAAACCAATGAGGTGCAAATCCAGGCAAAAACGAAGAGACAAGGTCCTGTGTAATTCCTTCCAGAAAAAGTTCCAATAGGAAATAGAGCGCAAAATAGGTACTACAAGAAAGTATGGAAGTACGCTTTTCTTTCTGAGATGAGAAAACTGCTACATTTGAAATGTGTTTATAACATGAACAGATTTCAAAAAAGAAATCTTTGAAGGCGTGTATTAATTTTTAACATATTCCAACTTTGGAAATACAAACTGAACTGACACTAGGTTTCAGTATCCTCAGCTGCGAGGAATTACCTCTGTTGAAGTATTCTACTCCTTTCAAAAACAAAAGAACAAAAGCCCTTGATCCCCACAGATTCAGAAAATGTAGTTCCACGAGCAAAAGAAAGACGAAAAACACGCATAAAGAACCGAAGCCCAAGTGACGAACTGAAAACCAGCTTCCCATTACGCAGAGTGAAATAAAAACGAAGGCAAGAACCCTAAAAGTAAATGAAGAAAAAAAGTCGAGTGGGAGTGAAAGAAAAGCAAGCATACTGAAATGTGCTTCTCGATTAACCGCTTCTCGAAGAGTAATCCAGAGTTCTTGGAGACAACTGGCTCTTCCGGAATCTCACCGGACACTGTAGAGCAACAAGAACATACCAATAACAGAGATCAACACAGAATGAAGGAGCAAGACGAAGAATTTAAGGCAATGAAAGATTGGAGAACTTACTAGAGCAGTTCATTTTAGCGGAGAGCTGGGGTTTATGAGTGGAGTCGCGGCGGAGCAGAATTTTCTCAGACGGCGGACGGCACTGCTGGACAGTCAGCAACCAGCAGCGCGAGAGGAAGTGGAGAGAAAGAGAGATCGGGGGAAAAGAGACTCGATACTAGGGATTTTCAAAAGCTTCGAATAAATGGGCCGGATTCCCTGGATATCTTATGATTCGGCCCAGTACAGGAACAAAAATCCATATTGACCATGGGCCTATTTTATGAGCAGCCCAATCGATGGATGATAATATTATATTCATTTACTATAACTCATTTTGCTTAGTTTTATTATTTTGGAGAGTTTCTCTAGTGGTATGCATTTTTATATTATTTATTCATATTGATTTATTCGACAATATGCTTAGTGAGTAATTTGTGTTGGTCAACTCGAACATAATTTAAATTTTTTAGGGTAAATAGTGAACATGCAATAAAAAAACATAAAGTCTGACTAAAAATTGATGGAGCAATTTTATCACAATTCTTCGAACGGTCTTTTGCTAAGAATACATGCAGCTGACGAAGGTAATTCTTCATTCAAATACATTCAATTTGCTTCTCTACTGACGTTTTTGTAGTTTCTTGTGTTGCTCTATTGTCAAATCTTTTGCACCACGATGAATGAGTGGTTTTGAAAACAATCAGTCGTTTCTAAAATCTCATTCACAATTTAAAATAGTTATTTTTTGATTCATTTAACAAGCCATGGACTCATCTTCAATGATGTTAACATCACTTCTCCTCTATCATTTTGATTCATTTTTTTATTCATTTTGAAAACAACAATGTTAATGCTCTTGCGAATCGTTAATGCTTCTATCTTATCAATATTTGTCACAAATGGAATCATCTTCAATAATGTTAACATCACTTCTCTTCCTCTATCCTTTATAAACATTGTCCCTATTTCATTTAAGGTATGCCTCCCTGATGGCTACATCTATTGAATTTAATCATTGAGCCAAATGGTGCCTTCCACCCGTCCTTAATGGTATTACTTCCCTTAGATAGAAACATCCTAGCTCCTTTACATTTTTCCAATGTAGGATCCTCAACAACCTCAAGATGGTGCATCTTTGGGTTCACCATTCTTTGATTGGATCCCAATTTTAAATTTTGGATTGAATACTCGTTTGGATTTAATGGGCTTTGATACCATATTAGATTACATGGGGTTCAATCTCAAAACTAATTGGCAATGAAAGGAGTAGCCGATATATCTTATAAATTGTGAGGTCTCTCTACATTTTTGCAATGTGGGATCCTCAACATGCTCCCTCAAGATGGTGCATATTTGGGTTCACCATTATTTGATCGGATTCCAATTTTTAATTTTTGGATCGAATACCTGTTTGGATTTAATGGGCTCTGATACCATATTAGATTAAATGGGGTTCCATCTCAAAACTAATTGGCAATGAAAATAGTAGCTCATATATCTTATAAATTGTGAGGTATCTCTACATTTTTCTAATGTGGTATCCTCAACACTTTTCAACCTTTTCCATTGAACTCTTGAAAATGACACAGATAGGCTCATACCCAACCCAATAGCACATAAAGCGGATTGGTAGCTCCTACCCTCTTCGATGTTATTGTTTAAACACCTCCTTAAAGGTTCTAAATCCAAATTCTCACCCCTAGGTTTAAATTGAAATTCTTAAGAAAACGATATTGAATAATTAATCAATAATTTACTATGTGTTATGTCATTGATTGATTAGTAATTAATGATTGAATATGCTATTTTTAAAATTGAAGTATTTATTTATGCAACCAAATTTGCAGATGAAATCAAACTTAGTTGGGTTTAAGAATGTAAGCTTGGGCAGATTGGATTGGATCCAATTCAGCAACTGAATGGGCTTTTGATCTATCCAAAATCGTGTTAAGTCACGAATTTGAAGTAATAAAGCATTTGTTTTTTAATGATAAAAAGGTAAATGTTTTAGAAACAACAGCATCATTACCTTTTTTTTCTTTTTCCTTGAAAGAAAAAAGTATAGTATATAGAGAACAAATTTTTTTAATCCAGTTGAAATTCAAAAAATGGGTTCAAATTACACAAAAATGTATAAAAATAAGCTTTCAACTTAGACTAATATAGGTTTTTTTGATAAGCATTTGGTTTTTATTTTTATTTTTTTTTTGAGAAAACTGTGTTTGTTTTTTCACCATTTCTCTAACAACAATTTTCATATTTCTTAAAAAAAAATTGAATTATTAGTCAAATTAAAAAACAAAAACAAGTTTTAAAAAATTATCATTTTTAGTTTTCAAAACTTGGCTTGGTTTTTGGAAACATAGGTCAAAAGTAGATAACAAAACACATAAACTTGTTGGCTTTTTGGTTCTTAATCTCAAATTAATTAATTAATATTTTGATGATAACAAACATAATCCTATTTACTAATAATTTGAGTATTTTGAAATGCTCATTATGTAGATCTTGAAAAGACGATTCCACCGTATCTTGAATCATTCAAGTCGGAGCTCAAACTAAGAAGTTATAGGCAAAACAAAATTGAAGAGAAAAATCTTATATGACATAACACGTGGCATATAATGATGATATGGCAGATGACGTGAATGGTCAACGGTCAACCTTGATGATGTGGTGTTGACGAGGCCGATGAGGTGGCATGTCAAACGATCAAAATGATGACGTAGATGATGACATGGCAATACATGGACCAATAAGATTGCGACATGTGAAATATTTGAATTTAATAATAATAATAAAAAAGTCCAACGCCAATCAGAAGCTAACATGTGACAGAAATGACTAGTTTTTGTTTTTTCTCTATTTAAACCTACAAAAATATGGAAAAAAAATTATACTACTCTTAAAGAGCACTTCTACCATTTTTTAGCAATTTTTGAGCTTCCATTTTTTCATTTCTCTTAGCTATTTGAGGTTTTTACTTGTAAGAAATCATTTATTACATAGTTGTGAGTTTAAATTTGTGCATGTACTATTTTGAGAGAGTTTGTGAGATCGTTCCTAATTTTTCAACTCATTGTAAGAGTTTCTCTTGATCCCGAAAAAGAGAGATTATAACGATTTGATATTGAATCGTGGAAAAGATCAAGTTTGTTCTTGCTCCCATAAAATAAACGTTGTAACTATTGGACTTTGAGCCGTGAAAAGAGTTGTTCGTTGTTCTAGTGAAATACCCAAAAGGAGCTTGGGGAGTGGAGTAGGTTGGATTGTGCCGAACCACTATAAAATTATTGGTGTCAATTTCTCTATCCCTATCTTATTTCATTTTCGCAATTAAGTTGTTATTATTTTCTATTACATAAAATTATTTACTTTTTCATGTTTTTTAAATTGGTAGTTTTTAAATTGTCCTTATTCTTTACCAAATTTGTTCTTAAAATTAAATAGGGTGTTTAAAATTATTTTTTAGTGTTAATTTCTTATTTAATTTGAAGTGCATTTATTTGCATGCATTTTTGGTTGAATTAATTGTTTGTAAAAAGTGTATTAATTTGTTTAATTTGGCTCACTTAGCAAAAAGTTTAATAAAGTTTGAAGAAACTTTATTCACTCCCCTCTAGGGTTGTCATACCGATCCTACAAAACTCAACAGTGGAAGTAGTGTTTGTATGCTTAATTTTCAAAAAATCAAATGGTTATCAAATGAGACTATAATTATTAAAAGTTAAGGCCCCGTTTGGGTTGTGATCCGAATTTTTTTTTTTCGAAAACAAAGAATTCAACTGAAAACAAAAACAAACTTCTTATTTTCATTATATCTGAAAACACGTTTGGTTTGAATTTAAAATTTTTTAATTTGAATTAGAAATTTGAAAACTGTGTTTGGTTGAAATTTGAAAATGTAGAAAACGATTAATATGTGTTTCATATAATCAATTCTTTAAGAAAAAAACTAATATAATTATTTCTTACTATAATGAATTTGAACGTATTGTTGCCGAAAAGGAAAAGGAAGATTGTGGAAATAGCAAATACGGCAGAAGGAGAGATGATTCAAAAGATTTTTGGTTTCTTGAAATATAAGCAGTAAAATTTATAAAATGAATAAAACTTTTCCAACTAGAAAAGGGAAAACAATTTTTTTCTAGTAAGAGAAAAAAAAAACCATTTATCGAAAATGATTAATGTTTATACGACGTTGTACTAGTTAAATAAATAGTATAATCATCTATAAATATTTTTAATAACTTTGGTTTGTTGATCTTTATTTTTTGTGGGTTTTGTAATAAAAATTTATTCATAAGAATTTAATGATAGATTCATTTTGTAAATAGAAGTACGCTTATAAGTTTTGAAGAAAAAAGATAAATTGTAATATTCAATTTTGTTGTTTTGATGAAAACCTTGTTTTTTGAGGAGTGTATCCATTGTTTTGATCATTTTTGAAAACAAAGAAAACAACAAATTGTTGTTTCAAAAAATAGGTAATTTTCAAAGTTGTTTTTTAAAACAATTGTACCAAACGCATTTTCATCGTTTTTCTTATATTTTTTGTTTTCGAAAACATAAAAATGAAAACGGATCACGAATCAAACGATGCCTAAACTCTTCATAATTTGAGATAGTTTAACTTATTCAACTACGTTAACACCTTTTCGACTGACACTAAGTCAAATCAAAGCCGTTCGAAACAACAAAATACGTTTCTTCAAAGTCACGAACAAATCAAACCTAACTTACGACAATCCTTCACAATCGACCAGTACAACACCATGTCATGACTACCGACCAAAACGAGAAACAAACGGCCAACTTAGGAAGATAAGATAAGAACTTAAACCATGTGGAGTAAAATAGAAAAAAAGAGAGTTAGAAAATGGCCAAAATTTGGTTGAAAAAGAACATGCATGTGAAGAAGTTAGGTATTGTTAGAAATGAAGGCAACACCAAAGAGAAAGACAGAGCCTCAAATTTTCAACACATGGGATTGATTGATGGCTATAAGGCTCTATGTCTAATGTGTACAAAACAACAAAAATTTGCCAACGGCCAGCCTCCAACCAAAAATGTCTTATTCAGCAAATCGAAGCCGGTCGGGCGGGGCTTTGGGAAATAAATGCCCCTTTGCAAAAATTTTGAATTTTGAAATAAATTATTTAAATATTGTTTTGGTTGGATTTGTTTATTATATGTTTTTTCTTTTGTTATCGTTTCTTTCTGTCTAAAATGTCAAATCAAATTTGATGGTCCATTGGATTGTTTAATAGAGGGTGGTTTGGTGGTGGGGGTATTTTTTTATGGATAAAACTTCAATTGTATTAGCCTATTAGGAGGGAATTTATTTTGGATATTGTGTTTTAAAATATTGTTATATGTCAGCTATTTCAATTTTCAAGTATGTTTTTTTTAAAGAGCTTTTTCAATTATGTTAGGAGTTTCTTCGTTTGCTTGTTTTTTTTTAATAATAATGTTGGGAGAAAATTTATTACCCAATTGAAGGTAAGTTTAAGTATGACCAAAAAAAGACATAAATTATTTGTGGTGACTCTAGTCGAGAAGTAAGTTTTTGAAAAGTGGCGATTGTGTGTGTGAGATACGAGTTGAGGTAGTTGTTATGAGACAAAAGGAGTAATGTCTTGAATGAGGTAAGGTGTCTCTCCAAGTATATAGATCAATTTAATGAGAGGTATGTTTTAGTGGAATTTTCTTATTCGAGCAGTAATAATATAACTCTGATGTCAAACGACAAGGCATGAAATTTTCTCTAAAAAAAGTAGGTTGACTATAAATAACCATGTGTAATAGGTGGGTGAAATTTAACCATATAAGTAGAGAATGACATGTTTAACGACAATAATAAAAAAAAAAAGTTAAATTTGTATCATTGAAATTGGACCATGTTAAAATAAATTTACATGAATTAAAAAAAAAAAAAACAAGTTTTGCTAGAAAAAGGGATAACTTAAATTAAAAACGTTGAGATCTAAGTAAGTATGCGAAAGCATACTTAGAAATTTTGAAAAAAGTATTTTGAAAAATGTAAGTTGAGAAGTCATTTACTACAAGTAAGTCTAATGCACAATAAATTCATCCAATGAAATTGAATATATGTATGTGTGACATTTAAATCCAAATCTTCCATTAGATCTCACAATTCAATTTTTAACTCTTTTTTTTTTTTAATGAGACATTTGCAATAATAGCAAATAACCTTAAATAATGGCAATTTTGTTACGTGATAACATATTTTGCAAAAATAACAAAAGTGTAAGACCTTATATATCAGCAATATACATATATCATTGGTATACTTCATATTAATCATATCAATGGTGTATTTTATCAATTATACAAAAATGATATATCAGTAATATACTTTACATTAAGAATATCAATTATGTTATGTTTTTATCAATTGTACAAACATGAAACATGGTATATCTGCTATGTAATTTATATATTACACAAAAATGATATATTAGTAATATATTTTATATTAAGTATACGAGTGATATTCTCCTAAAAAAAAGGTATATCAATGATATATTTTTGCACATTAATGTTATACTATTATTTAATGTAACAAAATTCAATTTTGCTTGCATTAATTTCCCTTTATTTATTCCCATTGTTTTTCTCATGTCTGTCAAGCTTTTCCTTTGACTTTTTTTAAATGCATTTCTATTGGACGAGATGTTGCCGACTTACTAATTTAAGTTGAAGGGGACAATTTTATAATTATTTTCATTTATTTATTTGATAAATAGTACCATAAAATAAATTCAACATTGTCCACAATATTTTAAATATCTTAATTTTGGTTCACAACGTTTCAACAAATTTTAGAATTACTTAATAATATTCTTAAATATTAGTTATGTAATGCATGTAAAAGATATCAGTTTACACGATATAGTTTTTTTTAATGTATAATCAACAACCATATTTAAATATAAAATCTATTCGACCTAATTTACGAAAGAAAATAAAGGAAACGAAGATTGCATATTTTCAAAATGTATCTAGACATCTAACCATTTTAAGACCAACACAAAATAAAAATAGAGAGATTTGATTGAAATTTTGTACATCATCTTTTTGTTATTCAAACTTTAAAAAGCAATTGAGTAGTGATGTGATTAAAAAAATGTAAAACATGAGATATGAAATTTAGAAAGCAATCAAGTAGTAATATAATTAGAAAAAAATTTAAAACCTGAAATATGAATTTGGTTTTTTGTTTTTTTTGTTTTATTTTAGTATTACAATTAAAACATGGAGTAAGAATTGATTAAAGCCCGCAACTTTCAAAAGAGGTCAATAATCTTTTGACTAGTTGAATTTGTTCTATTTGCTAAACAATAAACAAATTGGAGGTTTATTTGGTAGACAAGCTGCTTCTCTGAAACTGTAATTGGGGGGGATGACAATAAACAAATGGCTTCTTAGGGAAATTGGGGGATGAGTGGATGACAACTGAAATTGTAGCCCACATGACGTTTTTGAGTAATTTAAACCCGGTTTAATAATCATTTGATTTTTTAAAATTAAATTTATAAACATTACTTTCATCTATGTGTTTCTTTGTTTTGTTATCTATCTTTTACATATGTTTTTAAAAACAAAGCCAATTTTGAAAATTTAAAAAAAAAAAAAAAGATTTTTAAAAATTTGTTTTTATTTTTTGAATTTGGTTAAGAATTCAAATGTTTTATTAAGAAATATGAAAACCATTATAGAAAAATGGTAAGAAAACAAACACAATTTTTAAAAACCAAATGGTTATCAAATGAGATCTTAAATTTTGATTTTCGAATTTCAATTTTTTTTATTTAAATTCCCAAAGCAACCTCTAATTAGTTTGGGATTTTTGTACGGATAACCTATCTTCAGCGGAGTTATCAATGGATTGCACGATACATAACATTCTGTTGTCGTCAGCACTCTCGGTTTAGGCCGAAAAGACTGGCAAAAGTCGCATTCCAAATGACTCTCGCTCTGGGTTCCAAAAGACATGTTAACGCAGTGTGATTCACTTTCGTATTTTTGTTAACGCAGTGCGATTTTTTCTTTTATTTTATTTTAACAACAAAACTCACGGTTTAGGTTTTTAATTGATTATGAATTATTTAATTCAATGGGACTCTCAGCCTGGGTTATCTGGCAAACTTTTGTACGCCCTCGGTCTGGGTTATTTAATTGATTATGAATTCTTTAATTCAATGGGACTCTCAGTCTGGGTTATTTGGCAACTTTTTGTACGCTCTCGGTCTGGGTTCTTTTCGACCCGTTATCTCCATTGCGATTTTTTTATTTTCTTTTCTTTTAACAACAAAAAAGGAGAAAAAATAGAGAAATGTTAAGTCATAGATTGAAACAATCATGAGAAAGAGGAAATTGAAGAGGGAGGTAATGAAGTGTAGATAAACGATTTTCGTCCACATACTCATGGTAAATGTATTTTTTAACTTATTTTTTTAAAGGTTAAGGGTATTAATGCAACTTTTGAAAGTTCAGGGGTATTTTTAAAATGAGGTACTAACAATTTCTGTCTATATATTAACGGTGATGATATTTTTGAACTTTTTTTTTTAAGTTTAAGGGTATTAATGAAACTTTTTAAAGTTTAGAGGTATTTTTGAAACAAAGTACTAATGGTTTCCATCCAAAACTAACGGTACAAGTATTTTTGAACCTTTTTTTTTTTAAGTTTAAGGATTTAATGAAACTTTTAAAAGCTTAGGAGTATTTTTAAAACAAAGAACTTTTAAGGATATTAATGAAACTTTTAAAAGCTTAGAAGTATTTTTAAAACAAAGAACTTTTAAAGATATTAATAAAGCTTTTAAAAGCTTATGAGTATTTTTAAAACAAAGTTGAGGGGTATTTCCTATAATTTAGCCTTAATTTAATTTAGTTGAGATTCCATCAATTACATGTATATATTTATATATAATTCGAGATTGACGTTATATGACCTTGAATCAAATCAAAGGGGCATTAATTAAACAATGTGATTACTTCATTATTGTTGTACAAGAAGTAACTTTAATGCATAATTAAAAGTTAAATCATATACTTGTTTGAAAAGACGTTAGTGTTCATTGCTAATAAAAAAAGGCACCCGATTATTGCTTCCAATGAAGATGCCCCACGGAAAGCCAAGTCATGAGGATCATTATTCTGTACTTGAAAAAAATTGACTAGATAATCATCTAAATAATTATTATAATTTAGAACTAACATTAGGTGAAATTGGACTAAAAGAATACACATGAATAGTAAGAAAAATCAAGATGATAAGAGTCCAAATAAGAAACAGGGCCAAGGGAACCCTACAAGCCCAAATTAATATGAGAAAAATCATTTGAATCTTTATCAGAAAAAGAATATGGAAGATCTATCAATGATCCTAACTAGACTTTTTCCTCTTTAACTTAAGCATTAGAGCTGGTATGACAAATGTCACACTAGTGCACAACTCTTTTTTTTTCTTTTGCATATCATCTCTTTATCCCAGTTCACAAATTTACAATTGTTGTCACGTGAAAGTTAAGTGAGATTTCTCATGGCCAGATTTTGGTAACAACAACACCTAACAATGACAAAAACCCAAAGTCATTGCTGGTGAATACTCTTTGCCCTAATTTAATTTCAAGTACGGGGGAATTATTTATTATTTATATTTTCAAATTATATGAATTTATTTATTATTAATTTCAAGAAGGGACTAGAGGGACATATGCCTCTCAAATTATTTATTATTTTATATTTTTAAGTTATGGGAAAGTACAATTTGTTCACCTCGATAGGGGGCATGTTGGTTTCTGGGAAGTTTTGAGTTCGACTTAATAGTTTAAATTACAAGTTTAGTCTTTGAACTTTTAGGTTTATGTCTATTTCATCTCAAAATTTTTAAAAATGTCTAATAGATTCATGAACTTTCCATCTTTAAAAATATATAATAAATCTCGAAACTTTCGATTTTATGTTGTCCCTAACATATTCAAAAATTTTAAAAATTAATTGATCTATCAGATATAAAATTGAATTTTATATCTAATGAGACCTTAGACTTTCAATTTTGCATGGACTAGATCCATGAATTTAAAAAATGTTGAATAAGCATGACCTATTAGACACAAAATTGAAAATTCAATGATTTATTGGACACAAAATTGAAAGTTTAAGAACCTATTAGATATTTTTTGAAATTCAAGGACATGTTAGATACAAAATTGAAAATCCAAGGACCTATTAGACATTTTTTAAAATTCAGGGGCCAAATAGACACACAAACTTAAAAGTTCAGTGACTAAACTTGTAATTTAACCTTAGTATACATTTCTTAATTAAATGTTATATATCAATGCATCTAAAGTTGTGTTTGTATCATGTTATGCCTTATTTGACGAGAAATTATTCTATGGAGCTGCTAGAATGTGGCTGACACTTTTTCAGCTTTGGATGTAAAGAGAAAAGTACCTCGAAATTATATCCAATAATTATAGGAAGCATAAAAATTATTGAATTTGCATCAAATTATTATCTTGCATATGGAGATGATAAAGACATCTCTTTGCCCTATCTTGCTCGATTGCCATTTTTTTTTACAAACAAAGACACTAAAATCAAAACAGAAAAAAGCTTAAAAACAGGGGAAAGGAAAAGAAAACTTATCTTGCTTGCATGATCAACTCTTAACGCAAGAATAGAAGGTCAACTAACCAACGATTATGATTTTATCAATTGTTCAAGTTAAAAGTTGAATTTAATCAAATTTAAATTTTAGGTTAAATTATCAAAAATATCCCTGAACTATGAGGTTATTTTCAATTATACCCTCGAATTTTGAAAAGCTTCATTTTAACCCTTGAACTTTGAAGTTTGTTTCAAAACAATCCTTGGAATGTTTTTTTTTTTTTTTTGTTAAATTCATGGATGGAAAATGATGTTTTTGCATTTATATTGTTGCTTATGTGAACATATTTTAACATGTATGTTGAAAAAAAATCAAAACATATGCAAGTACGTCATTTTTCGTCCATGAATTTAACGGAGAAAACCTTCAAGGGTTATTTTGAAACAAACTAATTCAAAGTTTAAGGGTGAAAATGAAACTTTCAAAGTTCAGGAGTGTAATTGAAACCAACCCCATAGTTCATGGGTATTTTTGATAATTTAACCTAAATTTTAATATAAGAATTAGATTCTCTGAATTGATGTCAGTTTTTTTTAAACCTATATATTTCATAGTGCAATTTTGCAGTCGTTATTATTATTGTTTTATCGGTCAATTATTAAGTAAGTAACATAGGTCGGTTAAAAACAAAAAAGTAAGTAACATAGGTTAGAAAATGTCAAAGATGAAATGATATAAGTTCTCATGCACAACACTAACTGTATCAAATAAAGTTTGGTATATAGCTCAATCTATAGACAACATGTGGCCAGATTTAAATAAACTTATTTCACAACACAAGTCCACCAAAAAATGTGGTCGTCATATTACATATTAATTCACCAGTTTCAATAATCCAACATACTGAGTTTGAATTTGAATGTGAATATAAATATATAAGAGTGACATATAAATGCATTAATAAGTGTCCAAGCACCTAAGAAGGTTGGCTCTATATTTTTTCAAATACTAATTTGTTAAAAAATTTGTGTATGTTTTTTTAAATAATAATAAAGTTGTTAAGAAGTTGTTGAATTAAATAGACTAAATTATTAAAAAAATATATACCTCTAAACTTTGTCCTTTATTTCAAAAATACTCAAAAGTTGTAATATTACCATTGACCTTTCATAAACGTTATAAATCTACTCTTGAAGTAGAAAATTCGTTAGAATGTTGGATGAAAATTTGAGATGGTGGAACACTGTTATTTCAAACTTAATTTAGACAAGCTTTCTTGTCACTGTCACGTTGTTCAAAGTCACTGCCATGTTGACTTTTCGTCCAATATTTTAACGAATTTCTATTCGAATGGTATTTTTGAAATATCTATAAAAGGTCCATAGTAATATTGCAACATTTGAAAGAAAGAAGTATTCTTGAAACATAGGGCAAAATTACTATATATTTTTTTAAATTTAGTCAATTAAATATTGTCTCTACTATGTGTTGTAAATGAAGTGATTGTATATGGTATATAAAAACTAAAATTCTTACCATGTAATTTAACCGTTTACTCAAAAGTAAGTTTCAACAAAATATGTCAATTTAAGCATAGCTCAACTAGTTAAAACGTGCATCATTGACTAAAATATTAAAGATTTGAATCACTACTCCTACATGTTATTGAACTGAAAAAAGAGTTTAAACAAAAATATAATAAAATTTGTAAAGTACACTCGAAGAGAATGGATAGATTAAGAGCATTTTTTTAAACTATGAGTTGTATGTTCGTGCTAAGACAACATGCAAAATAATCTTCCTTAATTCAAGTCATGGTCTCACGTGAAGAATAATGTGCAAGTTTCGCAACCAAAGAGGACCTTGCAATTTCTACCTATTTTAGAAACTATTGAAAATATCAACCTGATTCAAAATGTGGACTCAACCAATTTTCACACTTGTTTTTGTTCTCACAGCTCACAAAATAATGCTAATAGGTTTTAATTTACGAAAACTCGTAATTAATTATCGAACTGGTTCCACATTTCTTACACAACTTTACTGTCGTTAGTAAATACAAGGTAGCTTCTATTATTCTTGATAGCCACCAAATAATAAAAACCTCTTTCATTTCTTGTCAATACAAGACAAATATCTTGACTTTTGGCTTATAATAGTGGGTAGATAAGAAATATGGTCTAATTTTGAAACGACTATTTTTGTTTTCTACAATAAAAAACAAAAAGATTCTCAACTATGTTAATAGTTCCTTTTTGTTTAAAAAAAAGGAAATGATAATGAAAGACAAAAGAAATTCAAAACAAATGGCTCGATTATACGAGCTTCAATTGGCCAATTATTGGCCTATTTAGATTGCATGTGAAAAAAATGTATTTTTCAAAAATGCTTTTTTTTTAAACCTGTTTAAAACTAAAACACTCATCGGTTTGGTTACATTTTTTCAAAAGTATTTTTATACACAAGTTTGTTTTGTTTGTTTTATACTCAAAATGCTTCTATAAATATCAAATTACTATAAATGATGACTTTTAAACACTATGAACTAATACTTGAAATTTATATTTAAAACAATATGATTGTTCGCGGTGGTTACGGTAGTGGTTGCCGGCGGTGAGGTGGTGGTGGACAGTGGAATAGTCCAATGGTCGCCAGTGGTGGTTGTTGGTGGTGAGGTGGCAGTGGACGACGATGAAATCCTATGGTCGCTGGTGGTTTGCCAGTGGCAACGGTCACTGACAATGAAGGTGGCAGTGGATGACGACAGAATTCGATGGTCACACAGCAGTGAGGTGGTGGTTGGCGACGGCATAATCCAGTGGTTACTAGCAGTGGTGGACGACAGTGATCCGATGGTTTCCAACGACCATGGAGAAGTGAAAAGTAGTGTGAGGATATTTTGGTCGTTTTTATATACTATGAAAATTTAAAAGAAATTCTCAATTAAACACTTAAAAGTATATTTTCTATAATTTAAGTTCAAGGGTTTCATTGAAAATAATTTATTTCTCAAACTCATTTTTTAAAAAATTATTCTGTGTGATTGTCAAACATTACCAATTTTATAAAAATGACTTTCCTTTCCAAATTAAATACTTGAAAATTCAATCCAACACACCCCACATCATTTTATAAATTGATTTTGAAAATATCAATATACTATGAAAAATGCATCGTTGGAGTACCGTATAACTTATCAATTGAATATTCGAATATAGAAATAGTTGTAACCTTACCTAATAAAACTATTAATTTATTTTTGAACTAAAATAAAAATTATTGATTTATTTAATTGTTAATTTGTCCAATGAAAAAAGCTGGATGCTAAAGTTCTAAACTGACAGACTGTGATGTAAAAGATTATTATTGGCTAGTTGACCGCAACGTAAGCACGAGCTAGCCCCTCTTCGTCAAATTATTCGTCCTTTTAAAATCTAATAAATAAAACATATATTCTTATAAAAATTAATTAATGATAAAATATATATTTGTTTAGTTTGAAAAAAAAAACATTAAACTTTCTGAAATTAAAAAATCGAGGAATGTTCTGTGATAAATTATTTGAATATTGGAGAATGGTTTCAAGCTTTGAATTTTTCTTCTCTTACAGTTCAGCACAGAACCATTGAAAACAATTGGAACAATAAAAAGGAAATTTGAGTTTTCAAATGAAAATTTTCCCCCGAAAAATTAACATATAATATTGCATTTTATATGTGCTTGACCAACAAAATATTTTTAAATCAAATTATCAATTCAGTCTTTTTAAATTTAGTTTCAAATTTCAATATGATATTGTGATTTGCTTAAATCTCACTAATCAACCCTGAATCATTTCTTATCCACTCAAAAATTAATCAATTTTTTTTAATTACTTTGCCATTGACTATAATACCATTAGTATAATCAGTTAAATGGGGAATATCTACTCATGTTATTTAGATAGAAAAAAGTCATGTATTTAATTGGTAACAACATATACAAATTTGTTGTAAGGCTTGACTAAATTATACGAGCCCTAATAAATTTTTTAAATATATAAAAATTAACTGAAACTAAGTATATCTATTTATAACTTAACTAGTTAAGACATTATATCTTCAATTAAAAGAATCAGGTTTAAAACTTCATCCCCACATGTTATCAAACTACAAATAAATAAATAAAACTAAGTCCAAACTGTAAATACTGAATTGTTGATTGAATATAATTTGTTAGTTTAACAGTTACATTTCATCACCAAACATCTAAACCTACTCAAAACTAGATAGATACATATGTATTAAAAAAAAAAAAATAGATAGACACAATTATGAAATTTGAAGTAGGCTAAATCCTGGAATTTTCAAGTTTGTGTTTAAAATGTCTCTGAACCTGAAAAAGTGTATAATAGGTGTCTGAGCTTTCAAATTTTGTATATAATAGGTATAAATTTTAAAAAAATTAACTAATATATTATATATAAAATTAAATTTTATGGGTAACACATCCATAAAATGTCAATGTTGTGTCTTGTAGTTCTGTGAAATTAAAAAAAAATGTCCAATGACTTATTAGACACAAAATTACAAGTTTAAAAATCTATTAAATATTTTTTTTTAGAAATCAAATAAACATAAACTTTAAAATTAAGGGCTAAACTTATAGTGAAAAACTATAAGTTAGACCATGTGTGATGACCAGTTGATTTTTGAAAATTAATCTTGCAAATATTACTTTTACCATTGAGTTTTGTTTTGGTATCTACTTTCTAAAGATATTTTCAAAATATAAGTCAAGTTATGAAAACTTCAAAAAAGTAAGCCCCGTTTGATAAATATTTTAGTTTTGAAAATTAAACTCATAAATATTACTTCCACCTATGAACTTCTTTATTTTGTTATCTATTTTTTTTATATATGTTTTAAAAAGCTAAACCAAGTTTTGAAAATTAACAAAAATAGTTTCAAAGACTTGTTTTTGTTTTTGGAATTATCTAAAAGTTCAGCTATGTTCTTAAGAACGATAAAACTCACGGTAGAAAAATGGTGAGAAAACAAGCATAATTTTCAAAAATCCAAAAATCAAATGATTATCAAATGAGACCATGATTTTTAAAAACTTGTTTTTGTTTTAGAATTTGACTAAGAATCCAAATGTTTCTTTAAAAGATATGAAAACTATAGTAAAAAAAATGGTGAAAAAACAAACATATTTTTTAAATACATAAATCAAAAAACAAAATCGTTATCAAACAGAGCCTTAGGCCCCATTTGACAACAATTTGGTTTTTTATTTATCGCTTTTGAAAATTGTACTTATTTTCTCATCATCTCTCTACAATAACTTTCATATTTCGTAAGAAAACATTTGAATTCTTAGTCAAATTCTAAAAATAAAAACTAGTTTTTGAAAACTAGTTTTTTTGATAACCACTTGTTTTATTTTTTAAAATTAAGCCAATAAATATTACTTTCCACCTATGAATTCACTTGTTTTGTTATCTACTTTTTTATTCATGTTTTCAAAAATCAAACCAAGTTTTAAAAAGTAAAAAAAAAAAAAAAAGTAATTAAAAACTTGTTTTTGTTTTTTGAATTTGACTAAGAATTCAAGTATTTTCCTAAGAAAAAGGAAATTCATTGTAGAGAAATGATAAGAAAACAAACACAGTTTTCAAACACACAAAAGACCAAATGGTTATCAAACAGAGCTTTAGTTTTCAAAATTTAGCTTAATTTTGAAAACACAGGTACAAACTAGATAACAAACACAAAGAAACTCATAGTTTGAAGTAGTATTTATAGGTTTAATTTTCAAAAATAAAAAATCAAATAGTTATCCAATAAATTTTAAATTACATAAAATTAGATTCGGGTCTGGATTTGGATCCGCACCGAAATAGGAAAGTGGGCAGAGAAATGGATTTTCTGAGGGGGGGTATGTTTGTTGTTGACCGCTTGTTGGCTACTCCAACTGTTATTTTTCTCTCTCATTCACATGCCAAAAGTAGATTTTTGGGTACAATCCAAATCAAAGTTTCACACTAGAGAGTATAAAAAAACCACAAGAGGGAATTTTTTAACCATTCTTTTGTATATTTCTTTCTACTTACCATTTTACCTTTTTCTATTCTAATTGCACATTTCCTCTTCTACTTATCGGTTTGTCACTATTCTCTCACTTTTCTTTTCTTTTCTTTTTTTTTTTTTAAATTTTTATTTAAACCTTTTGTTATGTGGGAATGTGGTAAAAAACTAATCTTTCCCATGGAAAAAAGGAGTTCTATTCTATATTCAATAAATGATAAATTTTACAAAATATTCATAAACTTTGACTAAAATTTAGTTATATCCCTAGATTTTAAAAATATTCATTTTAACCCTTAAATTTTGAAATTTTAAATTATTGAAAAGTTTTTATATTAAAAGGAATGATATATATTGATGTAACATTTGAGTGTAAAAATTGAAAGGTGTACATAATATCATTTACAACTTAATTTCAAATACATAGAATATTAACATGGTTGTTACCATTTATTTTAATTCAAGATATATTGTTGACATCATTTACAAAATTAATTTTTACACATTAGTTGTCACGTCAATTTATATGAATGGTGTTGTAAATGATATTGTGTATATTTTTAAATTTTTATACATGTCTGTCGTGCAAATTTTCACTCATCATTTTTATGTAAAAATCTCCAAATGTATTTTATGGAACAATTTCAATGTTCAAAGATTAAATATAAAACTTTTTAAGTCTAAGCATAATTAAAATCTACCTTAAAATTAAGACATATTTTATATAATTTAACATTCAATAAACATACCGCAAGAATTTGACTCATAAGATTTTAAAATCTTCAAAATTGGCAAATTTTACGAATTGTCCCTTGTTATCACCATTCTTAATACACTAACACTTCTTTTAACTTTTTTTCCTATTTGATCAACTACATTAGTTGATTGTACTAACATGTAAGTTAAATTGCAAAATTGGTCCCTATAGTTTAGAAAAAGTTAGAATTTAATCCTTAAAGTTTTAAAAGTTAGAATTTCGTTCTTATAATTTGATAAAATCTCATATAAGGATTTTATTAAATCATAGTGACTAATTATGACATTTAAAATCATAAGAACTAAATTTTAATTTTTTCTAAACTATAGGGACTAAAATTATAATTTAACTTAATATTTGATTGAGTAAAAACTAGAAAACAATGAGGGGGTAGAAAATAGTTTAGAGACCATTTTTTTTTATGCATGGTTTAGGGGCAATTTTTAGGGTCCATCGAAATCACGTAGATTGAATTAAACCTTCTAAAATTATAACTATTAAATTGAAACTAAACTCAAGCAATATAGACCAAATTCATAATTTAATAAAAAACAATAAAATCTAAACCCTAATTTAATCCATAAGGGGCCGTTTGGCCCATGGGTTTGGGTTGGGATGGGTTTGGGTTCCAAACCCAAAACCATGTTTGGCACAAGGTGTTTCAAAACCCTTGGTTTTGAAACACAACCCCATGGGTTACAACAATGCAACCCCATGGGGTTTGTGCCATGTTTTCCTCTTCCATTTTCCATTTTCCATTTTTCATTTTCGGCGACCACTCCGACAACAACTCCGGCGACCACTCCGACAACAACTTCGATGACCACTCCGATGACAACTCTGGCGACCACTCCGACAACAACTCCGGCGACACTCCGATGACAACTTCGAAGACCACATTGGCGACCCGACCACCGCTAACGATTACCTCCGACGACCACTGCGATGAGAACTCTAGAGACCACCGCTAACGATTACCTTCGACTACTTCGACAACAACTCTGATGACAACTCCGGTGACCACCCGACAACCACCGATAACGACAACTCCGACGACCACAACGGTGACCCGACCACCCCTGACGATTACCTCAAACAACCACTGCGATGAGAACTCGAGAGACCAGTTTGACGATTACCCCTACGACTCGACCATCCCAACAACTTGACACCCCGATAACCCAACCACTCAAACAACCCGACTTGCCCGAACCACCGACAACAACCACTTGACAACCACTTCAATGACCCGATCACCCGACAACCATAGTTGATGATCACCTCGAAAACCTGACCATCTAGCAACCACCGTAGACAACCACCTAGTGAACACTCCGTGATCTGACCACCCTAATGACTACTTCGACGATTACCCCGACGACCTGGTAACCCAACCACCAAAAACTACTGTTGACGACCACCTGGTGACCACTCTGGCTACTCCAACAACCCAACCACTGCCACAACCACCCAGCGACCACTCCGGCGACATGACCACCCTGATGACGACTCCAGTGACCCGACAACTACTGCTGAAAACCACCCAACAACCATTCTGACGACTTGACCACCGTGCAATCACCACCGGCAACCACCTCGGCATACCCAAACATCCCATCAATCCAACCACCCCAACAACCACTCCAACAATCACCCTAGCGACCCAACCACCTAGTCAATATTTTAAAAGGGCCAGCGTGGACGAGCTATATGCAAAACTAAAGGCGATCCCAAGGATGACAAGGCAAGATTGAATGGCTGTTGCAAAGACTATTCTCTCGGATAGTATGATGTTGAACTCCTTCTTTACATTCACCCCAGATTGGAAGCATGATTACTACGTGAAAATTTTGGGGAAAACACCTAGAACCTGACTCTCTTTTCATCACTTTCATTTACCACTCTTATGACTTACATTTGTATTTGGACAACTACTTCTACTTTCTTATCATTTCATCTGGAATGTGTGTTATGATATTTTTAGAACTAGATCTTAGTTCTAATTTTTGGTTTTACTTTACCATTGGCAACACCATTCTTACATTGCACCTATTAATTATATGTTGCTACGCATAATCTTCAATTGTATGTCATCATGAGTGGAGTGAATGAGATAGCATATAGTTATACAAACTATACATAGTATAATTCAAATTGAACTATAGTTGTAACAATTGCTCTACATAATTGGTTAAATAGTTGGTAACACACCAAAAAAATTATGAAGTTAAAAAAATGGAGTAGGAAAAAAAAGTGTAAGATTTTTTTAAAAATAATAAACAGTTTGAAAAATTATAAAAAAAAAAAAACAGACTAAACAAACCCAGCCCAACCCAACCCTGCACCCCAAACATAGGTTTCAGCAAACCAGCCCAACACAACCCTGCACCCCAAACACAGGATTCAGAAACTCCAGGGTTTCTGATTCCAGCCAAGAAACCCAGGGTTCCAGAACCCCAGAGTTTCTGATTCCAAACCAGCGCGCCAAACAGCCCCTTAATGTTCATGCCTACTTCGTTTTACCTTATAAACTACTAATTGTGTTTTGCTTCACCTTCTTAGGAAACAATCTGGAAAAAAAAAAAAAACTCAAGAAAGATTCTTAGCAACCAAACAAAGTTCATCAGTAAAAAAAATCGGAACCCCAAACAAATTACCCATTTTCCACCCAAAAAGAAACTGTTCTTTCTCAAAATCCTCTGTGCTCACAAAGCAATTCGGGCAGTGGGCTCCATTTTACATAGTGGACTCATATGCGCACCAGCTCACAATCCGCCATTTTTTTTTCTCTCTCTCCTTAATCTTTATCATCCCCTCTCCAAATCAGCAGTTTCTGAACCTGGGTCTGTCTGAAAATGAAAGAATTCTCTCCAGCCATGGCCGTGGGACCTTTAAACACCGCAATTTCTGTTCATTGACCTTAATCGAGTTTCTCCATTTCCATCTCTCAACTCAGAACGCGCCTTCCCTTCACAAAACCCACCATTTTTTTTCAAAACGGTTGTCTTGTGCCACTTTTCCCAAAGGAAAAAACGAAAGAAAAGGATTTTGCAGTTTGCAGCCACGCATTATCATCGTTGCCAGTTTTAGGGCCATAAAGCGTATTCTGCTTTTCCATGTGCGAACTTGGTTCTGTTTAAAAAATTGATTCTCCCCCACTAAGCTATTGACCTTTCTAGTGCTCTCTTTTCTTTTCTTTCTTCCCCCGAATATATGCTCAAACTTCAAGGCCTGGAGGATTTCTGAGGAGATTAAGGTGATTTCTCTTGTGGGTCTCTCTGTTTATTTCTGCTTCTTTGACTGGTTTGGACTGAGACTGATATTTTGCTTCTCCTTGGATCCAATTCTTGAGGCAAGAAAAGAAAAGCTGATCTTTGCTTTGTTTATTGTTGTTGTTATTGTTATTATTATACTACTCTTTTCTTTTTTCATCATTTCATCTTTTATTTTGTACTTGTTTATTGAGCTTACTTTCTGTTAAAACTTTGTGTTGTGTGTTGTGGCTTGTGGGTTTATCTCTCTTAATCATGTTTAGCCTTTAAAGCTCTGCTTTCTCTCGTGGGGTTATACAAAGACTGAATCGTTTTCCGGTTTGCCCTATTTTTCCTTCTTCTTGTTCTTCTTTGTTTGCTTGTATTTTTTCCACCTTAATCTGGTAACAATCGGAAGCCATTCTAAAGCTTGATGGCGAGTTTTTGCTTGATTCTTGATGTATTTTCCAATCTTTTGGCTCTAGATCGCCTTTCTTCTTTCTCAGTTCAAGCCCTATGAATAAGTTTCTGAGTCAGGAGATTCAGAACAGGTTTCAGCTTCAAATTAAAACAGTGAATCCTCAAACAAACCTTGAAATGATTGACTGATTATGGAGGACGAGTGGGAAGATGAAAGCTCCATCTCCTTGCATGTTATGTTAGTCACAACCCAAAACTCAATAACATATCTCATCTCAGTTCCTAGATTGAAGTTGTTGTTGTTTTTGGAATTGATGTGTAATATTCTTCTCTTTTAGATTGTTTGCTCGATCTTATGAGATTGCTTTCAATTTTTGTATTCAGGCCTTAATGAAATATGTGATTTGGAGAGAGAGAGACAGGTCAGCAGGGCAGTTTCTCTCTTGAATCAAGTCTGGTTGTGAAGGAAGATTTTTCAGCCATTCATGATCCTTAATTTACAGGAGATAGAATATGGAACAAACATCTATCGATGCTCGGAAAGATCAACGAAGTAAAATTGGTTCTTTCTGTGATAGAAACAAGGATGAGGAGCTGTTAGAAAATGGTGAATTGGGTCTGTCAAAGTCAATATCAAGAGGGTTGAATAAGAGGGTAATGCTGCCTCATGCATTATATTTGAAGTTGAAGCAGTACCGAATCAATATAGGGTTAGACTGTAAGGTTCCGAAGTATATGGTGACAATAGATGAGAAATATCTTCGACGATGCTTGGAATTAATTCAGATTAGTGCATCGAAGGCTGCACGGTGTAATGTATCTATAAACTTGAGCTCTGTGAAGACTGGTGCTTTGACTGAAAGCTTGAGTACGACTAAATTAAGAACGAGAGGGATGGGTGATTTGGAAAGGTTTGTTATTGCGTGCCCGTCAACAGGCGAGGATGGTAACACGGTCGTAAGCTCGAGCAAACTGTGGTTTGTTGGTTCAATTATGGGAAGTAAGAGCATGATCAACATATTGAAGAGTCCTTTATTGAATCAACTCGGCATCACAGATGGCACTTCAAACTTCATAAGAATGGACTTGAATGATATCAAAGGCTTCGCAGGCAGCGATTTTGTGGACTCTCTCGGTGTTGTTGATATATCTTCATTGAAGAAGCTAGAAAATGCAAAACCGACAAAGGGAAGTCATCAAGATGGATCTGATACAGCGAACGAGAGGTTTTTCTCTACTCCCAGCAGAAATTCTCGATGTTCTGATCAGTCTTCTTCGTGCTCGGCTTCCACTCTGCTTTGTCAGGGTATGCTTCAGTTCACATGGAAGGAGGGAAATCCTCACTTCATCTTCTCGGTAGACGATGAGAAGGAAGTCTATGTAGCTAGCTCATCAAAGGTCGCATCAGCAGATAATAAGGCTTGTAACTATGTTTATTTGTTCCATTCCGCAAAGAGTGGCCAAAAGGATCATGAAGTTAGAAATAGCAGACCCTGTATTGTTGGTAAAATGGCAGTGTCGACTTCTTATAGTGTCTGTCCGAATAATTCGAAAATCGCAGATACTGAATTTGTGTTGTTTGGTGGTATTGAAAATTCCGATTTAGAGATGAATGCTTCAAACACTATTCTTAAGAAGAATAAGGTATTTCCAAGAAAGGTGGCCGAAGTATTTAGGACAAGTAACTCATCTAAACTGAGAAGCATACCCAGTTTCAATAGATCAGTTGTCATAAAGGATTCTTGCCCTTGGGAACCATACTCGGATAAACTCAACAGTGCCGATGACTTAATTCGTTCTCGTGACCTGCCCCCCAATCTTGAATTGGCTACCGTTGTTGTGAGAGACCATCTCCCGAAAGATCGTGTCAGTGGAGTTGGAGGTTGGGGTTTAAAGTTTCTCAAACAGGTCGAGGCCAAACAAACACACGATTCACCGGAAACCTCAGTGCAGGCTGACTGTTGTGTGCGAAATAGTGGAAAATGTTCAACGAGCATGGATATTCTTATCCCTGCTGGTCTTCACGGTGGGCCTAGAACAAGGAATGGCGGTCCTTCCACCCTCAAGGAACGGTGGAGGTCAGGTGGACTCTGTGATTGTGGCGGTTGGGACATTGGATGTCCTCTAACAGTTCTTGAAGGGCAATCGGTCAACGAAGATAGTTCACGGCAAGCAGATGCGCAAGAGTGTAGGGCATTTAACATACATGCTAAGGTATATATACACTCTCCCTCTCTGTCTTCATGTGTGATATGTTGCTTCTCGGTGCACGAAAACTGCAGTAACAGTAATAGTTCACTTATTTTTGCACGATTCTGACTTCTGAATCATTCTAGTAATTTACTTAGATGCATGACGAGTTCTCTTTTAGTGACTCTTCTCATCAGATAATGAGAATTCGACTGATGTGTTTCAGGGTTCAGAGAATGGTCTTCCAACGTTGAGGATGGTGAACATCCGTGACGGCTTGTACTTTGTTCATTTTCAACCAAAACTGTCATCTCTGCAATCTCTCTCGATTGCAGTGGCGATCGTCCATTCGCGAAGTCCCGCTCTCAAACCCAGAAATGTACAGGAGTTAAAATAACAGGATTGAGGAAGTAAGTTTGATGTAATAGTTGAACTTTTCTTACTCCATAGCAGAAAACAATAGACAAGTTTGAGCTTTTACACATGAAAATTTAGAAGTTTAGCTGATTTGTAATTGTGTTTAGATGCAGAAGGAAACTTCCATAGCTTGTTCCATTTTTTGACCCCTACAAGCTTTTGACAAGGCATTTAGATCAAACCCAGAAACATAAACAAAGAAAAAATGCAGTTGATTGAATCTGATTTTGTGTTCCTTTTATTTGAAAATCTTGTTTAGATTAGAAAGGTATGAATGAGAAAGTTCAAAGCTTTGTTGTTTCACACTGGAGACTGGACGAGTTTGTTCTTCATTTCAACTGTGGGGACATGTTTGAAGATGAATTGGTTCAGTGTCTTTTGACTTTTTGTTTTTGAACTTGACATCCAATTCCGTGTCTTGAACGGAAAATGTTTGAGGACTTTTTGTCTCTTATTGATATTATAGTTTTGTAAAGTTTCTTGTATGATAATAAAATAATATGGTATGAAAAGTTTTTTGAATTTTGTATTATCTTTTTGAAAACATGATTATGAAATTGTCTTTTTCCAAAGGGCGATTAGTCATTTATTTTAGTTCCATGGTGGGACTGAATTTTCCACCTTCCTAATAGTGAGTTCTTTAATTTCAACCTTCAACCTTAAGTTTAATCTCAATTTTAATGGTGAATTATGGAACTTTAAAAAGTTTTAGTATTGTTCTTAAAATTTTTTATTCTAATAAGTAGTTACCATTAATATCATCAATTAGGTTTTAGGGACTAAGGGAGTAGGTCAGATAGATAAAATGATGTCGAGTAGACCAGTTAGATTCAAAATGTATTTTGTCGGTCCTTTCTATCATTTTTTTCCCACTTAACATTAACTTTTCTAGCTAATATGCTTCTTTTGTATTGCATCGTTTAAATCATCATTAACTACCAATTGGTGTACATCGTCAGTTTCAAATTTCAAACTAGTTTGGTAACTAAATCAGAGGAAGAGGAAGAAGAAAAAAAGAATGACAATAAGCTTGAAAACTTCTTCATTTTCAATAAAATTCTATTTTCTAAAAAAATATAAAGACTCGTTTGATAGGTAATCTGAAAACAAAATTTTAAAAACAATAATACAATGAAAACATAATTTTATTTCATGTTTTTAGATGTGTTTGGTAGCAGATTTAGAAATTGGATTTCAATTTAAATAATTATTCAAACTGTGTTGTATAATATTTATAGACCATAAAACTAGTTGTAGTTACAAAATTAAATATTAAGTTGATATAAACCATTATTAACTAATTTATGAATATGTTTTTTGTTATAAATTTTGTATAATTATTATATTAGAATATTATATAATTTATAATATATTATATTATACATATTTTAATTTAACAAAAATAAATTGAGTTTATAACATGAAATACTATATTTATTAAAATTTTTATCTTTTTAATATAATTGGCAGTTTAAAATTTTAAATTCAAAATCTGGGTACAATGAAAACATAAAAATATTATTTTCATAATTTTTACTATTTGGATTACAAAATCTTGAACACATATTCACTTCAGTAAATTAAAAAACATAAAACAGAATCCAAACTGCCTTCCAAAGAGACCAAAGATGAAATTGTTGATCCAAGAACCTATTTTGGGCTTTTAAAGCTTAGGAGATTTTGGACCAAAAATGTAATAGAATAGTGACAATTGGGCCCAAAACCGACGCTGCCGCTTATTGGGCCTTAACCGATTTTGGGCTTTTAAAGCCCAAGTCCGTCCGTCATCCCCACTAAATTTGTCTATAAAGATGGGCAAAACCCTAACTCTCATCATCACTCTGGTAAACGTAAAACCCTAATTTCTCTTACCTTCTCGTTCACCTTCCATCATCTGCGTCTCTCTCTATCTCCAGTTTTCTTTTGCCCTAATTACGAGATCGCTGGTGATGTGGTGTCGAGGGTTTTCTGCAATTGGTTTCTCTGCACCTCCCATACCCAGCTAGATCGTAGACCAACCTTACCCCCTTTCCCAGATGATAATTTCGTTTATTATCTCTGTCAAGGTTGGCACAGTTCTACATTTCATTATCGCTCTCTTTTTAATGTTATGTTGCAGAATGTTGGATCTGTCTGTAATCGATGCTTGATACTTAGTAGGGTTTGAAGTTAATTTGATTGCTAATGGTTTTCGTTTCGCCAGAAATCTGGTGCTAACCAGACTTAGTCATGTATCATTTCTTGATTTGAATGGTTTGATACAGTTACGAGTCTGGAAAATTGACCGAGTCCATCGTTACAGTTGTGGGAAACAATTCGAGCTCACATCTGCTCCATGTGGTCTCTACACATGATAACATTGTTTAAATCTTCCAAAATTTTAAGCTTATGACATTTTTTCGCTAGAATGATTAGTGACATTTGTAAAGGTTAACGCATTCAAATGAAAAAAATATTTGATTTTTAAATTAATAATTAATCATATTCAAAGTAACACTAATAAGTGGTCCTTTCTTCTATATTTAATAAAATAAAATTAGTACAATAAGTAACATAAAATTATAGTATTTTTAGCAAAGGTATATGTTTTAATCATATTAATATAACATAAATATTCGATGTTTTAATTTAAAGTTTGTCAAATTTTAGATAATTCATTTAACTGTTTAGTTAGAAAAATTGAAATATTAAATTACGTACACAAAATTTTAACTTTGATTAAAAAAAGTGGAACAATGAAATTCTCCAAGATTCCTCCAAGAAGTGAGAGTTTCCCCCATTGTTTAGTGTGTGTCCTTCCCTTGTTTGTGAGTGTTCCTCTCTCATTAGTGAGTGTTTTTCTCGGTGTTTTTGTTGCAAAATTTCCCCTTTTGCTACCTTTGCTACCTATCTTTAAGGCACTCTACCTTATTGAATTTTGGAATCACTTAGTCATTGACATTTGAAGAAGACCTGTCTATTAGCATGGATAACAATTCAATATCTGATGCATATAATGACATAAATTTGCTTCTCATCGATAAACTTATTTGCAGCATAACAATTCGTGGTGAGATAATTCAAAATTCCTTTCGACAGCCAAGCCTTGATCTTTCGATAAAAACCTAATCCTGCATTTTTTGGACCTTCCAATGGTTTGCAAAATAAATCAATGGCAGCGAAACTATAGGAAATTTTGTTGGAAAGTTTATGAATGTTGAATGTGATGAAGTTGGGCATTGTTGGGGACCGAGTCTGAAAGTTTGAGTAGTTCTTGATATATCTAAAACTTTGAGAAAAGGAATTAAGATCAATTCAGAAGGTCCTATGAATGGTTGTTGGTGCCCAATAAAATATGAACGTTTACTTGATTTTTGTTGTTTATGTGGCACTATAGGACATATTCTTAGAGATTGCGACAAGGCTTCTGCTAATGAAAATTCAAATCTCTCAAAGAACTTCCACTTTTTCGCCATTTCTTTTTCCTCCCATTCTACATCTATTCCTCTCACTCTAATCAAGCCTTTTCTTCCCCTAAATACTTCAGTACCTCTCTTTTAAATCCAACCACTATTTTTATTTCTGGGATTGAATCCAATTCTGAGCCCCTTAAAAGAAAAAGTTGGAAGAAAACAGACAAAGACCATATCACCATTCCTTTTGATATCAATATTCCACTTACTGATCTTAAAAGGAAATGGGAACATGATAATTTCTGTGAATACTCCAAGAAATTGAAACAGAGTCTAATAGAAGCGGACTTAAATAAGGGTTTATCAACTAATGATTCTTTTAACTAGGTGGACGTTGTGAAGCAACCCTGCCACACTCAATGAAAGTTCTTTGCTGGAATGTTCGTGGTCTGGAGAACCATCGAACATTCCATTCAGTAAAAGATGTGCTTCGTTTAAGAAACCCCATATTCTCTTTTTATCTAAAACTAGAAGTGATTCATCTAGAATAGAACTTCTCATAATAGCCTTAATCTACCATGGATGTTTTTCGGTTCATGAGCTTAGTTATGGTGGCAGTAATTGTTTGCTTTGGAAAGAAGAGGTTCATATTACTATTTTTTTTTGAATTGGGTTGATATTACTATTTGATCCTACACAATGTCACACATTGATGCTTCTGTAATCTGGAATGATAAAAAAATTGATAACACCAAAAGGACAACCAGTTGGGAACTTCTAAGACGTCTCCATAACAATGACAGATTGGATAGTTGGTGGAGATTTCAATAAAATCCTTTGGAATAATGAAAATTCTGGAGGAAGCCTGAGAGATGACAATCTCATGATTAACTTTAGAGAAGCCCTCAATGATTGTAATCTAGATCTCAGATTTAAAGGTGACATATTTACTTGGTGTAATCGGCGAAATCGTCATCCCATTTTTGAAAGGCTAGACAGATTTATTGGCAATTTATCTCTATTGAACCTTTTTCAAAATATCACCAATACCCATCTTGATTGGTCTAGATTAGATCATCGTCCTATAGAACTTTCACTTTCTTTTAAATGCTTACCCTTAAAACAGAATTCCCTCCAAAAGATCCTTTAAGTTTGAAGAGCATCGGTCACTTCGCAGCTCATGTTGTGATATTATTGAAGCAGGACAATGGAGCGTTGTATCAAACAGTCCTGTGGATCTTAATACCAATCTAGAAAATGTTTCAGCCAAGCTCTTGAAATGGGGAAGAGAAATAACCAAAGGCCTTAAAAAGGATATTAATGATTGCAAAAGACTTCTCAAAGCTGCATGTGAAGAAAGTTCATCTTTAGATTTTAACTGAATTCATAATATTGAACTTGAATTAGATAAGCTACTTTTGGAATAAGAAATTTTTTGGAAACAACAGTCAAGGAAAAGTTGGTTAAAGTGGGGAGATCGAAACTCCAAGTGGTTTCACCAAAAGGCATCATCCAGAAGGAAGAAAAATGAAATCAAGGGCATTATGAATAATAACAACATTTGGCAAACAAAAGAAAGTACAATTGAAAATATTTTTACCTCTTACTTTACTAACTTGTTTACATCTTCCAATTCTTCTCAGGTTAACAAGGATGAAATTCTTAGTAAAGTCCCAAAAAGTTATTGATGATGAAATGGACAAGGCTCTTTTAGCTCATTTTCACATCCAAGAGGTTGAAACGGCTTAAAACAAATGTTCCCAACAAAGGCTCCAGGTCCAGACGGATTTCCTGCACTATTTTATCAAAAATATTGGTCTCTTGTAGGTAAACAAAATGCCGCTTGTTGTCTTAACTTCCTCAATAATTCAGGCTCTATTAAGTCTTGTAACCATACAAATATAGCTTTAATTCCTAAGGTCAAAAATCCCTCTTCGGTCTCTAATTTTAGACCCATAAGTCTATGTAATGTCAATTATAAAATTGTCTCTAAAGTTCTTGCTAATAGGTTAAAACCTATTCTGAATAAAGTTATTTCTACATCTCAGTTTGCATTCATACCTACTCGTTCCATTTCTAACAACATTATCTTAGCTCATGAATGTATTAATTTTCATAGTAAAAGGAAATCAGGTAGAAGGGATCTAATAGCCCTTAAATTGGATATGAGTAAGGCTTTTGATAGAGTAGAATGGCCTTTTCTAAGAGATATTATGTTCAAACTTGGTTTTGATTCCAAATGGATTAGCCTTTTAATGAAACGTATTTCATCTATTTCTTTTTCATTGATTATAAATGGCAAAGCTAAAGGTACTATAATTTCTAGTCGTGGGTAAAGACAAGGAGCCCCCTTTCTCCTTATCTTTTCCTCCTTTGCTCTGAAGTTCTTTCAATACTTCTTAAAGATGTAGATAATAAAAAGTTAACTTCTGGTTTCTCAAAAGCCAGGTCAGCTCCCCCCATCTCTCATTTACATTTTGCAGATGATAGCATTATATTTTTTAAAGCTTCTATTAATGAGACTTTCTCTATCACTCAAATTCTAAAATCTTGTGAACTTGCCTCAGTTCAACAAGTTAACTTTAACAAATCTACTCTTCTTTTATCTCTTAACACTAATAAGATTTTCAGGGTACATTACAATCCATCCTAGGAGTGAAGCTGGTGGAAAATTTAGGACATTATCCTGGAATTCCTTCAAGCTTTTCAAATAATAAGAGCTTATATCAGAGAGAAAGTTTGGAAGGTTGTGCAAGGTTGGAAATCCAGTTTTTTTTCTCAATTGGAGGCAAAGAGGTGTTAATCAAAAGCATTGTTCAAGCCATACCAATCTACTTAATGGGTTGTTTTTGACTGCCTGAAAAAATTTCTAGAGATATTAACAGAGCCATATCTCGATTTTGGGGGACTCAACTTTAAAGATATTGAACTTTTTAACCAATCTCTAGTAGCCAAGCAAGCTTGGAGACTGCTTACCTCTCCGGATAGCCTAGTATTCAAAACTCTTAAAGCCAAATATTACCCTCACTGTGATTTTCTTAATGCTACAGCTAATTCAAGCTCCTCCTCCTTTTGAAAAAGTGTAATTTGGGGTAGAGACCTACCCGCTAAAGGAATAAGGATTAGAGTGGGAGATGGTAGTAATATTTCAGCTTTTAAAGATTGTTAGGTTCCAAGAGAATCTACTTTCAAGGTTATATCTTAGAATCTCTTTAATATAGATCTCAAAGTTTCTGAACTAATTTATCCTAATAGGTCTTGGAATATCTCTAAATTAGAAGATTTTTTTTTTATTCAAGAGGGCATAGATGCTATCAGATCAATTCCTTTAAGCAGAATTTCCCCCAGAGATTGTTGGACTTGGCACTACTCAAAAGATGAAAATTACAATGTGAAGAGTGGATACAAGCTAGCCATCTCCTATTCTTATCCTAGTAGTTCTTCTGATTCATTCTTAGCTTCTAAATGGTGGAATCGTTTATGGAAAATTAAACTACATAGCAAGATCAAACTCTTTATGTGGAAAGCCCTCAAAAGTTGTTTACCCACCAAAGTACGCTTAAAAAGCAAGGGAATTGATTGTTTTACCTCATGTCTTGTTTGTTCTCAGAAGGAAGAATATGTTGAACACTCTCTGTTAAGTTGCTATTGAGCCAAGGAGATCTGGAAACTTCTTCTCCTAGAAGCATTGAATTACTCTCAGAAAAATATTATTCTTCAGATCTTTGGTATTTATGGATTGATATCCTATCACCTCACAATTTAAGTCTTGCTTGTGTTATTTGCTAGACATTATGGAATGATAGAAACAATGTAGCTCAAGGAAAATCCATACATGATGTTGATTCTAAATCTATCTGGATTTTCAATTACTATAAGGAATTTTGTGAATCCTTGACTAATCCAACAGCCCTCTGTACATCGGCGACTCCAACAACTCTTGAATTGTGGATACCTCCTTCAATCGGCTGGTTGAAGCTTAACATTGATGGTTCTTGGTCCTCAAAATCAGAAGAAGCAGGATTAGGATGCGTTATTCGTGATTCAAATGGAAATCTTCTTGTTGCGAAGTCTTTTAAATCAGGCTTATTCCAAAGCCCTTTACATGCAGAATTTGCTGCTATTTGTGCTGGCTTATTTTTTGCAATAGAGAATGGATTTGCAAACCTCATTGTGGAATTTGATTCTGAATTGGCAATCCATGCCATTAAGAGCCCCAATATCCCCCACAATGATTCTGGCACATAGATTGCTGAAGCTCAATCTTTATTATCCTCCTTTTCCTCTCTCTTATTCATGTAAAAAGACATCGTAATTCTTTAGCTCATTTCCTTGCTTTCTCTCTTTCTCTTGATTCCCTAACTCTAGTTAAATCTCAATTTTAGAATGGATGGAAATAAATTTTTAATAAAAAACTTTTGAAAAAAATAGTACAGCACATTAAAACAACAACGAAAAAAAAATGAGCAAACTTCTTTTGCTAATCGAAATCGATACTTAAACAAAATTGTATCTATATTAATTAAAATTTGAAAAATATCATTGAAATCTAGTACAACAAAACTGTAACATGAGATCTCGACCAAGAAAAAAAACAAATGGTAAATAACTCGTACTCTAAACACAGATTTTACATCTTCATTATCTTCATTTTACACCGTAAACACAGATTAAACAACTCCAGTTAAATAAAACTATTGACCAACATTCTTTGAGTGAAATGTTCTTGATTGGACAAAAGATTAGAGATAAAAGGTAAGTGGGTATCAATTTGAGAAGGTTATTATGACTAAGCCACTTTTAAAAAAAAGAACGCCTCAAGTTGATTTAATAACTTCTCAACTTCTCCAGGGCATTTTAATTAAAAAAAAAGGGTGACAAGTACATTACAACAAGATTGTGCATATTTTTATTTAAAGTAAACTATTATTATTTTTGGTATAGCTCATTTGGGGTATAGACTATCATTGTCACATCCACATGGGACAATAGTCACGGAAATTAATATATGCTAAAGTTCAAAGCATATTATTATTGGAGTGAGTGGACTACAAAAAGGCACAGATGATTTTGTCTTTTATTAAGGTATTTCAATGGATTAAGAGATGGAAAAAGTCAGATAAGTGTGTGATTTTAATCTGATTTCAAGCTGGAAATGCTTGTCATTACGTTTGTTAATCTTAATCACTCAATAAATAATCCAAAGAATTCCAGATTTTTTGTCACGTCCTGAATGGAGAACCGAGTCTTTGTTGAATTTGGATACTGCCACTCTGGCCTGTCCCGCATGTGATTTGTGGCCGCCGGCCTCATATTTTAAAAATAAGAGAAATTATGCCAAAGAGCACATTTTCAACACCATATTTCACAAATGTCAACATTTATAAAAAATTTCAGCTTTAGCTTGGCTTGAGTTTTTTCTCTTCTTTCCTTACAATTTTACCCTCATTTAATATCATCTCTCTATATTTAATTTTCAATTTTGAATTTATACTTTCCTAATATACATATTTTCACTTAAGGCAATTATTTAATATATTTATGATAAATTTGATTTTCAAAAATATATTCTTTCCATTATTACACATAATATTTTACAATTACTACACAATTATGATTTTTGAATATATATATATTTTTTCTGTCAACATTAAAAAATTTTTACCTGCAAAATTCATCCAAATTTTCATTTAAGGCAACCATTCATCCCTTTATTACATGTCTAATTTATTTTTAAAAAATAGTTTTCGTTTTAATATATTTACTTTCATTTGACATTTGTATATAACTCCATATATACCTCATATATAACATGTATGTAAGGTTTTTTCTATTTTGCTATTGTAGCCACATATATTGATTTTTTTTTTGTATAATATTAAATTAATATAATCCAACATATATACTACATTTATATATATTGTTCCATCTTTATTGAAATATTTATTCCACCTATTACGGATTTCATCACACTAGTATATTTAGTTATTTACAAATATATACCCAGTATCTTTGTTTGTCACCACCATCATGTCATTTGCAAATATATACTCGGTATATATATCTTTTCTAAAGAAAATTGTATACAAAATATATACTTCATATTATTAGATATATACTCATACATTTAGGAAATATATACATGGTATGAAACAATTATACAACCATGAAGGACCCTACTGATGCTGCCATCAACATACTATTTACAAAAAATTACTGATGACGCTAGAGTTGCTCGCGAGTGACTAGACGCCTTCGAATGTCTCTTCTTTTGAAGGTCGACACCATCTAATGTTGTTCGCTAGAAATAGAAACCATTAATCGTCGTCGCTCGAAGCTCTATCTTTTTAGAGGTCGATGTCATGCAAGAGTCTATCATTTTTTCTTAGCATCTGAACAATCTTTGACGTCAGATTAACAATAACTTTTACTTTCTCAATTGCCTAGTATAATAACTATATACTCACAAAAATTTGATTTAGTACATAATGTGGAGAAAAGATTAAATTAAATTTCTGTCAGGCAACAATTATATATACCCAGTTCAGACTTATATAATGTACACACAGAAACACATTAGGTTCATATCAAATATACACATCCTAATCATAACTTTTGCTATAAGATTATATTATATAAACCCAAAATATACCAATTCAAAGAATGTATTTGTTTTTCAAATATATTTAATACATGATAACCCGTAATCTTATATTATAGCCAATCAAGACTTATATAACATATACGTGAAATTCGTTTTAGTCTCACTGTTGTCTAGTAGAGATAACTATATATAGATACAAATTCGTTTTAGTGCATAATGTAGATGATATAAACGTGGATAATATAATATATTCTAATGTATGACCAAATATATTAAAAAAAAAAACTTATATACTCAGTCATAAACATCCATATAACCAATCAGATCTCATATATACCCAGTCAGAATTAGAGGTCATTTTAATCTTAAAGAAAATATTAAATTTAATTTCTGACAAGCAACAATCATATATACCCTTTTCATACTTATATAATCCATACACATAAACAAATTAGGTTCATATCATATATACTAAGCCTATTCACATCTTTTGTTATAAGATTATATTATATAAATTCAAAATATACCAATGAAAGGTTGTATTATATTTTATAAATCCAAAATATAACAATATACTGTTATATTATATTATATAAATCATAAACAATGAAAGGTTCTATTATAACTATTATTATAGGATTATATGTTATATACCCAGTCTATTCAGTCTAAAAATTATACCTTTATTTAGTCAAAAAGTTCATAACAATTTAACCACCAAATGCAGCTATATTGATCAGTGAAATTGCTTATTTTTACAAGCTACAAGCAAACAACGTAAATACAAATGATTATTCGAATAGACCTATTCATTCATCGAATGGAATTAGCATTGTCTATGACCCATATACTACTCGAATGGAAGCATTGTCTATGACATAAAATTTATTCTTCGACGAATCTAGGATCAGAAATCATGTAAAACCATAATATACACCCAAAACAGAAGCCTCATAGATTGAATAGGATGAAAGAGAAGCTAGTTAAACATAATATACATCCTAAACATAACATATAAACCCAAAGAGAACTATTATAATATGTAAAACCAAAAAAGTCTAGTCGCTTTATCGTCAATAACCCACCGACGCCGGCAACCCAAAAACGCAGACTACCCACTAACGCCTGCAACCAAATAACGCCGAGAACCTACTGTGACTTTGAAAAAAAAAAGAGAACCCACTGTTTTCGACATACCTTTTTTTCGTCGTCGATATGTTGAGAACCCATAGTGCACGCCGTCAACTACAAGACCTCCCCTTGCTGCCATTTTTTTCGTCGACGTCAAACTCTCCACCTTCGCATTCGCCGTCGATAAGGAATACAAGCCCCCGTTGATGACCCCTTGTCGTTGATTGAAATCCCTCTCTAATCTTTTGTGTTTTCGAAAAGTGGAACGTCAAGAGAGGGTTTTGAAATCATAATCCCTAAATTTTGGGAATAAATCGTGGGTATTATTGTTTGGAGGGAAGAATACCAACTATTATGGTAAAAATCTAATTTATTTATTTATTATAATTATAAATAATAAATAGGGGTAAATGAGTAATATGACCCTATATTTGGCTTCTATTTGTCTTACAAATTGACAAAGCTGATATTAATAATAAATTGTGTCATTTATGTAAAATGGTGTCCCAAATGGGCTATCCATGTAGTTAACCCTAAAAATAATTATAGTGAAAAGTTTAGACATCAAATAGAATATTTGGTCTTTCAAAAAAAAAAAAAAAAAAAAGAATATTTGGAAGTTTAGGTGTTAAAAATGAAATAAATAGGAAAGGTAGGTCAAAATGATATTATTCACAAAAAAAAAAAAAAAAGTTTTAAAGTGTTGTGTCTAATAACCTCTAAAAAAAAGGTAAAAAAAATTGTGTTGAATAAGTTTTGAATTTTAAAAAGTGTATAATAAATATCTAAACTTTCAATTTTGTATTCAATATGTTACAACATTTAATTTTTTGTTTAATATGTCCTTAATCTATTAGACATGTTTTTAAATTTATGATCCTATTTGACATAAAATTAAAAGGTCGGTTGAATTAAACAAGGTGTGTGTATTTAAACAAATGTTGGATAGAACTTGTTAACTAACATGAATTTAAAGAGAACATTGGCAATTGGCAATGTCTCTAGGTGTCTTTGGGTTGAAACATTGAGCAAGTTGTACATGTTTTGAATCTTACACCATATGTTCTTTTGAGATTTGAAGTTCTAAACAAAATTTGGTCAAAGAAGAAAATTTCTTTAAGTTCAAACCTATTAGTATTTTTAGTTTTGGTTTCTTCTCTCTACCGAAAACCTAGTTCAAACCTATTAGTTACAAACTTGAAAGTTTGAAGATTTAGGAGACACTTTATTAAACACATTTTAAAGTTTAAGGATTTATAAGATAAAACTTGAAATTCAATGGTGAAATTTGTAGTTTAATCTATTTTTTTATAGTATAATAAGTGATTTTTTTTTACATGGTATAATAAGGGATTAGTTTGAAAAAAAATGTTAAGATTAAATGGGTCTCTATTCTCAAAAAAATAAAAGATAAAAAACAAAATTAAATGGTCTCTTTTGTGTGCCAAAATACATTAAAAAAAACAAAGGAAATTGTTGTTTTTTTTTAAAAAAAATACAATTTTGGTCTATGTACTTGGAGTCTCGTTTCATTTTAGTCAATATACTTTCAATTGTCTAAATTTAATCATTATAATTTCAAGAAATCTTAAAATTAATCTTTATTGTTAGTTTAAAGTTAATTTTTATTAATTTTTTAAGTTCAACAATTGTAGGGTGAAAAATTGAACCATCAACTTTTGATATGGTAATTGATGCATTATTCATTGAATTATGCTCAGATTGGCTAATTTTTATCGAAATTGGTAAAACTAATAATAATAATAATTTTTATTAAAAAAATATACAATGTAAATATGTTTCTAAAATTTATCCAGAGAAGGTTGATAGAGATTACATATTACTTTTTTTTTTTTGAAAAAGTTAACAATAAACTGACAACAAGGCTTAATTTTAAGATTTATTGAAAATACATCAACTAAATTTAAACATTTGGAAGTTTTAAGAACTAATAATAGAAGAAGTTTCAAAGTAGGTGGATGAAAAAAAAAAAAAGAAAAGAAAAGAAAAGAAGAGAAGAGAGAGAGATTTACATTGAGTTGAATAAAGCTACTCCACTTTTCTGAATTATTTCAGAATAAGTTTATTACAAATAGAAAAATCCGGTTGTGGTGGCACACTGCACCTTGCATTCAGGGTCCATGTGATCCTATTTCGCTCAATTGACTCTGTCCCTTCGGATCATTCCCTCTATGCCTACTTAAACGCTTCCAAATCCCACTTCCATTTCACAAACCAAAATAAAAAACAATGGCGAAATCTCTACTTCCCCATCTCTCCATTTTCCTTTGCCTTTTCATTACTGCAAGTTCAACAGTTTCAGACTGGAACATTCTCAACCAGAGGACCAAAAATGGCCTCAAAATCAGCCTAAAAAACTACTGCGAAGGCTGGAGATTGAACGTCGAGCTCCACAATGTCCGATACTTCCAGGTTGTGCCTGAAGAATGCGTTAGTTACATTGGCAAATACGTCACTTCCACTCAGTACAAAGTTGATTCTGAGAGGACGATTGAAGAGTGCGTTGTGTACCTCACCAAGGGCTGCTCCCTTAAAGGCGATGGCACTGATGCTTGGATCTTCGATATCGATGATACCCTCATCTCCACTGTGCCCTATTATAAGAAAAATCAATATGGGTAACTTTCTTTTCTCCTTTTCATCATACCCTTTATTTGGTTTTGTGTTTTGATTGATACAATGACCGAGCTGATTTGATTGCTGAAGAATGTTTATGGGTCTGTTAGAATCTGTTCTGACTTGTCTATATGGGTAACTTTCTTTTCTCGTTTCCATCATACCCTTTTTTCGGTTTTGTGTTTTGATTGATGCTGAAGAATGGGGAATGTTTATGGGCTTGTAGAATCTGTTTCTGATTGATGAATATGGGTAACTCTCTTTTCTCTTTTCCAGCATACCCTTTATTTGTTTTTGTGTTTTGATGAAGAATGTTTGTGTCTGTTGAATCTGTTTTGATTGATCAATATGGGCAACTTTCTTTTCTCCTTTCATGGCTGAGTCCATTTTATTGCTGAAGAATGTTTATGGGTTTGTGGAATCTGTTCTGATTGATTGCAAATTTTAAAGAGGGTTTGTCTTGTTGAATGGGATTGTGGGAGTTTAGGGGGAAGAAATTGAACCTCACGGATTTGGAGGCATGGATGAGCAAGGCCAATGCACCAGTATTGGGGCACTCATTGAGGTTTTTCAATCTATTGAAAGCAAGAGGAGTGGACATCATTTTGATTTCTGCAAGAAGGGAAGCTCTGAGATCAGCCACCATTGAGAATCTTGTTCAAGTGGGCTACCATGGATGGACCAATCTCATCTTAAGGTCAGAGTCACAGTCCACAATTCACACAATCCTGTCTCTGTTTCTGTGAGTAATGGATTCGTTTGATTGTTTGTTTGGTTTGCAGGAGCCCTGAAGATGAAGAGAAGGAAGTGGAGAAATACAAGTCAGAGGTAAGAAGACGATTGGTGAATGGAGGGTATCGCATTTGGGGGATTGTGGGAGATCAATACAGCAGCATTGAGGGAAGTCCAAGTGGAAGGAGGACATTCAAGCTTCCAAATCCAATGTACTATGTGGCTTGAGCTAGTAAATGGAATTTCGAATTGGTTTTGGATTTGTAAACTTTTTTTTGTTCCTTTTGACTCTCCATGAATGATCTTTGGCAAGGATTGTATCTTGATCTAGAGAGAAAGAGAGAGAGGGATCAGAGAGAGATGTGATGTGATGATTGAGGAATAAGGTGTAATTTGTTTTGGGGTATTGTTTGCTTTTAAAATTTAAACCATGTTGGATCTTTTGATGTGAAGTTTTGGAAGAAAGAAGGTCATTTCCTTTCATTTGTGGAGGATAAAGCCAAACTTTGTGTTTAGTTATTTTCTTCCCCCCTCTCTGAATATCTTGTGCTTTGTGATCTTTAATAAACAATGAAATCTCTCTCCTCTCTCCTCCTCTAACTTATGACTTTTTTTTATTGGAGGTATATACTTAACCAATTGAACTAATTCAAGTTGGCCTCTCTTTCCTTACTTAAGATTCTATTACAACTAGTATTAACGAGGACATGCATATGTGACTAATTTTAGCTCAAGCATAATTAAATTGGCCAGATGAATAAAGTTAATTTGTGGAGTAATTCTAATAAGAAAGTCTTTTTTCTTGCCCTCTAAAACACTTCTCTTTAAAAAAAAAAAAAGCCTCATTTTCTCCTTCTAATAATTGTTTCTAAGTTCTTAGGTTAGATTAGATCTAATCTTTAAGAGATAAAAGATCGATGATCTTATCAAATACTTTGCAAGAGATAGTTATATAATAGAGAGAATCAAGATTAGAGAGAGTAATATAGATTTTTATGAAAAAAAATTCAATACTAGATATGAATTCTACCTCTATTCATGGTCAACCAAGTCGCGTTATTTAAAATGATGTGGAGTTTTTTTTTCTTTTTTTTTTTTTTGAGTTCAACAATATGTAGGGGTGGGGAAGAGATTCAAGCCTATAACTTTTTGGTCTGATTAAGATTATAGTACGAGTTGAACTATGCTTAGATTGGCAAAAGAAGGTAGAGTTCAATGACATTAAATTTTTTTTATAGAGTAGAGTTCATAAATAAGAGAAGGTAGGTATTACTAAAAAGTTTTTCAATTCTTTTCAAGAGAAAGCATGATCTTTTCTTGTTTTCTTGTTGGAGAATGTGCTAAAGAGGAATTTTAACTAATGATACAATTTTTTTTAGTATGTCTCTTAAATCTTAAACATTTATACCTAACAAGTTCATGAAGTTTAAAAATGTTCAATAGGTCCCTTGCTAAACTTCAAAAAGTTGGGTATAATATGTTTACAAATTTTATAATGTAGAATATGAAGTTTGTGACTTGTGTACACTTCCACATACCAAAACAACCCTTAGAAGTTGACGGTGTGTATTCCTAAATTCTATAGAACGATCTTGGTTAAATTATAAGTTTAGCCTCTAAAATTTGAGGTTTATATCTATTTGGTCCCTGAACTTTCAAAAATGTTTAATAGGTTTTGAACTTTCAATTTTGTGTTCTAATAAAATCAATTTTTTTTAAAATTAATTCATATATTAGATATAAATATAAATTTTATGTTTAATGGAACCGTAAAATTTTAATTTTGTATCTAATAGATTTGTAAATTTTAAAAAATTTCTCAAAAACTAAATTTATAATTTTGAAAGTTAAAAGACCAAATAGATAGAAACCTCAAAGTTAGGGTTAAATTTAACATCTTCCACCAATTCCTTCCTACAATACGCATCAATCCGCACCCTCCAGAACCATAATCGCCACAAGAAGAATTGATAAAAAAACAAAGAGAAAATTACCTTTTTGGTCCCTGAGTTTTAAAGATTAAAAATGTACCCTTTTAGTCCCCGAGTTTTGAGAAACAGGTTTGAAAGGTCCCTACGGTTGTTTTTCCGTTTGCTACAGTAACAGAATATTTTTTTTATTAATTTTAATAAAATAAAATAATAATTATAATAAAAAATAAATGAAAATAATATTAAAACAAAAAACCCCACACTCTCTCATCTTTCTCTCCTTTCTCTCTCCTCTCCCTCACCCCCACTCCCCCACATCCACTCCCTCTCTACTGAAGCTCCTCCTCGATGCCGGCGCCAGCGTCTCCTCTCTGCCATCGTCGTCTCCTCTCCGCCATCGTCAGTGCCTAGAGAGAGAAAATGTTCCACACTTGAGAAAATGGGGAAAAAGAGAGAGAGATGGAGGAAAAAAGAGAGGCTTTGAGAAGAAGACAAAGCTTAGAGAAGTTAGAAGGAGAAGGAGAAGATTCAAATCTAAGCGATGACGATGGCGGAGAGGAGACGCCGGTGCCGGAGAGGAGCTTCGGTAGAGAGGGAGTGGAGGTGGGGGCATGGGGATGGGGGTGAGGGAGAGGAGAGAGAAAGGAGAGAAGAGAGAGAGTGGGTTTTTGTTTTAATATTATTTTTATTATAATTATTATTTTATTTTATTAAAATTAATAAAAAAATTATTCCATTATTGTAGCAAACGGAAAAATAACCATAGGACATTTTAAACTTATTTCTCAAACTCGGGACTAAAAGGGTAGTTTTAAAAACTCAGGGACCAAACACACCTAATTTTAAAAACTCGAGGACCAAAAAGATAATTTTTCCAAAAACAAAAAGCCCTATTTCGAAAGGGGAAATTGAAAGAAATGGCGGGCAAGGTTGCGACTGAAAGAGTTGCAGTTGCAGTAGCTGCGGAAGAAGGCTGGGAGATAGAACAGACAACCAGCATCTGCACAAACTTGACAGGAAATGGACGTTTTGGTTTGAAAACCATTCCAAGCCCCCAATCAAGGTGCTCACTCGATTACTTGCTCGAAATCTCTGCAACTACAATTCAGATTTTTCCCCTTAAAGTTTCTTCCTTCCCTTTTCTCATAGAAGAAAAGTCTGAATCGTTCTTCATTCGCACATTCTTTTTGCTGCTTATGTGATTGGATGGATAGTCAAGCCATTCAACTTGCCTGCGATTGCCTAGTAGAAAGACCAATCTTGACGGGATATGGGCTGGTTTTGCCAATATGTTTGTTTCTAACTTTTATGCCTTGAGCTTTTATTAACAAGTTAATGGCATTGATTGTGGATCGATTGGATGAGATGAATGAGGTCTTTGGGGTGTGGTTGTAGCTGTGAGACAAATGCAGGATGTACATGCATTATGGACGGAGACGGCAATGGGTGACGTTCTCAGGCCTTCAATATTCTATCAGTTGATTGAAAGCATCGATAGATAAAGTTTACTTAATTTATCCCCTGCAGCACAAGATATAGAGTATGCAAATTCGCCTCATTCGTTTTCCTTTGTCTTGAGTTATTTCTGAATTGCTGAAGTTTATGTGCTTTTGTGATCAAGATGGCAGTTACCATGTAAAACTATAAATTTTTCTTCACGTTCTTTCCTGCAATTAGATTCTATGAGATCCTGTTTAGGAGGTTAGCTAGCAACTATCCTATGGCACACACTGGAGTTATTGTGTTGATCCTTTTGGCTGGACTTTTCAGGAAATATTCAAGGGAAAGATATTGGCTCCTTGTTACGTTTAACTTGCTGTTACTGGTCTTTTGTACTCAATTACCTAACTGGCTGGAGGGAGTGCAGGTTGAACCAGCAGGTCATCAGTTTACTAAATGATTTAGAAGCCACAAATTTAGCGGCATTGTGTATGACATATTCGTCTACAGGTTCTTTTTAAATTGTACACTCTTCTTGAACTAGTTGCTCTCTTAGTTGATTATGGATCCATATCATATTTTTTATCTCAACTTTTTTGGTACTGATTCTGTTCAGAATTATACACACTGCTTGGATCAGTTGCTGAATCAATTTCTTGTGGCAATCTTTCCTTTTGCCAGCTTGGATTTTGCATGTCTGCAATTTTTTTGGCTGTTGCAGAATGATTGAAGGTAGGCGAGAAAGAGATCAGCAAAAGGTCTTCATTGTTTGTCAGCGCTGCCAGCAATGGAAGTGAAATGAATGCAAATTGGACGTGCCATGGTTTATAAAGATGGATGCTCTCTCTACGTTTCTTTGAGTGGATAAACTCGGTACATTTTCTAAGCCGTTGAATCTCGAATTGTTCTAAAAGAAAAAACCATGATAGATTCATCATATTGTTTAACATTCTAGATCTTCAATCATCATCCTCTGATTCTTCTTAAAAACGACCAGTGACAGTTTTATATACAAGGATGGAAATATTGCTGCCAAACCGAAGAATATGTAAACATAAAGAGGGCAGAAGCTAAAGAGAAAGTTCTCCTTCTCTTTGATAGATATACAAATGATCATACATTTGCGGAAGCTCAGGCAGATCTATGATTTATAAAGGACATCCATTGTGATCACAGAAACAGACTGATCAGATCAAGCAAGGAATCCTAACCTTTCTCCATTCTTCTTGGCTAACCTAATCAACCCCTGCCTTTGCTTTGCATCAGCTCCTATAGATTTGCAGAACTCAGTAATGATCTGTCCAAAACGAAAACTTCAGCACAAATTTCTCACTAAACCCATAAGGAGAATTCAAGTGAAGGAGGCTAACAAATTACCTGCGAGTGCAGGGCAATGGCCTTGCCTCTCAACTGATTGAAACGTTTCTTTCCAATAATATTTCGAGCAAGAACAACAACAGGCGCAAATAGACCTTTCCCTTCATTAACATTCTTCATCATCGGCCGGAATCTCACAGGCTTTGCAACTCGAACCACTTCCGGGACCGACTTGATCAGCATCCCGCTGTTTTCGCCACAAATCGAAGTCCCCCAGCCTCCATGAAAGGAGGAGGAAAGAGGCTTGTGAAGTCCAGTAGCAGAAATTGAAGTTGCCATGAAAATGGTGGAAGGTTCTTCAGAGAGCAGCTCTTCTGGGTATCTTCAGTGACAGGTGAAGGGTCTTTACCAGCATGCTGGAACTTGTAATGGAAGCATTGATGATGGGTTTTGTATGCTCTGTGAAAAGGGATATTTTTGTGCAATTTGTGAGAGAGATTGGATGGAGTTGAGAGAGAGAGACAGAGAGTTGAGGAGTCATGTTTTGAGCCACACAAACTGGTGGCTTGGATTTTGGTTTAGAATTACTTATGGTCCCTATTGGTTTGGAAAATTATCAGAATCCAGACTTCAATTGGCCCTTTTTCCTGATTGCTTCCATCTGTCTTACCTTTTATCAGCCGATTTCATCACAGCACAGGCGGCATCTTCCTGGCCGCTTAATAAAGGTTATTTTCCGAGGTTTTATTTGGAAATTTTTTGATGGAATCATCGAGATAAATTTTGAAAACTATTTATATGTATTTCTTTTAAATAGAAAAGCTTATATTCTAGTCCTGAGGATTGTTGGGAGAAAAATATGTATAATGACCTCCACAACTAAGGGCAATCCAACATGACAAAAATAATATATCTTCCCTTTCACCGGGGAAGTAGACTAGGTTAAATAATAAAAGAGTAGGGAAAGAAAAAAAAACGTTGGAGATATATTGGTTCGTCCCAAAACTAGGGACTACGTATCATCTTCTGCAATTGCATGTTCTACTATAATGCAGAGATTACAAATGGCTCTCACCTCACGCTATAGATCACCCCAAGAAGCCACAACGATGATTACCTTGACTTCTAAGTATCACAACAATGATTGCTTAGGATATATAATGAATAAACCCTAAAAACTAGGAATGGCTATTGACAAGTTTTATAGCTCTTTTCTCTTACAATGGCTGCACACAAGTTTTTCACCTCACTCATAAAAGAAAAACCTAGCGAAGTAACAATTTTTTTTAAAAATAGAAATCGAGACAACATTGCGATGCTACGAACATTAGTGTCAAAACAAGTGTGCACACACGTTTTTTTGGGGTTGCGCATCTCAACGCTACGGGTATTACAATGGGTTTCCTTTCTGTTATGCTCTCCATAGCATCTCAACGCTCTCCTCGGGTTCTATGTTCTTGCAACGTCAATTTGGCTCCACAAACCCAACAATATCATAATGTTTGTGTGATATATACATTTAAAGACATAGATTCAAAATATTGACATGAAAATAACTCAATTGTCAAGACATTAGTAACTTCTTTTATGCGTTCAGTTGATTGAATTGTTATATATAGAGAAGAAAAATCAAAATCTAGCAAAAAAAAAAAAAACGGAAAATGTTGTCTTAGAAGATGATGATGATGATAACAACAACAATAAAAATTTGAGTGGCCACTGAAAATCTTAAAAAGGAAGAAAGAAATAAGATATTAGTAAGTTTAGAAGCTATTAAGTGGTAAAAATAAGACGACAATAATAATATAAATAGAAAAAGTTAATAACGCAAAAAATGATATGCTTGCACAATTTTGGAGTGCATGAGAATGAGTTTAAGATGTTGTAAGAATGAATGGTCTAGTGTTTAGAATGGAGTGGTGATGAAAGGATATAAGAATGCACTAAATGGGTAGCTTGTGTATATGATGGCTAGAATGAAATGTTTGTGTTTAAATTGGTTAATGATGAAATCCAATCTTATAGATCCATGTCCATATACCAACAACTTAAGTTTTACACATGTTGACTTGGACATCTACACTTTCCACTAGAACTAGACTAAACATATTTACCTAACCAAAAACCGACATTCTTACCACAATGTTTTATATCAATTTCACAATTCTCTCGCAAAGTAAACTTCTCTTTTCAAGAATTTTACTCAATTAATGATACTTAATAGTGAACTAGTCTTCTTTTACAAAAGAGAATTCTCACTAGCCATTTGAGATAGAAAAATGACATTTCTCATGAGTATTGAAGTTTTACTACTATTCTTCTCTTCTTATTTTTTGATCATTGAAGCTATGAAAAATACCACATTCGTGCAAGTTGAATCTTGACCAAATTTGCATAGCACCCTTTGACTTCAGTTGAAACTTCATTTGAGCCTCTTTTATCGAGCAAATGCAATTCTTCGATCAAGTAAGATAGACAAATATTTTTCTTTTTCATTAAGGCAACTAGCCTTTTCATGTGAACCTGTTTTGTCAAGTTGCTATATTCAAGTATAATTCTCTTTTGTCTCGTTGATCTCAAACAATAATGTTTAGAAAGACTTAAAAACTCAACAACAAACAAACAAATAAATAAAAATTACAACGAATTTAAACACAAGTTCTCTATGAGAATTGAGAATGGAAAAAATTAAGTAAAACTTTTTTGTTCTAATAGATGCTAAGCTCTAAGCCTTCACGCAAGTAGAAATAAAAATACCAAACTTGTGGTCATGGTAAAAAAGCTCTTCCATGTATCTAGCAACAGCATTACCTTATTTCTAAAGTTACTCCATTAATATCATAGAGATTTAAACATTTCATCTAGTTGTAATATCCTAAATTCAATCACTTCATTTTAATCTGGTGTATCCTATCGAAGAAGAAAACTTTGGGAACTTCAGCCATCTTCGACGAAATCGTGCAAATCCAGGGATTTTAATTCGAAATCGGATTCTCTTGATCTTCCTGCTCAAACTACGACATTTCTGTTTGATGCGTTTAGTTCTTCTGGCTACCAATTTCCTCATATACATAATGCCTGCATCTGCACGAAATTAAGCTATGAGATAAATAGTTGGTTTAATCATGAATCACCAGGCTTAGGTTATTCTCTTTTGTAATATCATATGCTGCAAAACTTCTTTGACTAGACTGCAGATATTGAAATCCTTTCAAAACTCACTCAAGATTAGAGTGAAAGTCAATCGAGGTCAATTAGAATAGAGATCAGAGACTCTGACACTGACGGGGCTGGGAGAGGGGGTGGGGGGTGGTTCGTTTTGCATCAGCTTTCCTCACTAACTCAAGATCAAGTTAAAACTCATCCAGACGGAAAAAACGAGAGTAACTAGGCAGTTCACATTTCTATTATATTTGCTAAGAGCATACCTTGACCCTTGTTGAGTAGAGCATCATCTGAACTTTTCTGATGTAGGATCTAGAAGTTTAGGAACAGAAACTTAATCATATAACATATAGACATTTGTTATGAGAAACATCATCAATTTTTTGTTTTAGAGAAATCTCTTCTTCCAAATATCACTGATTATACTTGAACTAACCTCAGCAAGCCCTTCTAACCGCTTTCTCATCCTTCTCTGGATAAAACCTCTGGTTGTCTGTGTGGAAAGTTCACCAAAGATGCTATTAAACATTGCCTTATTAGAAGACAGGTTTTGGATAAAAAGAACAATCATAATACCTTTACATGGTACTTTACATATGCATTAAAGTTCAGCAAACTCCACACTGTCTTGTCAAGTCTTTTACCTTCAACGTGGTGCAGAGAAACATCTGTTGACACATTATGTGAACACACAGTTTGAGAGGATTGAAAAGTTTCTAGCTTCCTAATACAAATCTAACAAGTTGAATTAAGTGAACAAATATAATATCTGTTGTTACTACGAGAAATCTTCTACTTTAACACGACTGATGTTGGATTATACTTGAAAGAAGACTCCCAATAAATTCTTTATTACAAGACTACATTTATAGACATGTATATCGTACCAAAGGTGACGAATCCTCCATTGGTGCTCAGTTCTTCTAAAGGTTCGCCTCTCAGTTCGGGAGGGGGTATGGGTGACCAACAGCAGGGAGGTGCTTTTGACCATTTTTCAGAGCTTCCCACATCCATAAGTTCCTATTTTGACTACAACAGTTGCCTTATCCAAATAAATTCATATAGCCTTCAAAATAATAAGAAAAGATCCTAGCATTGCTATTTCAGCAACATACCCGAAAGAAAGCTGTTGCAATGATCACATCTGTATTTTCTCTGAAACGAATTGGGAAGACTATGAGAATCTTCTGGGGCTGAATGCAAGAAATTTGTCTATTTAGAGAATGTAGAAATGAATCAAGAGTGGAACTTAAATGTCAGATGTCTTGCTCCTCCTCAAAATTTGAAATAACCCCAACCAAATTTCTCGGTTTTTCTCTGTAAGCTAGTATTCATCTGTTTGTTTGGAAGGGGTTTATAAAGAACTGGGATATTGAAGTGAGTCAAAATGCTCCCACTGGGAACTCAGTTAAGATGTCCTCAACTTTAGAGTTTCTGATTAAATGAAACAAAATAAATTCTCGACTTGCCTGCTTGATGACAAAGAATGGTTCCCTTGGATGATATACAAGTTTGATGGGTCTGGACGTTCCTTTAAATAGAGTCGGTGAATTAACATTTCTCAACATTTCTTTCAGCTGAGAACTTAGGATCACTGCTTGGACAGCAGCAATCTCTGTAATTATTCTTTCTGACTCTGCAAAAAGAACATTCACATCAAAGAACTATTTAGGAGCTGTTTGGGGCGTGTGTTATAATAATTTGGGTCATAATTGTCTGTGGAATACTCTGTACCCCAAACACAGACTATTATAACTCAGACTAAATAACTCTGCATCCTAAACACATATTATATAACTCTCCAGATTATTATTTATAACTCACAGACTATTATAACCCACTCAGTGCCCCAAACAACCCCTAATGTTTTGAAGAAAAGCATTTCAATCTTATACTATAGTTATTGTGATTCTTGCGCCATAGCAGGACAAGTAAGAGGCTAAACTCAACCTTCTAGTCATCTAGAGATCGTTGTGTAGTAAAAATGATATGTTTTCTGAAACTATGCAGCAACTACCCTTATTTTCATCAATTAGTTTTCTATTTGATGAAGCTGTTCAAGTGTGAAAACCACAAGCGAGTAATCATACCTTCCCCAGTCAAAATTTTTGCAAAGTCGATTCTTAGAGTAAGTTGGTATCCTTCTTTTGCAGGTTCAATGATCTCAACAGCATGAGAGCAAATTTGTTTCACCATCTCGACAGTGTACGACGAGAGCCCATCAGATAAAAGAACCCCTTGCGACAACAAGGGAGTAGCAATCGACAAGTAAACATGCCGTTGATCTGATACAGAAGACTGCCAAACAATCAGCAAGCCATTAGGACATTATTTCAAATGTTAAACAAGCATAATCCCAGATAAATGAGAATAATTGTACCTGGATATGGTACTGAACAGAACCAAATTCATGCAAGTGATGCTCAATTTCTGTGGGCTTTTCTAAACTGTAATCATAACCCAAAAGCCTTCAAAAGAGCTATTTTCCAGCACAATCATATACAAATTTAATGCCTAAAACTTTCTCCAAGTTTCAACCAAACCAAACTCAAAATTTATCTCTCAAGGAGTCTATGGATTACAAAGATTTTCAGCATATACTGATGGTCATCTGTTTACCTAAAATGAAGAACACATGAAATTGTTTCTCACCTGTACAGTTTAAGGAGGATTTCCTTCAAAGCTGGTGAAGCTCTCTGAAAGCAGGCCATCCTCACAAGAACAAACAGCCCTCTGTAACTCTCTTTCTTTCATACTAAATGAAAAGAAAGAACTCCAATACATATGCAGTGTAAGATTTGCCCTCTCCTTTTTGCTTGAGATTATGACATTATGAGTAAATTCTACGCTCCACATCCACTCAAAGTTTGGTAACAATAGAAGCAACCTACCCATTACCATATCTCTCTCTCTCTCTCACTTTCAATTTGTCAGTGACTTATCTATAAAGCAATTTTAGGAATTACCCATTTGATGATCTCCTCTTCCTGATGAACCCTTTGTTTGGTGGCGCTGATTGAAGTTGATTTGCCGCTCATCTGCGAGCCCCATTTCGACTTTTTTGTGGGTGTTGCTTCGATTTCATGCCATTGTTTTCATATGCGTAAGTTTGCAAATTCCATCAGAGCAACAATCTTTTAGCTCCTCCTTCTCGATCTCAGCCTAAATAAAAGGAGGATGCAATAATTGATTTCTTCCATGAGAAATCGGTCCGCACTTTACCCTCCATTTTTTGACTTGGCGCTTCTGGATGGAATTCGAGCAAATCCCACTTCAAGTTTAGGTTTATGCAGAAAGCAAGCCAAAATTTCTTGACGTAACATTAGTTGAGTGATGTGAAGGTGAAGGGTTTACCTTGCAGAACCCAGAGGCCAGAACCTGGCGCTAAAATCTGATTCGATGGATGTATTTTTAAAAAAAAAATTAATTTTGGGTTTGCTTTGTTCAATTTTTTTAAAAAAATTATTATTATTATTATTTTTAATTTTTAATTTTTAATTAATTAATTAATTTTTAATAGAATATTGCTGATCGATTATATGAATCTAATTTTGCATTGTCCAGTGGTTTAAATTCATAGGATTTATCTGTGACATTTGTGAATTTGGTTGCATTCTCCCTCCTTTAAGATTAAGACTCTAAAAATTTCTTACTCATAGGTTGAGTTTGGTTTGGTTGGTGATTAAAACAGCAATTCGAAAACAATGAATTTAGTGGAAAACAAGAGTTATTTTCTAGTGTATCATTGTTTAGAAGATGTGTGTGGTTGTAGTTTAAGGCTTCGTTTAGAATTGTTGTAGCTTTTAAAACAATTGCTAGCAATTATACTTCTAGGAAAATTAGCTGTGCATATTAAGGGGCATTTGGAGCACCGTGTTAGATTTGGATGGTTTTGGAATCCAACACGGTGGTTTTGAAATTCCAACACGCGCATTCTCACATTTTCTTCTCTCTCTCCTCTCTCATTCTCACGTTAAAAAAACTATCAAGTCATTTTTTAAACTAGTGCGTTGCACGTATTCGTAACATTAAATATGAAATATACATATAAAAGTTGATCGAATGTAGGATCTTATACATATAGAAAATGAAGAATTACACTTCATTATTATTATTTATTTTGGTTAGCATCATTTGATTACCCATTTAATTTCAAACTTTAATTTAAACATATATATATATATATATATATATATATATATATATATATATATATATAAATTTTGATTTGCATCATTTGATTACACACTTAATTTCAAACTTCAATTTAAACCAAAATATTATTTTTCTATTTTTTTTTTAAATTTGCATGATCTAATAATTGAAAAAAATATTTTTTTGCAATGAACTTTTCGAATTCAAGATAATTATTAATTAGATAGTTGATAAGCCTTAGAATTAATGTTTATTTAACTCTCAATTACTTAAAATATTCTTGTTTTGTCTGAAGATCATTTGAAAATAGTTGAAAGTTGCTTAAAAATAAGAAAGAAATAAGAATGAAGGCAGTTAGTGTAAGAATCTTACAAACTAAACTTGTGTGCAAGAACTATAAAAATTGCAGAACAAAAATTGCAAGATGAGGTTGCAATTTTGGAGCAGCAAAAAATTCAAAAAAGGAAAGAAATCTGCATACAGAAATTTCCTATTACTGCACGATTTTGGGGGTTTTTGAGAACGAATTTTGGGCATTATTCAACCCTAATGAAAGCCTATAAAATGAGAGAAGATGAGTGAAAAAGAATATCGATTTTTGGAGGACGTTTTTGGAGTTTTTGCTCGTGGTTTCTACCTAGTTTTTCTTCCTCTGTTTTTTGTCAAGTCCAGTTTTTTTTTTCCTGTTTACCGAAGATTGCTGCAAGTGTTTAGTTTTGTTTTTCCTTCGATTTATCCAATACGATTCAAGTGAAAACTTGGGTTGTTAAGACTCAATCTCTTCGTAGAAATAGTTGAGGGATTGAATCGATTGGAGAAGAAGTGAAGATTTATTGAATGTTGTTGGAATTCCTTTGTTTCAATTTAGTTTCTGTTTTAATATAGTTGAGTGATATTATTTTCAAGCTTTGTCTAATGCACTTGATATTATCATTGGATCCAATTTATATGAGAGGAATTCAATTTACTTATGCTGAAAGTTTATGATTCATGATGTTTTTCTGAGTTTTGTTTCAGATTTTTGTTGAACATTTAAGTATCTGAAGTTGTTATTTTAGTGGGTTTATTCAGTAATAAAGAAAAGTAGTAGCTACTGCTTGCTTGTTTCAATTTCTCAACTCTATTTTTTATGGCAAGTTTTCTTAATTTCTTTTAAATTTTGGTGGCAATTAGGTTTGTAAGTAAGCCCATTAGCTTGAATTTTAATTCTAAAATTTGTTGTAGGATTTTTATTTTTAATATGAGCAACTTCTTAGGGGGTTCAAAGATGTGAGTGAATTTCCTAAGAATTAATTGTAGCCAAAATTTCAACAAAAATCAAGCCTACATTTCAATTGTTTGCTTATGTTGAATAAAATTCCGTTGAGTTCCTAGATTGATCAATTAGGGTAGCAACTCAAGCTTAAATCTAATATTGACAGGGGTTAGTGATAAGCTGATTTTGCACAAATGATGGAGACAAGAGTTTAGACATAAGTCAATTCTTTACCCTAAATATAGAGATTAAAGACTCCAAAACCCATAAAATTGTTGAGCCAAATTATCTAAGATAGAGGGACTATAGACATATAAATCTGTCACAACCCGCCCCAAATTACTCTACCAAACCTAGGATAAGCTGTGGCGACAGTAGACCCCATATGTGTGCAATGGAATCTATTGCCAAGTCTTTATCTCTTATCTCATTTGTCTAACTTTATCTATAGATATCTCATAAATAATGTAGTCAAGATTTCTTTCAACTTACAATAAATGATATGCAATGACTTGAAAAGACTGGTGGCAGATTCTGATTAGCTAACTCTGGTTGAAAATCAAGAGCAACCTGGTGAAAAAATTAAAAACAAAAGAATGAGCTAAAAAGCCCAGTGAGTGGTAAGTCAATAAGAAAAATTAACTTTTAGGAAAATCTCTTTACATGGCAAACATAATTCAAACTCTATAAAAAAAAATGTAAGTCATGAAATTTTTTTAACTTCTCAAGATCATGAAAATAGAGTGAAATTTGTAACAAGGTCACTGTTATGAAATCTCTTAGAAACATAAGCTGCACAAACCGAGATTTCAACTCTTGGAAACAACAACTCTTTAAACAATAACTCTTGATACATAAATACGGGCTAATAAAAACGTGTATAAAGAAATCTCATAATTTCAACTCTTGAAATATAAGCATAAGTTCTAATCACCAAATTTGTACCAAAAACTCTATCATACTGGCATAGAGTAATCCCCATACGCACAGCAGAACAATCTTTATCATACGTGCACGCAGAGTAACTTTATCATCTGTAATGCTTCAGGACCAGGATTTGGACTAGGATTCGGAATCCGAATTAGGCACGTAATGGCCCCGACATTCCCCTGCATCCCCTACGACTTGAGCACACGGGTATATACTATGGAAACACATTCTCATAGCATATGGGTAATCACCATGGATACAAAAATCCAGTGGTTTAAAAATCTACTTTTAACATAAAATTCTTAATTCTCAAACTATTTCTTAAAATCGTGTTCTCTTGCTCTAAACAACTTTTCATAAACTTGAGAGATTTCTGAAATAACATCAAACATTTATAATTCCTCAAATGATCATCAAATCTCTCACAGAACATTTCCAAAATCGTTCTTTCTCCAAAACCACATTTTATAAACATTAAAACTCTTCTAATTTCTCAAATAATCATGAAATATCTCAAGTACTTGATATGATAATATGTACTTTTACCAATTGGCTAAAATCCAGAAAGTTCTATAAATTCACCTTTTTATAAGCTCAGCTAAAATTTCATATAAACATAAATCTCTTCAAATTCAAATATGCCAAATCATAAATTCAACTTAGTGAACATAGGTTACTTTCTTATCAAATTAGTAAATCATCAATTTCAATAATAAACGATTTACAAAATACACGCAATTTCCTCCAAATTATCAAAATCTTCAATAACTAAATCATTTGCATTAATATAAATTGACTTGATTTCAAATCTCACAAAAATCTCATCAATTACTAAAATAATTGAAATATTTTATAAAATAATCACTCACAGAAATATCAACGTCGGCTCTTCAGATCATATGCTAGTCCAATTTTTGTCCAATATGAAATTTCCAATAACCATACCATAGATTATGAATTATTTCCAAGAGAAATAAACATAAATTTCGTATTAATCAATTAAATTAATTTCCAATTTCTTTCTCTTTCATCTTAATCCAAATTCTCAAATAATACTTTCTCTCTCATACCAATAATGTAGACAACGTTTTTGTCTTTTCTCCAATTTAATACTATTTTCTTCTCTCATCTCATAAACTCATCATTTTCTTAATAGAAATCACATTTTATGTCCCAAATTTTCATTTCCCATGTGACTAGCCTTCAAACAACATTAATCTCTCTTCATTAATTCCTATAAGTACTCTCTTTGTACTTTTTAATAATAAAATACATTATCCCTTTCATTCCATTCTACCCGTCCACGTGAAAGACAATGTTGTGTTTTTTTTTTCTTTTTTCTTTTTAACCTTTCACTATTCACTTTCTTCCTCCTTCCTCCATCCATAGAACTTCTTTTATTCACTTCCTTCATTCTTCCATTCTAGCTCCCTTTGTTTCTTTCCTTCCATAATTTCATACTTATCCAATGTTAAAAAAAAAAACAAGAAGCCTAAAAGAAAAGTAGCTTACCAATTAGTGTTTTTGACCTTCCAATTCCTAATATCCTCTTTTTCCTTGCTCTTCATCCCATTCTAAGTCATTCTTATGTAAATCCACTACTAACAAAGTCCATGAAAATTTTCCGAACAAAAGGAATCAAAATCTCACCTTAAAAAGTGTCAAATTTTTCCATATGTTTTTAATCCAAAGAAGAAATAACTTACCCGGTTGAAATTTCTTTATATAAACTCATTTTCTCCATTTTTTATGTTACCATGGCCTTCCCAACAACTACCCATCTTCTTCTCCCTCATTCTCTCTTTCTTCATTTTTTCCCCTTCTCTCCCTTATTTTCGTTGACCTCCCCTTCTTTTTCTTCTTTTTTTTTTTAATTCATTTTTAAAACAACAAACTTCCCACATAAGCTTCTTGGTTTTCCTATACCTTCTCTTTCTTTTTCTTTTTTTTTTAATAAAAAAATAACAACTTGTGTGTGGCTTCCAAGAAGCCACACCATTACTTCCATTTTTTTTAAAAAAAAAACCCTTTTTCCAAACATAAACAAAATTAAATTCCCTTTCCCTACTTTTCCAAATTGCTTCTTTTCTAAAATAATAAAAACTTTCTCTTTTTAATTTCTCAAAATAATACAAGTTGTATTCAATTTTCAATTTTCCAAATTCCTTATATTTCTATTTTTGTTCCAAACACTATTCTCCTTCAAAAATTTCAAAATCAAGTAACTCATATGTCAAATGCATATACCCAATTGCTAGAAAACGCAAATTGGGTCTTACAAAGTCACTCACTTAGCCTCCTAAAAACCTAATTACAAGGTGAATAAGAGTAGCAATTTTGATTTACAATTGAATGTATAATAGGTTGGAATTGCAATTTTGGTTTGCAATTACAACTTAGGGCAATGACATTTTTGAGCCCCTCCTTTCTCTAAGAATTTATTTTGCAATGTTCATTTCTTTTATCAAGTATGTTTAGTTGCTATTCAATTTTGCAATTTTCGATTATGTAATTCAATTATGCAATCTTTGTCACTTTAACTTGCAATTAGATTATGCAATTATTTTGTTTTTACCAAACACACCAATGCCAACCTTGTTTTTGAAATTTTAGTTTTCAAGGTTGCAATTCTCCTTACATTTTTCTTACCAATAATTTTTGTTACACCGTTCCCTGTGGGATCGATACTCAGGAATACTCCTATTTTAATATTTGCATCGACAGTGTGCACTTGCACTTAGGTTAAACGTATTTATTTACTTTTCTTCACCCAAAGTTCACTCGATCAATAGTAGTTCTCAATTTTAGAACTCTTTGAATTTATGAAAGAAATGTAGAGGGGATCTATTGGTCAATTTGTTTTTGTTTACAAAAGTTCACTGAATCGAGAATATCTATTAATAAATTAACTTAAACAAAAATATTGTTTTTTATATCAAACTTTAAAAATAATAAATTAAGAAATATTGAGTTTATTTTTTATCATAAAATTGCAAGATAGAGAATCTCCCATGAAATAAAATAATTTTTAGAATCTGAATTTTAATTGTTACCAAAATGTTGGAAATTGCAATGACATTATTATATTTGAATATAATACAATTACATAAATATGAAAAAAAAAAATGCAAAGCTGTGATCAGACTTTCATAAATCCTAACCTAGTAAACTCCTATTTATCGAAAAAAATAAAAATAAAAAGAAACGACAAAAAATAAAAATAAAGAAGAAAATAATACACTTACATCAAATTGTCTATTGTTTTGTAATTCTACTTGTACCTTAACGAACCAGAGTTGCAATTATTTTCTTCTCCACCCTCTTTAATGAACCAAAGTTGTAATTGTTTTCTTCTACACCCCTCTTCAAGACTCTCTTCAAGGATCAGTAGATAAATTGATGTGTATTTACAAGTTTGAAAAGAGAAAAATGAAAATTACAAAAACAGTAATTTACATTAAATCAATCTCCTTACCATTTTTAAAAAAAAAAAAAAAAAGTACATAAGTGGTGAATTACAATAATCACTCTCTTTCTCTACCATTTGAAAAATAACCTACAAAAACACATAAAAAATAGTAAATTATATTAAATCTCTCTATCTAACATTTGCAAAAACAATTGGAGGGAATTCACTTGCTGACCTCTAACATCCTAATGAAGTCTCTTCAATAATAAATTGTTTGAACCTTGAGAATTGAAAAATTGGATATGAATGTTCTGGTTTATTGTAAAGAAAGATTAGGCTTATATAAGCATATAACTATAAAAAATGAAATGGGGGAAATCAAAATCTCTCTCTTACATGGTTTTTGGAATCATTTAGAAGATATGAAAGAATAAAATTGCGGATCGCACTATATATAGACAATATATGGCGTTTAATTTATTCAAATATGCAGATATTATATGGTCGATTTGAATAGATTCGTGATATTAATTGATTTGTCTACGTAATATCATATTTTCCTTTTTTATTTGTTGAATAAATCGTGATGTATTTTTTAGAGATGGGTGGAGATTATTTTGTTAATCACCCTTTAGAATCACCCTTTAATATATGGGTAAGATATGAGTGGAGTTTTCAAAACATTTAACTCAAATTTTATGTGATACAATTTTTTTAAATTTTTTTGTTAACACACCCTTTATTAATCAATTTATGTATAAAAATTTAATATTTTATTTTATTTATTTTTTTAATAAACCGTGATATGTGTAGTTTTATCTTATCTTATAATCTTTATTTTAATATTTTAAATATGAATTTTTAAAAAAAAAACAATCTAATTAGAGATATGTAGAGATTAGTTTTAAATATTAATTTATTAAAAACAATCTTATCTTTTAATCTTTATTTTAAATATGAATTTAAGAAGTTTTAAATGTTAATTTATGAATATTTATTTAAAAATTAGAGATCCGTAGAGATTTTAGAACCTTTATTCAAATTGAGACAGTACTGAAAATCTTTCAATTAAGAAGGACATAATGGAAAGTCATTAAGAAGGGGCAAAAATGGAAATCAAAAGTTTTTCTCCTCAAGTGCCATTTATATAGTATAGATAACTCAAAAAACTATCAAGTCATTTTTTAAATAACTCATGGGTCCACAATTGAAAACTTCATTTTTTACATTTGAATAAATTAAGAGATTTAAAATGATTTTAATTAAGAAATAACTTATGCTTCAAGGAAAACTCAATTTTATTTTACAATTTGACACCTCACATAGCTGTCACTTTAAACACTTATCCAATTTAAATATCATCTATCTATGATGTAAATTATAAAAAATAAATTGTATATATAATAACCCAAAGTTCATAGTTATATTTATAACTTTTAAAAAATAAATGATATCATTCAGTCAATTTTTTTTTATACTTCAAGAAAAACTCAATTTTATTTCATAATTTAACACCTAACTTACCTGTCACTTTAAACATTTATCCATTCTAAATATCATATATGATGTAAATTATAAAAAAGAAATTATATATATTAAACTTATGCTAAATAATTTTGATGTAAAAAGAAGTAAAAAAGAATATAATAAATATATAAAAGATAGTTTCAAAAAAAAAAAAAAAAAGAAAGACCGCACCCTAAACACTAACCAAAGATTGCCACTAGAAAATAAGGAAAGGGAGAAAAAAAGGACCAAAGTAGCAAAGGACAAAAAACAAAAATTGCACAGTCTCGGGGTTTAGAACACTACACTCCAAATACTGTTTTATGATTTTCAAACTTCAAAACACTGCATCCCAAACATTATTTTCTGATTCCCAGGCTTTCAAACCCTCAACAAACCTCCCAAGGTTTTGATTCTAAGGGTTCTAATCACGAAACGGTGCTCCAAATGTCCCCTTAGTATTTAGTAAATTTCAATTTTAACCATAGAAAAGCATATCACAAGGTTTAATAAATTCAAACGAAATTGTTGTGGTTTAACTATAATGGCCAAAGTAGACACATATTAATTTAATTATTTTTATATTGATATTTAATATCAAATTTATTATAAGATCTCACTTTTCTTGTCAAAGTGAGTATAACTCAACAATAATTGACATGCACTCTTAACCAAGAGGTTAGATGTTCAAATTTCCTACCCCTAAATGTTGTTGAATTTAAAAAAAAAAAATTAACTTTTCTTTTTTGAGTTCAACAAATGTGGCGCTGGAGATTCGAATCTTCAACTATGAGAGAAGGAAGTGGTATCTTAACCATGGAGACTTATGTTGGCTTGTAACTTTTTGTTTTTAGTGACGTTCAACAACATATGAGAGTAGAGGAATCGAACTCACCTCTTTATCAAAGGTATATGCCTTAATTAATTGAGCTACACTTAATTAGGTTGGCATGTTGCCTTGTAATTTTTCTTTTTTTAGAGTTCTTGTAACTTCTTACTTAAAATGTTATGATAAAAGAAAAGTAACAATAAATAAGAAATAAAGATGGTTACTTTTGTGATTAAGAAAAAAAAAGGTTGCTTAAGCATAATTTCATATATTTTTCTTTGATGATTTTTCTAAAGAAAATCAATATTAAATTTAATACAATTTTTAAAATTATAATATATATATATATATATATATATATATATATATATATATATATATATATATATATATATATATATATATTCTTTTGAGGATATTACATTACATAATTATGCAGATGAGGATTCAACCTTTATATTTATATAAAAATCACATTCTTTCAAAAAAACAAAAACAAAAAAAACAAAAAAAAAAAAAAAGAAAGGAAAAAACTTTTAGAAAAAAAAGATTACCAATATCTTAATCGTTGAGTTCTATTCACATTGAGTCGTTGATAATGTTTATTATTATTATTTTTATTTTTAAATGGTAACCAAGTCGACAAATAGGTGTGTAGGTGGATTACATTTAAATTTTGATTATAGGAGGTTCATTTACTTTAATTGCTTAGCTCAATTTTATGCCCAAATTGTTTTCTAATAAACTTTTTAGGTTAAAATACCATTTTGGTCTCCGTACTTTCAAATGTCTAATTTTAGTCCCTGTACTTTCAATAAAGCTTAAATTGGTCTCTATTGTTAGTTTATTGTTAACTTTTCTTTAAAAGAATTAGTCTCTATTAACTTTTCCTCTATAAATTTTAGAAATATGTTTACATTGTGTCTTTTTTTGTATTAAAATTATTATTAAATGAATTTCAAACTTATCACAGAGATCAATTTTAAGATTTATTGAAAGTGCAAAGATCAAAATTAGACGTTTGAAAGCACAGAGACCAAAATGAAAATAATCCAAAGTACATGGACCAAAATAATATTTTAACCAACTTTTTAATATGAAATATCTAGATATCATTTGATAACTTTTGGTTTTTCCGTTTTTAAAAACCATACATGTTTGATAATTATTTTTTAAAAAGTTAGAGAGACAAGAGATGTGTTAGAGAGCAAAAACTATGTGGATATATGAATATAAAACTTTAGAGATAGTGATATTGTTTTTAGAGAAAAGTTAAAAAAAGTAGATTTAGAGAGAAAATAAAAATATTTAGAAAGAGATATGTTAGAGAGAATATTAGTTAGAGTTCTTAAAAATGAATATTAGTTAGAGAAAGAGAAAGAAAAGTTGGAAGGAAAGAGATAAATTTTAGAGAGAAAAAAGTTTAAAGAAGGAGAAGTTTTAGAGGAAGAGAGTAAAGTTGAGAGTAAAAGATATGTCAAGAAATAAAGAAAAAAAAAAGAAAATTTGTGAGAGAAAATTTAGACAAAAAGATTTTGATTAGAGAAAAGTTAGAGATATATTTATTAGAGAGAAAAATAAATGAGATGGAAAGAAAAGTTATGAGAATTTTTAGAAAATTAGAGATATATTTATTAGAGAGAAAAATAAATGAGATGGAAAGAAAAGTTATGAGAAATTTTAGAAATAATTATGTTAGAGAGAAAGATAAGTATAGAAAGAGCAAGGTTTGAGGAAAATATTAAATTTGTAGGAAGAGAAAAATGAGATATATGTTAGAAGGGAGAAAAATGAAAGTTATATAGAGATGGAGGGTTTTTTTTTTTTTTTTTTTAGTTTAACAAAACGTAGGGTGAGAGATTCGAATCTATGGTCTTTTGGTTGAGGGTACATGCTTTATGCCAATTGAGATAAGATTTTAGATAGAGAACATAAATAAAAGTGTTTGTCAAAACAATAAAAAAAGTTATATAAAGATGAAAATTTTAGAAAGAGAAAGATAATTTTTAGAGTGAGAAAAGTAAGAGAAAAATTTGTTTGAAAGAGTTATGTCAAAATAGAAAAAAGAAGATAACTAAAAGAAAAAAAATATGTTTTTGAAAACCAAAAATCTATTTTTAAAAACTACTTTTTTTAATTTTACTTTTAATTTCAAAACAACAAGCACCTCCAATTATGTAATCTGAATTGGTTACAAAACAACAATGTTTTTAATTTCAAAACAACAAGCGCCTCCAAAACAACAAGCACCTCCAATTTTTAAAAACTACTTTTTTTAATTTTACTTTTAAAAAAAAAAATCTGAATTGGTTACAAAACAACAATGTTTTTCAAAAACAAAAAAACGAAGTAAATGGTTATTAAATGACATCCTAGTTATTACATTTTAAGCAAGCACCTCCACTAATACGGTTGCTTTTTTTGTACTCATTAAAGATTTTGTCCTTAAAAGAAAGTCATATGAAGATATAATAAAATGTGGCTCTCATTGATGCCATTTATAATAAAGGTAAGATCATCTTCCTTTTGAGGCAACATATATGGTTCTACCCTAAAGAAGGGTAGAAGCTAAGCCATTATCTATGTTATTAATTCAAATATTTATCGGTCATTATTATGGTGGAACACCATATTCTCTAGGCCAAATTTTGTTCTACTAAACAAGATCACTAGAGTTGTGAAGTTGGACCATTTACAAAGAAAGAATCTACACTATTACTCTACCTATAAAATATGTTTAACCTTAAAAAATTCAATTATGTAATCGATTTTTTTCTTTGGAAACAAATACGTAATTTTCACTCCCGTAATTATGGATTTAGATGCAGATAAGCTTAGCTCTGTGACATAAAAAAATTCATACATACAATATCTAAAAAAAAATTCTTTATCATAGTTTAATTGGTTGACTTAATAATAAAACCCCTACATTTTATTTTTCATTTAAATTCAATAATTTCTCTCACCTACCACATATAAAAAAAAAGTAACCTAGAAGAAGGCAAAAGATATCATTGACTCATGAAATTAGCATTAAAATAATGATTTAAATTATAATTAAATTACAAACATTTTCCATAAACACGAAGAAATTGACATAGTCATCCTCCAACAAGCCCATATAATATATATAAATAGATATGTTATTATGCTTGTTAAGATAGGGAATGATGAAAATGTCAATGGACATTAGTTGGTATTATTAAAAAAAAACTCAATAACTAATTCCAAAGTACTAAATTACTAATTATAATCCAAAAACAACTGCGCATTGACGACATCAATTAATGTTAAAAAAAATAACATAAATGTAATAGAATAGAAGCAAGATCTGATAGCCGACAGTTTATGAGCAACGAATTTAACGAACACCCGCCACTGGGACCCACGTATGACTCATCCATGATCATATCTATCCAATCTCAACCGTCCGATTCCGCAACATTATTCAACATCACTATTGACCAATCACAGCAAAGTAAACGCCTTCTTCTCTCTTTCTTTTAATTTGCTTTTTCGCTCATCTCTGATCGGGGACAACTCACCACTCTATCGCAAGCAATTCACAATTTTGAGTTAAATTTTCGTTCCGTTATGTTATTTGAGACACCTTTTTTTAATTTTTCTTTTTGGGTTTTTGAGGAGATTTAATTTTCTGTCACTTTCTCGGGAATCTATCTATGCTAATCCCCCTTTTTTCCCCCTTTCTTTCTAGCTTTGTTTGGTTAAAATTTTAGATCGGGGGCTTTACTTTTCGAAGAGGGTTTTTTGATGGGGTTGTTGGGTTCATAAATTTGGAACCCGTGAGCGTTGACCCAGTTGTGGAATTTGAGTTTCGAGTGGTTGGATTGTGAAATTTTGTTTTCTTGGGGTTCAGATGGAGTGGATTTCTGAGATGATTCTATTCAGAAATCCGAAATCTTGGTCCGATTTTTGGTGTAGCTGATAGGGAAAATTTCCGATTCGATTTATAGTTCGTGAGAGTTTTGAACTATGGATGGCGATTCTAAGGATGTTAATGGCTGCAAAGAGAAGACTGTGGATTCTGTGGCTGCCAGAGAAGTTGGGGATTCCGGTAACGGCGAAGATTACAGTGAATCGAATGCCCTATTGCCGCCGCGGCGCGGCGGCATGTCAAGGAAATCGAATAAGCCAAGGATGAAGGTCCGGTGGAATGATAGTAATGGTAATAACCTAGCGGAGATTTTGGAGTTTCAACCGAGGTAGCTAGATTGGTTTCTTTTTTGTGCATTTTCATGGTTTTTTTGGTCTATTTTATGTTGTTTGGGGAAGATGGGTTGTCTGTTTTTAGTCTCATTTTTTACATTTTGAGCAGTAGAATCTAAAATGGGACACTGAGTTGCTGTTGATTGTTGAATTTGAGGTGTTGAAGAAGCTGAAAGTTTCCTTATTTGGGAACTGACACACTGGATTTGAAACTTGAGTCCAACTCATTTCACTGTCTTATTTTAGAAAGGTTGCTGTAATGCTGTCTTATGAGTTGAAATGGTCTGTTCATTTGGTTTTTCTAGTGCATTGATGATAATCGTTTGTTAGGATACCGGACCTCTCTTATCTCCATATCGGAGCTCGTATTAGTTTTCTTTAGCATGTACTTGAAATGGCTTTTATTGAGGGATATGATGCTTGGATATTTTGTACTTTTAGCTTCATTTTGGTGGTGTTCTTGACAAAATTGGTTGTTTTCTTAGACTGAAGTTAAGAGCTTGTTTTAAACTAGATGGAATCTGCTTAGGATATGATGGATGTTGTTGTGGACTGAGTACGTCTTTGCTTTTAGATTCGTAATTTGGTCCTGTGTTTCGGTCTGTTTCTGCAGCGATGTGAGCGACTCCGGGGATGAGGAGGGTGATTCTTGCAGCTGTATAATTATGTAGATTATTACATCAAATATTAGTGTATAATGACAAGAACAATGTGGTTGCTTTACTGCTAAACTGATAGTCATTGGTGGTGTTTCTGACTGTATACCAATTGCTTTGCTACTACGACAAGTTCAAAGATCGACTGATTAATATGTCGTTATCCCTTCCGGTATTTGGCGATGTGTCCCAGTGACATCTTGTACTGTTTCAGTTTTCGAATTTGTCAGATCACCTTCCAGGTGATATATACTATATGGATGATGCTGATAATGATGTTATTATAACAAACATTCAGATTAGTTGAGCATTTGACAGTGCAGAATAATACATTGTGTAGTGCAAACACTTGGAATTTTTTGTATACTTATCATGGTTAATGAATCATAGAGCTTCTCCACCTTTTTTTCCTGTTGTTTATAGCACCTGATCTCGAGATCGCAAGCGTTTTCAGCAAATGTTTTTATTGTAATCTTGAATTAGCAGTATAGTTGTAATGTAGCTAAACTTTGCATGATTAGAAAGCATCATGTGGGAAATGAAATAACTATATGTTCTTTCAAGTCAAAGCTGCATGATTGAGCATATATTGTTCTATCAATCAAAGAGGCTCAAAATCTAACCTCTATTTAAGCTTCAAGAAATTTGAGTTTGTTGTGTTTGGTTAAATTGCAAATTTAAAATGGTTATATCCTCAAAGAATTTCAATTACACCATTCATATTATAATGTATGTCACTAATATAGTTGCCTAAATAATGAAATGACATGATTACATGAATATCAGACAAATATTAACTAATTACCTCATTTTCTTAAGATCGAAGTTTCAAATTTTCATACCTCACATTTGTTGTACTAAAAAAAAACTATTGAACAAAATAAAATGACATATGTAACCTAAGCTAGAGCTTTATTTTGTTACCTTTTATGGATGGTTCCTTTACTCTATCCTCTTTCATGATGGATTTATCAGTCAAAGTAATTCAGACATAAATATGAAAAGGGTTGTAATGAAATGTAACTGATCTTACATAAACCAGAACAAGGAAACTGAGACAAGACAGGGACGAACAGAGCATCAAATGCTGTCGTTCTTGTGCAGAAAATAGATCGAAATCTCAAACCTATAGTTATTTTTAGTAAAACCCTTAATCAATCAATCAAGCTTACGAGGAAAAAAGGAAAAAAAAGAAAAAGAAAAAGACAACTTTTTTGAGTTGCAGAAATTAATGGCTGTTTTATACCCCATCTCCTTGTTTCTCGTAAAGTTGTGTGATGGACAAGGTTGGATCAGCCAGATCTATCTCTCTCTGTCCTCTGTCAAATAACTAACAAAAGAAAATAAGAAAGAAGAATCACCATCTACCTTGTGTTACCATCTTATCTCCTAAAAGGGCTCTGTTTTAAGAGAAATGCGCGCCATATCTTCCACTTCTCTCCCGCCGGATATCTAAGAAACAGAGGAAGAAAAAAAAGAAAAAAAAAACAGAGAGAGAGAGAAATTGAGATCGTTCCACTCCTCCCAAATGGGGCACAGCCACAACGTCCGCCGTGAGTCCCTCTCCGGGTCCCTCTCCGTCGCCCGGCCGGACTACCACGTCGACGTTTTCGAGAACGATCTGGTGTGGCCCTTCAACAAGCTCGACGGAATTGACCGTGATGATGTCCGTGAGACCGCCTACGAGATTTTCTTCACGGCTTGCCGCTCCTCGCCGGGCTTCGGAGGTCGGAACGCTCTCGCATTTTACTCCTCTTCTAATCATGACAATGGTGGCAATGGAGATGGGGCGTCCGGACCGAAGCCGAATGGGGTGGTGATGACGCCGACGAGTCGGATCAAGCGCGCACTTGGGTTGAAGATGTTGAAGCGATCACCATCGAGAAGAATGTCGTCTGGCGGGAACAGCGGCTCCAACCCGTCGTCCCCGAGCTCCCATGGCTCCAGTGGATCAAGCCCTGGTTTGTCATATACTTTGCCGTCGTCGAGACCTCGTCGGCCGATGACGTCCGCTGAGATTATGAGACAACAGATGAGGGTTACAGAGCAGAGTGATAACCGGCTTAGGAAGACTCTCATGAGGACTCTTGTTGGCCAAGTACATTTCTTCTTTCCTTTCTAATTCATTCTTGAATGTAAAATTTTGTGCTTGTATGTGAAATTTTTTGGTATATATAATCAGATGGGAAGACGAGCAGAGACCATAATTCTTCCATTGGAGCTTCTACGCCATTTAAAGCCATCAGAATTCAATGATGCAAATGAATACCATTTATGGCAGAAACGGCAGCTCAAGATTCTAGAGGCAGGGCTTCTTCTTCACCCTTCCATTGCACTTGATAAATCAAACACATTTGCAATGCGTCTTAGAGAGATCATTCGTGGGTGTGAATCAAAGCCTATTGACACAGGGAAGAACTCTGATACCATGAGAACACTTTGCAATTCTGTGGTGTCATTATCTTGGCGCAGCGCCAATGGGACTCCAACTGATGTGTGCCATTGGGCTGATGGCTTCCCTCTCAACATTCACATCTATGTTGCTCTTCTTCAAGCCATCTTTGATATCAGGGACGAGACGTTAGTACTCGACGAGGTTGATGAACTTCTCGAGCTAATGAAGAAGACGTGGTCGACCTTGGGAATCACCAGACCGGTTCATAATGTGTGTTTTACATGGGTGTTGTTCCAACAGTATGTTGTGACAGCACAGCTTGAGCCAGACCTTCTTTGTGCTGCTCATGCCATGTTGGCAGAGGTGGCCAACGACGCCAAGAAGCCAGATCGAGAGGCGATATACGTTAAGCTTTTGTCGTCGGTATTGTCTTCGATGCAGGGTTGGGCAGAGAAGAGGTTACTTCATTACCATGATTATTTCCAGAGGGGGACAGTTGGTCAGGTAGAAAACCTTCTTCCCTTAGCCTTATCTGCATCAAAGATTCTAGGTGAAGATGTTACTATCACAGAAGGGGCAGGGAAAGACCAGGGAGATGTATTGGTGGTGGATTCGTCCGGTGATCGTGTCGATTACTACATTCGATGTTCAGTAAGGAATGCATTTGCCAAGGTTCTCATCCCATCCATTATTAGCCTTAATGATCAAATTTATTCCATCATTTAAGATATTCATTCATTACAATCTCATTGCAATTTAGGTACTTGAGAATGGGAACATCAAGGAAGTAAAAGATGAGGTGAGTGAGGCTCTGCTTCAGTTGGCCAAAGAAACAGAGGATTTGGCATTAAAAGAGAGGGAAAGCTTCAGTCCTATACTAAAGAAATGGCATGCAACTGCAGTGGGAGTTGCAGCAGTTACATTGCACAACTGCTATGGTACCATGTTGAAGCAATATTTAGGTGGCGTATCGATGTTGACGAGTGAGACGATTGGTGTTTTGCATAGGGCCGGAAAATTAGAGAAGGTGCTAGTTCAAATGGTGGTTGAGGATTCTGTTGACTGCGACGACGGCGGCAAGGCAATTGTCAGAGAGATGGTTCCTTTTGAAGTTGATTCCATCATAATGAACCTCTTGAAAAAATGGGTTGATGAGAGGCTAAAGAAACAAAGAGAGTGTCTTAACAGAGCAAAAGAATCAGAAGTGAGTGTAATATAGCTTCGTCTTTAAATCGAAGTTAGTATCAGTGAGTGATCTGTTTCAATCTTTTTTTTCTTGCAGACTTGGAATCCGAGGTCGAAAACGGAACCATACGCCCAGTCGGCCGTGGAGTTGATGAAGTTAGCTAAGGAAACTGTGGAGGAGTTCTTTGAAATTCCTATTGGAGTTACTGAAGATTTGGTTCAGGATCTAGCTGCTGGTTTAGAACGTACCTTCGAAGACTACATCACATTTGTGGCATCATGTGGTAACAATTTCATCTGCCATTGTTACACTTCTAGTAAATGTTCTTGTTTAGCTTCAATGGAATAAGATCAACTTTGAAACATTCTCCATCTTCTTAAACCTTTTCTTTTTTCAGGTTCAAAACAGAGTTACCTCCCACAGCTTCCTCCTCTAACACGGTGTAACCGAGATTCGAAGTTCATCCAGTTGTGGAAGAGAGCTACACCTTGTAGTGTTGTTGGAGAAGATATGATGCATCATCTTGGTTCTCATGATGGTTATCACCCGCGACCGTCGACGAGCCGTGGAACTCAACGCCTATACATTCGCCTAAACACATTGCATTATATATTTTCCCACCTACATTCACTTGACAAAGTTCTTTCCCTTTCTCCTAGAGTCACTCCTTCAACTGGCAGCCGTTTTAACAATTCTAGATCTTATAGCAACTCATCTTCTTACTTTGAACTTGCAAACTCAGGCATTGAAACAGCTTGTCAAAATGTATCAGAAGTAGCTGCTTATCGTCTGATATTCCTTGATTCAAGCTCTGTCTTTTACGATTGCTTATACGCAGGCGATGTAGCGAATGCACGGATTCGACCAGCATTGCGAGTCTTAAAACAGAACCTTACCTTATTGTGTGCAATTGTGACTGATAGAGCTCAGGCCTTAGCAATGAAAGAAGTGATGAGAGCCTCTTTTGAAGCATTTTTAATGGTTCTTCTAGCCGGAGGAGCCTCTAGGGTGTACTATCGTTCCGACCACGAGATGATCGAGGAGGATTTCGAAAACTTGAAAAAGGTATTCTGTGCATGTGGAGAGGGATTGATTGCAGAGAATATCGTCGAGCGAGAAGCTGAGGCAGTCGAAGGAGTAATAGCGTTGATGAGCCAATGTACTGAACAACTGGTGGAAGATTTCAGCATTGTGACTTGTGAAACAAGTGGAATAGGAGTTATGGGTTCTGGACAAAAGCTACCTATGCCTCCGACGACAGGACGGTGGAACAGAGCTGATCCGAACACCATCTTACGGGTGTTGTGCCACCGAAATGATCGAGCCGCCAATCAATTCTTAAAGAGAACATTCCAATTAGCAAAAAGAAGATGAGGCATTCTTCTTTTGTATATCAGAAAGCAGAGAGAAACCAGGGAAAGACAGAGAGAGACAGAGTATGTGTGTGTATTATACCAACTTTAAATGAAGTTTGGGAAAAAAAATTGAGGAAGACACATTGCATACAAATTTACAAACCAAAGTTCCAAAGAAAACAAGTCATTGGAGTGGTGGTTGGGGAGAACAATGCCTTCTGTTTCAAATATCATTCAACAAAACCACCTCTTTCAAAGAGAAAATAGAGCAAAGATTCTTTAATTGTTTAGGTGAATAGTGAAATGAAAAGGAAAATTTGCAAATGTAACAACAAGAAGAACAATGCAATGTTAATGAGATTAATAAAGCAAAACAAATATATTTGTATATTATAACTATGTCTTAGGCTCTTAGCTGATTTTTTTATCCTAGTTGGATGCCTTTGATTTCTTTTTTTGAATCAGACACTTTCAGCTGTGTGTATGTTCATAAAAGAATATATATAGGGGTTCATATTGTTAATTCCATTAGATCAAAATTTACATAACACATTTATTGTATTGTTTAAGGATTATGTGACATGTTGATTTCTAGCAAATTTAGGCATTTGGTGGGATGAGCGTTAAACTAATGGAGTTAATAACAAATATCTATGAAACACAAAATTGAAAGTTTAAGAAGCTTGTCGAATTATGAAGACTAAATATAGACATCACCCTGAAACTTTATGAACCAAACTTAGAACTTAATGATTTTCTTTAATATTTTTAATTTAATAAGAAAACATGTGTTGAAACTGTTTTTCTTTTCTTTTCTTTTCTTTTTTTTTTGAGAAAAACGAACCACTTTGTTAAAATAAATTTGTTTATGAAATAATCTCTTGTGTCAATCCAAGCATATCTTAGTGAATAAAACATTTGTTACCATTAGACTGATGATTTAATCTTGACTTTTACAATTGTTGAATTAAAAAGAAAAGGAATAATCTCGTGTAGAGTTCACAAGAGCACTAGCCATGAAAGGGAACACATCTCTCCAAAATTAGACAAGCCTTTACCTCACTTACACAAATTTATAAATTAGGAAAAAAAATTCAAGTTTTACTCCTAAACTTATCATGTTGCATCAATTTTCACCATAAACTTTCAATTTCATTAATGTTGCAATTTCTATCATTTATTCAATTTTCGCTAATTAACTCACTAATTTTAATAAAAAACAATGTAAAAATCTCCGTAAACTTACTCATTTCAATAAATATCAATAACAAAATAGTTTTGCACAAATTTAGGTTTGATTAGTGCACAAATTAACCATTGAATAACTTTGCCAATACTCACAAATTTTAACACAAATTTAGCTTTAATGTTATTTTTCTTTGAAAATTTATCAATTTTCTAAACCCTAAATACTTTTTTAATTTTAATGAGTTTTTTCAAAGGAAAACTTATCAAGAGGAAAAAAATTGCATCACTTTTTCAAATTTAAGGTTACGATTACAACATTTATATAAATTTGAGGTGCAATTTGATGAAATTGAAGGGTAAAAAATTGATCAAACTAAACAAGTTTAGGACTAAAAATTACAATAAGAACAATACTTTCCCGCTAGGTTAGACAATATGAATTTTCTAGTGTCCACTACTACATTTTTAACAAACAGAAGAAACAAACGTAAACAGAGGGAAAGAAGAGATAATTCTTCTTTTCTTTTTCTTTTTCATTTGTAAAAGAAACTAAGTAGTAAGAAATACAAAATTTTTGCTATCTAGTCCATTGTTCTTAATGATAAATCTCACATCTATAATCATCCATCTAAGGAACACCTTCAACCAACTTGAACATAACTCGATTAGTTTAGACATTTTATCTTCGACCAAAATGTTAGAAGTTTGAATCCTCATTTCTATTCCTTGACAAATAAGGTTAATAGTATAGTAAAAACCAGATCCCACAGCCACAGAGTTTTAAACAAACCAAAAGTCCTTTGAGAATCACTACAACTTTTTTGTTACTTGTGGCCATAATTTTACCCAAAAGATTTCTAACAATTTCCCCCTAATCTCCCTATACCCTTCATCTTCAAATTTGCACATTGAGTTGACATTTAATTTCAAAAGGGGACACCAATGAACCAACTGATCTCTCATCTTTTCACCAAAATTTTCCTAAATTTTTTTGCTTTGTTTGAAGTTAACATTTTATGTAGTTCTCTTCATACTTAATATGTTGGACATAACTTTCTATGTTATTTTAGATGACTAAAAGTGTTTTTTCAAAAATTTGTAACAAAAAATAAAAATTATTTTCAAAATAAATAAAATTGATTTAAATATTTTTTTTTCTTAAAAAACCCTGTTGAAAGTTGATTTTTCTAAAAGTGATTTTAAAATGGTTGGCTATAGTGATTTGACATTTATAAAATCACTTATATATAGTGAAACCAAACAATCAAACTTGTAATTAATACCATATTTTAAGAATATATACCAAATACACGAGTATTTTAATTATAACAACTTTTTTTTAAAAATATGTTTTAACAAAAAATATATATATTTTTTAAAAAGTTCTTAACCTAAAATGTATTATAAAGTCACTCTTATTAATCAATAGACAATTTTGAAAAGTAGAAACTTCTCGTTAAGAGTGTGGATTTTTCTTTTATAGAATTACTAGTACTAGTAATTATTTTTTTAAGTTCAACAATGGTTAGAGTAGGATCATATATTAATCTTTAGAATGGTAATACAAATCTTATCTATTAAACTATACTTAGATTGACAATGATAAAGTTTGAAAAATGATTTAACCAACTAAAAAGGAGTAAATGCATTTGTAAATTGTAATAGTTGATAACGCACTTTATGAGCTATGTTTAGGGCTTATTTATTGCTAGTTTTGAAGATTTATTGGATATTTTCATGCACATATTTTTTGAATTTGTAGTAATCGAGCATTTTGGAGAAAATCAGAGATCTTAAAGAATATAATGCGAAAAAGGTGCAAATTGAACAAGAATTAGAGAATTGAGGAAAAAGAGAGAAGAAATCAAATTAGAGGAGCCGAGGGGGCTGCGAGGGTAGTGTTGAGACGCTACCCAATGACGTCTCAATGTTACACATATGGGGTCTTAATGCTCAAAAGGCGCGTCTAGCATTTCTTCGTCTCAAGCGTCTCGACGCTACTCAAGTTTTCCTCTTTGACACACGCGTTAGGGTATAGCGTCTCGACGCTGCCCTATTTCCTTTATATACAACTTTTTGCATTCGATTTTGGGAAGGGAGACAAAAGCCTACTTTCAAAATTACCTTGATTTAGAGAACAAGAGGAGACTATTAGAGCGAAGAAAAAGGGATTTTTTAGCTCGGGATCTGGGACATCGTGACGGGGACGAATGATTGATAGACGAACTTCAAATTTTCTTCTCTTTCTCTGAACTTTGTATTTTCATTATGAGATTTATTTTGAGCTTTGTATTTAATTACTTGGAACATGCGTAGCTAAACCTTTTAATCTTAGGGATTGATGTAGCCCTTTTGTTTTGATGAATTAATTAACTGATTGCTTTGATTGTCTGTCTTTAATTCATTCATGTTGTTACGTGCGTAATGCTTTTAATCCATTGATCATGGGTCAATTGTTTATTGTTCTGAACTTATGCTCGGGAGAGATAGTTTAGATTAGAACTCAACTGCATGACTAGGGTTTTCCTAAGATTGGGAGATTTAGGATTCCTTTAGAAGTTGTTAAAAGAAGTAGACTTAAGGCCTTGCATGTTAATAATCTAGATAGGAATATTGAGTTTTTTTCATGTTTGAGATTCAATTGTGCTCGAGAGGGACAATTGTTACCATTTATCTTCTTAACTTATGAAATAATTGCATGCTCAATCTTGGTTTATTAATTAATTGATTCATCTGACTTAGTGAAATCAAATCCCTAGAATGTTTTCTCTCTGATTTGTTGCACAGTTAATTTCAGTTGTTTCTAATTAAGTTTTAGATTAAATTCCATTACTCAAATATTTTCTCTAAATAAAATTGAGCGATTGTATCCATGGTACTTGAGTAATCTACCCATATACTTGCGGTAAGCAATTTACGCAACAATAGTTTTTTGAAATAAAACATATAATTAATGATTAGAATTGTACTTTTTATTGAACATAGTTCTCAAGTGGTTAAAACATTATATTCTCAAACAAAATGTTAGAAGTTTAAATTCTCACTCTCACATATTGTTGAACTAAAAAAAAAAAAGAAGAAAATTGCAACAATTATAAGTAAACAAATAAAACAATAAAAAGAAGCAGTAGCAAAAGTTACAAATCTAATGCTAATTTTAAACTTCTATTTTAAAATCAGAATCACTTAAAGTGATTCTCGATCAATCACTTGGGAGTTAATTTCCAAAAGTGATTTTTTCCGAATTTTTTTTACAAGACTATATTATCTTAAGTTAAAGAAATCCCTTCCTATTTCATTCTATGTTGTTCTAAAATTTTGAGAAAAGTTGGTTTTTTTTGTTTTCTAAAATTTTTTGTCCCTCTCTCTGATTTTTTTTTTCCAATCTTCCTCTAACTATTTTTTCTCTCTCTAATTTTTCTCTCTTTCCATTTTTTTTTCTCCCACTAGATTTTTCTTCCCTTTTCTCTAACTTTTTTCTCTAATTTTTTTTGTCCCTCTCTTTGACATTTTATTCTCTCTACCTTTTTCTCACTAAATTAAACAAACAAAATTAGAATAGGCGGAGGTAAAAACAAGGATAAAAGAAAAAACTTTGGTTAAAGTACCATATGGGTCATTGTACTTTGAATTTTATTCCATTTTGGTCATTGTACTTTCAAATGTTTAATTTTAGTCTCTATACTTTCAATAAAGGTTAAAACTGATCCCTACTCTCAGATTATTATTAACTTTTCTAAAAAAAATTAGTCTCTATTAGCTTTCCATATTTAAATTTTAGAAATATGTTCACATTGTGTATTTTCTTGTATTAAAATTATTATTATTATTTAACCAAATTTGATAAAAAAAATTAACTTCAAACTTATTATAGAAACCAATTTTAAGCTTTATTGAAAGTACAATAACTAAAATTGAACATTTAAAAGTACAAAGACCAAAATAGAACAGAACTCAAAGTACAGGAAGTAAAATGATATTTTAACTAAAAACTTTTCTCTTAAGTACAATCTTTTATCATTTTCTTCCCATCCCTGTGGGAACCTAGTCTACAATTAGGTGGAAAAATTAGTCGAATTATCAATTGCTTATGTTTGTATTGGGTGGCATGTGGCAACTACTAAAACTAATCATGCCAAAGTGAGCATAGTACTCTCGATCAAGAGGCCAAATGTTCGAATCTCTCCACTCCTAAATGTTGCTAAACTCACAAAAAAAAAAAAAAAAAAAAAAACTCCCAATCCCAAAATAAATTGTCAAGTTTTAAATCTACCCTTTTCTACACACCATGTCGTAAATTTGAACTTTAGGCTCCCTAAAAATAAGGTTTAAATTAGGGTAGCAAACCAAAATTTAAATGAGCAAAAAAAAAAAAGGTCGATTTGGTTGGTTTGAGGCAAGCTTATCGATTGGTTTGGTTTTTGAAGTATAAAATCGAGAATACCAACTCCATTTTAGTTTGAATAAATTTGGTCAGTTTTGATCGAGTTGATTCAATTAAGAAGATTTTCTCTCAAAATCACACCGTTGATGATTTTATACCATCCAAAGTATGAATAAAAAGACAATTTAAAAACTGCATTTTGATCCTGTATCAAACCATTAATAGAGATAGACATATTTCATTCAACAATTATTTTGTAATAATCATATTGTATACCCGCCTTGTTGAATAATTTCTCTTTTATCTTGGTATTCTCAATCAATCACTGATAAAGACAAAGCAAAGATTCCTTGAAACATATCCAAAATTTCCTTTTTTTTTTCCTTGTATGCATGAAAAAATAATAGTACTGGCATGTTTGCTAATGATTTTTGCATGACTATTGCCATTGGCATAATCACTTCCATTTTAAAATTAATACGAATGTTTGTTAATGATTCACTAGTGATTCCCAATCAATCACTTGAGAGATGATTTTTCAAGTGACTTTTGGTCATATATTAATAGAAAATTGGTTTTTAAAATGACCATTGTTATAAATTTCGAAGTTGTCATTCTATTTCACCCAATTGTCACCTTAAATTTCGAGAAAAAGTATCTTTTCATTTCCAAAATTTCTAGCCTCTCTCTAACTTGTTTTCTCTTTCTAAAATATATGTACCCTTCTAACTTGTTTTCTCTAAATTTTTTTCTGTCTAGCTTTATTTTTCACTCTAAAATGTTTGTAGAAATGCCTTGAATCTGTTATTTAGCGCTCCGAATGACCAAGCACGTGGGTCTGCAAAAATATTTCTGTATTCTGTACTTTGTTGCTCATCGAGATAATAAAACTATTATCCCTCTGCCCGTGGATATAGCTAACACATTGTTAGTGAACCACGTAAATCCGTGTGTCGATTTTTTTTGCTTTGCTTGTCGTTTATTCGTAAGAATGTTGTATCTCTTTCTAAACTTTTTAGCTCACCTTCAATTTCTCTTTCTATTTTTTTTGTCTCTAAATTTTTGTCACTCTCTCTAACTTTTTTTCTCTCAATAAAATATTTATCCCTCTATGTCTTTAACTTTTGTTCTCTATAAAATATTTATCTCTCCGTCTCTCTATCTCTCTAACTTTTTTTTTTTCTCTCTCCCTTGAATTTTTATCACTCCCTCTCTAACCTTTTTTTCTCTTTCTAATAATTTGTCTCTCACTCTTTTAATTTTTTCTCTCTAAAATGTAATGCTCTTTTTAGTATTTTAATGATCCTAAACTCGCTCTAAAAAACAAGCATTAATCATTCAAGAACATATTTTTAATCATACCAAAACTATTTTAAAATTGTGGAACCAAACATTAAAATGATTTATACTTAAACACGTTTTACAAGAGTAACTATAATTAAATTACTTTGTCTAAAAACACTTATTTTAAAATCACTCCTACACATGTCCTACATCTATATGAAAACACAAGGAAAATCTATGTGTAACAACAACAGCAACAATGGAAGCATGTATGAGCATACACTCATGTTTGTGCCAACATTTGCTCAGCGGTAATTGGTATGTATTCCTTTCCTTGAGGTTTAGCTTTTATTTTTCATCGTGGTTGTTGGACGCCTTTGATTTCTTCTTCTTGAGTTCATCAGTGAGCAATTTTATCGAATCAGACAGTTCAACTTTGTACTCATACATTTTGGATATGAGCAAAAAGGCGAAGAAGTTTACAGCATTCATCACTGCAAGTAAGGCATAGTAGTAGTCAAGATGAGAAGCATTCAAGTTGTTCAAAATCCAACCATTGCCATGTTTTTTGGTGATGTCAGAAACTGTTGAAAGAATAAAAGTACTGAGGAAGCTCCCAATTCCAAGCGAAGTCATTTGAAATGAACTGCCTAAACTCTTCATGCTTTCTGGTGCTTGATCATAAAAGAACTCAGCGTTGGCTACTACAAGTAATGCATCTGCAACTCCTGTGAGCATGAACTGAGGGAGGAGAGTGAAAATGGTTAAGGGAAGTTGTCCTCCATTTTGCACCAACCCATTTTCTCTTGCAACATCAAGTCTGTGCCTTTCGACTCGGGATGCCACTGCCATTATCAACACATGACAAATCAGTGCAAGTCCCATTCTTTGTAACATTGTGATTCCTCTTGGGTTTTTGGTCACTCTCTGCATTATCTTCACAAACATCCTGTCCCAATAATTAAAATAAATATATTAACGAGAGGTTTACATCTTATTTTGATCGTTAAATTTATCTATTTTGGTTCTTGTGCTTTCAAAGTGTCTATTTTGGTCTACGCATTTTTAGAAAAATGGACGGTTTTGGTTTGGTTTGGAAAATACTATAATACGAATTCTATATGCAATGACAACCCTTTGAAGTCACCATTGTGAAATCATGAACATAGCTTAATATTTAAGATATATACTTTCTCCTTTGAAGTCACCATTGTGAAATCCCCACCTCATATTTGTTGTACTAAAAAAATATCTTTAATATAAAGTTATGACAAAAAATGGAAAAAAGTTGAAAGGACAGATACAATACAAAGTTTTGAAAGTACATAGATTAAAATAATAAAAAAAAATGGTGAAAGTAGAATTTAAACCATGAATAATAGTGTATTTGGAATAACTTGTGGAAAAAATGCTTTTTGAACAAAATCAATTTTTCTATAAGTACCTTTGAAAAAAATTAATAATTTAAAGTGTGTTTAGTAAATTTTATGTGATGAAAAGTGATTTTTTAAAAAAATTCTTAATAAATAAAAAGTACTTCATTAGATTAACGTAAAAACTTTTTTTAAATAAACACTTGATAGATGAATTATTCAAAAATGACTTTAAAGTGATTAATAAAAAATCATCCAAATATATAATAAAAAATAAAAGCAAATTTATAATCATAATCATTTTTTAATATAATGCAACCAAACAAATTTATTATTTAAAATACTTTTGAAAAAAATGTAAGATATACTAACATTTTTATTGAAAATAATTTTTTTTTTCAAAAGTGTTTAAACTAGAAAGTAATCTAAACGGACCCTAAATCTAATAAAACACTCAAAAGACAAACAAACAAGACTTTAGAAGATAATTTAGTAACATAATTATGGTGAAAAATTTGAGCAAACCTGTCGTAGATGACAATGGAGACAAGCATGGAGATGTTAACAAAAGCATATAAACTTGCAGGAGGGATTTTGAAGTGGCTGCCGATGCTTCGATCGAGAGTGGTGCCTTGCTTGATGAAAAGAGTGTGTGCTTGTGCCACCATTGTGCTTGGCATGAATGTGCAAACCAGGATTGGGATCATTCTCAGCATTTGTTTGGTCTCCTCCACTTGGGTCACTGAGCACAACCTCCATGAATGACTTGAATAATCTGTTCTTATAGCAGCCTTGTTTAGAAACCTACATATATATATAAATGCATTCCACAAATTCAATCATTCAACACAACCCCAATTGTGCACAGAAGCAGAGGAGGCAAACAAAGAACATGATTAGAACAATAATTTAACTACACCTAAATTACAAGTTTAGTTTCAAAATGGTTAGAATTGTGTCTATGTAGCCCATATACTACAAAAATATTTCTAATAAATCTCTATAAACTTTTGTAATTGCGTCTAAATCTCTATTAATGCTTACATAACAGACTATTGTAATACACACGGTTAGTAGGTCAGGTAAGTCTTAAACAAATTAACATAGCAGATACAAAATTGAAAGTTTAGGAATCTATTAAAAACTATTTTAAAGTACATGAAGTAAATATACACAATTTTAAAAGTTCTAGAGACAAAATGAACACTACTTTTAGTGATTGTCACCTCAAGGATGGAGTGGAATCAATCTTGAAAGTTCCACGCTTGGAGTAGTGTTCAAGCTCAAGCTCATGGAGTTCCTTTGGGTCATTAGGAAGAGGGAGCCTCCAATTGCAAGCAGCAGCAACAATGACATTAGCCATTCTAATGAAGGGGCTTCCAGTGGGGAGCTTGTGCCTGTAAAAGGGAGTGCCAGCAACAAATATAAGAATGGCAACTGCAAGGCCAATTGTGGGAATGCCATATCCCAAGCTCCAACCAACATTGTCCTGTATGTAAACCAGAATGGTGGAGGCGAATAGCATGCCAGAGCACATGGTGAACATCCACCAGTTGAAGAAGGACATCTTTAGGGCCTTCTCTTTTGGATAAAACTCGTCGAATTGGTTGGCTCCGATCGTCAAGATGTTCGGTTTCGTCCCACCCAAGGCCAGTGCCAACAAGTAGAGCGAGCAAAAGAACACTGCAAGCTGTAATTTGGAGGCTTGCTTGCAGTTTTCTTTATTGGCTTCTAAACATGGTGGTGGTTTTAGGCTTGGCACAGACACTGTTAGAGTTAGAAGAGACATTGCCTGTGGTAGATAATTAATTTCTCAAATCAAGACACGCCCAGAGGAGCATACTAGGTCTAAATCTATCCTTACTAACCTTTTAAATAAGAGAAATCAATTATAAGAGAATGTGTGCAACTTTTAACACAAGATTCTAATAAGATGAAATCAATTACTAACCTTTTAAATAAGTCAAAAGGTTTGATTCATTGTGTACAATTATTATGTTGTATATAAGATGCTAATAAAGATGAGAGTAAACATTCAAATTAAGATTTATATCCTTATAAAAAAAAACTAGTATATATGTATAGAACATGTATCATTAATTTGAAATTAAAAAAAAATATATATTTTTTTTCTGAGTACAACAAAACCTATCTACATCTAATATTTAAAAATAAAAACTAAATTAAAAATACGGCAAACAAACCTTACAAAATCAATAAATATGATTTACAACTTTTTTTTTTTGAATTCTACAACATTAGGGGATTTTGAACCCATGACATCTTGGTCATAAGTGCATACTTCATGCCAATTGAACTATGCTCTTGTTGGCAATATGATCTACAACTTAAATATACTTTGTTACTATTATATATATATATATGTTATGGATAGATCTAAATATATGAAAAAAAGAAGATTCATAATTGAAATTTATAATGAGATAGGAGAGTTGAGGTTAAAAAAATGAAACGAGAGTTTAGATGATTTATTTTGAGCCAAAAAACGAATTTTTATATATACCTTTTCAAAACCAAATTATCAAAAATAAAAAATAAAATTTTATTAAAAAATGAAGGAAAACTGAAAAAAAAAAAAAAAAAAAAAAAAAACAGTTAACACCAATGATTTAACTTTATCCTGGTGGATCCCGACATCATATGTATCATGTATGCTGACTTTTCTCCAATAACAAAGTACCTTTTTCTACGCACATGATGAATTATATTTTTGGTAGGAATATCTTAAAACAAACATAGTAAAAATACTAGCTAAAGTGAGCATAGCTCAATGATAATTGACATGTATTTATTTCCTTAAAATCGAAGGTTTAAATTCCCATATCCTCATTTATTGTACTAATTCAAAAAAATAACAATACTTGGCTACATTTCGTGGGTAGAAATCTCCATTCTCTCACCATTTAATTGTTGATAACAAGGAGAGAGAAAATTGGAAGATATTTTCTCTCTTCTTGTTGTCAACAATTGAATGGTGGAGGTGGAGAGATTTTTGCCTAATGGCGTGTAGCCAAGTAGACATGTCCATAATGGGGCGGGGAATCCCCGTTTAGGTGGGGATGGGGAGAGAATGTGGGGGAATTTTTTTTTTTCGTGAGCTAAATGGAGACGAGAATGGGGACGGAGAATATATTCCACATCTCCGTTCTCTCCGTTCCCCGCTTCGTTTATTTTTTCTATTATTTTATTTTATATATATATATATATATATATATATATATATATATATATATATATATATATATATATATATATATATATATATATATAAGTTTTATTGTTAATGATTTAGATAATTGGATATGTTTGAATTATATGTATGGATAATTAGATGACTTGATATGGAATATTATTTTGTTTATATTAGAAGGTTTAAGAATTTTATCTTTAAATAGATTTTTTTTTAGGAAATTAACTATTTAAATGAAGATTTTCTATGAATAATTAACCATCTTTTTGAAACAAAGTATTAACGGTTTCTATCCAAAACTAACGTCAAGGATATTTCTGAACTTTTTTTAAAAGTTGAAGGGTATTAATGAAACTTTTGAAAGTTCAAGTATATTTCTGAAACATGGTACAAAGTTTAGGGTCATTTTTTATAATTTAGCCTTAAAAAAATATATAGTAAAAACACAAAAACCACATACAAATTCATTCAAGCATAACTCAAGGGTTAAATTACCACTTCATTTCCTTAAATTCAGAAGTTCAAACTTCCGTCTCCAGATTTATTGGATTAAAAAAAATTCAATCAATTTTTTCTTAGAGAAAATCTCGAAAGTCATACATGCTTAATTCGTCATTGAAAGGCCACAATTAATTCATTCTGAGTCCTACTAAAAAATGTAAAAAAATACACTTCATTCATTCAAAACTACACATTGACACGAACATACCGTAAGGCTGAGGGCGGAGGAGATCAAGAAGGTCCGATAACAGCCGAGATGAGCGTCGGCAATGTAAGCCCCCAAGATTGGCAAAATCCAAACCGCTCCAGTCCAGTTTGTGACATTGTTTGAGGCTGTGACAGTGCCTTGATTCAGCTTCGTCGTCAAATACATAATCAAATTGGCAGCAATCCCATTGAACATCATCCTTTCAATCAGTTCGTACACTGTAAATCCAAACAGAATTTTTCTCAGGTCAACGGCGGTCGAAAAATTGAGAAATTTGAGAGGAACTAAATTATACCGATGATGAAGGAACAGGCTTTCCAACGCCCAGTTTTGGAGCGAAGAACCGGGTTGCCTTTGAGATCGACGGTTCCGTCTTTGGTGTAATCGTCGAGCCCACTTTCTTGACCTGCTGCTGCAGTAGCCGCCATTAATGGAGGATGTATTATTATTGTTGCTTATTCTCTCTTGGGTTTGAGGAACTGCCTTTGCAGTTTGAAGCTTTTTATTAGTTCTATAAAGCTCCTGTGGGAGATTTCACGTCAAAAAGATAAAGACATCTCACAATATTTGTAAGACAAGTTATTCTTTTCGTTGCCTCATGAAGTCCAAATGAGTATTTGATTCAAAAATTAAGATTCGACACAAAAATAGTAAACTTAAAGAGACATCATCTTGAGTGACTATATAAAAAATAAGTGCAAATATGAGAGAGCCTTTTCTTTATTAATAATCGAGTGAAGTCGTGTTCTTTTGACATTAAATCGATATGTTAATATAATTTTTTTTTGGGATTGTAAACCTTTGATCTTTAGGAATTGGGTTGAGTTATACTCATTATTAAGAACAACGGAACCTCCACCTATCTCCACAATGATTTGCACTATCCTATCGTTCTTATTAGCAATTCTATTTTGGCTTTTAAAACTTTCAAGTTTTTATTTATTTTGATCTCAGATTTTAAGAAGAGTTTAGATTTTTAATTTTTTTAGTACTACAATTTGTGGGGTGAGCGATTTGCACCTCTGACCTCGACTATACTTTATGTCAGTTGAGCTATATTCAGTTCGCTATTTTAGTTTCTCTAACTATTATATTTTTTTGAAAAATTAATTTAATTATTTTTTGAGCTTTCAAAATATTTATTTTAGGTAGCTTAGAGATAATTATTTTAGTTGTTATTATTCTACCTTCTAATATTAACCTGCCTAGTACACATCTAAACCAGCCTATGTGGGCTCCCTATCTAAAGAAAATACATTAGTGCTTTGTTCTTTTTGTCCTTTTTTCCCCTTTTTTATATTCTTTTTTACAAAAAAAAAAAACCCATTTCTTAAAATTGGAAAGTAAAAGTTGGGACATGGACTACATGTTTGATTAATCTCCTTGTTGACACGAGCACTAGCCATAAAAGGAATCCTATCTTTCTGCAGTGAACAAACCCTTAATTAGATATAGACAGTAGAGAAGAGACATAAGGCATAGTTTATTTGAGGAAAATAACCTTCCACCAAAATATTGTCTTCATCAACAATGACAATGTGAATATTACTTACCAACATAAGGCATAGCTTAATTGGGTAAGTAGGTACATAGTGCCAAAATAAGTATAGCTTAACAGTTAAAACAATTTCATTAGCTGTCCTTCATCAACTTGCACGAATCTATATTCCGCACGTGTCAGCATCTATCCAAAGTCCAGCTTCCACCAAAGTATCTCATCCTTTCCAACAATAATGTTAGTAGTATGTGTCAATTACATGTCCATAGCTTTAAAGCACCAACGTCAAACAACATATTAAAGACAACAATAAACTTGTTAAAAAGTCGAAGGTTCGAATCTCTACCACCATATTATCCTGCTATATGAATTCTAAAAAAAGAAAGAAAAAAAGGTTAATAATATGCAAAGGATCATATTCCACGACCGATGAATGATCATAATCACTTGCAAGCCTTAAAGAATCACAAGTAGTTATTAATTATTACTAGGGACATAATTTTCCTCTCATGGGATTCATAAATTGCCCCTAACCCAATGTGCCCTTCTCCAAGTAATTTGCATCTCCAGTGGATAGCAAAGAACCAATATATTCCTTGCCTTTTTTTTTTTTTTTTTTTTTTGCTTCGTTTGTACTTTAAGAAACTAATGAAAGTTTGATTTTTCAGGAAGTGATGGACTAGAATCTAAAGCCACTTTTTGAAAAATCAATTTTCAATTAAAACTACTTTTTTTTTAAAAAAAAAGTTAATTAAAAAATATATATTTTAAAAAGTGCTTAAACTAAAATGATTTCAAAGCCACTCTTATTAGTCTATTAACAATTTAAAAATGTAGAAACTTCTAGTTAAGAGTGTGGAGGGGATTTTTTTAAAATTATTACTGGTAATTCTTTTTTGAGTTCAACCACTATGAAATTGTAATAGATGTCTTATCTACAAATTATCTTTAGATCGACCATAATAAAATTTGAAAAATTATTTAACCAACTAAAAGAAAAAGTGAATGCATTTGTAATAGTTTTGAAATAAAACATATAATTAATGATTAAAATATTTGTGTTTTTAGTTAGAAATAAAATTGACCAACTTAAGCATAATTCAAATGGTTAAGATATTGAATCTCTGTTTTACATTCCCACATGGTGGAGGAATTACATAAACAAATAAAACAGTAAAAAGAACCAATACCAACAGTTACAAATGTAATGTTAATTTTATTAATTGAAAGACGTGTCCGTACATAAATTGAAGCTCTCATAAACTTTATTTATTTTAGTCATTTTCCCTTTTTCATTGACTTATTATTATTGTTCCCGCCCCTCTAATTAAACAAACAAAATTAGAATCGTTCAATAAATTAATGAAACATTATTAGAATTTTATTGGTTTCAATACTGAACATTGATTCCCCTCACCCACAAAAAAATAACTATTCATTCACTACAAAAAATTTGGCCTATTTCAACTATTTTTTATCGAAGGTTATAAAAAACTTTTGAAAAATATATATATTTATCGAAGGCATTTAAAAAACCTTTAAAAAATATCTACTTTTTATCGAAGGTTCTTAAAAACCTTTGAAAAAGATAGTATATTTATCAAAGGACATTGAAGTCATTTGAAAATTATATCACCCTTTATCGAAGGTATTTAAAAAACCTTTGATAAATATCTACTTTTTATCAAAAATACTTAAAAACCTTTGAAAAAGATATTATATTTATCAAAGGACATTAAAGTCCTTTGAAAATTATATTACCCTTTGTTAGAATATGAAGACAAAATTAATAATGGTGCTTTGATGGAAAAACTCAATTACATTCTGTATGGCCACTTGTCTTGTTGTTCAACATTGGGCCCAAGGTTTTTTAAGGCCCAAGTGTGGGGCTTTTAGGTTTACTACAAATGCACATATATATTTGGGATAATTCTAGATATAGCCAAAAAAAATTGGCGGTTTTGGTTAATGGCCATCTGCATTTTTTTTTTAATTATGGCCACATGTGAGGTGCACATGTGGTGTACTCTTTTAAAAATGCCCGATTTGCCCCTATGTATCTACACATTCTGGATTTTTTTTAAAAAAAAAATCATTCTCTCTCCTATTTTATTTAAGGTGTATCTAAACTGAAATTTCAAATATTTACATTGCAGTTAGTATCTTTATAACTATTTAAAATCGTTTAAAATTCGAGATTTATAAAGATTTTATTTTACAAGATTCATTTTTTTAATCCGATTTTCTTATTTTCAAGTCCTTATCCACATACAAATTGTTTAATTTACTTTCTTTTATTATTTTTCGTATCTTTACTTTCTGTTTTTTTCGCTTCCATTCATTGACTTGTATTTCGGTTTATTCTTTCCAATTTTCAGGTTTGTTTATGTTTTTTTCCACTGTTTTTGGTTTTCCTCTTCTTCTTTACGTTATTTCCCAGGTTGTAGCTTGATACATTTTTTTAGGTTCAGATATCTTTCCAATCCGTAAGTATATTGTATGACGGGATCTATGATGCAGCTAATCGATACCAGAATTTTAAGATTGCTAATATATTGGTTTGTTTGGATTCTAGTTTTCTGCATTTTACTGATTGTATTCGTAACAAACTTCATCTTTCAAGTCATCAAATTATTACTCGGTTGACTATTTATAGAGATCGTTCGAATAAATCCAGTATAATTAGAATTACTGAGGACAAGGATGTTATGTGAGTCCTTTCTATTATTTCAAAGAGTGTTGCTAATAATCTTCATGTTGTTGTTGATTATTCAGAAATTTCTGAATTAGACTGTTCAACTACGACTACCTCTAATTACAGTGCAGGTAAAAATTTGGATAATTCTAAGAACAATTACAGTATACTTATTCTTTCTAAAATTCTCTATTTATCTCTTACAAATACATAGTATTTCCTCATCCTTTGCTTCCTAACTCAATTCAGCTTTTGTTCTTTTATGTATGCATGATTTAGTTACTATGTAATTTATATTCATTGTTGTGTACTAATATTATATGTTGAAATTTCAAATTCATAGGGAGTACTTTGTTATTTTTATATAATTCAAATACATTGTATTTCTATGTTTTTTTCTTAACTCAATTCAGCTTCTATCTTTCTATGTATGCATGATCTAGCAACTGTATAACTTATATTTTTTGTTGTGTACTAATATTATATGTTGAAATTTCAAATTTATAGGAAGTACTTTGTAATTTTTATATAATTTAAATACACTGTATTTTCATGTTCTTTTGTTTAACTTAATTCAACTTTTGTATTTCTGTGTATGCATGATCTAGCTACTGTATAATTTATATTTTTTGTTGTGTACTATTATTATATGTTAAAATTTCAAAATTGTAGGAAGTACTTTGTATTTTTTATATAATTCATAGTAATAGCTGCTTTATAATTTAGATTCTTTGTATTTTCTGAATACTTTAGGTTGACATATACTACTTATTTAAATTGTATGTTTCACAAGTTGGAAACTTTCAGAAGTTTATATCACTTCAAAACATTAACTAGCAAAATAAGTTAAAGACACAAAATTTATCAACAACAATTCATATTATAAACTAGCTTGTCAATAATCCCAAAATACTATAAGATTCAGTCTATAAATTTAACAAAAGTATACTAAAAGCAATTAAGTCTAAATATTTAACAAAAATCTAATTTTGTGATCAAAAGTGAAATTCTTAAAGAGTCTTGAGTTTCCTGAATTTTTTCATTAATTTTTTGTTTGGCTGAGGTGGAGGTCGAATGTATGACCATATGTCAAGGATGTGCCCTGTGCGTCATCAGTTGATTTATACGTTCCATGTAAAACATCAATATATATCCTAGTTGGCTTTAGACCACTGGATGCATCCTTTTGTATGTTGTGGTTGATCTAAATATTTAAAACAAAATTAATTAACATAAAATTTGGTTATTTTTGTAAAAAATTGAGCAATGGAATTACACTTTAAATAATAGAAGATAACATTACATAATATAACACGAGTAATGAACATAATATGTAGTTTGCATCGTTCCTTTTACCATACCTTCAAATGTTTATTCAAAATCTTTTAATCTCAGTACGTAGGTATAGCAAACTAGCTAATTTAAAGTATAGAATAAAAAAGTATAATCTATTTATATTTTAATATATTTTTACCTTGTATCTTCTCTACAGATCGGAGAATATTTTAAAATTATTTTTTGTAAATACCTTAATCTTCAGTCTCAAAGGTCTTGGTTGTTGCTTCTTCCTTCTCTTATCCATTGTTTTTGCTCAATGAGAATATTTTTCCATTGGAGCCAAGCTTTAATTAGTTTCTTACTTTTCTTATACCTGAGTTTCATGATTTGCCAATGGAGGCAAGATTTTGAGTTTTAAAGGAAGAAAGAGTGAGTATTTATTACCTTTTTTGCCAGACAAGTCTAGGAATCACCTTGCTGAACGAGATTTCAAGCTTTGCCAAAGAACACTACAAGAATTTTTAGATTTGCCGACGAAGTTTTTCCCGACGCAAGTATTTTCGTCGGGAAAACATACTTTTCCCAACGCAAATGGCAAACGTCGGGAAATATACACATTTTTCTCTACGCTTTCCATTTTCGTCGGGATTTTTCCCGACGCATGCCAATTTCGTGGGCAAAAGTCGGCTATGCCGATGAAAATGCTTGCGTCGGGAGAAATAAATTAAGTTAAATGCGCGTTTCACTTCTCCCGACACTTTTTAGACTTATGCCGACGCATTTTTGTGTCGGGAAAAGTCACGAAAAATAAAACCCTAGCCCTCTCTTCTTCTTATTCTCCTCTCATTCTTCTCTTCGTTTTCTATCTTCTTCTTCGTTTTCTCTTCGCCGTTTACAGCCAAAACCCCATACCATCACCTCATATTTTCTTCTTCTTCTCCATTTTCTTCCCTATTCCTTCACTCATGTCTTCTCTCTTCCATTTTTTGTATTTTTCTTGTAGGTTGCGGTCCGATTTTGGGTATTTTGAGGGGAAATTTTTTTGGAGTTCGCTACTTTTTGTGCTTCTCATCATCTAGTTCCATTTTAAGCTTGTGGGTTTTATTTCCAAAGGTATTTATTTAATTTTAATTTATATTTGTCTAGTTATTTTTAGGTTTTCTCTCTTTCTCAATACTTTTTGTTTTCTTTGTTCACAAATTTCGTTAGTAGCTTGAATTTCTTCTTAGTTAAGCATTTGGACATATATAGAATTTCTTACATTGTGTTTTTGTTAGTTTATTTAAGATTTAAACTTGGTTATTGAGCCTTTTGAAGTTAAAAAAAAATTATTTGAATGTATTATGTGTTCAAAGTGTAATTTGGAGAATATTTGTGTGATTTGGAGGCTATTTATGTGATTGATATTTGATTTGGAGCTTATAGTTTGATTAAAGAATGATTAAATCGTGATTTTGAATTTATTGTGTGTTCAAAATGTGATTTGAAGCTTAATTATTTGATTAAATTGTGATTTGTAGGCTCTTTATGTGATTAAAGTTTGATTTGGAACTTAATTTGTGATTAGAAGTGTGATTTTGAGTCTATATTTGTGTGAATAAATTCTGACATCGAGTCCAAGTGTGTGATTAGTTTGATTTTGAGCCTCTTGTGTGTAATTTGATTTATAGCCTACTTTGTGATTTTTATCCTATAGAGCCTATTGAACATTAAAATGTAAGGTTATATGATGAGCTAGAGTGCTATATTTTGAGCTTAGTGAAAATTATATTGTGATTTTGTTCCCTAAGTGCCTTGTATATGTATGTACTTGGAATTAAGTTGGTGCACAAAATGCTATACTCAACACGTTTCTTTAATATATCCTTGGAGGGTTAGAATGATATTTATTTAAAATTAAGTACTTTTGAATGTTTGGGGGGTTAGTTTAAGACATTTGGAGAGAAGTTAGACACTTTCGGAAGAGTTTGAAGTGACTTTGAGATGAGTTAATCATCTAAAATTTGTACCTTAGACACTTTGGAGTAAATTAGGCACTAAACTTTCATTAAACTTTATCTATAATTAGTAATAGTTTGTCCATTTTTTGAAGCATATTTATTTTTATCGTACAATGACAAGCACACAAGAGGGTCTCTTCTAACTAGGTATGGATGAGTTCTTTGATGTTATAAAATCATTATGAAACTTATTGTTTTTTATATGTTTGGTTGTATGTTATATTGTATTTTACGTTTAATTATTAGCATATATGGTTATTTAGAAGTTATTGTACCCATAATTGGGTGTAGAAATTGGTTTGGGTGAATTAAAATTCTTCATTTAATGTCAAAATTTTTGCTTGGTTGTATGGCTATCCTGCAGTTATGATAGCCATTCAAATAGAGAGTTAGTTTTAGTGAGTTAAGACACATTTTTTTAAGGATTAGATATTGGATAAGTTAGTGGGATTTTAAGTAAGAATAGATAAATTAGACACTTTTTTTAGGGTTAGTTTGGGTGAGTTAGTGGGATGTGTGTGGAGTGTGTTTGAGTGAGTTTGTCATATTTTGAAATAAGAGTTTCAATGAGTTGGGAATGTTTGTTCGCTTTTAAACTATGCTTAGGTACCTTTAAGATACTTTTGTAGCATTAGTTGCCTCAAAGTACGCTTAGGTACCTTTAAAGATACTTTTGTAGCATTAGGAGGTGAGTTGTGTGCTTTAGGTTCACTTTAGGCATTTTAATTTCTAAGTTTCTTTGAGAGTCAAAATGACATTTAGACTATTTTTAAGCAATTTTTGGTCACTTTCTAAGTTCCAAGGAGTAGAGTAGACACTTTTAGGTCGTTTTGAGTTAGTTTTTAGCCTCAAAGTATACTTAAGGCACCTTTAAGACACTTTGGTAGCATCGATGAGTTGGTTGTGTGATTTAGTTTCACTTTAAGCACTTTCTAAACTTCTTTGAGAATCAAAATGACACTTAGACTCTTTTTAAGCACTTTTTGGCCATTTTGTGGGTTTCAAATGGCAAAGTAGACACTTTTATGTTTTGAGTTAGTTTTTGGCCTCAAAGTATGCTTAAACACTTTTAAGACACTTTTGTAGCATCATACAGTTGGTTGTGTGCTCACTTTAGGCATTTTCTAAGTTTCCTTGAGAGTCAAAATGACACTAAAACTCTTTTTAGCCACTTTTTGGCTACTTTGTAGGTTCCAATGGGCGAAGTAGACACTTTTACATTTTGAGTTAGTTTTTGGCCTCAAAGTATGCTTAAGCACCTTTAAGATACTTTTGTAGCATCGGGGGTTGGTTGTATGCATAAGTTTTGCTTTAGACACTTTCTAAGATTTTTTTAGAGTCAAAATGACACTTATATTCTTTTGTGCTTTAGTTTCACTTTAGGAACTTTCTTTTATTTTTTGTTTTGTATTTAAAATTTTTCATTTTTTTTTTTTCAGATTTGCAGTTGCGTAATCTTGAAGACCTATTTTCCAAAAATACAAACGAAGACGAAGATTGAAGCCTTCAAGATTAATTGTTTCCTTTCCTATGTATTTGTTTTCTTCTTTCGAACTCTAGTACGTATAGAGATTGAACATTTTGTAATCAAATTATTGAATTTCAATACTATTGCTTTTTTATGATATTATTTTTTGTTTTAAAATGATACTATAATGAACTATCAAGTAGTATAAAAATAAATAAATAAAATAAATAAAAAGATATATTTTTCAGGATTTACCAACGCACATTGCGTCGGCAAAAGTAGACTTCTCCCGACGCATACATTAGTCGTCGGAAGAAAGTTTTTCCAGACGCAATGCATTACGTCGGGCGAAGTCCATGTTTCCCGACTCAATGCCATTTCCGTCGGGAAGTAGCTTTCCCGACGGCTCTATGCCGACGAAATATTTTCGTTGGCCAAGACTTTTCCCGATGCAATATAGACTTTTCCCGGCGCTTTGTTGCGTCGGGAAAAATGAAAAATCTTGTAGTGCGAAGGAGATGGGTTCAATGATCTGAGGAGCTTTGAAGCTTTGAAACTCGATTGGAATTGTGTGAAGAAACGCAAAAAAGAAAAAAACCCTAGAATCACTCATTCGATTTGCGATGTAAGGTAAATCTGTCTCTAAATGTTGTTTTCAATTTCAATTAGTATTGTCGGGGAAATGTGTAAATGATGATTTACTTTGATTTTGGGTTTAAACTATATTTCAGGTTGCATGTGATTTTATTGGTTGTTTAATCTATTCTTTTAAGTAGTTTTTTTTTTAATATTTTTGTTACGTAATCAATTATTAATTATTGTGTTTTTTTCTATATTATATCCATTTTTTTAATTTATCGTTAAGAATTTTTGAATTTTTGTTTAGATTTTAGATAATGAATCCTAATATCTTTTGTTGTTTAGATAATCCGTTTTATTTTAGATTTGGTTTTTAAATTTATTATAATTACACGATAATTAGGAAATCTTAGATATGGAAGTTGTTAGGGGTAGTCTGGTCATTTAATAATTAATATTTAAAATTATGAATAATGATTTGGCCATTTTTAAAAACCTTGGATCGCTTGGCCATTTTTCAAAACAGGAAATAAAAAATGGCTATTTGTGTAGTCAGCCCTATATATTTGGGATAATTCTAGATATAGCCCAAAAAAATTGGCGGTTTTGGTTAATGCCCATCTGCATTTTTTTTTTTTTAATTATGGACAAACGTGAGGTGCACATGTGGTGTACTCTTTTAAAAATGCCCAATTTGCCCCTGTGAATCTACACATTTTGGATTTTTTTTTTTTTTTTATAAAAATCATTCTCTCTCCTATTTTATTTAAGGTGTATCTAAACTGAAATTTCAAATATTTACATTGCAGTTAGTATCTTTATAACTATTTAAAATCGTTTAAAATTCAAGATTTATAAAGATTTTATTTTATAAGATTCATTTTTTAAATCCGATTTTCTTATTTTCAAGTCCTTATTGACATACAAATTGTTTAATTTACTTTCTTTTATTATTTTTCGTATCTTTACTTTCTGTTTTTTTTTCTTCCATTCGTTGACTCATATTTCGGTTTCTTCCTTCCAGTTTTCAGGTTAGTTTATGTTTTTTCCACTGTTTTTGGTTTTCCTGTTCTTCTTTACGTTATTTTCCAGGTTGTAGCTTGATACATTTTTTTTAGGTTCAGATGTCTTTCCAATCCGTAAGCATATTGTATGACGGGATCTGTGATGTAGCTAATCGATACCAGAATTTTAAGGTTGCTAATATATTGGTTCATTTGGATTCTAGTTTTCTACATTTTACTGATTGTATTCGTAACAAACTTCATCTTTCGAGTCATAAAATTATTACTCGGTTGACTATTTATAGGGATGGTTCTAATAAATCCAGTATAATTAGAATTACTGAGAACAATGATGTTATGTGGGTTCTTTCTATTATTTCAAAGAGTGTTGCTAATAATCTTCATGTTGTTATTGATTATTTAGAAATTTTTGAATTAGACTGTTCAAATACGGCTACCTCTAATTACAGTGCAAGTAAAAATTTGGATCATTCTAAGAAGAATTACAATATACTTATTCTTTCTAAAATTATCTATTTATCTCTTACAAATACATAGTATTTCCCCATCCTTTGCTTCCTAACTCAATTCAGCTTTTGTTTTTTTTATGTATGCATGATTTAGTTACTATGTAATTTATATTCATTGTTGTGTACTAATATTATATGTTGAAATTTCAAATTCATAGGGAGTACTTTGTTATTTTTATATAATTCAAATACATTGTATTTCTATGTTTTTTTCTTAACTCAATTCAGCTTCTATCTTTCTATGTATGCATGATTGAGCAACTGTATAATTTATATTTTTTGTTGTATACTAATATTATATGTTGAAATTTTAAATTTGTAGGAAGTACGTTGTAATTTTTATATAATTTAAATACACTGTATTTTCATGTTCTTTTGTTTAACTCAATTCAGCTTTTATATTTCTATGTATGCTGATCTAGCTACTGTATAATTTATATTTTTTGTTGTGTACTATTATTATATGTTGAAAATTCAAAATTGTAGGAAGTACTTTATATTTTTTATATAATTCATAGTAATAACTGCTCTATAATTTAGATTCTTTGTATTTTCTGAATACTTTAGGTTGACATATACTACTTATTTAAATTGTATGTTTCACAAGTTGGAAACTTTCAGAAGTTTATATCACTTCAAAACATTAACTAGCAAAATAAGTTAAAGACACAAAATTTATCAACCACAATTCATATTATAAACTAGCTTGTCAATAATCCCAAAATGCTATAAGATTCAGTCTATAAATTTTACAAAAGTATACTAAAAGCAATCCAGTCTACATATTTAACAAAAGTTTAATTTTGTGATCAAAAGTGAAATTCTTAGAGTCTTGAGTTTCCTAAATTTTTTCATTAATTTTTTGTCTGGCTGAGGTGGAGGTCGAATGTAGGACCATATGTCAAGGATGTGCCCTGTGCGTCATTGGTTGATTTATACGTTCCACGTAAAGCATCAATATATATCCTGGTTGGCTTTAGACCACTTGATGCATCATTTTGTATGTTGTGGTTGATCTAAACATTTAAAACAAAATTAATTAACATAAAATTTGGTTATTTTGTAAAAAATTGAGCAATGAAATTACACTTTAAATAATAGAAGATAACATTACATAATATAACACAAGTAATGAACATAATATGTAGTTTGCATCGTTCCTTTTACCATACCTTCAAATGTTTATTCAAAATCTTTTAATCTCAGTACATTAGGTATGACAAACTAGCTAATTTAAAGTATAGAATAAAAAAGTATAATCTATTTATATTTTAATATATGTTTTACCTTGTATCTTCTCTAAAGATCGGAGAATATTTTAAAATTATTTTTTGTAAATACCTTAATCTTCGGTCTCAAAGGTTTTTGTTGTCGCTTCTTCCTTCTCTTATCCATTGTTTTGCTCAATGAGAATATTTTTCCATTGGAGCCAAGCTTTAATTAGTTTCTTACTTTTCTTATAGCTGAGTTTCACGATTTCCCAATGGAGGCAAGATTTTGAGTTTTAAACGAAGAAAGAGTGAGTATTTCTAACCTTTTTTGCCGGACAAGCCTAGGAATCACCTTGCTGAACGAGATTTCAAGCTTTGCCAAAGAAGGAGATGGGTTCAATGATCTGAGGAGCTTGAAGCTTTGAAACTCGATTGAAATTGTGTGAAGAAACGCAAAAAAGAAAAAACTCTAGAATCACTCATTCAATTTGCGATGAAAGGTAAATCCCTCTCCAAATGTTGTTTTCAATTTTTATTAGTATTGTACAGGGAAACGTGTAAGTGATGATTTATTTTGATTTTGGGTTTAAACTATATTTCAGGTTGCATGTGATTTTATTGGTTGTTTAATCTATTCTTTTAAGTAGTTTTTTTTTAATCTTTTTGTTATGTAATCAATTATTAATTGTTGTGTTTTTTTTTTCTATATTAGATCCATTTTTTTAATTTATCGTTAAGAATTTTTGAATTTTTGTTTAGATTTTAGATAATGAATCATAACATCTTTTGTTGTTTAGATAATCAGTTTTATTTTAGATTTGGGTTTTAAATTTATTATAATTACACGATAATTAAGAAATCTTATATATGGAAGTTGTTAGGGGTAGTATGGTCATTTAATAATTAATATTTAAAATTATGAATAATGATTTGGCCATTTTTAAAAATCTTAGATCTCTTGGCCATTTTTCAAAACAGGAAATAAAAAATGGCCATTTGTGTAGTTAGCCCTATATATTTGTATGGTTTTATGCAGTTGGAGTAATTTCATCGAAAGAGTATCCTTCTGTCTTTTTGAAGAAAATACACAGTAGTGTATTTGTGAGTGGCAGTGAGTGATTTTGTGAGAGAAAAATAAGTGTTTTCTCTTGGGTTGAGGGTTTTTTCCTTTGTTGTTTATCCCAAGCTATCGAGCTATGATATTTGGAAGTCAATAGCCATTGTTGGATTATTCAAGGATAGTTTGTGGCATAAGTTTGAGGCTTCTTATAATCTCCCATTTAGTAGAATCTGCAATTGTAGAAACTAGATGTAGTCCTAAGTTTGGGGTGAACCAGTATAAACTTTGGTCTCGTTCTCTTTTTTCCTATCTCTCTTTATTATTATTTGTGACTCTTGTTTGCTTGTGGAATGAGAGAATTAATATTGTAGTAATTTTGTTATTATTATATTATAATTTTTCTCCCAACACCCTTTATCGAGGTATTTAAAAAACCTTTGATAAATATCTATTTTTTTTTTTTATCTAAGGTTCTTAATTAAAACCTTTGAAAAAAGGTAGGTATTATATTTATCAAAGGACATTAAAGTCCTTTGAAAATTATATTACCCTTTATTGAAGGTATTTAAAAAACCTTTGATAAATATTTACTTTTTATTGAAGGTTTTTAAAAACATTTGAAAAAGATATTATATTTGTCAAAGGACATTAAAGTGCTTTGAAAATTATATTATCCTTTATCGAAGGTATTTAAAAAACTTTTAATAAATATCTACTTTTTATCGAAAGTTCTTAAAATTCTTTGAAAAAGATATTATATTTATCAAAGGACATTAAAGCCCTTTGAAAATTATATTACCCTTTATTAAATATATTTAAAAAACCTTTGATAAATATCTACTTTTTATCGAAGGATCTTAAAAATTAAAAAAAAAATATTATATTTATCAAAGAATGTTAAAGTCCTTTTGAAAATGGGTGCCTACAAGCTGAAATAACAATGATATTCGAAATCGGTGCTGGAAATTGTTAGAGTGTTGATATAATTAAATTTACCATAACCTATTAGCTTAAGCTTTTGGGTTGATTGGTGATTTAACATAGTATCAGAGCAGGAGGTCCTGAGTTCGAACCCCTGTAATGTCATTTCCTCTCCAATTAATATTGATTTCCACTTGTTGGGCCTCTTACAAATTTCCAATTTCCAAGCCCACAAGTGAGGGGGAGTGTTAGAGTGTTGATATAATTAAATTTACCATAACCTATTAGCTTAAGCTTTTGGGTTGATTGGTGATTTAACAGAAATCCTTTTGGAAAGCGAATGTCCCTCCTAAAGTGAAAATTTGTTGCTTGCGGATTTTCCACGATATCCTTCCTACGCTTACTAATCTTGCTAATAAAGGGGTTCATTGCTATGTGTTCCTGTCCCACAACTGATATTCAATTTGGTGCTTTTGCACCTTCTTAATGAATGCAGAGGTAGTTTTTCGAAAAAGAAAAAAAAAAAAAAGAAAGAAAATAATTTAACAAGGTAGTTCACAATTTCTTAGATAACAATATTTGTAATGTTTACTAACTATCATTTATAATTGTTTTATGTTAATATAGTTTTCTTAAAATTACTTTCTCATGAACTCTCACCACTCAATGGATTTTTTTAGCTCATTCTTTCTCCTCGATTTTTCTATCAAATAGCACTAGAGTATCTAATCAACCTATTGAAGTTGAGATCTACCATCATTCTCATACATATATTACATTTTATTTTACATGTAAATTTTGGTAATTTGTCGTTGGCTAGCATTATTTTGATGACCTTATACCATTTATGAATTTTATGATGGTTTGTAAATTGAAATATTTATGCTTTTTCATTGTTGGTTTTTGGGTTATGCTATGGTGCTATTCATTTATGAACTAATTACTTAATTTGTGTGCGATAAGGCACGCTTTGGTGGTAGTGTTGTAGTTTGAACATATTATTTGTGAGTGCATTCCCTTTTCAGGTGTGTTGTATTCGATTTTTAAGGGAAACTTTGCCCAAATTTTTATAAATTTTCTTTCAACAAAATTTTTGCTAGTCATCTATAGTTTAAAAAAATGTGTTTACTCGTTTTTCTAAGTTTGACAATGAATTTCATAGTTTAGTTGAGATCTATTGTCGGCACACCACATTTTAGGTTAGGTAGGGTAATATAGGATGGGGTGTGTGTCAATATTGATATTAATAATTAATTAAAAATAATTAGTAACAATTAATTAATATTAATTATTAATTAATTATGTTATATTTTTACTATTCATCTCCTATGTATAAAAGTACCACTTGTTAGGTTTTTTTTGTGTGGAGTCAAATTGACGGAAATATCACTCCACCGAAGAAGACATGCGCGAAAGGAATTTTCCTCACATTGAAGCTCACGACCCATTAGGAATTAAGGCCCATTAGGTCTTTTGTCTTACTCACATATATATGTATGCTTTGTGCAGTCGTAGGTTTTTGACAATATATACGTGGCATTGGCTCTTTCGGTTTTAAGCATATATACAATGTATATGAGCTTTGTGAATTTGTGTGGCAGTGAATGAGATTGAGAGAAAAGAGTGTTTCTCTCTTGTTGGTTTGAGAGTTTATTCTTTATTGTTTATCCCAAGCTATCGAATTGTGGTACTTAGATGTCAATAGTTTTTGTTGAGCTATTAAGAGTTAGTTTGTATCACGAGTTTGAGACTTCTTGTAATATCTCATTTTAGTAGAATCTGCAGTTGTAGAAGATTGGACGTAGTCTAGAGTTTTGGGGGACTCGAACTTGTTTGACTTATTCTGTGGAAGGGGAGAATTTAATATTGCAGTAATATTTTTATTATATTATTATTTTTCTCCCAACACCACTTGCATGGAGGTTATTAGAAAATTCATGTTGTATGGATTTTTAAGTTCTCAAAATAATAATATCTTGAATTTTAAAAAGATATTTCAATATCTATCTAAAAACTTATCTAACGACAAACAACTCTTAAAATTACACCAATGATGATTTTATACTGTCTAATGTATGAAAGACCATTTAAAAACCCGTATCAAACCATTATTAGAGATAGACAAATTTCATTCAAATTAAACAATTAACACATTGTAGCAGTCTTGTTGAATAAATGACCCTACTTAATCAATCACCGATAGAGACAAAAGCAAAGATTCCCCAAAACGTATCCAAATTTTTCTTTCCTTTTTCCTTGTATACATGAAAACAATATTACATCCATTCAATATATTTTGAAAACACAAGAAAAATCTACAAATGTAACAAAAAAGCAACAATGGAAGCTTTATTTTTCATCCTAGTCGTTGGATGCCTTTGGATTTCTTCTTCTTGAGTTCATCAGTGAGCACTTTTATCGAATCAGACACTTCAGCTTTGTACTCATACAATTGGGATATCACCAAAAACACGAAGAAGTTAACAGTACTCATCACTGCAAGTAAGGCATAGAAGTAATCAAGACGAGAAGCATTCAAGTTGTTCAAAATCCAACCATTCCCAAGTTTTTGGGTAATGTCAGAAACTGTTGAAAGAAAGAAACTGCTGAGTAAGTTCCCAATTCCAAGCGAAGTCATTGAAAATGTACTGCCTAAACTCTTCATGTTTTCTGGTGCTTGATCATAAAAGAACTCAGCATTGACTATTTGAAGGAATGTATCTGCAACTCCTGTGAGCAAGAACTGAGGGAGAAGAGTGAAAATGGTTAAAGGGAGTTGTACTCCATTTTGCACCAACCCATTATCTCTAGCAACATCAAGTCTGTGCCTTTCGACCCGAGATGCCACTGCCATTATTAAGACATGACAAATCAGTCCAATTCCCATTCTTTGTAACATCATGATTCCTCATGGATTTTTGGTCACTCTCTGCATTATCTTGACAAAGATCCTGTCTCAAGAATGAAAATAAATAAATATATTAACACCAAAAGTCAACTAAGCATAGAAGATGATTTGGTAACGTTATTATTATTGGTGATTATAAAATTGAGGAAATTAACCTGTCGTAGATGACAACGGAGACAAGCATGGAAATGGTAACAAAAGCATATAAACTTGCAGGAGGGATTTTGAAGTGGCTGCCGATGCTTCGATCGAGAGTGGTGCCTTGCTTGATGAAAAGAGTGTGTGATTGTGCCACCATTGTGTTTGGCATGAATGTGCAAACCAGAATTGGGATCATTCTCAGCATTTGTTTTGTCTCCTCTACTTGAGTCACTGAGCACAACCTCCATGAATGACTTGATTCTGTTCTTATAGCAGCCTTGTTCAGAAAACTACATACATAAATTCAATCCATTCAATTCAACCTCACATTTGTGCAAGAAGCAGAGGAGGCAAACAAAAAAAACCAAGATAAAAACAATAATCAAGACTCTGTTTGATAACCGTTTCAGTTTTTAGTTTTCTCTGTTTATAAAAAAACAAAAATCATACATATTTGATAACTGTTTTTTATTTTATGTTTTTTCAAATATGAAAAATCTAAGCATGTTTGATAACTGCTTTTAGTTTTCTGTTTTTTAAAAAGTTAGAGAGGTATAAAATGTTACAGAAAACAAAATATATGTAGAGGTAGAGAAATAAAAGTTGGGAGAGATACATAAATTGTTTAAAGAGAAAAGTTAGAGAGAGTAGCCTTAGAGAGAGAAATTAAAAAAATTAGAGAAATAAAAATAAATGTTAGAAAAACGATTAGTTTAGAAAAAGAGAAAAAAGAATTTTTTTAGTACAACAAATTTAGGACAAATTATTCAATGAGGTAGCTATAATGTGAATAATTTGTCCAAATTTAGGAGATTGAATATTTGAATCCCGACCTTAAAGATAAACTTAGCATTTCACATTTTAGAAAGAGAATGTGAAATAAAAGCAATAGAAAGATAAAAAGTTTAGAGAGAATTTTTTTGAAGGAGAGAAACTTAGAGAGAGGAAAAAATTTGGAGATATATAGGTTAGAGATACAAGGACTTTTTTGAGAAATAAGGGTCTTTTTTAAACTTATTACATAAAACGAGTACAAAAGCAAACGTTTTACAAAAAACATGTACCTTTTTTTGTCTTTATTGGAATGCGTCTCTTGAAGAGACGCATTCCATGTAAAAGTGTCAGACGCATTCCATGGTTAGTTTGACTGCGTTTGAAAACGAATGCAGTCTGTTTCCTCCCCTCCCTTTCTGTTTCAACTCAACGGAAATCTAATATTTTATGGTTAAAAACAATTATTTAATAAACAATCAAATCTACTAATAAATATTTAACAACTCATCAAATCCCACCAATCATTTATTTATTTATTTTTCTTTAAAATAAATATTTAACAAATATTTCATTCCTTCCCAATCATTCATCAATCATTTTTTATTATGTTTTTGAAAAAAATGATTTTTCACCAATCAAACATTTAACAAACATTTCATTCCTACCCAATCAAACATTCCATTATCATTATTTTCCACCAATCATTTTCTTAATTATTTCTCAAAAAAATTATTTTTTTTAAAATACACTTATCAATAATTTATTATTATGTTTTTGAAAAAAAATATTTATTTTTCCTCTTTTTTTAATTTTAGTTATTATTTTTTTTAAATACATTAACCAAACATTTCATTTTTTTAAAATAAGAAGCCTCTTTTAAATATATAAGAAGCCTATCTTTTAAATGTAAACAATGATTAAAGTGTGATATAAATTAACTAATAAATTTTAAAAGATTATAACTAAGAAGACAAAACTAAGTTGAAATGTATTTAGGGTTGATATCAATAATCTAAATTTAATAAGGAGTTTATTTACGTTTGACTTCATATTATGTTTTGAAGTTTTTTATCACATGAACGTACAGAGAAAAAAAAAAGGAGACTAAAAGAACAATAACTCAAATCAATTGAACCTAAAACCCAACTAAATTGATAAATTCTGACTCCCAATTGAAAATCTTCACTATTTGAAAATTTGACTTTTGCATAGCCAGACATATTTTCAAGACAACAAAATTTGACTTCATTTTTTCATAATTATTTTTATACGTGGTGTTAACTTTATTAGTTTGAATATACTTCAATATAGAGAATATAATTCAACATAAAGAATTTTGAGAAACTATATACAACTAATTTCAAAATAAACTATTCAAAGCGACTGTTTTAATGTGTCTATCATCTATTTTAGTGACGACATTTCCTTAATTTGTTTTCCACGAATTTTTTTTCGATAAACAATAAGAATAGTCCTGTATCATAATAGAAAAAAAAAATTAGAAAATTGAGATAAAATTTAATCTAACAAAAAAATTAAACATAAAAAATTAAATAACTTACTCTTTTCAATAAGATGAAAATACATAATCGAACATATAAAAAGAGAAGAAAATGAAAGGAAATGAAATGGAGTTTGGACTTAAAATGAAGAAGACAGAAAAATATGGATGGACGAGAGAAGGCAAATAGGAAGGCAAATGTTCGGATGGATGGGAGATAGAAGGAGAGAGAAATGGGAAGAAAAAATTTGGATTGATTATGGATGTAGATGGAAAGTGAGTGGGAAGTGGGGGTTTTAATGTGGATGGGAAGAAAGAGAGAAGGAAGTCTTGCGTTTTACAAAAAAAAACCCACCCATTTGCATTAAAGTGCATTAATCAAATCACCTGAAGACATCCTTCAATCACATCAGCTGCTGACCATATTCGTTGGTAATTTTCCAGAATAATGTGTTTCTTATAGAGACGCATTCTAACCGTTGTTCACTCCTACCGTCTGGTTTGAAAATTGCCGTCTTGTTTGAAAATTTCTAGACGTGTGCAGCACCCAATGTGTCTCTTCAAGAGACGCATTCCAATAAAGACAAAAAAAGTACGTGGTTTTTGTAAAACGTTTAGTTTTGTACTCGTTTTATGTAATAAGTTTAAAAAAGATCCTTATTTCTCAAAAAAGTCCGAGATACAAATATGAGGGGGAAAATAAAAAAAATAAAAATAAAAGGTTTAGAAAAGATATTAAAACTTCTGGGAGAGAAAAGTGATAGAGATATATTAGAACCAAAATAGGATAAAAGAAATAAATAATAAAAATTCTAGAGAGAGAAATAAAGTTTCTAATGATATATATAATATCAAAGAGGTAGAAAAAAATAGTGTTAGAAAAAAAAACAAGATTTTCAAGCACACAAATATGTTTTTGAAATCTTATTTTATTTTATTTTTTTTTTGAAATTTACTCACAATTTCAAAAACGTTTTTGAAAAACAGAAAACAAAAAACACATTTCATTATCAATCACCTCTGTTTTAAAAAAATGAAAAACAAAAACAAATCAAAATAGAAAATAGAAAACAAAATGATTATCAAATGATCCCTTAACTACCGCTAAATTACAAAGTTTGGGTTTTGAAATTTCAACATTGTGTCTAATTAGTCCATGTACTTTTACAAAAGTTTCTAATAAGTCTTTAAACTCTCGTAATTATGTCTATTTAGGCCACATACTCCAAAAAGCTTCCAATACATTCAATTTTGTCCAAGGTCTCTAAATGTTAACTCCATTATGTAATTTAATGTTTATATAACACGTAGTACGTAATACACAAGCTTAACATGTTATGCAAGTATTAAACAAATTAATAGTAAGTACAAAATTGTAAGTTTCAGGACCTATTAGATTTTTTTTTAAAAGTAAAATGACTAATTAAATAGACACACAATCAGAAAAATTTAAAGTTTAAAGACTTGTTAAAAACTTTTTTAAAGGGTAGGAAGTAATTAGACACAACTTTAAAATTAAAGTTGAAAGGACAAAACGATCACAACTAAGTGATTGTCACCTCAAGGATGCTTGGAGTAGTGTGTTCAAGCTCAAGCTCATGGAGTTCCTTTGGGTCATTAGGAAGAGGGAGCCTCCAATTGCAAGCAGCAGCAACAATGACATTAGCCATTCTAATGAAGAGGGCCTTCCAGTGGGGAGCTGGTGCCTGTAAAAGGGAGTGCCAGCAACAAATATGAGCATGGCAACTGTGGGAATGCCATATCCCAAGCCCCACCCAACATTGTCCTGTATGTAAACCAGAATGGTGGAGGCCAACAGCAGGCCAGAGCAGATGGTAAGCATCCACCAGTTGAAGAATGACAGCTTTTGGGCCTTCTCTTTTGGATGAAACTCGTCGAATTGGTCGGCTCCGATTGTTGCGATGTTCGGTTTCGTCCCACCGGAGGCAAATGCCATCAAGTAGGGCGAGCCAAAGAACACTGCAAGCTGTAATTTGGACGCCTGTTTGCAGTTTTCTTTGTTGGCTTCTAAACATGGTGGTGGTTTTAGGCTTGGCAGTGATATTGCTAGTGTTAGAAGAGACATCGCCTGCGGTAAGTAATTAATTTCTCAAATCAAGACACACCCACACGAGCATATTATGTCCAAATCTATCCTTATTCAGCTTTTAGACAAGTCAAAGAGTTTGATATTATAATGCTAAAAAAAAAAATCTAACGTGCCTCCGAAAAAAAAAAAAAGGATTCTAATAAGATGAAATCCTTACTAACCTTTTAAATAAGTCAAAAGGTTTGATTCCTAGTATACAATTATAACGTTGTATATAGTAAAAGAAGGTGTGCAACTTTAATAAGATTCTAATAGGTTAAATTACAAATTTGGTCTGTATGGTTTGAAGAAAGTTATAATTTAGTCTCTATAGTTTTAAAGAATAGAATTTCATCTTTATGATTTGATTAAAAAAACCTTCATAAATAGTCTTTATGGTTTGATAAAACCCTCATATAACCATCATAAATAGTCCCTAAAACAAATATTTTTTTAGTACAAATTAAAAGTCCCTAAAACAAACACTTCTTTATACTTTGTTACTATTTTAAATATATTAAAAAAGGATTCATAATTTAAATTTATAATGAGACACGACAGTTTAAATTATTTATTTTGAGTAAAAAACAAATTTTTATATATACCCTTCAAAAACACAAATGATTTGCACAAGTATAATTAACGAAGTGTTTGACAACCACTCAAAATGAGTATTTTAAAAGTGAGTTAGAAATATTAGTTATGCTGAATGAAACACTTGAATTCAAATTCTAAAAAAAATGTTTTTAAGTGTTTAATTAGGAATTCCTTTTAAATTTTCATGATATATGAAAATAACTAAAATACTCTCACACTACCTTCACTTTCCCATGGCTGCCGCCGCCAACCAGCGACAATGATTGGTGACAGTCGCCGGCGGCAACAACCACCAACAACCCTGGATTCCGCAACCGCCCATTGCCACCTCACTGCTGGCGACCACTGCGGACGATCATAGTGTTTTAAATATAAATTTGAAATTATTAGTTCATAATATTTAATAGTTGTCTTTTATAATAATTTGACATTTGTAGAAGTAGAGCAAACGAACTTGTGTATAAAAACAAGTTTGAAAAAATGTAACCAAACATATAGGTAGTTTAATTTTAAACTGTCTTTATAAAAAATACATTTTTAAAAAACACTTTATTCCAGCAATATCCAAACAAACCCTAAATATTTATATATCAAAAACAATTCTTTTAAGACTTTTTCAAGCTTCTTAGACTTTTTCATTTTTGAAGCTTCTTTTTTCCGGTAAGTAGTGCCTTTTACCACCTCCAAACATAAACTCACTCAAAACCAAATGAATTAGAATTAAATTTTTGTCATTCATCTTGGCACAAAAATGGAACCATCCTAACACTAAAAAACACACACAAAAAAAAAAAAAAAAACCCATAAAAATTCATTCCAGTGCCAACATGAACATAACTCAATGTTAAGGTACCATTTTCTAAATTTGCACAAACATACCACAAGACAGATGATAGTGGAGACCAAGAAGGTCCGATAACGGCCGAAATGAGCGTCGGTGATGTAAGCCCCAAAAATTGGCGTAATCCAAACGGTTGCAGTGCCTTGATTGAGCTTTGTCGTCAAATATATAATCAGATTGGCGGCAATCCCAAGGAACATCATCCTTTCAATCAGCTCGTACACTGTAAATCCAAACACAATTCTCAGGTCAACGGCGGTCGGAAAATTGAGAGAGATTTGAAAGTTGAATGAATTATACCGATGATGAAGGAACATGCTTTCCAACAGCCAGTTTTGGAGCGAAGAACGGGGTTGCCTGAGATCGACAGTTCCGTCTTTGGTGTAGTCATCGTGCCCAGTCTATTGATCTGCTGCAGTAGCCGCCATTAATGGTTAATGGAGGAACAACCCTTTGAAGCTTAATTTGATGCTTTTTATTAGCTTCTATTTCTATAATGCTCCAATGAGTATGAGACTGCCCTTTTATTTATACTAATTTCTCCTCAAGTCATGGATTTTCTCTTTTAAAAACAAAATTTAATAATATAATTTAAAATTTTAAAAACAATTATTTTAAACATATATTTTTTAAAATAATCTTAGATTTAAAAAATAAAATACTATTTTGAAATCTTTTGAATGGTGGTCAATCGAAAGCTTCTCCCATCTAAACCCTTTAGAGGCCGTTTGTTTCGTGATAATCCAAGATTCCTATGGAATGGACATCTGGATTATCTCGTTTGTTTTGTAGGAATGTAAGATGTCCAAGTATTTTAGGATGCCCATACGGGGGCATCTAATCAATTTTAGATGCCCTTTTGAAGCACGAGTTTTTAAGATTCCCATATTGAGGGCATCATCTAATGATATTTTTGCCTGTTAACAATTTTCTTTATTTAACATTTTTATTTTTTTATTTAAAAATAAATTAATGTATTTATGCACTAATAAACGATCATATGTAGTTACTATATTTATATTTTACATTTAGATATAAAATAAAGTTGAGTTAAAATTGAATTAATATTTAATAATTAAATATTTTATAAAAATCTCGAACTAATATAAATTAATTTGTTATACAAAATAAAACATACATATTAGTTTAAAATAAATTGATATACAAATATAATATTAAATTAATAAAGACCAAACTGCATGTGATATAAATTTAAATTATATTAAACTAATAAGTAAAATTTTAAAGATTAACAAGGGCATTATTGGTATAACACATAATCTTAAGACATTCTCATACACAAATCCTGCAAAACAAACATGGTTATCTAAATTTCGTGCATCTGAAGACGCGAGACATCCTAATTCCTTAAAAAAAAATGACCCCCCTAATTTTTAGATTTTAGATAGTATACTAGTTTGATATACCTATGTGCTCCATGTGTTTCATTATGTTTAAAAATATAATTTAGTTATAAAAATTGAAATACAGTTTTATGGAAAAGTCAACACTACAAAAAAGTTGGTCTATTTGGACCCTTTTTTATCAAAGGTTATAAAAAAACATTTGAAAAATATATACATGTATTTAAAAAAACATTTGAAAAATATCCACTTTTTATCGAAGGTTCTTAAAAACCTTTGAAAAATATATTATACTTATTAAAGGACATTAAAACCTTTGAAAATTATATTATCATCGAAGATATATTTAAAAGGCCTTTGAAAAATATCCATTATCGAAGGTTCTTAAAAACCTTTGAAAAAAATATTATATTTATCAAAGGACGTTAAAATCCTTTGAAAATTATATTATCCTTTATCGAAGATATATTTAAAAAAACCTTTGATAAATATCTACTTTTTATCTAAGGTTCTTAAAAACCTTTGAAAAAGATATTATATTTATCAAAGGACATTAAAAACCTTTGAAAATTATGTTATTCGAAGACATTTAAATTTTTTTTGAAAAACATCCATTTTTTATAGAAGGTTCTTAAGAACCTTTGAAAAAGATATTATATTTATTAAAGATAGTTAAAATCCTTTGACAATTATATTATCCTTGTACTTAAAAAACTTTGGATAAATATCTTCCCCTGCTCATTTTTTATGTTTGTTGATTTTCTTAAGAACCTCTTCACATTTTTTGTTTGGCTGATGGCTGATTTTTTATAATTGCTATTTTGTATTCTTCTCACTACAAAAAAATCTTGCTTTTATTGATGCACTTAAAAATTCAGGTTGAGAAATGATGACAGACACTAAAATAGAGCTCATTTTCAGAGGTAGAGTTATAAATGACCACCATTGAAGTTAAATAAAATAATAATAAAAATAAATTTTCTTCTTTCTCACTAAATTTTGCTCTCTCTCTTTTGCAGACCCTAACTTCCTCTCTCACAAACCTCACAGAAGACTTGGCCTCCCTCTCTTTGGATCCATCTTGTCCTTTTTCTCACCATTTTCACTCTCTCTAACCCCATCTTTCTCTCCCTCTCTAGGTTGTTTGAGGTCACTTATGTTAAGATGGTGTTGAAGGATGAGTGTTTTAAGTGCAACCATGGCCGACGATAGCGTCGTGGTTGAGTTACTGAAAACCATCATCCCCCTCTTTCTCCTTTATTTTATTTTTTGAATTCTTTTTCATTATGTTCGTTCTCTCTTCCCCTTCGATTTCCTTTCTCTTTTCCCCCTCGTCTCTCTTCCTTTCTCTTCTCTAGTTCATAGGAGAGAGTTCGGACGAGTGTGAAGATGATGAAGCCCTAAACTCTTTGCTGAAGATGATGACCATATTTGAGTCTATGGTGGAGTTTGGAACGAAAATTTGAAGCCTTAAACCCTTTGCAAAAGGTGATGACCCACTAAACCATCTCTTCGCTGCTTGTTCTAAAAAAAAATGTTAGGTGTGTTTTCTGTAAAGTCTCTCCTCGTTTTCTATTCTTATTTTGGAATCTTGTGATTTCTCCCTTCCAATATATCTGTGTGTGTATTTGAATGAATAAGCCTGTAATCTTCTCTGAGTTTTTGGAGTAGATCTAATTGTTCTAAGTGTTGCGTGGATAATTGTTAGGTAGGAAACTAAGTATTGAAGGCATACACTCCAAATGGTTAAGGACTTTGAGGAATTTTAACTTTTAACTTACTATGGATTTGCTTAGAATACAAAGGTTTTGTCTGAGTATATGACGTTTGTGTTTAGCAAAATATTAACTCATACTCCTCTGACTGTTAATAATATTGTATCTATGGTGCAATAGTGATGAATTTATGGTGGGTCTACCTCTAGCTTTGGTGGATGATACTGAAGAAATAACAGTTAATATACAACAAATTCGTAGGAAGATGGAGGAGTTAATCAAAGCTCATTCTAAAGCTTTAATGCCTTATTTTGCTAATGGCAAAGAAGATCAACATACGATTGAGGCACTTACTGTTGGGTTTTATGTCCTAAAACTCGTGGTTTTGTAAACTGAATGTATATTCTATTTTACTATAAAGATGTTATTGAGGTTTATTCAGTAAATGTGTTATTGAATAAAGTGAATTGTGTATTCTATAACCCAAATCTAATGAACTAAGAACCCTTGGCTATAGTATGTATACTTGAACTTTATGTATGACATAAAAGTGGATCAAGTTCGAGTAATAGCCAAAATGGTCTATAGTATAAGGATAAGGCTGGGTACCTTATTCTGGGGACACTATGGGCGCGACCCACTTTGTATAGTACTAACGATGTGATCCTGAATCGTTCATGTGGAGACATGCGAGTGGGGGCGTCCTATGCAATGAGTTTGCATAAGACCGGACCGCGAAATAGTCACTTAGACTTTATAACTCCGTTTACTGTTTTAACTGACTATATTCATACGATGACCTAGGTAACTCGATCTTAATCCTGAGCGTGCTATGAACTCCTGTTTATTCGGGATTATCCTTAGATTTGCATGGGTGAGAGTGGCCCGAGATCGCCGACTCAATAAGCCTCCCATTTTGGGGATAAGACCGGATAGATAGTTGGGAACATAGTCATGCGAGATGGAATTCACTCCTACCTGCTTTAAGGATTAGTAGAGAGGTTGTTCCCTTAAGTGCTGACTCCGGGTCTTGAACAATGGGCCCACCCTCTCATTGGCCCGAGAGGGATTCGGTTTGTTGGTTGGACCACAAACCAATTGTTCATTAGAGGATCAATGGGACTTAAGGAAGAAGAAGTAATTACAGGGGTAAAACGGTTTATTTGACCCAGCTGTAATTACGAACGACCTGTGAAGGATCGACTTACTAATCATGGTTATATCGAGTGGACAGAAATATATCTACAGTGAGAAGAGTGCAGCCACTGGGCTTTAGTGGAGTGTCTCGGTGGTTAACGAATGTTGATTAGCTAGGCTAAAGAGTTTGGCCGGTTAAATCTCGTATCGTTGGAGCTCATGATCTGTAGGTCCATTAGGTCCCCTTACTAGCTCAGACTAAGCCTTGGAATAATTTGAGAGAAAAGAATTTGAATTGTTCAAATTCGGTTTTGGGAGTAAACGTTAATTATATGCGATATACTTAACGTACTATAATTTAATTATGAATTAAAACCACAAGAAAGAGAGAGGAATATATTTAAATGTGATTTAAATATTTGATCGGTTTAATACGTGAATAGGGATTCATGTACAAACGATTGGTCATAAAAGAGAGGGATTGGTCTAATTATTTAATTAATATTTGATATTAAATTAAATAATTAAATTAATTAATTAAATGGTTTAATTAATTAATCAAGTTTTTAAATTAATTTTGATTTAAACTTGACTAATTCCAACCAAATGTTGTCTTCCAAACGAAGACAAGTGTTGTCTTCCATGGGAAGACAAGTGTTGTCTTCCATGGGAAGACAAATGAGGTTTCATTAGTGCCTATAAATGGGATGAAACACAAAAGGATTGTGTGAATTTTCTTTGATAGTTTTTTTTAAAAAAAACTATCTTGAGCTCTCTACCTTTCTCTCTAAAAAATTCTCTTAACAAAGGATACCACAATCCATTCCAAGGGCTGAGAATAGTAGGGAAGACTCTAGTGGTGGTCCAAGTATTGTTGGTGATCCAAGATTTGCAAAGAATTTGGAGAATTTGAGCTACAAAGGTATGTGTTCATACTTTCTGGTTTTCCCAGTTTAGAGCATGTTTTTGTTTGGTTAAATTGATGTAGTTTGAGTGCTCGAGATCCAAAATTTCTTCCGCTTTCTTAATATTAACTCCTTCAATTGGTATCAGAGCAATTTTGAGCACTCAATTTGCATCGGTTTAAGCTCGGTGGGTATCATTTAGAAATTCAATTTTCTGGGCCTCTAAAGTGGTACTTTCGGTTTTGGCATTTTTTTTTGAGCTTCATTTTGTAGTCCGTTTTGTAATTGCTCAAAAGTGTTTGAGCTTTAATGTGTGAAGAAGAGTCTGTAAAATTTTCGAGTCGATCGGAGTCCCGGAAGGCCTTCAATTTGAAGAAACAAGCTCGAAAGGTCAAGCTGGAAAACAGAGCAGAAGCTGCTGTTTTTTTCTGCCCATGGCCGGTTCAAGTCGTTTTCAAGCTGGTTCGGGGCGGTTCGAAGTGTTCGGAAGCATCTCAACCTAGTTATTAAATTATTCTTGTAATAATTTAGTTGTTTGCTTGCCCGTGATGCCAAAACCGGTCCACTTTAGTGTGTTTAATTATTTATGCATTATGAATGTATGTTTTAATTAAATCCATATTTGTATGTGCATAAAGTATGCCATATAGATTTAAAATCCCACCATAGGAAGCATGCTCCATGCATTGAAAGTATGTTATACGTGTTATAATGTATAGTATGCATGTTTAGCATTTCATAAGTATTAATATAAGAGTTGTATTAATTTTATGAAATAGATGTTGTATGTTTTAAGTATAATTAATATAAATGTTATATTAATTAAAAATAAAGCATACAACATATAGTTGCCTTAGTATAATATAATTGTTATATTAAATACATCAAAGCATTTCCATGCATAATTCATGTGATGAATTTTTACTCTATGTTTATTTAATTGTTCATGTGATGAATGATCAAGCACTCAAACATAGAAATGCATACAAACCTAGGGTTTAATTATTTAGTTTTAAAATGGTTTTAGAATTAAAATAATTAGACCATAGGTTATCTAGTTCTAATAAGATTAGAATTAGGCAACCAATAATTTATAAACTATGATTAAAGAGGGACTCTGTCTAAGGAAGGTTCTGGCTAGGCTGGGGTATTTAAGATGACGGAAACGGAACACCCCTACCTGGGAACCGACCTGGGAGTGAATTTAATCCAGAGGTTTATAAATTATTCCTCGTGAGCGACGTTAATTAAAAAGTTTAATTAAACTCGTAGACCTAAGTTTTTTAAAGGGTTAATAGACTTAGGTAATATCAATATAATCGTTATATTAATAGACTTAGGTATATTAATAGCCGGAATATGCCTAAGTAAAATTATACCCAAACCGTCTAAAATACTTAGTGGGAGTGAAAAGGTATATATGATATATCAATTTCCTCTTACGCTCTCTACGAAGTTCACACCGTGAGATTTATGCTCGGCCTCGTGATGTCAATAGGGCATCCCCATTCGGATGGTGTTTGCATAAATCAAGAGCAAGGTGAATGGAGAAAGTATTTATAGTAAGTGGGAGAAGGAAGTGTGTCAACACATCCTACAGTCTCCTCCATTAGGTTGGACCGTGAGATTCCCATGTTCCGCCTGCAGGTTGCCCGTAGTAGCACCATCCATTCGGAGGGATGGAACATGGGAGTCGGAACAACTCAAACTCCAGAAATGGATAGGGTCTCCTAGGTCCATTCCCAGCTTTGACTTTCCAATTCGGTAGCATTGTTGGGGCCGACCTCTGAGGTCTGAAAATGGCGGGTCACACTTACAAGAATTACTAAGTGTTAGTGAATTCTTGACCAAAGTAGCGATAACTAGAATGCTATAGGAATAAGAGTTATTCTGGTATTAGCATTTAGTCAAGAATGTCTTGGTTCAGTGAAGGAGTGATTGACTGCCCCTCGGTAGCGGTTGCTCTGACTCACTGAAGTATCGTTGCAAAAACAATAATGAGTTTATGGGTACATTATTACTTTTGCTAAATTTTTTAATTGGATGCAAGTAATGGGTTAGAAGCAATTCACTAATAGAATATGTTCTATTTTTCAGCATGTCGAGCTCTTTAATACAGTTACTAGCCTCCGATAAATTAAACGGCGATAACTACGCAACCTGGAAATCGAACTTGAATACGATTCTAGTTATCGATGATCTAAGGTTTGTCTTAACGGAGGAATGTCCTCCCCCTCCCGGCTCGTCTACAAACCGAATTGTTCATGATGCATTTGACAGATGGACTAGGGCTAATGATAAAGCCCGAGTCTATATCTTAGCCAGCATATCTGATGTGCTATCTAAGAAACATGAGAGCATGATTACCGCTAAGGAGATCATGGGATCATTACAGGCGATGTTTGGACAACAGTCCTCATCGATCCGTCAGATGCTCTCAAGAATGTTTACAACTCCCGTATGAAGGAGGGAACTTCTGTTAGGGAGCATGTCCTTAACATGATGGTCCACTTCAACGTGGCAGAAGTAAACGGAGCTGTCATAGATGAGAATAGTCAGGTTAGCTTTATAATGGAATCTCTTCCGAAGAGCTTCCTACAGTTCCGCACCAATGCGATAATGAACAAAATAGAGTATAATCTGACTACTCTCCTCAACGAGCTACAGACTTTCGATTCCCTGATGAAAACAAAGGGAAAAGAGAATGAGGCAAATGTTGTCACTTTGAAGAAATTCCCAAGAGGATTGTCCTCTGGGACTAAGTCTGGTTCTTCTTTTTCTAAGAATAAGGGTATTCAAAAGAAGAAGAAAGATAAAGGGAAGGGAAAAGCTCCCGTCATGAGTAAACGCAAGGCTAAAGCTGCAGATAAAGGAAAATGTTTCCACTGTGGTGAAGATGGGCACTGGAAAAGGAATTGCCCAAAGTACCTTGCAGAAAAGAAAGCTGAGAAGGAAAGACACGGTAAATATGATTTACTTGTTGTTGAAACATGTTTAGTGGAACATGATGATTCCGCCTGGATACTAGATTCAGGAGCCACTAACCATGTGTGTTCTTCTTTTCAGGAAACTAGTTCCTGGAGGCAGCTTGAAGATGGTGAGATAACTCTCAGGGTTGGAACAGGAGAGGTTGTCTCAGCTAGAGCAGAGGGAGCGGTAAAGTTGTTGTTTAGAGATAGATTCATTTTACTAGAAAATGTACTTTTGGTTCCTGGAATCAAAAGAAATCTTGTATCTATCTCTTGTTTGATTGAACATATGTATAAAGTATCTTTTGATTATAATGAAGTGTTCATTTGCAAAAGAGGTGTACGAATATGTTCTGCTAAACTTGAAAACAACTTATATGTGTTAAGACCAACAGAGGTAAAAGCTATTTTGAACACTGAGATGTTTAAAACAGCTGATACTCAAAATAAAAGGCAGAAATTTTCTCCAAGTACCTATCTTTGGCACTTGAGACTAGGCCACATTAATCTCAATAGGATTGGGAGATTGGTTAAGAGTGGTCTCCTAAGTCAGTTAGAAGACAACTCCTTACCACCATGTGAGTCTTGTCTTGAGGGAAAAATGACCAAACGACCTTTTTCTGAAAAAGGTTATAGGGCCAAAGAACCCTTAGAACTTGTACATTCGGATCTCTGTGGTCCAATGAATGTCAAAGCTCGAGGAGGGTATGAATACTTGATCGGTTTCATCGATGATTACTCAAGGTACGGCTATCTTTACCTAATATATCATAAGTCCGAAGCCCTTAAAAAGTTCAAGGAGTATAAGACAGAGGTTGAGAACATATTAGGTAAGACAATTAAAACACTTCGATCAGATCGAGGTGGAGAGTATATGGATTTGAGATTCCAGGACTATATGATAGAACATGGAATCGTATCCCAACTCTCAGCACCCGGTACACCTCAGCAGAATGGTGTATCTAAGAGGAGAAACAAAACCTTGTTAAACATGGTTCGATCTATGATGAGTTATGCTCAGCTGCCTAGTTCGTTTTGGGGATATGCAGTAGAGGCTGCTGCATATATTTTGAACATGGTTCCTTCTAAGAGTGTTTCAGAAACACCTTATGAGTTATGGAAAGGGCGTAAAGGAAGTTTACGTCACTTCAGGATTTGGGGGTGCCCGGCACATGTGCTAGTGCCCAATCCAAAGAAATTGGAACGACGTTCAAAATTATGCCTATTCATAGGATACCCCAAGGAAACGAAAGGTGGTCTATTTTACGATCCTCAAGAGGACAAGGTGCTTGTATCGACAAACGCCACGTTCCTAGAGGAAGACCACATGAGAGATCATCGGCCTCGAAGTAGAATTGTATTGAGCGAACTTTCTGGGGAAGCTACAGATAAATCAACAAAAGTTGTTGATCAAGCTGGTCCTTCTCAAGAGTTGAGAATGCCTCGACGTAGTGGGAGGGATGTTAGACAACCCGACCGTTACATGGGTTTGGCTGAAACCCAGGTCGTCATACCTGATGATGGCATTGAGGATCCATTGACCTATAAACAGGCAATGAATGACATAGATAAGGACCAGTGGATTAAAGCCATGGACCTCGAAATGGAGTCAATGTACTTCAATTTAGTTTGGGAACTTGTAGACCAACCAGATGGTGAAAGACCTATCGGTTGCAAGTGGATCTACAAGAGGAAACGAGACCTAGCTGGTAAGGTGCAAACCTTTAAGGCTCGACTTGTGGCAAAGGGTTATTCCCAACGGGAAGGGGTGGACTATGAAGAAACCTTCTCCCCTGTTGCCATGCTTAAGTCGATTAGAATACTCTTGTCCATTGCCACGTTTTATGATTATGAAATTTGGCAAATGGATGTCAAGACAGCCTTTCTGAATGGCAATCTTGAAGAGAGTATCTATTTGGTTCAACCAGAAGGGTTCATAATTAAAGGTCAAGAGCAAAAAGTTTGCAAGCTTAAACGATCCATCTATGGATTGAAGCAAGCATCTAGATCCTGGAATATAAGATTTAATACTGCGATTAAATCTTATGGCTTTGAACAGAATATTGACGAACCTTGTGTTTACAAGAAGATAGTCAATACTACTGTAGCTTTCTTAATCTTGTACGTAGATGATATCCTACTCATTGGGAATGATGTAGGATTCCTGACTGACGTAAAGCAATGGCTAGCGACCCAATTCCAAATGAAAGATTTGGGAGAGGCTCAGTTTGTCCTTGGAATCCAAATTATTCGGAATCGCAAGAACAAAATGCTAGCATTGTCTCAGGCATCTTATATTGACAAAATGTTGGTTAGATATAAGATGCAGAATTCCAAGAAGGGTTCATTACCTTTCAGACATGGAATTCATTTGTCGAAGGAACAGTGTCCTAAGACACCTCAAGAAGTTGAGGAAATGAGACGAATTCCCTATGCATCAGCTGTCGGTAGTCTGATGTATGCCATGTTGTGTACTCGACCCGACATATGCTATGCAGTGGGAATTGTCAGCAGGTATCAGTCCAATCCAGGATATGATCATTGGACTGCCGTTAAAAACATCCTCAAGTATCTTAGGAGAACGAGGGACTATATGCTTGTGTATGCTGCGAAGGATCTGATCCTTGCAGGATACACTGACTCTGATTTTCAGACCGATGTAGATTCGAGGAAATCCACATCGGGATCAGTGTTCACTCTTAATGGAGGAGCAATAGTTTGGAGGAGTATAAAGCAAGGTTGTATTGCTGACTCCACCATGGAGGCTGAGTATGTCGCAGCTTGCGAAGCAGCGAAGGAGGCTGTATGGCTTAGGAAATTCTTTACTGATTTGGAAGTTGTTCCAAATATGAATTTGTCTATCACCCTTTATTGTGATAATAGTGGTGCAGTGACAAATTCTAAAGAACCTAGAAGCCATAAGCGCGGAAAGCATATAGAGCGCAAATATCATCTCATCAGGGAGATTGTGCAACGAGGAGACGTGATAGTCACACAGATCCCTTCGGAGCACAACATTGTTGATCCGTTTACAAAGCCCCTCACGGCTAAAGTGTTTGAGGGACACCTAGAGAGTCTAGGACTACGGGTTGTACAGTAGGGCAGTTTTCTACCTCAGCATGTTTGACTCCACTGACGTTTTAGTCCAAGTGGGAGTTTGTTGGGTTTTATGTCCTAAAACTCGTGGTTTTGTAAACTGAATGTATATTCTATTTTACTATAAAGATGTTATTGAGGTTTATTCAGTAAATGTGTTATTGAATAAAGTGAATTGTGTATTCTATAACCCAAATCCAATGAACTAAGAACCCTTGGCTATAGTATGTATACTTGAACTTTATGTATGACATAAAAGTGGATCAAGTTCGAGTAATAGCCAAAATGGTCTATAGTATAAGGATAAGGCTGGGTACCTTATTCTGGGGACACTATGGGCGCGGCCCACTTTGTATAGTACTAACGATGTGATCCTGAATCGTTCATGTAGAGACATGCGAGTGGGGGCGTCCTATGCAATGAGTTTGCATAAGACCGGATCGCGAAATAGTCACTTAGACTTTATAACTCCGTTTACTGTTTTAACTGACTATATTCATACGATGACCTAGGTAACTCGATCTTAATCCTGAGCGTGCTATGAACTCCTGTTTATTCGGGATTATCCTTAGATTTGCATGGGTGAGAGTGGCCCGAGATCGCCGACTCAATAAGCCTCCCATTTTGGGGATAAGACCGGATAGATAGTTGGGAACATAGTCATGCGAGATGGAATTCACTCCTACCTGCTTTAAGGATTAGTAGAGAGGTTGTTCCCTTAAGTGCTGACTCCGGGTCTTGAACAATGGGCCCACCCTCTCATTGGCCCGAGAGGGATTCGGTTTGTTGGTTGGACCACAAACCAATTGTTCATTAGAGGATCAGTGGGACTTAAGGAAGAAGAAGTAATTACAGGGGTAAAACGGTTTATTTGACCCAGCTGTAATTACGAACGACCTGTGAAGGATCGACTTACTAATCATGGTTATATCGAGTGGACAGAAATATATCTACAGTGAGGAGAGTGCAGCCACTAGGCTTTAGTGGAGTGTCCCGGTGATTAACGAATGTTGATTAGCTAGGCTAAAGAGTTTGGCCGGTTAAATCTCGTATCGTTGGAGCTCATGATCTGTAGGTCCATTAGGTCCCCTTACTAGCTCAGACTGAGCCTTGGAATAATTTGAGAGAAAAGAATTTGAATTGTTCAAATTCGGTTTTGGGAGTAAACGTTAATTATATGCGATATACTTAACGTACTATAATTTAATTATGAATTAAAACCACAAGAAAGAGAGAGGAATATATTTAAATGTGATTTAAATATTTGATCGGTTTAATACGTGAATAGGGATTCATGTACAAACGATTGGTCATAAAAGAGAGGGATTGGTCTAATTATTTAATTAATATTTGATATTAAATTAAATAATTAAATTAATTAATTAAATGGTTTAATTAATTAATCAAGTTTTTAAATTAATTTTGATTTAAACTTGACTAATTCCAACCAAATGTTGTCTTCCAAAAGAAGACAAGTGTTGTCTTCCATGGGAAGACAAGTGTTGTCTTCCATGGGAAGACAAATGAGGTTTCATTAGTGCCTATAAATGGGATGAAACACAAAAGGATTGTGTGAATTTTCTTTGATAGTTTTTTTTAAAAAAAACTATCTTGAGCTATCTTCCTTTCTCTCTAAAAAATTCTCTTAACAAAGGATCCCACAATCCATTCCAAGGGCTGAGAATAGTAGGGAAGACTCTAGTGGTGGTCCAAGTATTGTTGGTGATCCAAGATTTGCAAAGAATTTGGAGAATTTGAGCTACAAAGGTATGTGTTCATACTTTCTGGTTTTTCCAGTTTAGAGCATGTTTTTGTTTGGTTAAATTGATGTAGTTTGAGTGCTCGAGATCTGAAATTTCTTCCGCTTTCTTAATATTAACTCCTTCACTTACGCAAGAGATTACCAATCATTTGAAAACCTCTAAGAAGAGGTGATCGAGTGAACTTTGGGTGAAGAAAAGTAAGTAAATACGTTCAACCCCAGTGCAAGTGCACACTGCCGATGCAAGTATTAAAACAGGAGTATTCCTGAGTATCGATCCCTTAGGGAACAATATAACAAAAATTATTGCTTAGCAAAATGTAAGAAGAATTGCAAACTTGAAAATTAAAAATTGCGAAAACAAGGTTGGGTTTGATGTGTTTATTAAAAACAAAATAATTGCAGAATCTAATTGTAAGTTAAAGTGACAAAGATTGCAAAACTGAATTGCAGAATAAAAAATTTGCAAGATTGAGTAGCAAACTAAATCGACTTGGTAAATGAAAATTACAAATGAAATTTTAGATAAAGGATGGGCTCAAGAATGTCATTGCCTTAAGTCGTAATCATAAACCAAAATTGCAATTCCAACCTATTGTACATTCAATTGTAAACCAAAATTGCTACTCCTATTCACCTTGAAATTAGGTTTTAGGAGACTAAGTGAGTGACTTATATGTCTATAGTCCCTTTATCTTAGGTGGTTTTGCTCAACAATTTTATGGGTTTTGGAGTATTTAATCCCTATGTCTAGGGCAAAGAATTGACTTATGTCTAAGCTCTTTTCTCTTTCACTTGTGTGAAATCTGCTTATCACTAACCCCATCTGTATTAGATCTAAGCTTGAGTTGCTACCTTAGTTGATCAATCTAGGATCTCAACGGAATTTTGGTCAATACAAACAAACAATTGAGATGTAGGCTTGCTTTTTAGTTGAAATTTTGGCTACAATTACTTCTTAGGAAATTCACATCCTTGAACCCCCTAAGAAGTTTAACTCATATAAAAAGTAAAAATCCTACAACAATTTTTAGAATTAAATTCCATGCTAATGAGCAACTTACACACCCAATTGCAACCAATAATTAATTAAAATTTCCTATCCTAATCAGCATTGGAGATTGACATAATCAGAGCAAGGGATGGTAAACAATTCTGTACAACTCACAAAGACAAGACAAGGCTCCATGAAATATTTGATCGACTGAAAACAGAGGACAACTCAGGAAACGAAGGCTTTAAGAGGAGAATAATCAACTCTTCTTCCCTTGATAGCATGCATAAGTGTGCTATTTTTAGGCTTAGTTTTAGGCTAGTTTTGCTATGATTTCGTATGCTTTCATATATTTCTATGTTTATTTCTCAAAAACAGAGCATTTGGAGCAAAACTGGAGAACTGTGAGATAATTGGACAAATTTGAGTAACTTAAGGGTATATTTGAAGATTCAAGTGTTGAAGAAGAAGGACAAGGCAATTGGACCCGAGAGTATAGCGTTGCAACGTCAAAGAAGAAGCCTTTCAACCTTGAAGACCCGAGGGCATATCGTTGCAACGCTGGCCGAAGACGATTTTTCCCTTTTTTAAAAAATGCTATGGACAGCGTTGCAACGCTGCCCCTAGCATTGCAACGCTTATCTCGACTCTATATAAGGGAATGTTATACTTCGAGTAAAGGGAGCCGTTTTGAGAGACCAAAAATCCTAAACTCGATTCAAGCACTGTCTAAGGCCATAGAGGAGACCTTTGGAGAGCCGAGGAGGAGACTCAAAGCTCGAGATCGTGGACATCACGTCGGAGACGAGTGTTGGCATGTGACCTAAGTTTCTTCTCTATTTCTTTTACTTTTCTTGAATTTAGGAGTTTTTGTGGGCTGTACTTATGTTGTAACTATATATTTAGACCCTTGCTTGGTTGTAGTTGTTGAACATTTGGTTGATTTTTAGTTTAATTTATACATTGACGTCTTTTATGCATCTCGTTATATTGTCTTAACATTTGGCTATGGTTTTGCATGTTTAACTTGAAGGAATGAACGTTTCACTCTACAGTGGAAGCATTGGATCGTCTTTGATTTTATTTAAAATTAAAATAAAATTTAAAGTTAAGCAAACTTACTTGGAGTAAATATGGAGATATTTCTAGTGGATCTTTATCTCTTCCATAAAATCATCATAGCTATAACTTGAACACAAGACCAAGGCTTGTGGGAGCCTCTTGAAAGAAAATCCACAAGGGATTGGAGAGGAAGAGATCTAGAGAGAATTCTCTAATTCTCTATTGATGAGATATGTGTTATGTTTAATGGCTCAACCCAAGGGTCCTATTTATAGAGACCAATGGTAAATCTTGCCAGAATTAAAATATTATATTTTAATATATAATATATTAAAATATATTTTATACTTATTTGAATCTCATTCAAATCTCCTACGATATTTATTTATTTGAATCTTATTCAAATTTAATAAATATCTTTTAAATAAATATCTTTTATTTAATGTATCAAATATACATTAATTATTTTAATATTTAATGTATCAAATACAATGAATATATTTTTCTCTTTTATATTTAATATATCTAATATATTAAATATTAATTTGAACACTTCATTAACTATAGGTAACATGAGAAAAATCCACTAAGCAATTAATGATACAAAATTAATTAATTAAACTCTTTAATTAATTAATTTTCATTCATTAACTATATGTCACTCCACTATAGACCTAGAGTTACACTCTTATGCATTGTAGGATAAGTTGTGTCCATAGATATAATCATTATATGCAAGTTGACCCTTCATGAGTTGTTCGTAATTACAGTTGGGTCAAAAGTCCGTTTTACCCCTATAATTACATATTGCACCTTAAGTACCACTGATCCTCTAATGAACAATCTGTCTATAATCTAATTATAAACTAAGTCCCTCTGGGGTCAGTGAGAGGGTGGGGCTCCATTGTTCAAGTTCCAAAATCAGCACTTAAGGAACTACTCATCTACTTATCCTATATGGAAAAGAGTGAATTCCATCTTGTGAGATTATGTTCCCAACTCCCTATTTGGTTAAGTCCCCAAAATGGTAGGCATATTGAATTGGCTACAAAAGCCACTCTCACCCATGCAAATCAAAGGACAAGCCCTCACAGGCAGAAGTTCATAACTCACTCATGATTAAGATCGAGTCACATATGATCATCCTAATGAAATATTATCTCAATTAACGGATTTATAAAGAGAGATTAAATATTTCGTGGTCCAATTTTATACAAACTCATTGTATAAGATACCTTCACTCACATGTCTCCACATGAATGATTTGGATCAAATCATTTGTAACTATTACAAAGTGACCGTATCAATAGTGTTACCAGGATAAGGCACCCAACCTTATCCATATACTATGATCCTTTAGGTTATTTCTTGAACATGATCTTCTTGTATGTCAACCACATATTGTTCAAGATTACACTAATAACCTTGGATTTTTCATATAATGGATAATATTATATTGAGAATAAAATAATCAAAATTATTATTAATTATTAAATAAATAATTAATTACGAGGCTTTAGGGCATAAATCCCAACAATCTCTCACTTGCACTAAAGCTAGAGAGACATGTATCCTAGGGCATACTCTATACCCAACATGTTCTCCCACTTGCCCTAGCAAATATGAGACATGTCTCGTAATCCTAAACATTCTAGGTGACCCTCAAACACTTTAGCCTGAAGAGTCTCTTTATATAGATCCAAAGAACTGTCGTTAAAAGTCATCTTGGTCACTACCATAATGCTTTCTCTCTCTCGATATTGTTGGGATTTATGCCCTAAAGCCTCGTAATTAATAATTTATTTAATAATGAATAATAATTTTGATTATTTTATTTGCAATATAATATTATCCATTATATGAAAAATCCAAGGTTATTAGTGTAATCTTGAACAGTATGTGGTTGACATACGAGAGGATCATGTTCAAGAAATAACCTAAAGGGTCATAGTATATGGATAAGGTTGGGTGCCTTATCCTGGTAACACTATTGATACGGCTCACTTTGTAATAGTTACAAATGATTTGATCCAAATCATTCATGTGGAGACATGTGAGTGGGGGTATCTTATACAATGAGTTTGTATAAGACTGGACCACGGAATATTTAATCTCTCTTTATAAATCCGTTAATTAAGAAGATTAATATTTCATCAGGATGATCATATGCGACTCGATTTTAATCCTGAGTGAGTTATGAACTCCTGCCTGTGAGGGCTTGTCCTTTGATTTGCATGGGTGAGAGTGGCTTTTGTAGCCGATTCAATATGCCTACCATTTTGGGGACTTGACCAAATAGGGAGCTGGGTACATAAGCTCACAAGATGGAATTCACTCCTTCCCATATAGGGTAAGTAGATGAGTAGTTCCCTTAAGTGCTGATTTCGGGACTTGAACAATGGGGCCGCACCCTCTCATTGGCCCGAGAGGGACTTAGTTTATAATTATATTATAAACAAATTGTTTATTAGAGGATCAGTAGTACTTAAGGTGCAATATGTAATTATAGGGGTAAAACGGACTTTTGACTCAGCTGTAATTACGAACAACTCGTGAAGGATCGACTTGCATGTAGTGATTATATCAATGGACACAACTTGTTCTACAGTGCATAAGAGTGCAACTTTAGGTCTATAGTGGAGTGACCCTAGAGTTAATGAATGAAAATTGATTAATTAAAAAGTTTAATTAATTAATTTTGTATCATTGGAGCTTATAATCTGTAGGTCCATAACGTCCCCTTGCTAGCTCATAGTAACACTAAAAGATCAATTTAGTTGAAAGAAAAATTTGAAATGTTCAAATTAATATTTAATTTGAAGTGTTCAAATTAATATTTAATATATTAGATATATTAAATATAAAAGAGGAAAATATATTTATTGTATTTGATACATTAAATATTAAAATAATTAATGTATATTAGATACATTAAATAAAAGATATTTATTAAATTTGAATTGGATTCAAATTAGGAAATAAATGTCGTAGGAGAATTTAAACGGTTTGAATAAGATTCAAATTGGTTAGATAAATATATTTTAATATATTAGATATTAAAATATATTATTTAATTATTTTTCCTAGACTGCTATAAATAGGACCCTAGGGGTGAGCCATTGTGCATTCTTAATAGCACACATCTCCTCAATAGAGAGAATTAGAGAATTCTCTCTAGACCTCTTCCTCTCCAATCCCTTGTGGATTTTCTTTCAAGAGGCTCCTACAAGCCTTGGTCCTGTGTTCGAGTCATAGTCAGGAAGACTTTGTGGAGGAGATAAAGACCCGCCAGAATAATCTCCATGTTTATTTCAATGTAAGTTTTTGCTTAACCTTGTATATTTTGTGTTTAATTCTAAATAAATCAAAGACGATCCAATGCTTCCGCTGCATGATGAAAAGTTCATTCCTTTAGATATGATTCTCTATACATTGGTGTTTTCTAATTTTCTTAATGTTAGTCTTTGCACCACTATTATCATAATAAAGCGGATAGACTAAATCATATCTAAAACACCTTTCAAATCTTCAAGGAACTATTTGAGTCATACAAGTCATTTTGTTGCTTCACAAGCAAAATAATTTAACTTGTATATCATACTCCACCACCTAGGGTAAAATTTATTTTTACATAGATTTCCTAAATCTTTGCAAGAACCAGTGTATCTTGTAAAGATCAAATCTTTAACTCCATACACAAAAAATTTCTCATCATCCATAGATAATTTGAGAAAATTTTTAATTTTCTACTCAATGGTCATACCATTCGTTTAACTAATATATGTTAACCAATTGTATATTAAATGTACGGTCTTATTTATGCATATCATATATTATCAACATTTGAGGTATCTTAGGATACACTTCATTAGACATAAATACAAAATATTTGACAACAATTTTGTCAATATAAGATGTTTGAGACAAAGTTAACATTTTGTCCTTAAAATCTCTATTTTGGACATGTAAAATATACTAAGTCATTCCAAATCACTTATTTGGAATTGGTGACTTAATCAACTTTTTATGTTAGACATCTTACATCATTCATAATGGGTAAAAATGTCACCAACATAAAACATGAGAAAAATCCACTAAGCAATTAATGATTTTCTTGTCTATACAAGCTTCATTAATATTTATTCAAAGTTATAGATTTTGATACTTTTATCAAAACTTATATTCACAGATCTAATGGTAAAATTCATTTCATAAATGAACCTTTACTATTTTGCAAACCTTTATTCTTTTGATCTTTGAAAATAAATCTCTATGATTGATTGTGTAGATACATTATCTAAGATTTCTTTTCATAAAAGAATTCTAAACATTCATTTTCATATCTCATATGCAACAATGAATTAAATAATGTTTACAGACTTCAGTATGGCAACAAGTGAGAACGTTTACTCGCAGTCTACTTTATTCTATTAGGTTTAACCATTTTCCATTAGCCTCACTTTGAGGGCAATAAGCCTTCAACTTTGTCATCTAACATGACAATTTGGGCTTCGATTAAGTCCTTGTAAAGGTTGAGTCATCTCATAACTCTCCCACTACGATGAGGCTTATCCAATTCATGACTAGGATCCATTTGACTTTCAAATATAATTAAATTGTTAACAACTTTTGTTAACTATTTTATGGCTTCACTTGGAACCAATTTATTAACACCATCTCACCTTATTAAAGGTTTGTAGTATTTTATTTGAAATTTCTTATAAAAATGATATTTGTCATACAAATACCTTATTCGTTTTAATACTACATAAAAAACCATTTTATACTTCTTAGGGGTGGCCTACACTTAGGCTGATCTTTGAACATATACATGCTTTTTAGGCTTGTTTCAGCATGTGAGCTTAACATTCCCAAATGGTGAAGTGTTGTAAACCAGCTTTGCTACTCTTCTATAATCTTAAAATTGTCTCGTAGACACTTTTGAAGGGAATCATGTTCACTATACAATCTCTATTGCATTTTCTAACCGGATTATGGTAATGGTGTGTAACTCATTACTGATGTGATCATGTCTAACAAGGTTCTGTTTCTTCTCTTGCAACACAATTTCATAAAATTGTACTTGGTATGCAGATAATTGGGATAAAAATCCATTTTCTATCAATTAGTTTTAGTACGTAGGGTTCATGTACTTTCTATTATGATTTGATCATAATGTCTTGATAGATTTAATTACCAAATCGATTTTTAACTTTAGTCTTAATTTTCTTGAACTTTTAAAAATTTAGACTTATGTTGTATTAGGTAAAGATACTTGTACCTTGAATAATCATCAACTAGAGTGACAAAATATTCATGACTTTATTTGGCCTTTACATTCACCAGACGTCAGAATGTGTAAGCCCAAAGTATTCGTTGGCGTTCTAGCCCTATCTAATAAAGGATGAGTTGAAAGATACTAGAAAGAAAGACAAAAAGACATTTTTTATCTACCAAGCTGTAGATAAAAATATCTTCGAAAGAATTCCAGAAGCTCCAACTATTGAGGAATGCATTATAGAGTCTATACGAAGGAGAATACAAGGTAAAAATGGTAAGATTGCAAGTACTTCAAGCTGAATTTGATACCATTAGAATGAAAGATGCTGAAACTATTGAGGAATTTTTCAATCATGTTCTCTTAATTGTTAATCAATTGAGATCAAATGGAGCAACAATTAAAGATCAAAGAGTGATCCTTAGAAGCATGACTAGAAGATACGAACACATTGTCAACTCTCTCCATCAATAGCTTAATGTGATCTCTTCAATCTCATGAGCATAGATTTAAGTAATTTGATTATACTCCTTCAAAAGAATCTTTTCTTATGCAAACTTCTTCTAGAGGGAGAACTAGTGGAATAAAAGGTGGACGTGTGGCCAAGGAAATGGAAGATCCAACGGCTTCAAAAAATTTGAGTCTGAAACAAGTGACAATCATGCTTCTTTAAATAGAGAAAGGGAAAGAAGTTCACGCCGAGGAAGAAGCAGGGGTAGAGGTACTCACATAAAATATTTCAATTGTGGACGTTATTGTCATTTTCAAGCAGATTGTTGGTCCAAAAAGGCTAATCTGACAGATAAAACCCTAATGCATGAACAACAGGATAATGACCAAGGTTTTATTTTCCTCACCTTCAATGTCCAAGAAATAAGCACCAAAGATATATGGTATCTTGATAGTGGTTGTAGTAACCATATGATAGGAAGGAATGATGTTTTCGTAACTTTAGATGAATCTCTATATAATGAGGTGAAGATTGGTGACAACAAGAAACTTAAAGTCTAAGGAAAATGAGATATTCTTGTCAAGAAAAATAATGGAGCAAAAAGAATTACTGATGTATATTATGTTCCAGGTCTCAAACACAATCTCTTAAGTGTTGGGCAATTTCAATTAAAATAGTATGATGTAATCTTCAAATGCAACATGTATGAGATCAAAACCAAGAATGAAAGTCTTATAACAAAGGTACATATGACGATTACCAATAAGATGTTTCCTATAAAAATGTCTTATGAGAAGTGATCGGTGCTTTTCGCTACACGCAAGTGCACGTGATCGAAGTAATAAAGAAACTGGAAGTATTCCAGAGTATCGTACCCAAGGGAACGGGGTTTAATAAAATGAATTTTCGTTGGCACAAATCGTTAACAAATTGGAATTTAAAGTAACCGTGGGTGAAAAATGATTTGAGGGGTGTTTTGACTAAAAGAAAATTTGATTGAAAAATCAATGGAAATGAAAAGGGATTCAAGAATGCTAATTCCCCTTTGGAAAGAAAATGCAACAAGAAAGCAATTGCAATCGTAGCTAATTCAAGAACTAAGTAAACCGAATTCAACTCCTATTCGACCTTTTATGAAGTATCTTTAGGAGACTAAGTGATTAAACCTATATTTCTATGGCTAATCTAACTTAAATATTTTTGTGCACAATTCTAGTGGTTTTGGAGTCTCACCCTATGTCTAGGGTCGATGTTTCAGACTTATGTCTAAGCCTTTTCCTCCATTGCTTTTGCAACATCCGCTTCCCTTAACCCTTTCGGTATTAAGTTATAGCTTGGCAAGCAACACTAGATGGCCGACTAAAGTTACCCAACAATTAACTCACCAAAAGCAAACTAGAGTTCAAGAATTAGCTAGATTGTTTTTACTTTCGAGCTTTACATCTTTCCTCTAGGGCATTCACAAACTTGAATCCCAAAGGAAATTTAGCTTTTCATAATGGAATAAATTGAAAACAGTGAATTAGAATTGTAAGAGATCATTAAAAGAAACTCAAGGTAAATAATGCAATCAAATTGCAAATGCAATGCAAGTAAGTGAGTTAAAGAAACAACCCAAAGATACAAAATACCAATTAATTCACGAAAAATGGTATTGACCTCGCTGAATAAGAAAATTGATCTTAAAAAATACCCAAGACAGAAGATAAATGCTAAAATTGAGAACTACCAGTAGCTTAGAAGTAAGAAATTCATAGGCAAAAATTCCTATTCCAGTAGATTCCCAAAATTTCCAATATCAGAAAGTAAAATTGCCAAATACTTAAATGGAAAGCTGAAATCGAAATTTCATAACAGAAGGTAAATTGCTAAAGTTACAAAAATAAAACAGTGGCTAATCTAGCCCAAAATACAGAAATTCCAAGTGCAGAAATTGACATTTCATCCTAAAAACCCGACTTTCTTCGGCTCAATCGAACAAAATCGCCCTTAACCACTACCAACTTTCGTTGTTGTGGGATTGAGAGAAGGGATTCTGGGAACTTAAGAAGAAACACAACAGAAAATTAAAAACTCCGAGTGAAAATTGCTGCAGTCGGTGGAAATAAACCTAAATTCGAACACAACTTTTCTTTCCAAAAATCTCCACACCGTCTTCGGCTTTTCCTTAATCTTTTATAGGTGTTTTTGAGCTAGGGCTTCATCTTTGTAATCAATGATCAATCACAGCATATCAATCCCTGAAACCATGGTTAATTTGCTCAAAATTTTCCCGAGAATCTCGTTCTTTCCTTTGCTTCCAAGTCTGCCGAAAATGCAATTGCCTTGCAATTGCATTGTTGTTGCATTTCATCAAAAATCTGCGATAAGACATTAAATAAGTGAGATTTTTCCTTCTTTTGTTTTCTTTTCTCAACTTACTTAAATTAGAGGACCTCCATCAATCAAGTGATTAAATTCAATCAAATATTTTTATTTTCATCAATTAATATGAGTAAAATCAAGGATATAACTAAGTTTAAAGGCCAAATAATCCTCATGAATGAGGATTATCAAGAAGCTTTTATGTTTCGAGATGTTGGTAAAAGATACGTCATGGCTTTTGCATTATCGTTATGGGCACTTGAGTTTTGACACTTTATCTAACATGTGTCAACAATATTTGGTGAGAGGAATGCCAAATATTAAAAAGGAATATCAATTTTGTGAAGCATGTATTTTGATCTCATACAGGAAATGCTTGGAGAGCATCAAAATCTCTTAAGCTTGTCCATACAGATTTGTGGATTCATGCGAACTACTACGCTTGGAGGTAATCGTTATTTTCTCATATTTATTGATGACTATAGTCAGAAGACATGGATTTACTTGCTAAATTAAAAGAATTATGCTTTTGAGTGTTTTAAGACATTCAAAGCAATGGTTGAAATGAAAGCAACTTAAAGTTGAAAACATTGCGTTCTGATTACGGAAGTGAATATATTCCTTTTGAAGATTTCTTGAAGGAAAATGGAATCAAGCACTAAAAGACCGTTCGAAGAACACCTCAACAAAACAAAGTTGCAAAAAGAAATAACGGGGTAATAATGGAGCTTGTAAGAAGTTTGTTGAAGGCCAAGAAACTTCCGAATAAATTTTGGGGAGATGCAATGATATGTGTCGTTTATCTCTTAAATCGTGCTTCAACCAAAAGTGTCCAAGGCCTTACACCTCAAGAAGCATAGAGTGGATTAAAGTCAACTGTTAGTCACCTAAGAATATTTGGCTGCATTACTTATTCTCACATATATGATGATAAAAAAGGCAAGCTAGATAATAAGTTAGAGAAATGCATTTTTGTTGGGTACAGTGAGAACTCCAAGGCTTATAGATTATACAATCCTATAAACAAGAAAATCATTATTAGCCGAGATGTCAATTCAATGAAGCATAATTTTGGAAATGGGATGTTGCAAATGAAGACTTATCTATTACTTGTTAACATGGATGACAAAAGAGTTGCTCAAGACTTAGAGCTTAAAGTGACTAAGTTGGTGGCTTTATCTTCATCTCCACATTCCACAAGTGATGAAGAAACTCTGCCAAGGTAGAGAGGAAATATTCAAGAGATCTATGATGCTTCAAAAAGAATGACAAAAGATGATCATGTTGATTTTACTTTATTTGCATATGCAGATCCCGTACATTTTGAAGAGGCCATTGAAGATGAAAAATGGAAAGCAACAATGGATCAAGAAATTGATACAATAAGAAGAAATGAAACATGGAATCTAGTACAACTGCTAGAGAGTAAAAAAGCTCTTGGAGTTAAATGAGTTTACATAACAAAGCTGAAGCGAAATGGTGGTCAAGAAGAATAAGGCAAGACTCGTTGTCGAAGGGTATATGCAAAAGTACACGATGTGGATTATGAAGAAATTTTGCACATGTGACTCGGTTAGAGACAATTCGTTTGCTTCTAGCTCTTGCAGCTCAAAATGACTAGAAAGTACATTAAATGGACGTCAAGTCAACTTTTCTAAATGGGTATTTGGAGCAAGAAATATATATTGAGCAACCATTTGGTTATATCAAGATTGGAGAAGAAAATAAGGTGTGTTAACTGAAGAAATCATTGCACGTATGGGTTGAAGCAAGCACCAAGAGCTTGGTATTAGTGGTGTTCACGGTTTTGTTCGGTCTGATTTTGGACAAAATCGAGGATTGAATCGAACCCTCCAGTTCTGAAAAGCTTCAAACTGTGAAAATCGAACTTTTCTCAATTTGGGATTTAAAACCAGACCAGCCAGTTTCGATTCTAATCAGTTCGATTCAATTTTAAACCGATTTTTATTTTTGCAAAATATTTTTAATTTATGCTACATCCTTTGTTTTTCACAACAACAAAAAAGGAAATTCTAATCTTCCTTACAGAGAGACAACGAGTGAGTTTGAGAGTGAAAGAGACGGCGGGAAAGGGAAAGTGCAAAAAACGAAGAGAGTGAGAATGAAGGATCGATGATGGAGATGGCGACATAAACTACCTGTAACGTGAGAATGGCGATGTGGCAAAGGATGACGACTTGAAACGTTGACAGGAGCAACGACACGAGATGTCAACGAGAGGGCAATGGTGTAAGAGTTGATGATGCCAACATGTTCATATGGCTGTGAAATGAAATTTTTAAGAAGATAGAGAGAAAAAGGAAAGGACGAAGGGAGAAACAGAAGAAAGAAAGGGAGAATACTTGGGGAAAATGGTTGTATGTTTAGGGTTTAGAAAAAAAAGAGATAAAGGGTTGTAAGTTGATTGGGGGTGGGTTGGAAACTTGGGTTGAGAAAAGATATGGGCATAGAGGGAGTATTGGACGCAAGGAGGGGTATCTCTTATTTTATTTTATTTTATTTTAATAAGAATACTCTGTTCGGTTCGATTTCTTCATTTTTTTAAATATTAAATCGAAGATCGAACCAAACCCGTCGGTTTTTTAAAACCTTAAACCAAGAGAACAAAAAATTCTAAAAAAATGGATCGAACTAGTCGGTTCGGTTCAGTTCAGTTCGGCTTGGTTCCTTGGTTTGGGTCAGTTTTTACACACCCATACTTGATATAGTCGTATCAACAGTTTCTTCCTAAAGAATAGTTTTAAAAGATGTCTATATGAACATGTTGTTTACACAAAAGAAGACAGAAATGATAATTTTTTAATCATTTGTCTCTATGTTGGTGATTTAATCTTTACAAGAACTTCAACCATGATGCTTGAAGAGTTCAAAGAGAGCATGAAGAAAGAATATGAGATGACCGATATGGGCTTTGCTTCATTACTTTCTTGGTATTTAAGTTAATTAAAGTAATATAATGGGATCAACATTTCCCAAGAGAAGTATGCAAAAGATTTGATGGTAAAGTTCAAAATAGAGAATGCTTATCCTGCCAATACTCCTATGATAGTAGGTTTGAAATTGAGCAAACATGATGAGAATGAAGATTTTGATGCCACTATTTATAAAAGTCTCCTTGGAAGTTTGATATATTTAACTACAACTAGATCTGATCTTATGTTCTCAATTATCTTGTTGAGCAGGTTTATGGCATCACCAAAGAGAAGTCATTGGGAAGCAGGAAAAAAAGTTCTTCAATATATTCTTAGAATTATTGATCATGGAATTCACTATAAGAAGAACATGGATGTTCTGGTTGGTTATAGCAATAGTGCTTTGGGAGAAAACATTAATGATTACAAAAGCATTTATAAATATGTGTTCAATATAGCAACAATGCAAAACATGCTTAGCTTTACATACATATATGTGTACATTGCAACGACAAAATCTTTATTTTTCACCGTGGTCGTTGGACGCCTTTGGATTTCTTCTTCTTGAGTTCATCAATGAGCACTTTTATCGAATCAGACACTTCAGCTTTGTACTCATACAATTGGGATATCACCAAAAACACGAAGAAGTTAACAGCGCTCATGACTGCAAGTAAGGCATAGAAGTAATCAAGACGAGAAGCATTCAAGTTGTTCAAAATCCAACCATTCCCATGTTTTTTGGTAATGTCAGAAACTGTTGACAGAAGAAAACTACTGATGAAGTTCCCAATTCCAAGCGAAGTCATTGGATATGAACTGCCTAAACTCTTCATGTTTTCTGGTGCTTGATCATAAAAGAATTCAGCGCTGGCTATTTGAAGCAATGCATCGGCAATTCCCATCAGAATGAACTGAGGGAGGAGAGTGAAAATGGTTAAAGGAAGTTGTCCTCCATTTTTTACCAACCCATTTTCTCTAGCAACGTCAAGTCTGTGCCTTTCGACCCGAGATGCCGCTGCCATTATTACGACATGACAAATCAGTCCAATTCCCATTCTTTGTAACATTGTGATTCCCCTTGGGTTTTTGGTCACTCTCTGCATTATCTTCACAAAGACCCTGTCTCAAGAATGAAAATAAATAAATATATTAACACCAAAAAGTCAACTAAGCATAGAAGATGATTTGGTAACGTTATTATTATTGGTGATTATAAAATTGAGGAAATTAACCTGTCGTAGATGACAATGGAGACAAGCATGGAGATGGTAACAAAAGCATATAAACTTGCAGGAGGGATTTTGAAGTGGCTGCCGATGCTTCGATCGAGAGTGGTGCCTTGCTTGATGAAAAGAGTGTGTGATTGTGCCACCATTGTGCTTGGCATGAATGTGCAAACCAGGATTGGGATCATTCTCAGCATTTGTTTGGTCTCCTCCACTTGGGTCACTGAGCACAACCTCCATGAATGACTTGAATAATCTGTTCTTATAGCAGCCTTGTTTAGAAACCTACATATATATATATATGCATTGCACAAATTCAATCATTCAATACAACCCCGGATTATGCACACAAGTAAGGAGACAAACAAAACACATGATGAAAACCATAGTTTAATTACAAGTATAGTTCCAGTACTCTTTAGAATTGTGTCTATTTCGTCCATATGCTACTAAAAATTTCTAATAATTCTGTCTAAGCTCTTGTAATTGTGTCTAAATCGTACTTGAAAAAGCTTATTCAACTTTCAATTTTGTCTAAAGTCTCTATTGCTAACTCCATTAATTTAATGCTTACATGACACACCGATTGTAATACGTACACAGTTAGCATGTCAAGGTACTAGGTCTTAAACAAATCAAGAGATACAAAATTAAAAGTTGAAGAACCTATTAGAAATTTTTTAGTAAAAAGACTAAAGAACACACAATCATAAAAATTTGAAGTTTAAATACCTGTTAGAAAAAGTAAATAGAGAATTTTAATAGTTCTAGGGACAAAACAAACCAAACACTACTTTTAGTCATGGTCACCTCAAGGATGGAGTGGAATCAATCTTGAAAGTTCCACGCTTGGAGTATTGTTCAAGCTCAAGCTCATGGAGTTCATTTGGGTTATTAGGAAGAGGGAGCCTCCAATTCAAAGCAGCAGCAAGAATGACATTAGCCATTCTGGTGAAGGGGCTTCCAGTGGGGAGCTTGTGCCTGTAAAAGGGAGTGCCAGCAACAAATATGAGAATGGCAACTGCAACGCCAATTGTGGGAATGCCATATCCCAAGCTCCACCCCACATTGTCCTGAATGTAAACCAGAATGGTGGTGGCAAAGAGAATGCCAGAGAAGACACTGAACAACCACCAGTTGAAGAATGACAACTTTTGGGCCTTCTCTTTTGGATGAAAATCGTCGAATTGGTCGGCTCCCATCGACGAGATGTTTGGTTTGGTACCACCGGAGGCGAACGCCAACAAGTAGAGAGAGCCAAAGAAAACTGCGAGCTGTAATTTGGAGGCCTGTTTGCAGTTTTCTTTATTGGCTTCTAGACATGGTGGCGGTTTTAGGCTTGGCACTGACACTGCTAGCGTTAGAAGAGACATTGCCTGTGGTAGGTAATTAATTTTTCAAATCCAAGACACCGAGAGGAGCATCTTATATAGGTTAAATTATCAAAAATACCCCTGAACTATGGGGTTTGTTTCAATTATACCCCTAAAGTTTGAAAAGTTTCATTTTAACCCTTAAACGTTGGAGTTTGTTTCAAAACAATCCTTAAAGGTTTTTTTCGTTAAATTTATGGATGAAAAATGACGTATTTGCATATGTTTTGATTTTTTTTTTCCAACATATATATTAAAATATGTTCACATAAGTAACAATATAAATGCAAAAACATTATTTTCTGTCCATGAATTTAACGAAAAAAAAGTCTTCAAGGGTTGTTTTGAAACAAATTTCAAAGTTCAAGGGTTAAAATGAAACTTTTCAAAGTTCAGGGGTATAATTGAAACAAACTCTAGAGTTCATGGGTATTTTTGATAATTGAACCTATTATATATTTCCAAATCTATCTTTACTGAACTTTTGAATAAGAGTCAAAAGCAAAACTTTCACAAAATTCTAATGAGATGAAATCCGTACTAACCTTTTGAATAAGTAAAAAGGTTTGATTAACGAGAGATTCTAATAAACAGTGGTGGATCAGGATTTTATGTTAGGGGGCACAAATTCACATAAATCTAATTTTAGATGTGTTGATGCAATATTCAAAATATGTAATGTCGATTACTAAACTATAATAAACTATTGTGTATGAAGTATGATATAGATTTGTTTAATATAGAGACTAAAAATATGACTTTATATATACATAATTTTAAATTAAAAAGAAAATATAATTGAATAATCTAATAAATATACTAGGAAAAAAAATGAAACTTCAAATAGGCAATAAAGTTTTTCTAAAATTGAATTAAATTTATTTATATGAAATTAGTTTTCTAAAAACAATTTACCAAAAATTTAGAAATATTTTTAACTACATCTATCTAGTTGATATAAATAAATAAATATATCAAAAACTCATTTTTATATTCTTTTTAGTTTAAAATATCATTTTGGTTCTTGTATTTTTGAACTTATTCTATTTTATTCTTATTCAAATATAAACTTTATCCTTTTGATAATCTTAAAATTAGTCTCTATTATCAGTCTATGGTTAATTTTTCAAGTTAAGCGGGGGCACATGCCCCCGGACCCTTCTTGGATTCGCCCCTACTTAATAAAGATATGAGATTTGTACTGACCTTTTAAATAAGTTGAAAGGTTTGATTCCTTGTGTATAATACAGTTGTATATGATAAAAAAATGTGTGCAACTTTAATAAGATTCTAATAAATGAAATCTTGACCTTTTAAACTAGTCAAAATTAAGGTTTAATTCATTGTATACAATTATAACGTTGTGTATGATAAAGAGATGGAACTCTTTCTTTTTAACTATGATGATCAAATGCATTATTGTATTTCTCCTAGTCAATAGCGGATATAAATCTTTATGTCCATGGAGGCATGAATTTATTTAAATATAATTTCAAACTCATAAGTATACATTATATATATATATATATATAGCTTAATCTGAAATTTAAAATATTTAGTAGATTTTTTTTTTGTTTATTAGAATTATAGTTTGAACAAAAGAAATTTTAGTGTTTTCTAGAAAAATTAAAAGTTGTTTTTTTTAATTAAAATCTATCTACATCTAATATTTAAAAATACGCTAAAACAAAAACTACAAATTCAATAAATATAATCTACAACTTATATATACTTGTTACTATTATATATATATCTTTTAGTGTATATATAATATATATGTTATGGATCAATCTAAATATATGAAAAAAAATCATAATTTAAATTTATAATGAGATACGAGAGTTTAAATTAATTTATTTTGAGCCAAAAAATAATTTTTATATATACATTTTAAAAACAAATGATCAAAAATAAAAACTAATATTTATTTTAAAAGAATCTTTAGAAAATAAATATAAGAGGTGGCGGCACGTGCCCCTTGTTACCTTAACAGTTAACACGAATGATTCATCTTTATCCTAGTTGATCCCAATTGGACACAATATGTTGACTTTTCTCCAATAACAGAGAAATTTTTTCAAGGGAAAAGAAAATAAAAATAATTAAAAAAAAAACCAAGATACTTTTTTTAGAAAAGTATTTTTTTAAAGCAACACACTAATTAAATATTTATATATAACTTAAAGCACTTCTTTAGAACTTTTTAAAAAGCATTCCTTTCCCTATAATGAAAAGACTTATGAAATAACAATAAATGAATTATGATCAATTTTTTCTGTTCCTTTTGGTACTCAATCTTGGCACCAAGATCAAACCATCCCAACACTAAAAAACACACATAAATCACATCAAAAATTTATTTACTTTCTTTTCTTAAAGTCAAAAGTTTTAATCTTCATTCTCCCATTCATTGAATTAAAAAAAAAAATCTTATCATTCAAAACCTACACATAAATTTGCACGAACATACCATAAGACAGACAACGGAAGAGATCAAGAAGGTCCGATAACGGCCGAGATGAGCATCGGCAACGTAAGCCCCCAAGATTGGCATAATCCAAGCCGTTCCAGTCCAGTTGGTGACATTGTTAGAGGCTGTGACAGTGCCTTGATTGAGCTTCGTCGTCAAATATATAATCAAATTGGCAGCAATCCCATTGAACATCATCCTTTCAATCAGTTCATACACTATATATAAATCCAAACACAATTCACAGGTCAACGGCGGCCGGAAAATTGAGAGAGATTTGAGAGTTGAATTAAATTAAATTATACCGATGAGAAAGGAACAGGCTTTCCAACGCCCAGTTTTGGAGCGAAGAACTGGGCTGCCTTTGAGATCGACGGTTCCGTCTTTGGTGTAGTCATCGAGCCCAGTTTCTTGATCTGCTACAGTAGCCGCCATTAATGGAGGAACTACCCTTTGAAGTTTGAAGCTTTTTTATTAGTTCTATAAAGCTCCAAAGAGTATATGTTAATTAAGAAATATGAGGCCGGATTGGACTACCCCTTTTGTATCTATACGTATACGATTCCCCTATCTCCACTCTTTTGCAGTCAACAACTGGAAAAACCAAAAATTAAAAAATAAATTTAAAATATTGGTGGAGTTTGGTTATGGCTATATATATAAAAAGGAAATGTAAATAAGCTAGAGATCAGCCTTTTCTTTATTAATAATTGAGTGAAGTCGTTTTCTTCTAACAAATGTGGGGGATGGGAGTTCGAACTTCCGACCTCAAGAGTAAAAATACATGTCAATTATCGTTTAGTTATGCTTACTTTGGCAATTTTTCTTCTTTGACATTAAATGAGTTATGTTAATATATATATTTAATTTAATAAGGGATCAGAGATTTGAATTGTCAGTTTTGATCTATATGAAGGAAAGTAATTAATGTCTTAATCAATTGAGCTATACTCATATTAGTTATTGTATTATGGTTCTTATACTTTCAAATTTTAGTTTATTTTGATCCATAGATTTTAAGGTCTATTTTTAGTTTTTGAACATTAAAAAAATACCTAGGTTAGTTTTTGAGGTTTTCAAAATGTCCATCTTAGTTTCTACTCCTTTAAGAAAACTATTTTTAATTAGTTTTTGAGCTTTCAAAATATATACCTATTTTCTCTTCAAGTTTTCAAATCATAGGGACTATTTATGAAGTTTTTATCAAACCATAAAAACAAAATTATAACTTTTAAACCATAGGGACCAAATGCCAACAAGAGCATAACTCAATTGGCATAAAGTATAGCCTTATGACCAAGAGATCATAGGTTCGAATCTCCCCACTCTCAAATGTTGTTGAACCAAAAAAAAATAAATCATACGGACCAAATTGGTAATTTATATATATATATATATATATATATATATATATATATATATATATATATATATATATATATATTAGTGCCTCAACTTAATTTAAGGAGAAAATTTTATTTTAGTTATTGCTATTTTTTATCATCTAATATTTGTCCACGTAGTACTCATCTCAACCAATCTATGTAGGATCTTATATATCTAAAGACAATACATAATTGATATATATATATTCAAAGTTTTAAGCTATCCATTTATTAAAAGTAAAATAATTAACGATAATGAACATAACGATTATTTTCTAAAAATTCAAAGATTAAAATAGACATTTTGAAAATTGAGCGATTAAAATAGATATTTTGAAAGTTCAACCAAAATAAAATTTAAAAGTGAGTAGGATTTTTTTTTTCTTTCTTATGAGAGAAAAGAAAAAACCCTATTTCGTTAAAATTGAATCTGAAAGTTGGGACATGGACTACATTTTTTTAATTTTATTATATTAATATCTCCTCGTGGACACATGCACTGGCCATAAAGGAATCCTATCTTTGCGCAATGAACAAGCACTTGAGATAAACAGTAGTTGGAGAGGAGGCAAGCTCACGAGCTGCCCCTCACCCACACTCTTTGTCAATCATGTACTTTAGGAAAACTGTCCAAAGTATTACATCTTCATCAACAATAACAATAGTAATGTTAATATAGTACCTCCCAATAATAAGACCGAGCTTAACGAGGTAAGATCGTAGTATCAACATGAGTATATAGCTCAACGATTAAGACAATTTTATGAGTTACACTCTTCCATCCACTTACTTGCATATATCTACACAGTGAACTCCACTTGTTGTTATCTATCTAAAGACATCAAGCTTCTACCAAAATATCTCATCCTCCACAACAAAAATATTAGTAGCACGTGTCAATTACATTAGAGTAGCTTTAAGACACCAATGTCAAATAATATAGTAAAGATAATAATAACCTTTTCAAAAATATTTAAAGTTCAAAATTTTCACCGCTATAATTATCATGATATATATATTCTTTTACATATAAGTAAAAGGATTAATAGTATACAGAGGATCAGATTCCACAACTAATGAATCAAAATCAAAAGTAGCTCTTGATTATTACAAGCGAATATAATTTCGCCTTCATGGGATTCCTATATTCCCCTAATTCAATTTTCCGCTTTATTCATGTGCGTTTTTCTCCATAACCATGATATTAAATTTTCGTCAACATATCGACATTTCCATCGATATTTCCACATGTCCATGAGTTCGACATCGACATAAAGGGAGAATCGACATTTCCACTATGCTGTACAAAATTGATGAAATATTAAAAAAATAGCAAGAAAATGTAACTTAAATGTGAATATAATATTGTAACAAGTATTTTAATTCATTTAAAAAGTGTAAAATGTTTATTTATTAATTTAAATATTTTTTTGAATTTTTTGTTTTTAAAATTTTTCCAGAAATATCCATCGCCATCGACATTTTATCGATATTTCCATCGAAATTTCCATAAAATTGAGACTTCGACATTTCCGTCGACATCGACATTTTAAACCTTGTCCATAACAATTACAGATATTTTTCAAATTTTTAAAAAAATATATTTTATGGTTTCAAATTAATATTTAACACTGACAACATGAGCATAGCTTAACTGGCATAAATCATGTATCTTTGACCAAGAAGTCTGAAGTTCGAATTTCCCACCTCATATATTATTAGACTAAAAAAATTAATATTTAATACTAGTAATTACATTCGAAAATAAAATATGTTATTGATAGTTAAAACTATCCATTTCAATAAGAAAGAAAGATTAAATTGGAATTTTGGTTCTATGGTTGGAGTTTTATATTGTGTTTGGAATAACTTGTGAAAAAAAAATTATGAACAAAATCGATTTTTCAAAGCACCTTTGGAAAAAATTAATAATTTAAACTATGTTTAAGATAGCTTATTAAGTGATTTTAGGTGATCAAAAGTGGTTTTTTTTTTTAAAAACAATCTTAATAAATAAGAAGTGTGCTTCAAAAAATAGGGTTAATTTAAAAAACCTTTTTTTGAAGAAACACTTCGATGGATTATCCAAAAATGATTTTAAAGTGATCAGCTGAAAATCCTAAAAATATGTACTAGAAAATAAAAACAAATTTATAATTAATAGAATCATTTTTGAATATAGTGGAACCAAACAAATTTGTTATTTAAAATACTTTGGAAAAAAATCTAAGATATAATAACATTTTTATTGAAAATATTTTTTCAAAAGTATTTAAAATTAGAAAGTATTCCAAACATACTCTTAGTTTCAATTTGGCATCTATGTTTTGAATTTATTTTTAATTTAGTTTCTATGATTTCTAAAGTTTTAATTTAGTCTCTATAGTTTAGTCTAACTTCACAAAATAGGTGAATTTTTCAAGTGAGTAAAAAATAATTTAGAGACAACTTGTGAGATTTAACCATGTCATAGGTACCAAATTGAAACTAAGTCCAAAACTATATGGACCAAATAATATTGATATATACTTTTAAAATTATATGACCAAATTGAAACTTTTAAAATTATATGGACCAAATTACTGAATTCTTTTCAAAACCTTTAGGACCAAATTTATAATATAATCGAAGAAAATTGCAATATTGTAAGAAAAAAAATAACGATAAAAAGAAACAATATGAAAAGTTAGAAATGTAATTTTTTTTTTTTTTTTTTTGAGTTCAACGACATGTGGGGTGGAGATTCGAACTTCTGACCTCTTGGTTGAGGGTATGTGTTTTATGTCAATTGAGCTATACTCATGTTGACAATTTTAAATAATTAGTATCATAAAAAATTTACCATTAATTTAACTATTTAAGTTTGTCGTATTTTTTAAGATAGATTGTTTTTAGTTAAACAACACGTCGGATAGAGGGATTTAAACTTATAACCTCTTGATCAAGAACATATATCTTAACCCATTGGACTATATAATGTTTAAATTGGCATTATGATAGAATAATTTATTAATATACAGTTATACACAAATGGCCAAAACATCTATTACAGCTAAAATTCGCAAGACGGGAAAATTTTCTTCAACTTAGACTACTTTTTAAGATTTAAAAAAAAAAAAAAACAAACAAAATATTTTTGTTTAACTTTTTAAATGTTACATATATTACATTTTTTAAAAGAACAATAATAGTTATATGGTATAACTTATTCACCATCACAACTATTGATGGAAAGCCAAAAATATTTATCCAAGTTTTTAGAAGAAACTATTGGAAAATAATGAAAAATAGTACAAATATATAATTAATCCATTAGGATAATACTTCTTAATATTACACAATACATGATCTTTTGAATTTAGAAAAATAAGGATATATAACAGGGACAATATAAAATATAAAGAGTAGAATAGAAACATAAAATTTCTTTTTTATAGCACTATTTTCTAGATACAATATGAGCAATATCAAAACAAGTAAAAAGTAAAATTGAAACATAATGCCTTGTTTGATAACCATGTTATTTTGGATTTTCTGTTTTTTAAAATTATGCTTGTATATCCTCACAATTTTTTATTACACTTTTGACATTCCTTTAAAAAAAATATTTGAATTCTAAGCTAAATTTCAAAAACGAAAACATGTTTTTAAAAACTCCCTTTTTTTTTTAGTTTTCAAATTTTGGTTTGATTTTTGAAATTGTTTTTAAAAAGTAAGTAATAAAGCAAGAAAGTTATAAGTGAAAGTAGCGTTTATCAGCTTAATTTTGAAAAACAGAAAACAAAAAATAAAATGGTTATAAATGAGATCCAAAATTTCTTCTTCCTAACACCATTTTAATTTTTTTTAATTTAATTTAGGGGAACAAAATTAATAAATGAATAAAAAGTTATAATAGTAAGTGAAAAAAATAAGAAAAAAAATCTATTACCTCTCTCCTTTTTATATACGATATAAAATTTCAATTTTATGTACGGATAAGTCCTTTTAATTTGCATATATTTTATTCACAAGGCGTAGCTGACTTTTTCTTTTTTATTTTATTTTTCCGGAAAAGGCATAGATGACTATTGATATAAAAAAGGGTGAATATGATAATGTAAGAATTTTACATTTGAAATCTCTTTTATCTTTGTCACCATTCAAGTAATATATTTATCAATTCGAACATAGTTGATTAAATTAAGTCGTTATATATTTGTTTTAAATGTTAAGTATTCAAATCTCTACCTCCATAAATCATCTATTGGAAAATATACTTTTGATTAGACAATATAGAATTCTTGTTGCCTACCTTTAAGTTTCTTTTTATAAATTTTTATTTTTGTTTTAAAAAAACTAGCTTTTCTCTCTCAGCCCTCTTTTCTGAAAAATAAATATAATTTTTTATTTTTGTTTAAAAAAAAAAAACTAGCTTTTTAGTGGTAAGTAGGGGTGATATCGGTTCGGTTTTCATCAATTTTAGGCCAAACTGAGAACTGAACCGATCCAATCGATTTTAGCAAAAGAGGAACCGAACCAATGTCCAATAAAGGACAAAACCATCTGTTCGGTTTTCTCTTCGGTTTGGTTCTCGATTTTTTTGTCTTTTTTTTTTTTTTTACAATTTTTTTGCTATTTTACTTCCTAGTTCGAGCCCCTATTTTAGTCTTTTTTGCCCTAAAATTTCTCAACACCTCAATAAGTCAATAAGAATTCAGAGAGTTAACAATCTCATTTTGTTACTTTAAAATTAATTGAAAGAAAATGGATGAAACGACACAAAAATGGAGTAGGATTCGATTTATAGATTTTTTGAGGTATATATACATTGGTTCGGTTTGGTTCAGTTTTTTAATGGTTTTTCTTGACAAAAACCGAACCAAACCAATATTTTTCGGTTTTGCCAAAACAAAAATCGATGTGTCCAATTTTCTTCTAAAAAACCAAACCAAACCATTGGATTGGTTTGGTTCGGTTCGGTTTGGTCGATTTTCTGTTAAGACTATCACCCCTAGTGGTAAGCACAGGAAATGCATGTTTTCCTAGTCAAGAGAGAAGTATAATTTTTATTGAACTAAAAATAAGTCACATGCATTTAAACTATGAGAAATTGTAAAATTAATTAGCTATCCAACATTAATATTTTAATTATATAATAATAATTGAGCACACCACATGATATTATTTCAATAGTTATATTTTTTCCTAATGAGGAATGACTACCATTGGTGTTCTAAGGTGATGCCATCTAATATATTTAGTCAAATTGGTAGCTATTAAATATTTGCACTTGAGGTTTGACATTTGAATTCTTTAACTTTATAAACCTCTAACACGCAAATACGCATTGAATTAAAATAATTCTTTACATTATATAATGGCTTAAGTTTAATTAATTAGTTTGAAGTACATAAAGAAATTTCAATAATTAAAGTATATTCATCTTAACTCAATGTTAAATATTGAGTCAATTTAAACAATATGGTTTAACGCAAAAAAAGAAATAGTTAAGACATATATTTTTTATTAAAAGGTCAGAAGTTCAAATCATCATCTCACAAATTGTTGAACTAAAAAAAATATGGAATGTTGAAACCAAAAAATAATTATAATAATATTTCAAAATCAAAACTTATGGGGCATACAAGGATAAATGTGAGATTGGATATATGTAATTTTATAGTGTCTCTTATAATATCTAGGCTGGTTTGTTTAATATCTACAAGTTGTTCGATACAAAAACAATATCCATATTTTAAATGGATGTATTTTAATCTTAATATCGAATCCTTCCATCTAGAAACATATTGAGCTTGTTTAGTTTTTTTTAGGTTTTGAGTAGAATGAAAATTTTAGGTAGGTTTGGTGTGGGTGATCTAAAAACAAAATTTTGAAAATAAAGAATTCAATGAAAATCAGAATTATATTTTATGTTTTCAAATCTATGTTTGGTAGTAAATCTAGAAATTGAATCTTAATTTAACAATTGTTCAAAATGTGTTCGATAATATATTTATAAACTATACAAATAGTTTTAGTTACCAACTAAATATTAGGTTGAATTTCAATTATTATTAATTAATTTATGAACGTGTTTTATGTTATAAATTTTGTATAATTATTATTTTACAATATAATATAATTTATAATATATTAAATATACATATGTTAATTTTAAAAAATGAAATAATTTTATAACATGAAATCTTATATCTATCAAAACTTTTACCTTTTTAAATGTAATTCTACATTTTAAAATTTGAAATTTAAAATTTGGATACACTGAAAATAAAAAGATGTTTTCAGAATTTCCACTATTTTAGATCACATAATCCAACAATAATTTTTAGACACAATTTTGCCAAATGCATATTTGTTGAACCTAATAAACTCAGTGAATCTGAAAGCATAAAATAAAATTCAGATCCCAATAAACTCAGTGAATTTGAAAGCATAAAACAAACTTCAGATCCCATTCCACACTGTTTTTCTAAGTTTTATGATATTGAAAACTTTCATTTAGACACATATGACATAGGTAAAAGAATAGTTGACCATCGACATAATTAAGGAACAGTTGGAAGATTCTCAATCACCTAACTTCGTCATGGCATACGTATTTAAATTATAATTATAATTATAATTTGATTTCTCTAGGTCATAAAAAAAAATAATAACTTGATTTCTCTATATACTTTTAAATTAAATTATTTGACCATGGGTGAAATTAATCTATAATATATTAAAAAACCACAATCTTACTATTGTACCCTTACTAGAATTCCTACATTTACAAACATGCCATTGACATTAAATATCAATAATTATTTTAATATTTATTTAGTACAATTATTTTATTATTTATTATTTAAATGTTAAAAGTGTAATTTCTCTTCAATTAATTACAAATGTATTTTATACTAAAAAATTGCAAATGTGTTCCTTTATTAAAATGAATATGATAAATTTAAAATATTATTTTATAAGTCAATTTAGATTGTAATCGATAAATTTATAGTTATAATATGTATTGTTACAATTACAGCCACCAACATTTAATTGTAATTAAAAAATAAGCCCAAAATTTTTCGTATCATTTGTAATTTAGAGTGTTTATATTATATTAGTAATGAAAAAAAATGAATTACATTTTATTAAATATTTACATTACTATAATATCTTTTTTATTTTTGACAATTTATATGATAGAATTTACAAATATGTTTTTTAGATAAAAAATTACGGATGCATGTTTTTTTTTAAATAATAATTTAGGGATATGTTAATCATACTAAAAATAGTAGCAAACATTATTAAATATTTTAATAAAAAAATAATTGATGGAATTTTATCTTTTGAATAAATATGAATTTAAATACATCATAAAGTTGTGATAAATATATGGAGTTGAAAAAACCTTGAAGATTTTGTCTTTTATTTTCTATAACATTTAAAGTTTGGCTTTTAATTATAATTAATTCTAAAATTTAATGATTTCAGAATTTCAAAGTTTTCGTAACTTTTCCATCACCTTCAACTATAAAAATGGAGTTTCTTTCACCATTTTTTGTTCATTACCAACCTAAAACTCCTTTTTAGTTGTGTGTAAATGTGTAAATGTGAATGTGAATTAAGTGACTCGACTCCATACTGAGATAGAAAAATGAGGATGTGCACTTGCTTGCTTTGATGGCACTAGAAGATGGAATGAATTTGACATGGATGGAAGATTTTTTCAATAGCTTCTGCAAACAGTCCTTGCACTTGAAGCTAGATAAAAACTCCAATAGTTTTATTTTGCTTTTGTTTCTTGTTTTTAATTATTATTACTATTTTAGTGTGTATTCCAAACAAAATAGGAAAAATAAAACTTAGAGCGCTTCTTTTTTTCCCTATATTTTTAGTTCTCTTTTGTTGCTTTTTAAATCACTTCTTCAATCTTGAAAATAAATAAAAGAAAAGCCCACAAAGAAAAACCCACGTAGCATGTTAATTTTGGGACATTTATTTTGCACATATTTATTTTATAATGTCCATTTAGTGGAACATGATTTAATGAAATCTTACAAATTCTTATTTGTACGCTCAAATATAACTTTAATGCACTTTTATTATTTAAATATAAAATTATTTAATACAAAAACTAATGGAGGGGCGTATTTGGAATAATGAAGTTATCATTTGGACAAAATAGTACAAAAATGATTCTCCCCATTAGCCACTTTTTAAGATAGTATGATTATAGATATACATTATAGATATTGATTCAAATTAATAAATTTGAAATTAAATCAAATATTCATTTTGAATCAAATTATCAAATCGGATTAGGATGATTTGAATCAGATTAGGATGATTGATTAAAGTAGTCCGATTTGAAATTAAATCAGATATTCATTTTGAGTCAAATTATCAAATCGGATTTGGATGATTTGATTAATGTAATTAACTAATTAACTAAAATTTAAAAAAGTATTGTGATCTAAAAATGTTTTTCAGAAATCTTAGCTTTTTAATATATTATAGAATTATAGATTATAGATTATAGATATTACTATTATTATTATTATTATATTATAGATATATATTTTGTTTAATTTGTAAACTAAAATAATTGGATTCACAAATATGTAATTAATTGGAGGTACCTAATTTTGTTTAAGCCAAAAACTTAATTTTAAAAAGAGATAGAATTCTGAAAAAAAAAAAATTGAAAATGTTGGAAAAAAACAAAGAGAAAAAATGCAGCAATATGATGTCCAAAAGTAATGCCAAAAACTTAATTTGAAAAAGAGACAGAGTTCTGAAAAAAAAAAATCGAATAAAAAAAAGAGGAAAGATGCGTGATCTGCTGAAAAATTGGAGATGGCTACTTTTAGACCTAGAAAAAATAGTTATCACTAAAAATTAAAACCTCATACAAGAAAAAAAAGGACAATTGGATGCAAAAGAAGTTAGAATAATTTGAATATGTGAAGAATTGTATATATATATACAAAGACGTAATTGTAACAAAAGAAACATAATTAGCATCCAGTCAGCTAGTACTTTTAAATGTTACAAGATTCATTAGAGAGCATAGAATGCACGTGTCGAATATATGAACCATATATATCCATATTTTCAATTCTTAGTTTGATGAAGTATATGATCATTGATCTTTACCATTATTAAGTAAAAATGTAAAATTAATTTTAAGGTAGTTGTGTATTGACAAATTTTCATTTTCTTCTTCGTTACTTTTTTTTTTTTTTTTGTTATTTTGGAGTTACTATTATTTTGTGTGTGTGTTTTTTTTAAATTTGGAATATTTTTGTTTGTTTTTAGTTTATTAATTTAATTTTTAGTAGATTCAAATTCTATAAGAAATATAATATTTTTATTAAATTGTGTCCTATTAATTTTATAACAATTTTTTCTTTCTCTCGAAAAAATAATAACAATTTCTTTTTCTAAGTTTTGTTTAGGCAGTGAATTTACACTATAATCTATATCTATAATTGTATAATCTATATCTATATCTATGCTATATTAAAAAATAAGGATCTTTGAAAAACATTTTTAGACTATCCTACTCCTTTAGTTTTTTTTAGATTACAAATGTACCATTTTTATTTAGACCATAACCCTTTTATTTTTATATATATCATTACATGTAACCATCTCTCTTTGTTGTTGTTGTTGTTTTTTTTTTTAGTTCAACAACCATCTTCACTCTTTTAGTCTTAATAAATCAATAAATTTAGACGTCATTTACATTCATTTAATTAAAATATATAACTTCATTATGAGCATTAAAGTTAATTATTCCATGTACAATAATTAATAAATCAATTGAATTAATATATTTTAATTGTCAAAAAGAAAAAAAAAACAAACAAATGTAACCACTTTTTTTTTTACTATCTTTTTTTTTATGGAGATTAACAAACGTAACCCTTATAATATTCTTTTGGCATAATATCTTTTTTAATTTAAAAACCATTCTTTTGGAACAATATCTTTTTTAATCTTAAAAGTCATTTCATTCAAAATAAATTTAATATTCTATATTTTAATTTTAAGCTAGGGTTCTAATTTTAATTAGAACGGTAATATTTTATATTATAATAAATAAATAACTATTCAAATTATTTGTAAATTTATTCATTAATTACTCTTACATGAGGGTTCAATTTTTGTAGGTTATAACTTTAGTTTTTATTATGATCATTATTAAAATAAAACGGTTAACCATTAGAATTCCAATCATTAACAAAAGAAAGTTAATTTTTCTTTTTTTTTTAAAAAAAATAAAGTTAATTATTCATGGCAAAGTACTTAATGAATTAAATAAATTAATCATTTTTAACTATCTCAATTTTTTTTAACAAACTTAACATGTATATTATTTCTTATATATATATATATATATATATATATATATATATATATATATATATATATATATATATTAAGACTCATTCTATTTTTAAAATTCTGAATTTAAAAATATTGAATTAATTTTAAGCAACAGTTCTAAAAAAAATTATAAAAGTCATTCTATTAATAAATAAATAATAAAATTCAAATGAAAATGGCCCAAAATAAAAAATTGTTATTGGTGTGAAGACAAATCTAAAACTTAAATGAAAGGAGACGAATGATAACATATCAAACAACCCAAATAAATGGCACAAACAACAATGGAGAATGTCAATGGAAGCAATGAGGAAATAGCAGATGTTTGAAAAAAGAAATATTGATTGCTAGGGTTTTGATCAAAGTTAGTTTTTATATATAAAAATGCCATTGAAGATTAGTTTTATTTTGTAACTTTCTTTTTTATTTTTTTTAAAGTCGGTACTTACATTAAAATTACTAAATTGCCACTAAGAATATATATATTTAAACTCCTAATCCTAATCCTTAAACTAAACAATCGAGAATTGCATGATATGTGTGTACCCAGAGAGAAAACAACAATATATTGGTCTTTGAGAATGTTATTTTTCATTTCAATGATAATGTTATTTTTTGTTTCAACAATTAAATTTCCTTTATAGAAAATTATAGAAACACACACCTAATCACTGTGAAACTTAAAATTTATTTAATTTCTTCTTAAATATATGAAATCTTATAAATAGATGCAAACACATTAATAATAAGTTAATGGTTTCTTTTTTCTTTTTGAAAGTTTGGCAAAAGCTATGCACTCATATGTATGACAGAGCTAAAGGAAGCACCATATAAAACACATGCGTAAGTGAAAGATTTGTATAATCTTCTAAAGTCTTTCTCTAAGTTTATATGCGATGATTGATCCAATTTCTATACAAGGGAGGAACCACAAAATGGGAAAGAGAAAGTTGGAGAGAGACAGAGGGAGAGAGAGAGAGTGGGAGGAAATGTGAGATAATAAAAAGGCCTCCAATTTTTGCAATTATGAAAGTTTGACTGTTTCTTTTTACAACAAAGATCATTGATACAATTTTTTCACTCGAAAAAGTTTGGGCTTATTTTTTAATTATAATTAAATGTTGGTGGCTGCAATTGTAACAATCTCTATAATTCAGGGGATGGTGTGTCTAATTTTCCCTTGAAATAACAATAATTAATTTTATATTGATTCAATTTCCTCAAATATACTATGTGTTGAATCACTAATTGGACCGTTCTTAATTGGTTCAATTGGATTTGGATCAATCAACATGATTAGGTGAAGCAAACGCCTATCTAATTCACTCCATCGATTATGTTTAGTCCCTACATCCCTTATGGTAATATCGAAGTTGATTTTTTAAAAAACTTCTAAATCCTTAGTGGAAAAATTCATTAACCAACAAATTCTCACAATTTTAAATTTTTTAAAACTACCCCCATAAAATTTTTTAAAAGATCATCCTAAATATTATGTTGTCGTCGTATTTATAATTGTATAAGAACAACCAAACAATTATCTAAGTAACTTAAGAACAAAAACTTAAGAAATTTTAAAACCTATTTGACTAAAGTTATTTTTTTGTTTCATGATTTTAATTATGATACTTGAAATGAATCCTAGAGCTTTGAAATCAAGCTAAATAATGAATATTTAAAATAATTATGTTTAATAATATTTTGTTTAAATCATTTTTTAAGGACACTTATATTATTTAAAAGTTTAATTATTTTACAATTAAGAAAATACACGTGCATTTTGCATGTAGTAATACACTAGTAAAATAAAAAGTAGCTAAGGTTATGTTCGATAACTATTTTGATTTTGATTTTTGAAAATTGTGCTTGTCTCCCCACATTTTCTTTTCAATAATTTTCATCTTTCTCAAAAGAAAGGTTGAATTCTCAATCAAATTTTAAAAACAAAAATGACTAGTTTTTAGGTCTCATTTGAAAACCATTTGGTTTTTAAAAATTGTCATTTTTTTCTAAACGAGCTTGTCGAAGGCTACTCAGGAAATGACTACGAGCACTCATCACTATTTGAAACTGTTTTTAACCTACTCATTTCCTGAATCAACCTTTCATGCAGAGGCAATCATGGGTGTCATGACTTTCCCTAGTTACTCGGTTAATTCATGGAAATAGGAGTATCCCTCTATGTATTTTTTTTTTTTAAAACTTGGCAGCCTTCATACAACAACTCACAACATGTTAACATTTCATGAATTGCAAAAAATATACAACAATGTGGGGTCAACAAAAGTAATGCAAGATGTCTACCCCCCCAAACTTAAGATGTGGCAATGTCCTCATTGGCCAATTAGGGTTTTGGGTTGTTGAGACGGTCGTACATATTAACAAGCTTAACAACCCTAGAATTATAGAAACACAAGCTAAGGTAAATGGGTGGTGGGGTGCTAAGGGAAGTAAAGACGTCATAAAGTTGGGTGGATAACTGAGAAGTATTAAATGAGCCGAGCCTATTCCAAATATCATTATCAAGGATTTTTAAACTTTGAGACATATTTGGGAAACATACAAAAATCAGAGATTAAACATAACTGGCACTGAGCTTCAAACCACTTGGACATTAATCAAATTATCATGACAAAATGCAAGGGACAAGCTGATAGGACCTATAAAGTCCTATTTAATTACACTTATTTCTTGTTAATTAGAAGGATTTTATGTGTTTTATTATTATTTTTTAGGGATTCAAGCAATTCACATGTTTTGAAGAGTTTGCACCATTTCGGAATTAATTCGGACCAAATTGGAGGTGATTCGAGCAACTGAATTTCTATACCAAATTTGACCGATCATATCATGATATTTCGAGACGAAAATATATTCAAATTTGGTATCAAATCGAAGCTTATTGAATTATATTTCCAATGGTATAAGACTCATTGAATTCCAATAAGTATTATGAAAGTTATGGCATTTTGAGTGATTACTGCTCCTGCTGGAAAACTGCTGTACCCGAGAATATTTTGTGCCAACTTCCGTTCCCATTATCTTGCTGCTCACGTTTGGGAATATATCGAAATAAGATATCATTTTAAAGATCTCGGAATTATCTTTCCATCCATATAAAGATCACGTTGATCCAAGGTTTGGAGAAGAAGTTATGGGCAAAATAATGAAGACTGCGCAATCCAGAAACTTTCCTTATTTGCAACATTCTATGTTTGTTTTGAGAATTTAGGGAAGAATTTTCGAGTTTTAGATGTATTTTTCAGCATTTTACAAGAGAGAACATTATTTATTTTATTTTATTTTATTTTAAATATTATTCCCTAATTGTTTTGGGAAAATATCTTTCTAGAATTTAGGGTTTCTTACTTGTGTAAGTTGTCTACTTCAAGGCTATTTAAGCCTTCTTATGGACAGCAAGGGGGATCTTTTTTTGGCCTCTTGGCCTAGACGTATTTAGAGAGTTTTTAGACTCATTTTTCTCTTTTCTCCTTAGACAATAATGGTATCAAATTTTATCACGATGCTCGGCTAAACTCTGCGATTCCAGTTCAGAGGTCGGTTGTAATCAGTTGCAACATTGTGAGGCTTGAACTTTAACTTAGTTTTCTTTCAATTGCAAGTATTCTTTAATTCTCGTGTTAATTTTATAAGTATGTATTTTGATTAAATTGACGCCTTAATCACTCTACATATTTTATTGCTAATCATGATCATGATCCGTAAATGTCATGTTGATTGAACATGTAGCATTAGGATTATCACATGTGTATGTTTTGTGGGTTTCCATATTGCATGGCTTGCATGTTTAATTCTAGGAATTAAAGAAACTTCTTAATTAGGTGAAAGTTGTTTTACCTGATTAGTTGTCTTGGTCGTTCCAAGGTTCGTAATGCCTTTATCTAAATAATTTGGACCGGTTTCGTCAAAATTGTTTAGGTAATTAGCGTTAACTTGACGTTTGTTAGAGTTAATGAATTTAGGGAATTTGCACTTTTTGGGGTTTCCTAATAAGTTGACCAAGTACCTGCATGGTTAAGTTTAAATATTTTGAATGCCTATGATCAATGTTTGCAATTGAGTAGAACCGTACATTTGGATTGGATTTTGGTAAGATTTGATCTATCTCTATCTTTATTGTTTATGTTTTATTTTATTTATAAAAACACAAAACCCCCATTTTTAATTGCTTTCTCCTTTGCAAATTTAACTTGAGAAATTAATATTCGGTTCCCTGAGATCGACCCGGTCCACTCAATGCTACAAGTAGCTTAGGATCGGTTTATAAATTTTAATTTGACGAGCCCTCGACAAGCTCGCTTCACAAGCACAAATATTCAAGACAACAACATCACAATCTAAACTATTAAGATTTAAGAAGTAGAGTTTAAGGTGCAAAGAACAACTATCTTAATTATTGGAGGATGACTCATCTTCTTCTTGGCGTGTTGGATGTTTTGCTTCATTTTGCAATTACATTCCATTTGCATTCTTGTCCCTCGGCTTTGCCTCATTTTTCGCAAATGCAATTGCATTGCAATTGCAATTCCTTGTTATTGGCGTTTGATTTTCCCTTCTCCTTTTTTATCTGAACTCCAAAGAAAATTGTCAAAAAGTTCACACAGGCTCGAAAAAGAGTTCATGCCTTAAAATATTTAGTTTTTTTTTTATTTTCTTATTTCTTTTTGAATTTTTGAATTCCTTCAACAATTTCTCAGGTAAATCCTCAGGTAGAGGTGTTCCCTAAACGGTCAACTTAAATACCTCAGCCTAGACATGATTCTGCCTTAGACAGAAATTGCTTAGTCATTTCAGAATTCATAGAAATAAGTTTTTTTTTTAAAAAAATATTAAAAAGAAAATGATAAAAATATATATTTTTTTTTTAATAAAAAGAAAATGAACGAAAAAATAAACTTATCATATTCCAGTAGGCAGCCCGCAACTGTGTTCCTTCATTTTGCACCTAGGTCTCAAGGTTGGACGAAATTTCAGTCGTAGTTGAGGTGTTTTGATCACAACAGGTCTCGCATGCTCAAGAGATTTACATATGTTTGTGTCACATACTGCATATTGTCATCCTTCATGCTCTCATTTCTGCATTCTTCTTGATTTAGCATTGCCTGCAAACTGCAATAGGCGAAAACAGGGCATTCTAGTATCGGGAGCACTTTGGATGTCAATTGCGATGACATTGCAACTGCATGGCTCACTACAACTTTCTTTTGTTGTTCCTTCTCTTCTTGAGGTGGTTCTTCTTTGATCCATTCTCTCCCTTTTGGCTCCTTAATGTCGTCAAGTGTTGGAGCGCTTTTTGCTTCTACTGGGAGTTCACGGTCTTCATGTTCCAATTCCGCTCTAAGTGACACCACCTAACATTCTTTTTCTTCTTGTTCTTGTTTTGAAGTCTCTCTGTTCTCGATAAAAATTCCTTGGGACCTGTTCTGCAATTCATCTGCAATGTGTTCCACCTGGATTTCCAAACTCCATAGAGATGTGGCTTGACTTTGCATTACAACATCATTCTTTGCTCAATATTCCCTCGCGAGTTCTGCGATACTTGGTTCTTTTGGAATTATCTTCCCTTGCTGGAAGCACTGGTACTGATGTTGATTTGCAAATCTAGGTAGAAATCCATAACACAAAGAATCAGGATTATAAGGACAATTATCAAATGAATGACTCCCTTTACAATAAATACAAGAAATAGAAGGGATAGGATTAGTATGAGCTATGGAATTTCTCATCATCAAAGTTTCCATCATGTAGTTTAATGATGAAGCTTGTGCGCTCAATGTTTCAATGATGTCTTCCATCTTGTTGATTATCTCAAGCAATTCAATCCTAAGTTGTGTCTTTCTCCTTTTGCAATTGCTCTCCCTCAACCTGCAAAATAATGTGAACAAGAATTGGGCTTCATGCAATAGAAGAATTGCAACTGCAATGCAATTGCAATTTAATTGCAATCTGCTCACAATTTATGTGTCTAAAATAAATTTTATTGAAATGTCGTTCCCCGGCAACGGCGCCAAAAACTTGATCGGTGCTTTTCGCTACACACAAGTGCACGTGATCGAAGTAATAAAGAACCTGGAAGTATTCCAGAGTATCGTACCCAAGGGAACGGGGTTTAATAAAATGAATTTTAGTTGGCACAAAATCATTGACAAATTGCAAGTTAAGGTAACCGAGGGTGAAAATGATTTGAGAGGTGTTTTGACTAAAATAAAATTATTTGAAAATTCAATGGAAATGAAAAAGGGATTTCAAGTTGCTAATGCCCATTTGGAAAGAAAATGCAACAAGAAAGCAATTGCAATCGTAGCTAACTCAAGAACGAAGTAAACCGAATTCAACTCCTATTCGACCTTCTATGAAGTATCTTTAGGAGACTAAGTGATTAAACCTATATTTCTATGGCTAATCTAACTTAGATATTTTTGCTCACAATTCTAGTGGTTTTGGAGTCTCGCCCTATGTCTAGGGTCGATGTTTAAGACTTATGTCTAAGCCTTTTCCTCCACTGCTTTTGCGACATCCGCTTCCCTTAACCCTTTCGATATTAAGTTATAGTTTGGCAAGCAACACTAGATGGCCAACTAGGTTTACCCAACAATTAACTCACCAAAAGCAAACTAGAGTTCAAGAATTAGCTAGATTGTTTTTACTTTCGAGCTTTACATCTTTCCTCTACGGCATTCACAAACATGAATCCCAAAGGAAATTTAGCTCTTCATGATGGAATAAATTGAAAATAGTAAATGTAAATTAATAAAATTCATTGGTACAATCAAGGTAAACAATGCAATCAAATTGCAAATACAAAGCAATTAGTAGCTTAAAGAAACAATGTCAAAATTTCAAAATTCAAATAACAGAAGCAAAATTGCAAACCTAGCAAAAATCCAATAAGAACTCAACTATCTTAAAAACTCATTCTTTTCGCATCAATCGAACAAGAATTTTGTTCATAACCACATCCAATTCTTATGAAGATGGGATTAAGAAGAGGATTCTGGATTGAGATGTAGAAAAACTTAATACAAAACAGCAAATAAAATGAAAGTAGAAAAAAATTGCAGTCGGTGAAGAAAACCCATAAACATGAACGAAAATTCTTCCAAAATTGAACTCAATCGAATAAGTAATTGTTCATAACCAACACCAACTCTCGTTGTGATGGGATTGAGGAAGAGATTCGGACTAAGATGTAGAAGAAATGAATACAAACAGCAACTAAAAAAACTCAAAATGGAAATTGCAGAAAGTAAGAAAACCCAAAAAAACGTGAACGAAAATCTTCTCCAATCGAGCTCCCTTTGTTCGGCTTCTTTGTTCAATATTTATAGGGATCTCATGCTAGGGTTTCCCTCTTGGTTGATGGACAATCATGGCTAATCATCTTGCTGAATTCGTGGGTCAAATTTCCTTCAAAATCCCGAAATTCTCGTTTTTTACTTAAATTCCAGATCTGCCAGATTGCAATTGCATAGCAATTGCACTGCAGTTGCATTCCACAAAAATCCTGCATCAAAACATTAAGTAAGTGTGAATTTTTTTCTTCTTTTGTTTTCTTTTCTCAACTTACTTAATTTAAAGGTCTTCCATCAATCATGTGATTAAATTCAAGCATTTTTTTTTATTTTTCATCAAATAATATGAATAAAAATCACAAATATAAGTAAGTTTAAAGGCCAAATAATTCTCATGAATGAGAATTATCAATTCCAAACCCAAAACCATGTTTGGCACAAAGTGTTCAAAACCCTTGGTTTTGAAATACAACCCTATGGGTTACAACAGTGCAACCCCATGGGTTTGTGCCATGTTTTCCTCTTCCACTTGTCGTTTTCCATTTTCGACAACCCCTTTCGACAACAACTCCGGTGACAACTCCGACGACCACCGACAACGACAACTCCTACGACCGCATCGGCGACCAGACCACCGCTGACGACTACCTCCAGCGACCACTGCGATGAGAACTCTAGAGACCAATCTGACAACCACCCCTACGACCTAACCATCCCAACAACTTGACACCTCAATGACCCAACCACCCTGACAACCCAACTTGCCTGAACCACCGCCAATGACGATCTGACAACCACTCCGACAACCCGACCACTTAGCAACTGCCACCGACAACCACCTAGTGACCACTCCGATGACCCGACCACCCTAGCAACCCGACCACTTAGCAACTGCCACCGACAACCACCTAGTGACCACTCCGATGACCCGACCACCCTAGCAACCCGACCACCCCGATGACTACTTCGACGATTACCCCAACAACCTGACAAACTCAACCATCCAAAACCACCGTTGACAACCACCTGGTGACCACTCTAGTGACCACCCTGGTGACCCGATCACCCTAATGACCACTCCGACAACGACTCCAATGACTAGACCACCAGACAACCACCCAGCGACCACTCGGGCGATCTAACCAATCATATGACCACTCCAGCGACCCGATGACACACCCCACCCCAAATTACCCTAACCAACCTAGGATGTGGCGTGCCAACATTAGATCCCTACTAAACTATGGAATCCAATGTCAAACTTTACAAAATAAATCTTAGTTTTGAAAATCACAAGTGGCTAGCCAAAACTTTGTTAACACCAAATTTTATAAAAATTTCGGCAGAGTTTCCTCTGAAAACTGAGTAAAACACACCTGAAAGAAATATATACACTCCAAAATTAACATGTTCAAACTCCAATCATCATTTCAGAAGTTCAACACAATCCCACGAACTTAAAAGTAGATAGATATGTGGGTTTCAAATTACAAACCAATGGAAATCCCAAAATGGTACTAAGTCATTCAAAACGTACTAGCCACATTAGTTACAAAAGAAGCATTTGTATTTATGTACATACAAAATGGTATGCAAAATATCAGGTCCGGTGGCAGATATCGACTTCTGTAGGCTTGTTAGAAACTCAATCGCTACCTAGAGGAAAAATTAAAAACAAAAGAATGAGCTAATAGAGCCCAGTGAGTGGTAAGTTAATAGGAAAAATAATATCTCGACAAAAACCTTTTATATTAAAAAGGAATTCAAAGTTCAATAAAACTTTATATACTAAGCACAATCTAAATACACAAGATAAATAAAACATCATAGGGACTTGCAGCAATAACTCTTTAAAGAAAGCACAAAATAATAGGCCAACAAAACTCATCACCAATCTTGTACCCAATCCCTGCCATACTATGCATCGAGTAATCTCTAGATACATAGCAGAGCAAATTTATGTCATACGTGCACGTAAAACAAACTCTAACATCTGTAATGCCTCAGGTCCAGGATTTGGACCAGGATTCGGAATCCAGATTCGACACCTAATGGCCCCGGCATTTCCCTGCATCCCCTGTGGCCTGAGCACACTAGCATACTATAGAAACACATTCTCATAGCATACAGGGTAATCACCATGGGTACAACATTTAGTGATTTGAAAATAATTTCTATATGATAATCATCGTAAGTTCTCAAACCCCACACATTCTCAAATTGTGGTTCCATAACTTTAAGCCATAAGTCAAAGATCAACTAAAATCATGATTCAAAAATCAAGTTATTTCTAAAACTCACAAATACTTGATTTCACCTCAAATAATTTGAACTTTTTGCCAATTGGCTACAATCAAGAGATTTCCATAAATTCACCTTTCATAAGCTTAATTAATTCAAATAATTAAGTCATTGTAGCTAAATTTCAATAAACATAAATCTCTTCATATTCAAATATGCTAAATCATGAATTCAATTTAGTGATCATATATCACTTTCTTATCAAATTAGTAAATCATAAATCTCAATAATAAACAATTTGTGAAATACACGTAATTTCCTCCAAATTTTCAAATAACTAAATCATTTGCATTAATATTAATTGCAATTGATTTCAGATCTCATAAAATCTCATCAATTACTACAATAATTGAAATACTTTATAAAATAACCACTTACAACTACTACGAACGAGGTTTGTTTGGATCGTAAATGGTTCCAATCTCCGCTTGTCCTTAAATCATAATTTGTCAACATATTACTAACCTCTTAATGCCAAATTAAAGTGTAACAACACTAAATTATCCAAGCCTTTAAATTTCTCCCTAACCCAAGAATTAACAATTCTTTTCATCATCTTACTCTTCAAATTACCAAGAAATTGAGACCATAACCCAAAATAAAGTTTCCAATAAACTCCATTGTAATCCTTCTCCATAAGAAATCTCATTCTTTTCATTTCTTCTTCTCCATGAATAAATTCATTGGTTTTCTTTCCCTAAAAAGTTTGCAATTTCTACATACAACTAATCCCCTTCAATCTATACTTTGATAAAACTCATGACTTTCATCAAATTTCCTTCTTTTACTCAATCATCACCACCACCTTAGTTTTCAAGCTAGTTTATGGAGTTTCCAACTAAAGGAAGAAAACCCATAAGGAAACCCACCAAAATAGGTTCTAGAACTCATGAGAAACCTTAATCAAAAGTTAGAAAACTTACCAAAAATTTCAATCCAAGGTTGTGAGAGGTTCTCTTTGTTTATTTTTTCCTTTTCCACTTCAAAATAGACCAAGAATCACACTTTTTCTCTTCACTTTCTTCCTTTTCCTCTTCCTTACGTGAATACTTCTCCAACAATACCAATCTCTTTTTTTTTTTTAATTAAACAATATCTATTAAAGCCACATGTTTTTATTTAATAAACAAATATATTTATCCCACTTTCTCTTTCTTTAATGTCTATTATTTATTAATAAAAAGAAACCAATCCTTATCTTCCAACCAAAACCATAAATATCCAAATTCCTAATTTCTCAAATTTCATACTTTCCAATGATATAATTTTTCCAAAATTGTAGAAATAGGTGTAACACCCGACCTCCCAACAACTACTGTCGACAACCACCCAACGACCACTTCGGCGACCTGACCACCGTGCAACTACCATCGACGACCACCTCGGCAACCGAACCACCCCATCAACCTGATCACACCAACAACCACTCCAACGCTAACAACTTGATCACCCTGACAACCCGACTTGCCAGAACCACCGCCAATAACTATCTGACAACCACTCCGACAACTTAATCACCTAGCAACCGCAGCCAACAACCACCTAGTGACCACTTCGATGACCCGATCACCCCAGCAACCCAACCACCTCGATGACTACTTCGGCGATTACCCCGACAACCTGACAAACTCAACCACCCAAAAACACCATTGACGACCACCTGGTGACCACCCTGGCGACCCGACCACCCTAATGACCACTCCGACAACGACTCCAATGACTCGATAACCAGAAAACCACCTAGCGACCACTCGAACGACCTAACCAATCATGTGACCACTCTAGCGACCCGACCACCCAACAAATACTGTATACAACCACCCAACGATCACTCCGGCGACCTGACCACCGTGCAACCAGCACCGGTGACCACCTCGGCAACCCAACCACCCCATCAACATGATCACCCCAACAACCACTCCAACGATCATTCCAGCGACTCGACCACGTAGTCAATTTTTTAAAAGGTTAAAATAAAACTAATTTCTTAAATTTCTTAAATAGACCTCCAATATTTTATTTTTTTAAAATAGAGTTCCAAAAATATGTTTATGAATACTTTGTAAATAGAGTTTTAAATTTCCTAATTTCTTAGATAGACTTCCAATTTTTTAATTTCTAAAATAAAGTTCCAAAAATAGGTTTTGGAATACTTTGTGAAATAGAGTTTTAGATTCCTTAATTTATTAAATAAACTTCTAATTTTTTAATTTCTAAAATAGAGTTCCTAAAATAGTTTTATGAATACTTTGTGAAATATAGTTTTAAATTCCCTAATTTTTTAAATAGACTTCCAACCCCTATGGACTACAACTCGATGCCTTCATCACCTTCAGCTACTACTTAGTTTTAATTCAATTTGTGTTTTGGACAACGATTGCTATTTCTTTTCTTCATTCCTTTCAGCTTATGTATTATGATATTATGAACTTTGGACATTCATTTGCATTATGGATTTCCTTTACTCCAGCAACATCATTCTTCTTTCTCACGTATTAATTATTTAAAATATATGTCCTTACTAATGTTATTTAATTTTACATCATCATAAATGGAGTGAATGAGATACTTGTACAAACTACACATTCATAATTAACTATGCTTGAAACAATTGATCCACATAATTGGTTAAAATATTGATATGCAATTTAGTAAACAATTATCAAGTAAAAAAATGGATTTGAAAAAAAAACCCTAAAAAAACAGCATAAACACACCCAGCCCAACCCAACCCAACCCTGCACCCCAAACACAGGTTTCAGCAAACCATTCAAACCCAACCCTGCACTCCAAACACATTAATCAGGAACCCCAGAGTTTCTTATTCCAACCAAGGATTCCCAGTAATTAGGAACCCCAGAGTTTCTGATTCCAGCCAAGGATTCCCAAGGCTCCTGATTCCAAACCAACGCGCCAAACAACTCCTTATAGTTTTCTGTTTTTAAAATTGTTTGGTGTCATTTGAACTCCATTTCAGACTATATTTTAATGTTGTAAATCTTAAACTCTATCTGCCAATTTGAGCTTAGCTAAGTTGTTCGTCTTCTTTCTCTCTCTTTCTTTTTTTAGTTTGGTTAGGTTTTGTCAATTTTGATTTGTTGGTTGGAATAGAGTTTGTTAAATTTGATTATCAACGTTGGATGTTTATCTTTTGACACGAGAGGGGCTCCATTCAAAAAGTAGAAAGAAATAAGAAATCTCACCGTTAGAAAGTTTCCCTTCCTTGGCTTAATGTTCCTGTGATATTTGTCTCATGCCAATTATAAATGATAGCGGCTAATATCAGCATAGCTTAACAATTAAAACGCTCACTTTTTGCCTAAAAATTTGGAGGTTCAAATTTTCACACCCACATATGTTATACTAAAAAAAAAGTTATAGTTTTTATTTTTAATTCTAATAAAAATATATCAATTCAAAAATCTCTCCAAATTATCTCCATAAATAACCGATGCTTTTCTTATAAAAATAAAATCAAGACAATTATCATAAAAATTGAAAGGACAACCATCACAAGTGGATTGCAACAAAATCACCTCTTTCAAAGAGATAAAATAGAGCCAAAGTTTCCTCAAAAATATATCCAATTCCAAATCTTATTCCTTCCTTTTTCCTTATTTGAAAGCAATATTACCAAACCATTAGATATGTTTAATGAAAGGACAAGAAAATTCTACCTATGTCACAACATATATATATGTGTGTGTGTGTGTGTATATAACAGAAAATACTTACCTACTCATCAGTGGGAGGTATCTTCTATCGACCACCATTACAAATTTGACAGCTATTATCTTTTTATAAAAAAAAGGAAAAAACACGCTCTTCCATTTTGCATTCCTATTTCTTTTGTCAAAAACATAATGGTGGTTAGTAGAAGATACCTATTAACCCGTGAAGAGCTCAGAAATATTCTATTATAGCACTATGTTGTCTGAGCTGATTTTTCATCATGGTAGTTAAACCCCTTCAACTTTTTCTCCTTGAGTTCATCAGCAAGCACTTTTATCGAACCAGAAACTTCAGCTTTATACACATAAAATTTGGAGACGAGCAAGTAGACAAAGAAGTTGATAGCACTAAGCACTGCAATTAAGGCGTAGTAGTAGTCAAGATGAGAAGCATTCAAGTTGTCCAGAACCCATCCATTGCCATTTTTCTTGGTGATGTGAGAGACTGTTGAAAGAAGAAAACTACTTAGGAAATTTCCCATTCCAAGTGAAGTCATTGAATAAGAAGTGCCCAAACTCTTCATGCTTTCTGGTGCTTGATCGTAGAAAAATTCAATCTTTGCTACTTCCATGAACGCATCGGCAGTTCCCATCAGCACGAACTGAGGGAGGAGAGTGAAAATGGTTAAGGGGATTTGTCCTCCATTTTGCACCAACCCATTTTCTCTAGCGACGTAAAGTCTGTGCCTTTCGACTCGAGATGCGATTGTCATTATCATAACATGGAAAATCATTCCAATTCCCATTCTTTGTAGTAATGTGATTCCTCTTGGATTTTTGGTCCATCTTTGCATTATCTTGACAAAGATCCTGTCGAGAATCAAACATAGCAAATAGATTAAGGTTGTGTATATTTTAAGTTCAGTGGCGGGAATTTGAACCTCTAACATTTTGATAAAAAATGTGTCTTAAACAAAAGCCTATACTTATACCATCAAATGCCTAAATTTATTTGAAATTAGTCTAAGCGTAGTATATAATCATTAAACTAATGAAGTACACATCATGAACCTAATATATTATATTAGAGACAATTGAGGCCCCATTTGATAACCATTTGGTTTTTTATTTTTTATTTTTAAAAATTAAGCCTATAAATACTATTTCCACCCGTGGGTTTCCTTGTTTTGTTATCTACTTTTTACATGTGTTTTTAAAAATCAAGCCAAGTTTTGAAAACTAAAAAAAATAGTTTGCAAAAACTTGTATTTATTTTTGGAATTTGGCTAAGAATTGATCAAATGTTTTCTTAAAAAATATGAAATTCATTGTAGAGAACTGATAGAAAAACAAGCACAATTTTCAAAAACCAAAAACTAAAAACCAATTGATTATCAAACAAGGTTTGAGCATTTAGAAACCCTGTGCCAACGTGAGTATAGCTCTATGGTTAAAATATCTACTCCTTTTGAGGTCAAAAGTCTAAATATCTTCATTCCCACATTTGTTTCACTTAACGAAAAAATTAGATACTTCTTTTTTAAAATACAAAAACTCTAGTATAAATGCAATTCCAAACATTCTTGGACATTTGCAACTAAAAGTTTTAAGTATAGAGATTAAATAGACACAATAGCTTATAAAAAATTCAAGTCAGCAACAAGTCAATCTAAGCAAGTTGTTTATATCAATTAAATTTGTGTAAACATAATTAGGGATAAAGTTGAGCAAACCTGTCGTAGATGACAACACTGACGAGCATGGAGATGGTGACAAAAGCAGCTAAACTTGCAGGAGGGATTTGGAAATGGCTGCCAACGCTTCTGTCAAGAGTGGTGCCTTGCTTGATGAAAAGGGTGTGTGTTTGCGCCAACATTGTGCTTGGAATGAATGTGCACAGCAGAATTGGGATCATTCTCAGTATCTGTTTTGTCTCTTCCACTTGGGTCACTGAGCACAGCTTCCATGGGTCTGTTGAACCTGTTCTTAAAGCAGCCTTGTTCAGGAACCTACAAATAATGCATTGCCAGAAATTCAATCATTAAATCCCACATAATAATGCATGCACATTTGTCAAATCCCATAATCCCAAGTCTGTCCCACATGACTTCAGAGGAAAGTTGGGAAATGACTGATCTATTTTTTATCTTTTTAATGTCAACACTAACATAAGGAGAAATGGTTGACATAGAAGTAGGAGGAAAAATAGAACACGATCTAAATAATTATTATTGGTTCAAGATCTCTATTCTAGCTCCTGAGCTTTTGAAAACAAAAATAATAACTGGTTTGATCTTTAAAAGTTCTAAAATATTTATGCTCAAAAATACGATCAAAGTACCACATGGACAGAAAGAGAAAAATTCATAGTGTATAAGTGCGGATAATTATCTCCACTTATATGAGACCTTTTAAGTGAAACCAAAAGCAAAGTCATAAATACTTATGCTCAAAATAGATTTTAAAAAAATATCATATTGTTGGAGAGAATTCATTATCCTTTAACACTAATACCCTTTCAACTAAAATAATTCACCTCAACCAATAAAATAAAGGTAAGAAGAATTGAAATACTAATTGTTTAAAAAGTTCAAGACTAGAATGTTAAAAAAAGAACTTGAAAAATTAGTTTATAAAAATTTAAGCTAACATGTTGAGAAAGAAATGTAAAGACTAAAATAAAATAATCTTCAGAAGTTAAAAAAGGAACTAAAATGCAGGGAATTCAAACAACAATAATTTAACTGCAAATGCAAAAAGATATCAATACTAATTGGAGTGAGATTATTGTTACCTCAAGGATGAAGTGGAATCAATCCTAAAAGCTCCTTGCTTGGTGTACTCTTCAAAGTCAAGCTCATGAAGTTCTTTTGGGTCATTAGGAAGAGGGAGCCTCCAATTCCTAGCAGCAGCAATAATGACATTAGCCATTCTAGTGAAGGGGCTTCCAGTGGGGAGCTTGTGCCTATAAAAGGGAGTGCCGGCAAGAAATATGAGAATGGAAATAGCAAGGCCAATAGTGGGAAGGCCATAGCCCAAGCTCCACCCCACATTGTCCTGAATGTAAACCAGAATGGTGGTGGCAAAGAGAGTGCCGGAGAAGATGCTGAACATCCACCAGTTGAAGAAGGACAGCTTTTGGGCCTTCTCTTTTGGATGGAACTCGTCGAACTGGTCGGCTCCGATCGTCGAGATGTTTGGTTTTGTCCCGCCGGTCCCAAGTGCCAGCATGTAGAGTGCGCCGAAGAAGACGGCAAGCTGTAACTTGGAGGCCTGCTTGCAATTATCTTTGTTGATTTCTAAACATGGTGGTGGTTTTAGGCTTGGCACTGACACTGCTAGCGTTAGAAGTCCCATTCCCTGTGAAATTATAAATAATGTGTTATTGTTTTCTCAACTTTTAAATTCTAGTTACAGTTTAGTTGATAAGACGCTTATTAGATTGAAGATTCACTCACTCAGCTCATGTATACTTGTTGAACTAAAGAAAATGTTTTCTCAACTTTAACTTTTTTTTAGGTTAAACCATAATTAAGTTTAGTCATTGAACTTTTGAGATTGTCTATTTAGTGTAGATTCAAGGTTAAAACAGTACTTTTGTCTCCTATACTTTTATTGGAGTAATAATTTAGCAATGAACTCTTAGTATGCGAGGATTTGGTCTCTTTATCGTTAAATTTGTAAAATTTAGTACCTAAACTCTAGTATGTAACATTTTAGTTTCTATTATCTAAAATTTATAACCTTATCATGGTAGAATATCGATTTTTATTATATAATGATTTAATCCTAATAGATTATAAACACACTTAGTTCTTAAGCACAATTTTATTAATCTACATGTATAAGAAACCATATTAAATCTTGATAAGATTTTACATGGTATGGTCTAAATTGCTACAAATTATGAACTACAATAACTAAATTGTTACATACTATCATGTAGGGACTAAATTGATACAAATTTAAAAGTGTAGAATATAAATCATCATATACTAAAGTTTAAGAACTAAATCATAAATTAAAAGGAAATATAAGGACTAAAAGTGTTATTTAACCAAAATTCTAATAAATTCCTAGATTTTTACATTTGTTTCGACATATACCTACATAGTTGTAGACTATGACCTATTTGAACTTCTAATTTTTTTATCGAAATTATATGTCTTAATTAATTGAGTTATACTGCTCAAGTTAACCACTTATATAAATACTTATAGTTATGTTTGGATCCAAAATTTTCTTATGATGAACCGATTATTCTATATAACATAAATATTTAAGAAGTTTTGGAAGTAATTTGTCCGTTGTTACGATAAACATTGTAAATGTAAAAACATACAAATCAAGTTGCAACCTTTTAATAATGGACAAAATATTTCAACCGTCCACAATTGATAGCCATTGTTGACTTTGAGCCGCAGAATTTAATGCGTGGGACTAGGACTACTACTCTACTAAGACCAAAAAAACGAAAATAAAATCAACTTTTTTTTTTAATGAAAAGAAACACAAATCATAAATAAATATTAAAAAAGAAAAAGAAAAAACTTGACTAAAACTAAAACCGACTCATTAATCAAATATAATATCTTCTAAAAAAATCAAATATTGATAAATAGATTGCATTTTTTTTATAAGAAAAAAAAAAGAATATGTACATAAATTAATAATAAAAAAAATGATGTCTCGATATTCCCCCGCGTGAAACCCAAAATTCATTGGAGCAATTAATCCTCCTTTTCATTAATTTTAAGGAATATGTTGGAAGATACTCCCCCACTTGATTAAACAAATATCTATGATGCCCTTATCAAAGACAATACTACAAAAATAAATACTCCACATGGTATTAATTTTTTAAAATGATGTGAATATTTTTTAATAGTACAGTACCTCGTATTGGAGTGTGATTAGAATATTTTAACTTCAATCTAAATTGGAAGAGATGTTTAATTATGATCATCCTGTCTTATCTTGTCTATATTTTTTTATGTACACATCCATTTACATTATATTTAAAAAAAAAAATAGAAGGTAATATAATATTTTTAGACAATTATGTCCCTTTCCTGAAGACGATTTCTTGAAAGGAAAAAAGAAAGAAATACTTACTAACGTTATAATGGTTTACGATGAGAATTTAAAGTAGGATTTTTTTTTTTTTTTTGGGTGAGTTAAATGATAAGTTCTGTCTCTAAACTTGAGTGTTGTGTCTATTTAATTCTTATACTTTAAAAACTTTATAATAAATCACTAGACTTTTCAAAGTTGTATCTATCTAGTTAGTCTATTTTTAAGAGTTCCTAAGATGTCCTCAAACTTTCAAATGAGTAGTGGTTCTCTCTATACTTTTAAGGGTATGACTATTTAAGTATTTAGTTCTTGTACTTTAAAATAGTTTTTAATAGATTGTTCGATCTTTCAAAATTGTGTCTATTTGGTTCATGTCAACTTTTAAAAGTTTTTAATATCTTTCTAAACTTTTTGAATGTGTGATTATTTGGTTTCTATATTTTAGGATTGTGTTTATTCAGTTTTTATATTTTTAAAAAAATTCTAATAAATTCTTACACTGCCAAAGTTGTGTTTAATATTTTGGTTCATGGGCTTTTGGAAAGTTTCTCTAATACGTTTCTAAATTTTCAAATGTGTCTGATTAATGTACTGTTATGCTTTTCACTTTTGTACTTCAAAAATTTTCAAACATAGAGATCATCTCTACATTTTTAAAGGAGTGTCTATCTAATTCTTAACCGTTACTATTACACTGTCATAATCAATGACCACTTGAGGTCATCTACTTAAGTTGAAAAAATTATTCAATGTAGCTGCCAACAATTTAAAATCATCAACCCATATTATTTCAGCCTATTTGAATAATTTCTGAGAACTCCCTGGCACTATTTCATGTGGTTCATTTCAATCAAAATAAATTTAAAACAAAATAAACAAATATAAATAATATAAATCTCTGAATAGCCAAGTTGGGTGGTAGAATTAAAATTTTCCCCCATCTGTCCTCTTCTTCCAATTAAAGAAGAGAAACATTGAAGTGAACACAGAGCTAAAGATGGAAAATGACTAAACCAGCCTATTTATCGCAGCTCTTTACTTTGGGGGTGCGTGAAAGCGATAAGGTACATTGAGTTTATGAACATACCGTAAGGCAAATGGCCGAGGCGATCAAAAAGGTCCGGTACCGGCCGAGATGAGCGTCGGCGATGTAAGCCCCTAAGATGGGCATCATCCAAACCGTTCCAGACCAGTTGGTGACATTGTTGGCCGATGTCACCGTGCCTTGATGCAGCTTCTTTGTTAAGTATATTATTAGATTCGTCGATATCCCGTAATACGCCATCCGTTCAAACACTTCGTATACTATAATTAATACGCAACAATGAACGATAAATAAGTCAATTTCTGTCAACTTAAACATAGTTAGTTGGTTAAAATATATGCTCTCGACTAAAGAGACTTCGAACTCAAAAAAGAGAAAAAAAACAAAAAAAAACAACAAACGAATCTTTTTCTCTAGTCAATAATAGACTGTGGATGTCTCAAGTTTTCGTACCTACTGTATTTGGGACACTGGCTTTAACAGCTGGTTTGAATTAACAGGCCAAAAAACTTATTCAATTGCCATGCATTGATTGAGTCGGTTCAAAATTTGTCTATAAATTTTCTTTCAATTTTAAAAATTCAGGAATGTAAAAAAAAAAAAGAGAAATCTTATACTTTTTAATTTTTTAATTTAAGACTAATTAAGAGAGGCAATCAACAGTCATATCGTTTTAGTCCTCTAGTAAAATTTTCAAATTAAAAAGTCAAGAAAACTATTTTCAAAAAAAAAAAAAAAAAAAAACTTTAGACGACTTTCAAGTTTCAAGACTTAGGAAAATTTCTAGTACTCCTGACAATTCTCTGTACAAGTTCCCGTTGGTGTGTAACTCATACTAATAAGAAGTTGCAGAACGAACATGGCGGATTTTAGAGAGAGAGAGAGAGAGAGAGAGAGAGAGAGAGAGAGGTTACCGACGATGAAGGAGCAAGCTTTCCAACGGCCTCTCGTGGAGCGAAGGACGGGATTGCCTTTGAGATCGACAGTTCCATCTTTGGTGTAGTCGTCAAGGCCAGTTTCTTCTACAACCGCCATTAATGGAGAAGAAGAAGATTTAAATTTATCCTTAACTTTCTCTCTCTCTCTCACTACTTGTTGGTTTAAGAAATGTTGAAATTTGAAAGAAAGGTTAATTAGTTCATCCTACCACTGAAACTTGTAGTTGTAAAGACCCTTTTATATACACATCCCATCTATCTCCTATCCTTGTCTCTATTGCCAGTCAACCCAAAAATTCAAAAGAATTACAATTCAAATGTGAGGTTGTCATTTGAATCTACCCAGGGCTTATCTCGTCACTGTCTTTTTATCGTTTTAATGTCACATATATTTTTTTTTAATTTTGCGTGTCATTATGATTTTTTCGATATTAACAAATATGGGGTGGAAACGTTTTTCCTTCCTTTGAGTACAACCGACAACAATAAATGGGTTGGGTGAAGAGATTCAAATATCTAACATTTTGGTTGAGAGTATATATTTTAATCGGTTAAGTTATATTCAAGTTTACAATATGAGGTGAGAGTTGAACCTTCAACTTTAAAAAAAGATAATAGGTATCTTAGGCCCCATTTGATAACGTTCTCGTTTCTCATTTCTTGTTTCATGTTTTTGTTTCTCGTTTCTTGTTTCTGTTTCTTAAAAACTAAAAACAGAAACATGTTTGATAACTATTTCTGTTTTTTGTTTCTTGTTTTTTGGTAAAAAAAAGTTTAGTACATATACTATAATAAAACATATAACATGCATTAAAATAAATATAAAACATATATAAAGAGGTTATAGTATTTTATTAGGGCCCAACACCTAATTAATAATAATAATAATAAATTGATCCTTCAAATGTTGTTCAATTTTGATTTGCAATGTTATTTCTCACTTCAATCAATTCACCTTGAACGATTTTGACTTACAAGAGTTAGTTCAATTAGACGAATTTGTAAATTGTTTAAGGTCAGACAATCAAACATAACCACATTTCTTTAATTTAATAATAAAATTTGTTTTTATTTTTTCTTTAAAAATGCATGAGCCAATAATACACGCAAGTTAAATCAGAAAAAGATAGAGAATGTATATATTTTTTTACATTTAATGGTAAACATGAAATATATTATTAGTTTATTTATTTAATAAAAAAATAAAATCGTACCAAAAGAAAAAATAATAGAGAATTAAATAGAAAATAATAACTATAAGCTTGTTAATGTAAAGTAAAAGAAAATAAGAAAATAAGAGAAAAGAAAAAAACATAAACGAAAAGAGAAAAGTAAAAAGGAAAAAAGAAAAAAAAAATAATGAATTATTAAAAGAAAAAAGATTATGATGAAAGAGAAAGAACGAATAAAAAGAAATAAATCAAAAATTAAAAATTAAAATTAAAAAGAAGAAAAAAAACAAAAAAAAATTAAAAAGTATTAAAAGGAAAAAAATAGAATGGAAGAGAAAGAAAGAAGAGAGAGGGGAGAGATGGGTAAAAAGAGAAATAGGAATACATGCATGAAACCTGGAAAAAAAACAGAAACAGAATTTGAGAAACTACTTTTTGAAGTTTCTCAAAACCTGCCCCTTTTTTAGAAACGTTTCTAAAAATTTTAGAAACAAGAAACATAACCGTTTATCATACATGTCTGTTTCTTGAAAAATGAGAAACAGGAACAAGAAATAGGAAACATGAACATTATCAAACGAGCCCTTAGCTACTGAATTATGTTTGAATTATCTATGATGGTGGGTTGTTGATTATCAAATTATTGTTTTTTAGGGTAAATGATTAAATTGAAACTTTTAAAAGTAAACTTGAAACTAAATCATCCAAATCATAAGTGCTAAACATATAGGCACCAATTTTATAATTCTCAATATATTTTTATTTAATAAAATAAGGGAAAAATTCAATTTATAATCCTAAACTTTGAGAGTTTTATCAATTAAAACACTAAACTAATAATTGTATCAATTAAAATCCTGAATTTTCATAAGTGCATCAATTTATGCCCTCCGTTAGATTTCGTTTGAAAAACGTTAGTTCACACATGTGGAGACTTATAATTCTATCAATTAAACCCTTAAATTTTTATAGGTGAATCAATTGAGGCATTCAATTTGAAAATCGTCTATGTATCAATTCTCACATGTGTGTAGACTTCTTAAAAAATCTAGACCTTCCATTTGAAAATCATCCATTATTATTTAAAATGGAGGGTTTAAGTTGATTCACTTATGAAAATTTATGAACTTAATTGATATAATTATAAATTTGCACATGTGTAAACTAACATTTTTCAAACGGAATCCAATAGAAGATGTAAATTAATACAAAGTTTAAATTGATACAATTATTAGTTTAGAGATTTTATTGATACAACCTCCAAAGTTTAGAGGTATAAATTGATTTTTGTCCTAAAAATAAAACAAATGAGGTAAAAATACGCAACTACTTACTAGTCAAATATTTCTTTAATTAAAAGTCATAATAATAATCTTTTTTAGTTCAACAATGTGGTATTGAGAATTCAAACATTTAAATTTAAAATAGATGTATAATATATTGACTAGTTAGTTACGTTCATGTCAACAAAAAAAAAAACCATGAGCATAGCTCAAGAATTACTTATTTCTTTGAGGTTCAGACCTCCACCCTACCTTTGTTGTACTAAAAAAAATAATAGTTTGAAAAAAAAAACAAATCTTTTTAATTTATTTATGGATTTCAATTTTTGTTTTGAGAAAGGGGTAAAAATAATTTGGTAAGACTTTTCAATTCTGGATCTCGTATTTTCGCACACCACGTTAAGGTCACTATTAAATACAAGTTTAGATGGTCTTGGCTACTGCTAAGTTAATATATTTTTATTCATATATGGATATGCCACTACAGTGACAAAAAAAATTAATAATTAATCACATGATATGATATGATGCATCATCCATACATTTATTATTACTAAAAAAAACCGATCTTAGGTATAATTAATCAATAATTTTATAAATCGATACCCAATCAGAATCAAGTACAAATTAAAATAATTCTTTACATTATGCACTGTCTTTATTAGTTTCGAGGGACCGAAAACCTCCAATTAGATATTCATCATCAAATAATATTGGATGGCTTTATTAACATGACGATGTAGATTAAGCCTAAACAATAATTATAAGAATATTTCCAAAATCAAAATCAATAATTAAAAAATACTGTTAATCTATCACCCAAATGAATATTAATTCAAAATAGTAGTTGTTGTCGTCAAATTTTGGACAAGATAAATCTCATCTGACCTCCACGTGACAACGTGGTAAATTTATATTCTTGGGAAAAGAACACGACATGCAAGACATGAAAAACCTGGACACCAGTGTGGTGTAGGCCACACAGGCTCCGATGCTTAAGTTAGAGAGAATCTTTGAGAGAATTTAAGGGCTGTTTGGGGTAAGGAGTTGTAGGGAGTTGCAGGGAATAAGAGTTAGTAAGTCGGGGAGTTAGGAAGTCTATGTTTGGAGTGCAAAGTTGTTTAGTTTGGAGTTAGGAAGTCTGTGTTTGGGGCAAGAAGTTGCAGGGAGTAAGAGTTCTGAAATCTGTGTTTGGGGTGCAGATTTGTTAAACATCGAGTTCTGAAGTCTGAGTTGATTTTAGTTTTTTTTTTGTACAGTTTTTTCTACAATTTCTCAAATTTTCATTATTAAGAATTTGTTCCCATTTATTCTAAGATTGAGATTTTTTGTTTTTATTAATTTATGTATATTTTACAAATTTCTTTAAAGAAAAAATAATAATTTTGAACAAAATACCCCACATTTTTTTTTCAATATCTCTCACATTAATTATTCATTTTTCTTGGATAGTTTTCAAATAAAAGAAAGTGTTACAATACTTTTTTAAATATTAAATGTGATTAGAAAAGATTTTAATCCATTAATTTAAAGAAATTCAAATAAACTTCAAGTTTTTTATGTTTTTATTCTCTCAATTCTAGAAATAACATAGATTTGTTTTCGTCAATTCAATTGAGATTTTAAATTATATTATTTTATGAATATTTTACAATTTTGTTACAGACATGTTTTTGTCAATTTTAAAATTTTAATTTAAGATTTTTTTTTCAAGCTTAATAAAATATTTTTTTTTTTGCATAATTTAAGATTACTAATCAATGTAATAAATTATCTAAAGTTTGATTAATTTGAAAATAATATATTTTTTGAAGTTTTAAAATAACTAAGTTAAAAATAAAATATCAAATATTTATGCTACTTTAAAATAATTAAGTTCAAAATGAATATATATTTTTTTACACCATTATTCAAAATGAATATTATATATACTTTTGTTCAAAATACTATATATTTATATTATATATTGTAATAATTTTATTTTATTAAGTTTGGAATAAGATATCGTTTATCCTTTTATTTTGAATATGATTAGTTTGAAAATCAAAAAATTGTAATACGTTAATCTTTTTAAATACTAATTTCCTAAAATGTAATACGGATTAGTTTAAAATATATTTTTATTATCTTCAAATCATAAAATTATATATATTTTTGAGCTATTAATAATAAAAAAAAAACTTAAAAAAGATAAGATTGTTATTTGTTATTTGTTATAAGTAATTTTAGTTTAAACTTTAAAAAAAATTGTAGATGACATGTGGAGATTTTTATCAATTAAAATTTTTTTTATGTAGTACTCTAATTTATATTAAACTTTCAATTTAAATAATAGTATCATATCTTTATATTTTTCAAAAATAAAATTATAAAATAAAAAGAAATATATTTTTGTTATAAAATTTATTAAAATTATAGGATAAAAATAAAAATTATTATTATTATTATTTATATTTAATTAGTAATTAGTAATAATGATGAGAAAATTTATATAAGAAATTAAAAAAATTAAAAAATTGAAAAATTAATGTAAAAAAAATAGAGAGAGAAAGGAGAGGGGAGAAGAGAGAGAGGTGGGAGTGAGGTGAGGTGAAAAAAAAAAGAGATAGGAAAGTTGTGGAGTGGGGAGTTGGAGAAGAAGTTAATAAGTTTGTGGAGTCCCCAATAAGAGTTAAATTATCCTTGAGCCAAACAAGGAGTTGAGGGGAGTTATTAACTTCTCCCAACTCCACTCCCCCCAACTCCTCAATTCAAACACTCCCTTAGGAGTTCTCAAAAGGTTTTGGCCATTTCTCCTCCCTCTCGTTTTGTGGGTCTGTCTCTTGTTGGTTTTAGTCCGTTTTTTATTTTGGATTGAGCTTCTTTTCTCGTTTAGCACTTTATTGTAGCATTTTAGCCACTCATTCTTATTGGTCTAATTTCACCCATAACAATAGTCACTCTCACTACAGTCAAATACGTCATCCAAAAAGAAAAATTTTATAATTTATATTTCATACATCTAACAGTTACAAAAAAAATTATTACAATCATAATTTTGGTTACGTTAAGTTACTTTTCTAACCTAACGTGTGGGGTAATTTAAAAAGACAAGTGGATGGTTATAAAAATATATATAACAATCATAATTTTTGTCCCATTAAGTAACTTTTCTGACTTAACGTGAGGGATAATTTTAAAAAACAAGTAGGTGTGTATAGTATTTACAAGTGTATTTCGTAGAAATGAAAAATGAAAGACGTCGATATTAAGAATGCGTATTTCTTTAATGTTAATAACAAACTCTTCCATCTAGAGAAATATTGATATTGATAGAAATTTTAGCTTATAGTTTATAAGTAAAAGGACAATGTTTCAAAATAAATAAATAAGTAAAACGACAAGGAAGATTCTTTTGTCACATACAGAAAAAAGTTGACTATTAAAGATAATTAAAGAATAGCAAGACTGGTCAACGATTAAGACCAATTGGCAATTTTCTGAAGCTTTTTTGAATTTCCAAACCTGCCTAATTACTACCCATACGAATAGTCCTCCATCCAGTATAATTTTAAATTATTCCATAAAATATATTTCTAGTCTTTAGGATTGAAACTTAATTTCTATTTGATTCGTGTTCAAAATTAACACTTTTTGATCTTTAAGGTTTCAAAAATAACATGTTTGAATTTGATTTCTAATTAGTTCCTAAATTTTGAAATTAATTTATAATTGGTCTCTTAAGTTTGAAATTATTTATATTTAGTTTTTTTGAGTATATAAAAAATAAAATACATAAAAAAAAATTCAAACTCACTTAAAAAATACATATCATCAACGTCTAGTTGGAATATGTAAACTACTACGTGTCAAAGTTAGCGTAGCTCAACTGGTATAAAGTGTGAGTTATCGATCAAGACGTCAAAAGTTTGAGTCCCTCCATCCTCACTTATTGTTGAACTAAAATATATGTGTGTGTGTAAACTATCACGTATCATCATTTTGTTGGTCCATTCAAATCTTAAAAACGAAAGTGTATTTTATCCTAAATTATTTCATTTTTCTTTACCGTCGGTGATATTTACAGTCACAAATAGCTGTCTCATAAAATTTTTGGACATTTATGTGTGTTCACTTTATCTGTTTTCTGTCTCTGTCAGAATGGGAACCCGTGCTAAATTCAAACGTCTACAACTACAAGTGGGTGCAACAACAAGTCGAATTATTGATTGCTTGGCATGGGCTAGGTTCCAAAACTCAAAAATTAATCATTCACAAACCACGTGCTATTGTTGACTCAGACCCAAACTTGAAGGTTAAATTATCAATTTAGTCTTTGAAATTTAAGGATTGCGTTTGTTTAGTCTTTATACTTTAAAAAAAATTGATAAATTTTTTAAATTTTCTATTTTTGTCTTTCAATTCTTGTAATTGATAGGTCTCTGATATTAATTTTACTAGTTTAGCACTTGTATTCTAATTTTAGGTAGGTGTTGAGACATTTGGTACGAAAAGGTTAAATTAATGAAATTAATAGCAATGATTTGTTACACACAAAGTTTAGGAGTCATAATTAGAATCAAACATAAGAATTAAAAAGACAACACCTAAGTTTAGGGATTTTTTTCAAAAAATTTTAAATTACATGGACTAATGTGATAAACCCTCAAGAGTTTAGAGACTCCACTTACCATTTAACTCAATTTAAATGATCAAATGTTACTTTACTCGCATATAATAATGTTTTGTAAAATTTGAAGTTTATCATTCTTAAGAATAGGGTCGAAATAAGATATTGTTTTATTTGGTATATTTTATTTTAGTTTTTAAATTGATTAAATTACCAATTTATTATTTATGATTTGGACTTAGATTTATTTTCGTCCTAATAGTTTAAGTTTAGCTTTAATTTTGTTGTTAGTGGTTTGGTTTATAATTACCCATGATCTATTTTCATCACTTAAAACATTTAAAATTTTGATTCTAATGTTTAAATATTTCATTAAATTTATATTTAATTATTATTCTAAGAGAGCTGTTTCAAACTATAAAAATGAGAATTCAACTCATTTTCCAATCAGCATGACATCGTGCCTAACAAAACTAATTTTTCTCATTATGAAAAGCGGTCAAGTTCATTAGCAGACCTTTGACTTCCATAGTAGCCAAACAAATTCTTCTAAAATTTATATATACAATAAAGAATTTCTTTTTTTCCCTCTCTTTTTGACATTAGAGGCTCCATTAATAAGAAAGGAGCAAGAAATTTGCATGTGATAGTCTACATTATTTTGATGAACAGAACCTTGAAACAAGTTAGGAAAATTATTTATGAAGAAATTTAGAGGGGTAGAATTATACATGTTATCGTGTTTCAAAATTTGAAGGAAGATTCTTATAAACAATAAATGACATATCGAACATGTGCATGGTCATATCCACTCTCAAGTCATGTCATGGCAAGTTGACATTTAAATTTATTAGAAGTTGAATCTAATGAGAGGCTAGAGCTCTATGGATGGATTTTTTGAACCCTAAATTAATGCAAAAGTCATACATATAAACGTAATACTATGACTATCAAAACTATGTATGTGCACGCTTGGTCAAATCTTTTAATTTCACTCAGAAAGTTCACTTTATAAGAAGAAAAAAAAACCCATATGATTTAATTTATACATATTTGACTTCTATTTTTCCTTTTCCTTCTTGTTGTGGTCGCTTTCTAGCTAGGTTGACTGGAAACCACTAATTACAATTCTGGAAGCAAGACTGTGGAAAAAGAGGGAAAAAAGGCTCCAAGTTGAGTGTTATTTATTTGTAGTAGTTTTGAAACTTAAAAATATATATTTTCGAAGTACCTTCGTGGGGAAAAATATCGATAATTGTACTTTGAGCAATTTTTATTACAATGTTATATAATTTTTTGTTTATTTTATTTTCATGTTGAATGTCTATACTTTCGAGACATTGATGAATGTGGGAATATTTCGTAACATTTTAGGTACTTTTTTTTTAAAATTAAGTTTGTTTATTTAACACTTGCGTTATCAACATTTTTTTAAAGAAAAAAATAAAACAAATCTGAGATCTTAGCTAAATTACATAAATATATATATAAGTTTTTCTTCTCATAATCATGGTTGGTGGTGTTGTTTTTTATCTAATCCATTGTGATATCTGGGTCCATTTAATACTCCCACTTATTGTTGTTATTCTTATTTTTTGACCTTAGTGGACGATTGTTCACGCTATACTTGGGTATATCTCATGTGTAATAAAAGTGATGTTTTGGATATTGTCCCACGGTTTTTTAAGCTTGTTGCAACCCAATCTGATAATGCTTTAGAACTTCGATTTGAGGAATTTTTTACTTCTATTGGAACTATACATCAATTTTCATGTGTATCGACTCCCCAGCAAAATTCTGTCGAGGAACAAAAGCACCAACATCTTCTAAATATAGCTCGTGCTCTTCTCTTTCAATCACAAGTACCTCTCAAGTTTTGGGGAGATTGTATTTTAACAGCCACTTATTTGATCAATAGAACTCCAATGCCGCTTATGTGAATTACAAAATCTTGAGAATTTTTGGTTACCTTGCTTATGCATCTACATTACCTGTTACCAAATTTGATCTTAGGGCTCATCCATGTGTGTTTCTTGGCTATCTTGTTGGAGTAAAAGGATACAAGTTATATGATATTATCAAGAAACAAATTTTCATTTCAAGGGATGTCCTGTTCTTCGAGGAGCTGTTTCCATTTCACAACATCTCCCATCTACAAACTCTTCCTCTTTCCTTGAGGACTTTGTTTTGCCACGACCATTATCAGATATTGAGGGTCTTTCTATACCTCTGAATCCTATAAATTGTGTTACCAATCCACATTCTTCTCCCGAAGCAAATAAGCCTAGTGCTTATGTTCCTCCCAACGCTGTTGATTGTTCTATTTATGATGGTGTTGTGCCTGATGCCCCTAGACGATCATGTCGAGTTAGATGTCCTCCTAATTACTTTTGAGACTTTTATAGCAATCTGCTCACTAATACTACCACAGTTTCTACTTGTCCATATTATTTTGGTAATTATTTGTCATATACCAATTGTACTCCTACTCATAAAGCCTTTTTGTTAAATGTATCTACTAAGTATGAACCCACCTTTTACCATCAAGTTGTTCCTTTTTCTCATTGGAGACAAGTCAAGGATAATGAGATAGTTGCAATGGAATGCACTAAAACTTGTAGCATATATTGTTTCTCTACCAAAAAGACATCATTCAATTGGCTATAAATGGGTTTATAAAGTGAAGTATAAGGCAGATGGTAAAATTGATTGTCATAAGGCAAGCCTAGTGGCCAAATGATATAATCAAAAGGAGGGCATTGATTTCTTAGATACATTCTCTCCGGTTGCAAAGATTGCCACGGTAAAAATTCTTCTAACTCTTGCAACTTCCTTTAATTAGCCATTGGTACAGATGGATGTCAATAACGCTTTCCTTGATGGTGATTTATTTGAGGAAGTTTATATGTCCTTGCCATTGGATTATAAAGCACTTATTGCTACTAAATAGGGGGAGCAGTTGGTTTGTCTACTTCATAAGTCTATCTATTGACTTAAACAGGCTTCTAGACAATGATTTAGAAAGTTTTCTCATGCATTACGTAGGCATGGATTTACTCAGTCAAAATCTAATTATTCACTCTTCACTCGAGGACATGGCAGTTCATTTGTTTCTTTGTTAGTTTATGTGGACGATATTATTCTCACTGGACCATCACCACATGAACTTAATCTTGTAAAAGATGTTCTTTAGTCTCACTTTATGTTAAAGGATCTTGGTTTAGTCAAATACTTCCTTGGTCTTGAATTGTCCGATCAAACCAGGGGATGTTTCTTTCTCAATGAAAGTATTGTTTACAAATATTAGAAGACACTGGTTTTCTTGATGCAATGCCAGCTATGATGTCCATGGATCCAAATATTAAGTTGTTTAAAGAAATTGGACCTTTCTTAATAGAAGAAAAAGCTACTTGTTCTTGAAGACTCATTGGTCGTTTGCTTTATTTGCAAATATCTAGACCGAATATATCTTTTGTTCTCCATCGACTTAGTCCATTATTGCATAAGCCTTCTACAGCTCATATTCATGTTGTTCATTATTTGTTATGATAACTTAAAAGGTCTCTAGGTCAAGGAATTTTGTTAAGGCCTTCTTCGAACTTCCATTTACGTGCTTTCGTTGATGTTGATTGGGAAGCATGTATTGATACTGAGAGGTCCGTGAATGGTTTTTGTGTGTTTTTAAGAAATTCCTTAATCTCTTGGAAGTCAAAGAAATAAGCTATGGTATCTTGGTCCTCAGCAAATAGTGAATATAAGGCATTAGCAGCTGTAACTAGCGAATTATTATGGATTCATTAGCTACTCGGTGATCTTCATATCACTTCTCTACTTCCAACTACATTTTACTATGACAATCAAGCAGCAATTTCTATTGCATCCAACCCAACATTTCACGAGCAAACGAAACACATCGAAATTGACTACTATTTCAATTGGGACAAAATTATTGATGAATTTCTCAAATTGATGTCGGTTCGTTCTCAATCTCAGCTTGTTGATGTCTTCACCAAAGCCTTGCCTTCTACTACTTTATATTCTGTAATGTGTAAGTTGGGTATTTTTAATCTTCATGCTTCAACAACTTGAGGGAGAGTATTAGTTTGTAATTTGTTATATAGAAGTTAATACCCGTTGTATTTTTGCTATTTTTGTTGTTGCCATGTACCTGCGACGGGGAGCGGCCAACATCCTCGAAAAAAGAAGTTTTAAAAATAAAAACAACTTTTTAAAATAAAAACAACTTTTTAAAAAAAAAAAAAAAAGAGAAAAAACTGTATGCAGAAACCAGATTTGGGCTCGAAAGTTACTTGTGTGCGAGGAAGATGTTAGCACCCCACAACACCTGTTAAAAGAACGGTGGCCAAATTTAAACTTGAATTGCAAAAGATTTTAGAAGAAAAAAAAAGCTTATTTAAGTTACCTCTCATTCCTCCAATATTTGAAGTCATGATCTCATAAAATAAGTGGATAAAAATCCATCAATTTGACTATATTAGAAATATTCCCAAAAAACTTAGAAAAGATTCTCCACCTCAAGAATATGAGAAAATTTTACAATTTCTCAACTCCGTCATAGAATAGCCTTTTATAAAAGAAAGTTTTTTAAAAATAAAATAAAATTTTGTTTTAATTAAATTCATTTTTTCTTGGGACCAAAATCTCAAACTCCCAAAGATAATGATCCCTCACCTCAAGAATTCTAGAAAATCGGACTCCCAAATATTTCTAGATTTCATCGTAGGAATTTTTAGGAAAAATGGCCTAAAAAAACACTTTTTTAAAAAAAAAGATCAAAAAATTTGGAAATAATGTTTTTAATTATAAAACTTTCATAAACACGAAAGAATGCAATTTTGAAGACTTGAAAATAAGTTTGCAATAAAAAAATGCTTAAAAAGGATTTGAAACCATGGATGGTAATCAAGATAAATCAAATTCGAAGAAAAATCAAATTCGAATCATAATATGCAAAATGCAATTTAAAGATAAATCACGCTCGCATAATAAATTGATCATAGCAAACAAGCAAACAAGCATGTATAAACATGTTAACGAATTTTTAAATAAAAAAACATATTGAAATCAATCTTGAATTTCCAAAAAATCGATTTCTCACCTCAGGAGAATTAGAAAATCGGACTCCCAAATATTTCTAGATTCCGTCGTAGGACAGTTTTTTTTTTTTTTTTTATAAACAGTATGGATTAAAAGATTAAAATCATATACTAATTAGCATGCAAATATCAATTTCACAACAATAATAAATAAGAAACATATTCACATTCAAACTACACAAAAATAACACACACAAAAAATGTGTTAATAAAGAAAAACACAACATTTAAAATAAAGTAGATACATCCTTTCAAATAATAATAATAATAATAATAAATACATATAGACATAATTAAAAAAAGAAAATAATAAAATAGAATAATATTTTTAAAAAAAAAACACTTGTGTAAGTGGCACACTACCAGCAAAATAGAAAATAAAATAAAATAAAAAATAATTTCAAACACATGGGCGGCAGAACTGCCGCCAATGAAATATATATATATATATATATATATATATATATATATTATAATAATAATAATAATTTTTTTAAAGAAAACTTTTGTCCTAAGTACATATATATAAATGTAAAATAATAATAATAATAATAATAATAAAACTAACATTTTTTTTCTTTTCTTTTTAAACCAAACTATTTCTTTTTGGCTCCACCTTTCCCTTCACCCACTTCATCTTCTTCTCCCTCTATTTTCAAACTTCATTTTTTTTTCTTTTTCTTTTACAACCTCAACATCTTTTACCATTGCTATATCAGAAGCAAGAGTCTCTCACTCAAGGTATGTAGACAACACTTTCTTTTAATTTTACAACATTACTTCTTCTTTTTTTTTTGTTCTTTTCGTTTTCTTTTTTTAGTACCCATAACTTAAAAGCCAAGAAGGAGAAGACAGGAAAAAAAATGGTAGGTAGGTAGGGAAAATGAACCATAAAAATAAAGAAAAATCAGTGGCATCAAACAAAAGATCTAAGGCATAATGCAAAACAAAGATAGGTAAAGATTCACATTGTAATAAAATTAAAAAGAGATGTAATAAACAATAAAAATGAAAGAAAACTCATAGCACCCTTACTCAACTACTATTTTTCAGGAGCATTTCGAGATAGAAATGAAGATCTAGAAGTTGAGATCAAGAATAACCAACTAGCTCGTTGTTTGAGGCGCGGATCCTTGGTACAAGCCCTACCAAATGCAACCTCCAACTAAGTTGGGGTTTTTTTTGTGTTATGGATTTTTGTTGGCTTTGAATGAAGCTCACTGTTTTTTGTCTCTCTACCTCTCAATGCATGAGTGGTTGTGATATGTGTTTGGATGTGTATATGGATATGGGGCTTGTAGGGTTTTTTTTTTTTTTTTTTGTGAGAAGATGGATGTAGTGGTGTGTGGTATGTGAGTGTAGATGGAAGTAGTGTTTTTTGTGAGTGTAGATCCCCCCTTTGAAGAAGGGAAAGAGAGGTATAAAAATCCCAAAACAACTTCCTTTTTTGTGTATTAATCCAATGAACATTTTTTTGTAATTTGAAAACATGCCAAAAGGAGCTTATAGCCAAAATGGACCAACAACTTTTGGTCAAGCAAAATAAAATACAAAACTTACTCACTTAACCAAAAATTTGTTTTTTATCAAAAAAAAACTAACTATGGTTTCTCCAACTTAAAAAAAAGGGTAAAATTAGAAAATAGCAAACAAATATCAAAGTGGAGACATTTCAATAATGAGTAAAAATAACAAACATTAAAAAAATGTATAAACAAAAAAAAAAACTAGCAATCGATTTTATAAAAAAAAAGTCGGACAAAAATATGTGGCTACATCTGGTATTTCAATTTTTTACCCCCTCAGAGGCTATTTATATTGAAGAGGACTCTTGTATCTGATATGAGTTTTTTGTGTTAATAAAAACTCTTGTCTCCTCAATTGAACCCGGGTCAACATAATAATGTTCCTCATTTAATTATTTAATTTTGTAAGTTTTCTATCTTCTTTAATTAAATTGATTATTAAAAATTTTGTAACTATTTCATCTTCTGTAATTGAATTTATTTTAATATATTCCTAATCAATTAAAATTCATATAATAACTTAAATGCAAATTTTTCAACAAAATAATTTTTTTATAAAGAACGAACTAAGACTTTTATTTTATGATGCATTTAGTTTTTGTCAAATGATTATATATTATACAGTAATCTTTAAATTTGTTAGATGCATATTTGAAAAGTTTTAGTAATAAGCTGACATTACTATATAAAAGTTTTTCTCAACTTTTTTTCCACAAAACATTGAGTCTCCTTCCTTCAATTTCTTCCCTCAAAATCTCTATGTTTAGTATTTGAAGACATAAACTCATTGGAGAGCAACCTGTGTATTTAAAGAGAGGGTAGCAATGTCGGCTTATTACTGCTATCACATACAAGGACTAGATATGCAAAATGTACAACTTTTGAAAGAATAATCCTTTGTGATTGGAGAAAATGATTAAGGAAGATGAATGACCTTAATTTGTTTTTGTTGTCTTTTATTTATATGTTCGGTTGAAAATAGAAGTAGGATGTGGAGTGTAATAGCTCACAACACTTTTTTTTTTTTGCTATGAATTGCAAAGTAGCAATTATATATCAATGTTTTCTAAATTAGTATTTGTTAGTTTAATTTTCAGGTTAATTTATTTTTTATGAAAAAATGTGATATTTAAATACATATAACTAACACAATATTTAAATTAGTCGAATAGTGTTTTACAAAATAATATACGGGATTAATACCTATTTTAAAAAAAAAAAAGAAATATTGAGATGTTGAAAATAATAAGAATTAACTTGATAAAAAAAATTCAATTGATAAAAAATTAGATGGGATGAATGAAGATATATTTAAATGTACTTATAATTATTGATAATTAAATGGAATGTAAAGATGTAGAATATGAAGAGTTTTGCATTTATTTATACAAATTTAAAGATACATTGTGGAATTTAGAATGAAGGTTTTGAAATATCAAAAGTTTTTTGTAACTCCTTCATTTCCTCATACAATTAAAAAAAAAAATCCATTTTCTTCTTCTTTTTTTTTTTTTTTCTTTTTCTTTTTTAATTTTATAAAAAATGAGAGGTTGAAAATAAAAAGGTTAACTTCATAGTTTACTAATTCTTACAATAAAAATTATAATGGATAGAAAACTAGAATTGATGAATGAAAATTTAAATTCACCATAATTGTTGATAAATGAAGGGTATGGATGGTAGAATATAAAAAGTTTTGTATTTATATGTACACATTTAAACTTGCCTCTCATAGAGTTAAGAAGACTTTTTGGAATTCCAAGCATTTTGCAACTTCTGATCTATTCCCTACAACTGCACATACATATATTTAGACATCTTATGATCATTTCATCTATTTCTAAATTTACAAGTGATGCCATTTTTAATTTTTAATAACATTAATTGAAAAGAATGTGAAAAGCTAGTTTAAATATAAATTTGCCTATTTATTTCTATAAATTAATTCTAAAATTTATGATTTTACGTTTAATTAGAATTAATAATAGAATATGGAAAAGTTTTTGGAAACTCAAAAGCTTTGCAACTTATTCATCTTCTACAATATTTAAATATCTCTCTTCTATTTCTTTTCCTACAACAATTTTAGATTCCTCTTCTTCGTCTATTTTTCTTTGTCTCTTAGCTCCTTCATCTTATAGTTTTTATATTTGAAATAAAACACTAAGGGCCCGTTTGATAACCATTTGATTTTTGAAAATTAAGCCTATAAATACTACTCTCACCTATGTATATATTTGTTTTGTTATCTACTTTTTACCTATGTTTTCAAAAACCAAGCCATGTCTTGAAAACTAAAAAAAATAGTTTTCAAAAACTTGTTTTTGTTTTTAGAATTTGGCTAAGAATTCAAATGCTTCCTTAAGGGAGATGAAAATCATTGTAGAGAAATTGGAAGAAAACAAGCTTAATTTTCAAATGGTTATCAAACGGAGCCTAAATATCTAAGTTTGTATGAATTGCAAATTAGTAGTGTTGTTTGTAATTAGATGTCATTATATCTTGAAAAGTGGTTTGATATATCTCAAACATCAATTAAAAGAAAATCTATTATAAGAAAATTATATGAAGCATAGCTATTAATCCCTCCTATATATATCTTTATATTATTTTATAATTAATATTGTTATTATTTTTATTTTAAAAGGTTACGTATAGTAGTATCTTTTTAAAATTTTAGTCCTTGGCATGATCTAATTTTATCTTATCAATCCTAATATTATTTATCATTGATCTTCTCCTACTCTAACCATAGAAAATAATATTATTATCTCTATTTTTAGATTTTTTTTCGATGAAAGTTACATTTTTTTTTGGGTCATAGTAAAAATAATAATAATAAAAATATGATCATATTTTAATGCATGAAAAATGATTTATATTTTTTTTTTACTATCTTATTACTTTAAAAATTACTTTCATGGTATAAATTTGTGTCAAATTCACAGAGAGTTAACTTATTTTCATTAAAAAAAAATGGCAATAAGTTAATTTTTTATTCAACCCAAGATAAAAGTATATTCTCAAAATACAAATTTAGAAAATAAATTTTTTAATGATATAAAACAATTAGCCTAAAATTTTATTAAAATTTTGATAAACAAAAATTAATTGTTGTAACTTTAATTTGGAGTGAATGAAAAATTAAACGCACAATCGATAAATGGATTAAATTTTGAAGGGTAAGAATATGTAATGTTTATCCTTCTTTTCTAAAATTTAAAGAGATTAATTATCTTGAAATATAATTAATTATAGAATTTTAAATAAGTTTAAATTTCAAAAGCTTTATAACTCATTCACTTTCTCTATACCACTATAAAAGGGGTCTTCTTCCATCATAGTTCACCAACCACTTGAGCTCCATTTTGAATAAATTGTATAATGATGATTGTCTAGCTATTATGCACTAAGAGATAAATATAAATTCCTCTCCAAAAAACAAGGAGGTGTATATATTTTAAGGAAGTTGGCATAGACACATCTTAGTTTTCTTATTTTGATATTGTTTTTTTTCTTTTACTATTAGCGGTATTATATTGTTCTTTTTTCTTTTGTTGATGTTATAAAATTAAAATAAAAAATAAAATACCACACGTGCGCTAAATCACCATTTGTCGCTCAAACCACAGCAGGAAATGCTATTCGGGCAGTAGTGGATCAGGGTATGCAACGAGCAGAAGTCATAATAAAGGGTCCTGATCTCGAAAGAGATGCAACATTAAGAGCTATTCGTAGAAGCAGTATACTCTCAAATTTCATACGGGATGTAACCCCTATGGTCCAATAAAAGCATCTAAAAATAATTCGATGTACGTTCAAGTGAAAAAAAGGAAACAACCTTTATAAAGAAAAATAATCACACATAAATAAATATGCTTGAACAATAATTCATTAATTTTATAATCACACATAAACAAATATGCTTGAACAATAATTCATTAATTTGTATATAGTGTTGTAACTTTTTTCTTTAGAATTTTTTTACACTACTATTTTTTTTAAAGAATATGGCATTATAAATGTGATGTGAAAATTTAATTATTAAGAAATGTTTTTTTTATTATTATAATAATAATTAATAATATTTGAATCAATTGAATTATACTTAGATTGTTGTGTAATTGCGTTGTCTTACACATCAACGACCCAAAAATGAGTTCCTCTTCTTATTTCTATGTGAGTAGCAAATTTGTAGTTTGCATTTGCAATAAACAAGCATGCGTATTCAACACTCTTGAGTCAGGAACCAAAGATGAGAAGTGACAAGTTGTTGATAAATAGAAATTTTGGAAAAGGGGGAGAAAGATAGAAAGGGACATAATAGATTGCACAAGAGACACTAGTATATATAAAGTGAGCAAATATTATAGATAGCAAAATAATAGCAATGACCAAAATAGTCAACTTTAAGTTTAGAGACTACAATAGACATTTTAAAAGTTCTAAATAAATGGTCGTCAATATAAAATTCAAGGACTAAACAAAAGTTATTAAAAATTTAAGAACTAAAATAGAATAAATTTAAATTTATTTAGAGGTGAAAATGAAATTTAAACTAAAAAAAAAAGTTAGTCGTAAGCAAACCTATTTTTCTAAATGAGTGTTTTGTTTACCAACAAATTCTTTTTTCCATTACTTGTTTTTCTTTACATTCTTCTTCTTTTTTTTTTTTTTGAAACAACGATGAAAAGGATAATTAGAAACAAGATTAGTCAACTTTCATGAGGTGTGCTAACAAAGTTCCACATTGGCTAGGGAAGGAAGAGATCCATGGTATATAAGTGAGGATAATTATCTCGACGAGGCCTTTTAGGGGAACTAAAAGCAAAGCCATGAGAGTTTATGCCCAAAAATGGACAATATCATACCATTGTAGATATATGTCACAAGGGTCATTGTCTTTATCAATTGGTATCGGAGCCATGGTAAAAATCTACCTGCTTGCCGAGGAAATCCTCAAAGTGGAACAAAAATTAATGAGCCTCGGTCGTGCTCTATCTGGGTGTTATACCACTCGCCTGGATAAGAGCAAGTGTGATCCATGTTTGTGCTCTATTTGGATGTTGCCTTGAAATGAACCGGTTGTGCTTCGAGATGAAGAGTAAATTCTCAGTTGGGAGTGGACGAATTTGTTCAAGGGAAGACTCAAGTGTGGTACTTTATTCGAAGGGAAGATTGTTAGGAGTGCTAACAAAGTCTCACATTGTCTAAGGAATGAAGAGATTCATGTTATATAAGTGAAGACAATTATCTCCATTGGTACGAGGTTTTTTAGAGAATCAAAAGCAGCCTTATTTGGACTTATGTCCAAAATGGACAATATCATATTATTGTAGAGATATATGAAGGTAAAAAATTTATTTCTTTACATGTCAAATCTTTTGTAGAAATTTCTCTTCATGTATACGTACTAAAGAAAATGGCAAGTACTTCTTATTTGACAAACAATTTTCTCCCATTCCCACGCGAGAGAAAGTGAGAGATTGATAATAAAATATTCGATTTTTGCCAAACAAATATATAAGTTTCATTTTGACCAACTTTATTTCTAATATCTTTTTCTTGGGGGTTGGTTTTTTTTGTCAAAGAAAGATGCAAAAGTCTAATAAATTTCAACATCAATGGTTTAGAAGAAAAGTAAGAGGAAGCAAGTAAATATGATGTTGACAAAAACCCAAGAAATGAACAGATGTGTACAAATACCAAGTACCATTGCTGTTTAATTAAGAAAATCATTAATATTTTAATCGTTTCATAATCATTATAAGTCCTTATTACTTTTAGAGTTTGTTTAACAAACTATTTCGGCTGCATTAAAAAAAAACCTATTTTAGCAATTGAGTCGATATTAAAACCATTTTAATTTTATTGTCGGTAAGAGTAATCAACAGTTAACGGCTAACATAACATCCAAAGCATTGAAGAAAAAGATCAATATAAGTATAGCTTAACTGGTTACGATACATACTTTCAATTAAAAAGTTAGAGATTTGAATCTTTTTATTCTCTCATGTTGTTGAATTCAAAAAAAATTAAAGAAAAAAAATATGGAACTGTAAAATATTTCTCTAGTTGATTTAATTCCCATTTTATTCTCTGAACTTCACAAATTATTTATTTTGGTACTTAAATTTTTAAGTTTGTTTTATTTTTTTTCTAATTTAACTTTCAAAATATTTATTTTAATTCTTGAACTTTTATTTTAAAAAGAAAAAACTCATTTTAGATATCAACATTATTACCACGTTGACATAAGCATGTAAAAGAGCTACATAAGTTGATTTTAGGTGAGAGAATATGAAGTGACAAAATTATAATAATGACCAAAATGATTATTTCTTTTAAAATCTAAGGATTAAAATAGGTCTTTCAAAGAAATAATTAAAATAAACATTTTTATAAAAAAATCACCAAAATGGTTGTTCTCTTTAAAAAAACAAAACAAAATATATTTTATTGTAAATATAAATGCCCATTCCACATGCCCATTTGATATCCATACCAAGTGGCATTTTATCCATAGCCAAAGTGTCTTCCATGTGTCCAACAAAGACCATAGATTGGTGTCCAAATGGACCACATCATGCTCTCCTAATTGCCTATATATAGTGGTTCTTGATGGATAAATAAATTGAGACAATTGGTAAAGAAATCTCTCCAATCTTCTTTTTTCTCTCCCATTTTCTCTAATTTCATTTGTTTTTAATTTGCCATAAATCTCCACTTTCTTTTGTTTATAATATATATATATATATATATATATATACTCCCTTTTATATTCTAACACTTGTATTATTATTATTATTATTATTATTATTATTATTATTATTATTATATGTTTTGGTAAAGTATTATTATTATTATTATTATTATTATATGTTTTGGTAAAGTTTTGGTGCCCGATTTCGCCTCTCAATTTTACAACACGTTATCAGCACGAGACTCTGTCATTTTTCTCGCTAAAGGTAAGTCTTATAGGTAAGCCATTTTTACGCATTTGGTTTATGTTAAATTTCTAATATGAATATATTATTATTTTTGATAGTGTTATTATGGCAAACCTTACAAAGCTAGAATTTGCGGCCCTGGATATTAATGGAAATAACTACTTGTCATGGGTCCTTGACGCTGAGATCCATTTAGATTCTATGAATCTTGGAGAAACAATTAAAGAAGGAAATGATGCATCAAATCAAGAAAAAGCAAAAGCCCTGATCTTCCTTCACCATCATCTTCACGAGGGATTGAAAATGGAGTATCTTACAATAAAAAATCCCTACGTTCTATGGCAAGGTTTGAAAGAAAGGTACGATCATCAAAAAACAGTTATTTTTCCTAAAGCTCGTTATGATTGGATGCACCTGAGGTTGCAGGACTTTAAATCAGTAAGTGAATATAATTCCGCACTCTTCAGAATTAGTTCAAAATTAAAATTATGCCGAGAAAAGATTACTGATGTTGATATGTTAGAGAAGACATTTTCCACTTTTCATGTCTCGAATATGCTCCTGCAGCAGCAATATCGAGAGAAGGGTTTTGCAAAATATTCTGAACTTATCTCATGTCTTCTCGTTGCTGAACAAAATAACGAGTTATTGATGAAAAATCACGAATCCCGACCAACTGGAGCAACACCATTCCCTGAAGTGAATGCTGTGAATTTTAATAACCGTGGTCGAGGTCGTGGTCGTGGTCGAGGTCGGAACCGCGGTAGAGGAAGAAATACCTATTTTCGTGGTGGGCATTATAATTTTAAGAAACCCACACGAAGTGATGATCATAAAGGAAATGCTCCACAAGATAGAAGTTCGAAAGGTGATGAACATAAATGTTTCCGGTGCGGAATGACTGGGCACTGGTCACGTACCTGTCGTACGTCAAAACACCTTGTTGATCTCTATCAAGCTTCCCTGAAGGAAAAAGGAAAAGGAAAGAATGTGGAGGTAAATCTTGTCATTCAAGAAGATGATGTGTTTGACCTCTCCAATATGATGCATCTTGATGTAGCTGATTATTTTGAATCTCCTGGAGAGAGAATTGATGCAATCAAACAAGTAGATGATGATTTGTATGAAAATATATAATTAAGTATTGTTTAGTATGTTTTTGTTGTTGTTTTGTTTGTATATATATTTAAGACTCTTTGTAATCGTTTTTCTTTTCTTTTCAATGAAGAAATATGAACAATTTCAATATGTTGAGTAACTCGAAAATGAGCAATGAGGATTTATGTCTGGCAGACTGCGCAACTACGCACACGATACTCATAAATAGAAAATATTTTTCTAGATTGACAATGCTGGAAGCAAAAGTCAATACTATATCAGGTTCTGCAAATCTGATTGAAGGTTTTGGAAAAGCAAACTTTATTTTGCCTAGAGGAACAAGATTTACAATTAATAATGCTTTGTTCTCTAGCAAATCGAAAAGAAACTTATTAAGTTTTAAAGATATACGTGAAAATAATTATCATGTTGAAACTGATTGTAAAAATAATATAGAGTGTCTCTATATAACATCTATTGTTTCACATGAAAAACGTATATTAGAAACACTGCCTGCTTTTTCTTCTGGATTATACTATACTCATATACGAGTAATCGAAAGTTATGCAATAATGAACCCGAAGTTCATGAATCCAGAAATATTCAGTGTTTGGCATGATCGATTGGGTCATCCAGGGTCAATAATGATGAGAAAAATTATTGAGAATTCACATGGACATCCTTTAAAGAGCCAGAAGATTCTTCAATCCAATGAGTTGTCATGTGATGCTTGTTCTCAAGGGAAATTAATTATTAGACCATCACCAGCTAAAGTGGGGATTGAATCACCTGCATTTTTAGAGCGAATTCAAGGTGATATTTGTGGACCTATTAACCCACCAAGTGGTCCATTTAGATATTTTATGGTATTAATTGACGCATCCAGCAGATGGTCACATGTATGCTTATTATCAAGTCGAAATCTTGCATTTGTAAGATTACTTGCACAAATAATTAAGTTAAAAGCACAATTTCCTGATAATACAATTAAGACCATTCGACTTGATAATGCTGGTGAATTTACATCCCAAACTTTTAATAATTATTGTATGTCAATTGGGATAAGTGTTGAACATCCTGTAGCTCACGTTCATACACAAAATGGTCTAGCATAATCATTTATAAAACGTCTGCAACTAATTGCAAGACCATTGCTTATGAGAGCTAAACTTCCTACATCGGTATGGGGTCATGCTATTTTGCATGCTGCATCACTGGCACGTATTAGGCCAGTAGCTTATAATAAATACTCCCCAATGCAATTAGCTTATGGCCAGCAGCCAAATATTTCCCATCTAAGAATTTTTGGATGTGCAGTATATGTACCGATTGCTCCACCACAACGTACTAAGATGGGTCCTCAAAGGAGGTTAGGAATATATGTTGGTTTTGATTCCCCATCAATTATTAAATATCTTGAACCCCTGACGGGTGATGTATTTACTGCACGATTTGCTGATTGTCATTTTAATGAGACAAATTTTCCAACATTAGGGGGAGGAATTAAGAAGTTGGAAAAATAAATTACATGGAATGCATCGTTATTATCTCATTTAGATTCTCGTAGAAATCAATGTGAACTTGAAGTTCAAAAGATAATTCATTTGCAAAATATAGCAAATCAACTACCAGATGCATTCACTGATACTAAAAGTGTGACTAAATCATATATACCAACTGCAAATGCTCCATCAAAAGTTGATATCCCAAAGGAACAAGTTGTCAATAATGAGTCTGGAGCACGCCAGAAGCGTGGTAGACCAATAGGTTCTAAAGATAAAAATCCTCGAAAAAGAAAAGTAGTTGAGAATCAAAATGATTCAATAAAAGGTATGGATGTTCCAGAAGAAATCCAGAATACAACTACTCAAAAGAGTATTGGTGAAAATCAAACGCTTGAGGATAATAATGAAATTTCTATAAACTATGTTACAATAGGAAAGAGATGGAACCGAAATGATATCATTATTGACAACATTTTTTCTTATAATGTTGCTCACGATATTATTCATGAAAGTGACGATTTTGACCCAAAATCTATCGTAGAATGTCAACGTAGAAAGGATTGGCCGAAGTGGAAAGAAGCAATCCAAGCAGAGTTGAACTCACTTTCAAAACGTGAGGTTTTTGGACCAGTAGTCCCAACACCGGAAAACGTCAAACCTGTAGGATATAAATGGGCATTTGTAAGGAAAAGAAATGAAAAGAATGAAGTCACAAGATATAAAGCGAGACTTGTTGCACAAGGATTCTCGCAAAGGCCTGGTATTGATTATGAGGAGACATATTCTCCTGTGGTGGATGCAATAACGCTAAGATATTTGATTGGTCTGACTGTATATGAAAAGCTTGATATGCATATAATGGATGTAGTCACGGCGTATTTATATGGATCTCTGGATAATGACATTTATATGAAAATCCCGGAAGGATTTAAAATACCAGAAACATATGAATCAAGTTCTCGGGAATTGTATTCAATAAAGTTACAGAGATCATTATATGGATTAAAACAATCAGGACGAATGTGGTATAATCGCCTGAGTGAATATCTGTTGAAAGAAGGATACCAAAATAATCCAATATGTCCGTGCGTTTTTATAAAGAAATCTCAGTCAAGATTTGCTATTATAACTGTATATGTTGATGACTTAAATATAATTGGAACTCCTGAAGAGTTATCCAAGGCAATAGAATATCTTAAAAAAGAATTCGAGATGAAAGATCTTGGAAAAACAAATTTTTTTCTTGGTTTGCAAATTGAACATTTAGCAGATAAGATATTTGTTCATCAATCAACTTATACAGAGAAAATCTTAAAAAGATTCTATATGGATAAAGCACATCCATTGAACATTCCAATGGAAGTTCGTTCACTAGATGTAAAAAAAGATATATTTCGACCTCGAGATGACAGTGAAGAACTACTTGGTCCTGAAGTACCATATCTTAGTGCAATTGGTGCACTTATGTATTTGGCTAATAACACAAGACCAGATATTGCATTTTCAGTAAATTTATTAGCTAGATATAGTTCATGTCCTACAAAAAGACATTGGAACGGAGTTAAGCATGTACTCCGATATCTTCGAGGGACAATTGATATGAGTTTATTTTATTCTAACAAATCAAAGTATGATCTAGTTGGTTATGCAGATTCTGGTTATCTATCTGATCCACACAAAGCTAGATCTCAGACAGGTTATCTATTCACATGTGGAGGAACTGCTATATCGTGGCGATCAGTGAAACAGACTATAACGGCCACTTCTTCAAATCATGCTGAAATCCTCGCTATTCATGAAGCAAGTCGAGAATGTGTATGGCTAAGATCGATGACACAACACATTCATGAGACATGTGGCTTGTCTTCAAGTAAACCTCTTCCAACGATGTTATACGAAGACAACACAGCATGTATAGCTCAAATCAAGGGAGGATATATCAAAGGAGATAGAACAAAGCATATTTCACCAAAGCTTTTCTATACTCATGATCTTGAAGAAAATGGCGATATCACTGTACAACAAAATTTGTTCGAAAGATAACCTGGCTGACTTATTTACGAAGGCATTACCAACTGCAACCTTCGATAAATTAGTATATAGCATTGGAATGCGGCGACTCAAAGACTTTAAGTGATGTCTCCATGAGGGGGAGTGAATGTATTATAGTAAACTATATAAAATATGTACTCTTTTCCTTCACTAGGGTTTTTTTTCTTCCCATTAGGTTTTTTTTTCCTAGTAAGGTTTTTAACGAGGCATATTTTATAAATGGGCATTTAAGGGGGAGTATTGTAAATATAAATGCCCATTCCACATGCCCATTTGATATCCATACCAAGTGGCATTTTATCCATAGCCAAAGTGTCTTCCATGTGTCCAACAAAGACCATAGATTGGTGTCCAAATGGACCACATCATGCTCTCCTAATTGCCTATATATAGTGGTTCTTGATGGATAAATAAATTGAGACAATTGGTAAAGAAATCTCTCCAATCTTCTTTTTTCTCTCCCATTTTCTCTAATTTCATTTGTTTTTAATTTGCCATAAATCTCCACTTTCTTTTGTTTATAATATATATATATATACTCCCTTTTATATTCTAACACTTGTATTATTATTATTATTATTATTATTATTATTATTATTATTATTATTATTATTATATATTTTGGTAAAGTATTATTATTATTATTATTATTATTATTATTATTATATGTTTTGGTAAAGTTTTGGTGCCCGGTTTCGCCTCTCAATTTTACAACATATTTAAGGATTAAGATGAAAATGAAATTAAAAGGAAACGTCTAAATTTTTTGTTCCAAAGGTTGCCAATTTGTTGGTATGATATTTCTGTTTAAAACTTTTTTTTTTTTTGTCATTTTTCCTTTCCCTGTTTGGCGATAGAGAAAATGAAAAGGTTAGGAGCTTTCTTAAATATGTGGCTTTGATGAAATCCAAAAGATCAAGTGTTTCATAATTAGTGTCTGTCTCTTTCTACACATGATGTAACAAAAAAGTGTTAAAATAGCAATAGTATTATCGATCGAAAAATATTTTTATTAATATAGAAATTAAAGCGTGAAAGCTTAATCATCTAATGTAATTTCTTAGACTCCGTTTGATTACCATTTAGTTTTTGGTTTTTAGTTTTTAAAAATTAAGCATATAAATACTACTATCACCTATGGTTTTACTTGTTTTGTCATATATTTTTTGCCCATGTTTTCAAAAATCAAGCCATGTTTTGAAAACTAAAAAAAATAGTTTTCAAAAACTTGTTTTTGTTTTTAGAATTTGGCTAAGAATTCAAATACTTCCTTAAGGAAGATGAAAACCATTGTAGAGAAATTGGGAGAAAACAAGCTTAATTTTCAAAAACCAAAAATCAAAAACTAAATGGTTATCAAACGGGACCTTAGTTTTTCAAATAAATAAAATATTTGATACATATCACTTCAATGAATTAATGTTTTATCATATGAAAAGACGAGGGACATATCTCTTTTTTTTCAGTTGTTTTAAAATGATTGAAGAGGACTTGAAAGAATTTCTCAAATAAATGATTTGATGCATCCTAATGGTAAGTGAATAAAATAGTTTTTATTGATTATTTGATATCTATTTGATGAACGATTTTTTTTTTTTTTTGTTTAAATTTTGAAAAATGACATTTTTAAAGACAGAAAAATACTTCTTTTTTTTTTTTTTTGGAGAAAACAGAGAAAAATACTAATTATATATAAACGACCAATTTCCTGTATATATAAATAAAAATTATATTAAAAATATGTTTTAAAATATATTTGATAAAATAAAAGTCTCCTCATGTGGTTGTGGACAATCCAATTCTTGACTTAAAAAAACATATAGGAAAAAAAATATTTTTTTCACTAAACTTGTCTTGTATCCAATTTTTATTCTAAACTTTCAACTTCATCAAATTGCACCCCTAACTTAGATAAGTGTTCCAATCTTAACCCTAAAATTTAAAAATATTGCAATTTTAACCCTTTGATAAGTTTTCGTTTGAAAGATCAAAAAGAATTCTCATATGCATTCAATGAATTCTAAAACATATGTACGTATGGTGCAAAATTGATAAGATTTCAAAGAAAAACAACATTAGAGTCAAATATTTGTTGAAATTGGTAAATTTTGACAAAGTCATTCAATGGTTAATTTTGTGTCAAACTTTATTTTATTGAAATTAGTGAGTTTATGAAGCTTTTTGTTAAAATTAGTGGGTGAATTAGCTAAAATTGAATAGATGGTACAAATTGTAACACATGTCTACGTTTAGGATCCAATTTGATGAAATTGAAAGTTTATGATGAAAATTGATATCATTTAACAAGTTTAGGGATAAAAATTGAATTTTTTTTCATAAATATAACTAATAATATTATTATTTAAAAAAAAAAAAGAGAACTAACTGCTTCTCGAAAATTTGAAAACTGAGCAGGCCCATATTGATATAGCCCATGATCATGCATGGGCCATCTGTTCAAAGATGGCCCGTGGATCCAAACCCACCTAAAATTAGACCTAGTTTCAAATTAAAAAAAGTGAAATTACAAGTTTGGGTATGAAAGGTAAAATATAAACAATAATTCCTCATCTTTTGAATAATTCTCAATTTAGTCCTTAATTTTTAAAATTTTTAATTCTATCTTTAATGTTTTAAAAAGTCTCGATTAGGTTATTTGTTTGAAATTTATTAAGAAAAAGTTGATTGATCATTAAATTATTGTTTTATTAAAATATTTGAACACATATTCATGTCACTCAATGTTATTTGACAAATGAGATCCACTTCTTTATCCTGAAAATCTGATCCACCCATTACTAAAATCTATTTTTTTCAAGTGACATGTCCAAATATGTTGATAAAATAACAATTTAATGAAAAATAAGGTTTTGTTAACAAATTTTAACAAAAAAAAATCTCAAAGGACCTAGTTGAGAATTTTCGATACATTGCAAGTAAATTTGAGAATTTTAAAAGATTAAACACCAAATTGAGAATTGTCTGAAAAAATAGAGATCATTAAGTATATTTATCTTGTATAAAAAGTCGATGGACATGCTTTAAAAGGTTTTTAATATGTCTCAAGGATTATATCTCTTTTCTTTTCTTTTTAGAAAAGATAATTCATTAAAACGAACTCAAAACAGAACAATCAACTACCTCATCAAACACAGAGGCACCCCCATGGGATGAGAAAAATCCCAGCAAACCCAAACATCTTCCAAAGAGGAAAAGCTTTCCACTGGAAAACAAAATTCAGGAGACAAAAAATAACTAGCTAAAAGGATTATATCTCTTTAATTTATATTAAAAAATTCTTAATTTGTTCTAAGTTTTTAATTTTGTGTCTGATAGGTCTCTTTCGCAATACACCATCAAATACGTAAGCTTGCCAGAAATTAGCTTGCAATGTTTAATACTGTCAATGTGTTATGTAAGTGTTGCAAGAATTAATGTAGGGACGTATCAAGCACAAAATTAAAAGAACAACATCTATTAAAAAAAATTAAAATAAAGTTTTAGAGTAGATATACTTTAATCATTGAGTTATACTCGTACTGCGTCTACTTGAATAGAAGCTTTTAAAAGTACTAGTGACTTACCACGTGCCATGTGTTTGGTTGATATCATATAGCTTTTGATGGATTTAATCCATTTGAGAATTTAAATGCTTCATACATAATGTGGTTGATGGTACTTGTTCCGTACAATTTGCTAACTTGAAAGTGCATGACATAATGTAATTTTTTCATGTGTTTTGCATGTACTTGGAGATAGATCTCCCAAAAAGGTAGAATTTGAGTGGAATTGATTGATAGATGTAAGATGGAGAAATTTGATAATCTCATACAAAGTTGATAATTTGTTAGATTGCACGATCTATAAGAATCATTGTCATTTTTTCTTCTTCACACACCTCAAATGATCGAAAGTTACACCTTTTGCTTATTTTAAAATAGTTTCAATAGCGCCCTTAAACTTATCTTTGGATTTGGATGATTTATCAATTAGTTATTGTTGTATTTATATTGTTAATATTATTATGTGAGGAATGAGAATGGTTAGAAGGAAAGTGGTTTTTATTGCAGCAACATATAAATATTTGTAACAGCTCCAAATTTTTAATCACGTGGGTTAACAGCTCCAAATTTTTAATCACGTTCCCACATTGAAGTAAATACAATGCAATTATTTTAATCCTTATTTTAAAAAATGATTCGAAAAAATGTATGGACTAAACTTGTAACTTAACAAAAAAGATTAGAAAAAAAACTAATTTTAATCTCTAAACTTGGCAAGGTGTATCAAATTTCATCATAAATTTTCAATTTCATCTCATAGCACCTTAAAATTGGATAAATGTTGGCCAAAGTGAGCATAACTTAATAGTAATTAACATGTACTCTCGACCAAGAGGTCAAATGTTTATGAATCCCCCACTCTAAATGTTGTTGAACTCAAAAAAAACAACAACAAAGGATAAGTGTTGCAATTTTTACCTTAGACTTCAAAAGGGGTGTTACAAAATTTACTTTAAACTTAAATAAGTGTTGCAACTTTTTATCTTTTCGATAGATTTTCGTTTGGAGAATCATTCAAAAAATATATATTTTCATGTACATTCAACAAATTATAAAATATATGTTTGGTATGGGATTGAGGATTTTAGAGGAAAACTCACATTAAAGCTTGTATTTTTCAAAAAATTATGTATTTTGACAAGGTTATTCCATATATGACCCCACTAAATTTGGTTCAAAACTTGATTTTTATTTAAATCAGTAGGTTGTTAGAATTTTTTATTTAATTTTTACATTAAATTACTTTTGGAAACTAAACAAAAGTAAGTTTAGGTACAGTTGGATAAAATTGACAGTTTGCTCTGAATATTTTTACATCTTTCCTTTACAAAGGTTGGATTAGAATGCGGCCACCTCTGAAGTACGCTACGACCCCTGTTTGATCCAAGAACTCGCAATTTACAGGTGCATCATCAACCTAATCGTTCTTCGTTAGCTTTCTCCATTTTTCTTTATGAAGTTCCTTGTAAATCTTAATCGCTTTGCTTTTCTGAGTTTTCTGGTATTATAAATTGCTTCTGATTTGGAGGAAACCTAGTATTTTGAATAAGAATCATTTCAAGAACGTCGACGATTGATTTTAATTCCTTTCTCAAGTTACTGAAAATTGAATTCCAGGATGCTGTTCAATTAGTCAAGCAATCTGATTACAATTTGAAGTGTAATTGTGACGGACAGAGCTCAGGCCTTGGCAATGAAAAAACTGATGAAAGCATCTTTTGCGGCATTCTTAATGGCTCTTCTAGTTGAAGAATGCTCTAGGGTTTTCCATTAGATGATTTGAGAAGGATTTTGCTGGTCGAGGCAATGGAAGGAGTAATAGCATTGAGACGAGGTAAAATTTTACATCCCAACTTTTTGTATATATATATATATATATCTATATATAACCTTTACATTGTCCAAAAAATTATGCTTATAGTCTTTACATTCTCAAATTTGAAAGGGGGAAAGTAGAGGAAAAACTTTAATCCTAGTTTTTCTATGTAAATTTTTTTAATAAAACAAATTAAAGGGAGGCAATTGCCCCCTTTCTTCCTTTGCTCTGCCACTCGTTGTAGCTGATTTTTCGTTCCGATTGGACGCCTTCAATTTCTTTTCCTTGAGTTTATTAGTCAGCACTCTTATTGAATCAGATACTTCTGCTCTGTACACATACATTTTGGAGATGAACAAGAAGAGGAAGAAGTTGATGGCACTAAGCACTGCCGAAAACGCGTAGAAGTAGTCAAGATGAGAAGCATTCAGGTTGTTCACAATCCATCCATTGCTATGTTTCTCTGTAATGTGAGAAACTGTTGAAAGAAGAAAACTACTTAGGAAGTTTCCAATTCCGAGCGAAGTCATCGAATACGAAGTGCCGAAACTCTTCATGCTTTCTGGTGCTTGATCATAAAAGAATTCAATCTTTGCTACTTCTGAAAATGCATCAGCAATTCCCACAAGCATGAACTGAGGGAGGAGAATGAAAATGGTTAGGGGGAGTTGTCCTTCATTTTTCTCCAACCCATTTTTTCTAGCAACATGAAGTCTATGCCTTTCGACTAAAGATGCAATTGTCATTATCAAGATATGGAGAATCATTCCAATTCCCATTCTTTGTAGCAGTGTGATTCCTCTTGGATTGTTAGTTAGTCTCTGCATTATCTTGACAAAGAACCTATCAAGAATGAAGACAAATAGATGAACCAATCAAATGGTAACACAAAAAAATCAATCTTCAAGGCTTCATATGACTTCTAACTTGTAGCATTGCCAATAAATTTTAGCAAACCTGTCGTAGATGATGACAGTGACAAGCATGGAGATGGTAACAAAAGCAGTTAAACTTGCAGGAGGCATTTGAAAGTGGCCACCAAAGTTTCGGTTGAGAGTCCTGCCTTGCTTGATGAAAAGGGTCTGTGCCTGTGGCAACATTGTGCTTGGAATGAATGTGCATATCAGAATTGGGATCATTCTCAGCATCTGTTTTGTCTCCTCCACTTGGGTCACTGAGCATAGCTTCCATGGATGAGTTGAACCTGTTCTTATGGCAGCCTTGTTTAGGAACCTGCATATGCAGTCAAGAAATACAATCTCATTAAATCCCACATATTGCACACATGCCAATTTAGGAGCCCCAAGATGTTCTATATCCATAAACACTTTAGAAACAAGTTCAAACTAAATAGAACTATTCTGATTCGTATATGTTGCATTAATTCTATTTTGATCTTTATACTTTCAAATACTAACATAATTTTTTGGAAAACCATTAGGATAATGCCCTCCATATTTTCACTATTGTGTTATATAATTTACTTTAAGTCTAAATCCGTATAGTTTGGCTTTGGTTTCACCCAGAATGACTCATGTCAATGAAGATGTTATTTACATACCATGAATCTTTCCTATTTCTGATCGTTGTGTGATTATGTTTGCATCCCAACAGAAGCGAATATGGAAACTTTAATGGGTATGATAACAAGAATAATTTAGCTGCAAATGCAAGTGATTCTAATTTTAGAGATAGTGACCTCAAGGATGGAGTGGAATCAATCCTGAAAGTTCCTTGCTTAGTGTACTCCTCAAGCTGAAGCTCATGGAGTTGGATAGGGTCATTAGGAAGAGGCTGCCTCCAATTCCAAGCAGTAGCGACAATGACCTTAGCCATCCTGGTGAAGGGGCTTCCAGCGGGGAGCTTGTGCCTGTAAACGGGTGTGCCAGCAGAAAATATGAGAATGGCTATTGCAAGGCCGACAGTGGGAATGCCATATCCCAAGCTCCACCCCACATTCTCTTGTATGTAAACAAGAGTGGTGGTGGCAAAGAGAGTGCCGAAGAAGATGCTGAACATCCACCAGTTGAAGAAGGACAGCTTTTGGGCCTTCTCTTCGGGATGGAAGTCGTCGAACTGGTCGGCTCCGATCGTCGAGATGTTCGGCTTGGTTCCGCCGGTGCCGAGAGCCAATGTGTAGAGAGCGGTGAAGAACACAGCAAGCTGTAGCCTGGATGCCTGCTTGCAATTTTCTTTGTTTTCTTCCAAACATGGAGGGGGTTTCAGGCTTGGCATGGACACTGCTAGTGTTAGAAGAGACATTCCCTGCGAAATAAATTGTGCGTTGCTCCCATTAGAGTTTAGAGCAATGTTCTAATCAAACGAAAATAAAACATGACAAATGATTTTTTGGCAAGTTGCACATTAACTCTGTTTTTGACATTGCACATTTTAGTAAACATTGAACCATCAAACTTCATGGTCGGGAAAATTGGATTAACTTTTGTTTTTCTATATATTCATGAGTTGTGCGCACTTCAACTAATCTCACAAGACAATTGTCTAACTCTACTACATTCGGTTGCTAAGAAAACTAGTAGGATATTAAATATTAAGTAAGTGGTCACCACCATGACTTGAACTTATTCTCTCTAAACTCTTTATTATTTTTATTGTCGAGGCCAAAAAAAACAAAAAAAGTTAACTCAATTAAGAGTTTTGTCTGTTAGCTCCCATGTGGGGTGGAAAATGCTAACCTTGGAAAAAGAAATATGAACATGCAACATCACCTTCTTCGTCGACTAATTTTCTCTCTTCTATACTTACCTCATTCCTTAGCGTCAATAAACTTCTTTCGTTTTCACTTATCTTCTTTTTGGATACTGTCTCTTCTCTTTCTTCTCCTCACCCAACTTGCAATTTCTTTTTTCTCTTTTTATCCTCAACACCATAAACTTCTTTCATGAGCTAATTCTTCATGCATATGTTTATCACACAGGATATCTAATAGAGAATTCTTAATTGAGTTAACAATAGGATCCAATTTTTATAATTATGAAGGTGTGAGGGTTTAGTTCTTCCAATTAGAAGTTTGTGGATTCAAGTGCAACAACTACTATATAGTTTAGGAGTTGGTTTGTACAACTTGTCCTTACTTTCTTTTATTTCAAAATATTCTTAATAATAAAAAAAATTAACCTAATAAAAAATAATTAAAATTTTGAAGGACTAGTTGTTTTTTTTAATCAACTAAAGTATTTTTCTTTTAATATTTCAAAAGGCATGATAGATAGTGGAAATTAATTTTTTTTTTAAATCTAGAACTCTTTTTTCTAAAACTCTTTTGGAACGGTAATGAACATTGTCATAGATATTGTTCTTTGGATTTAAAATTACAATTAAATTTAAACTAAGGCAATACTAAAAAGAATAAATCATATTCTTAAAAAAAAGAGATGGACCTATAAGATAAAGAACTCTAATTTTAGAGAAAAAATGGATATACTTGGAAGGTTAGAGGTAAATTTTGAATTTTTTTTTTCTTTTATTTATTAAATATGATATAGAAACAAACTAATTTTGAATAACGAAGGGGCAAATATATATCAACTGATGACAATTCTCATTTTGGTTTCTTTTAAAATTCTCAAATTCACTCTTAATGTATTAAAACTTTTCAATTAAATCATTTAATTAAAAATCAATTAGAACTTGCTAATAGAAAGTAGTCATTAAATTATTATTTTATTAGTATATTTGAATACTTGGACATGTTATGAGAGGTTGATCAGAATTTCACTAATGGATAAATTGAATTTTATGTATTTAGATAGTATATTCGCATGTTTAAATATGTTAAAAAATAAAATAAAATAATTAGAATAAAATACATTTTTGGTGTCTAAAAGTTTGATGTTGGTGTATATTTAGTCCATGGAGGTTTAAAAAAGGACATTTTTAATCTTTAAAGCTTGGAAAAATGTCTTCTCAAAAAAAAAAAAAAAAAAAAAAAACCTTGGAAAAATGTTAAAATAGTCCTTGAGCTCTTTTGACCCGTTAATTGACTAACGGTAAAATAATTTGGTGGTTAAAATGCTAATGACACTAGTTGATTTGATAATATTATATTGATTTAATAATATTTTTTGTGACAGGACATGGACAAATTATTCGATAAGGCCTCCACAATGTGCCTGACAATTTTGCATTGTTGGATGTGGGAGAGAGAAATTATAAAAGTGTTTCGTTTTTGTATCCAATGGTTATTAGGGGATGAACATATTTTTAGATCTACATCCAACAGTTATTAAGAGACAACTACACTATGACGGTCTCATTCTCATTGAACAATTTGTCCATGACATGTGATTGGACAATTTTCTTTCTCTTCCTTTCTTCTCTCTTCTTTCCCTTCCCTTCTTCTTCTTTGGCAAACTTCGCGGGCAACAATTGCCTTCCCCATTTGCTCATCACTCTTCGCCATCTGCTCTTCTCTCTCCCCCTTAGCATCTCTAAAAAATTATGCGAGGCTCCTCTTCGTTACAAATATGTTTTGAAAGGAAGGGAAAGCCTCTGTTTCAAATCTAATCTACGGCATTTATCGACAACAACATTCGCGGAGGAGGAGAGTGACGAGCAAATAATGAAGGCGCACGTCGCCGGCGAAATTCGCTAGGGAAAAAGATGGGGAGGAAAAGAAGAGAGAAAAAATGGAGAGAACAAAAAATTATTATTAAATTAATATAGTATTATTTAACTGTCAAACTATTTGACCGTCAGTCAACTAACAGTCAAAACAACTAAACCATTTCTAACCATCTCCTAAACTTTAAGAACTAAAAAGTAACCCGACCACACAGAACGTTAAATCTTAGAGATTAAAAGTATATTTTGTTAAAAAAAAAATTGCGTACATCTACGTACCGTTAGGCAGATGACGGAGGAGATCATGAAGGTCCGATAACGGCCGAGATGAGCATCGGCGATGTAAGCCCCCAAGACTGGCGTCATCCAAACCGTTCCAGTCCAATTGGTGACATTATTAGAGGCCGTAACAGTGCCTTGATGCAGCTTATCCGTCAAATAAGTAATAAGATTGGAAGATACGCCGTAATACGCCGTCCGCTCGAACACTTCGTACACTGTTCCATCAATTAATCCACAATAAAACAAAGCCACTTCATTATAACTTGAAACGGATCACATGGGAGATTTTAATTTACAGATCAGAAAGAGAGAAATTTTGGGTTTGTAATTAATAGTGTACCGAAGATGAAGAAACAGGCCGACCAACGGCCTCTGTGGGAGCGCCGGATGGGATTGCCTTTCAGATCGACGGTTCCGTCTTTGGTGTAGTCGTCGTCGAGGCCAGTTTCTTCTGCAGCCGCCATTAATGCAGAAGGAGATGATCTTTCGCTTACTCTCATTACTCGTTTGAGGTCTTCTTTTAAAATTACTCTGACTCCATCTATATGTATAGCTATACCAACTCCATTCTTTTTATCTTCTTCTCTCTGCAGTCAACGAAATGACTTTCTTTGTTTTTTTTTCTTGGGTCTTCACTGGAAGCTCGTAATTACTTCTATTTATTGAGGTTGAATACTTCCTGTGCAAGTTTTTATTGAAACTTTGATTATTTTGTAGAACAATATTTGGCTATATATGGACGTCGTTATTATATTTTTGACAGCTAGAAGAGGAAAAAATAAAAAAGTTTCAATTTCTCATTTTTTTTTACCTTATTTTCTCTCTCTTGGTTGTCAAAAATTTAATGGTACCGTGTAGGAAGATATCTACACTACACATAGGTGTGTAGCCAAGTAATGTTCTATTTTGTAGGGACTAAAACCTTTTGATTGGTTATGGTTATGTATTAAAATACAATGGAAATATACATCATAACGGTAGGAAATTCATGTTGTCCACTGTTAAAATTCTGACTTCTCAATAAGTAGACACAATTTTTGTTCCACGACATAAAGTGATCAATGGGAGCTCTTATGTATAATGTGTAGGTAAGTATGGCTCTAATTTGTATTATATCTTTTTATATATCTAACAGTTATAAAAATAAGGTGAAATATGGAATCATCCTTAATCTTTTAGTAATTTCAAATTTCATTTTTTAACCTTTTAATTTTTTTATATCATTTCGTAAAAAAAAAATTGTTAAGATTAAATATCATTAAGGTTCTTGTTTTATCAATATATTTAGACCTTTTATCGTTAAAGTTAATTATAATGTCTTAACCAATTGAATTATGCTTAGAATGACAATCATATATATTGTTGGAACTTAGGATGTGTACTTGTGTTTGTGCATTGATTATATTACTTAGTGAATGTGTGATGTGTTTTTAGTAACAATTTTTGTTTTTGTTGTTTTTTTTTTCTTTGAGGGGGGATAAGTTAATTGTTATTGGGTACAAATTATCATTTAAAAAAAGGCTATTGGGTACAAATGAAAAGAAAGATAATATTAATATTTCAAATAGATTCTTTTAAATATTAATATCCAACCCTTCAATATTTATGGAATTTTTAATTTATAAGCAAGAGAAAGAAGATTCTTATGGGACCATTAACGTCATCAGACCCACCTAATTATTAAACAAACAAAAAAAAAATCCGAATAGTCCTCCATACTCTCGAACTCCATTTCAAACTTAATTAAATTATAATTTTAATCCTTCTCACTTGAATTTGAATTTGAATTTAATTTTAATTTCATTTATGTACTTTTATAATTTTGTTGTTGATGAAATTAATACAATAAAAATAGTCGAAATTCCAAAATTGAAAAAACTATTTAGCATTGAAGAAACCCCAAGGAAGTTAAAAGAAATTAAACAAAACCATCATAACGTGGTCGTGTCTTCTAATTATGACCATTTGATGGAGGTTCAATAAAGATATCGTAGATCATTGTTCAACTTGCACCTATGTGTTACTTTCTAAAGCAACTCTATAGTTAGAAGGATATGATGATAAATTAATGAAAAAGCGATGTAGCTACACTGAAAAAGCATTTTCTAGACCAATATTATGATCCAAAAACAGAGGTGTACATGATGTCATGGGTTGAGTTAAGGGAAGCCTTTAAGCTAGACAAGTGTCAAATAATGGTGTGTCTTATCTAGTTTATGCCATGTCACAGCCAAGTTTTAACAGTTAACTCAGGTTAGGATAGAAAACATCTCAAACATGTGTGATTGACTTTCGAACAATGTGATTAATGCTCAAGTGTGAAGTATCCATCCAAATCTATGCATTTTCACACTTCACATTTAAAAAAAAAAAAAGAAAAGAAAAAGGAATTAATTTCATATTTTAGATTATAAGGTAAGACCATGTTTTATACCATTGACTTCCATTATGTTTTCCAGCTGGCTTGACTAAAAACAGTTTCATAGGTCAAGACATTGAAGGAGGAAAAAAAAGGCTCCAAGTTGCTTGTTCAAATCCATATTATTGTAGTTGAGCAATTTAATTATATGACATATATTACTTTCCTTTTACGTTGAAATATTAATTTATACTTTCACGAAATTGATGAATAAGGACATATTCATAATATTGTTGGACAAAGATTTTGTATTTGGTTTGTATGTAGTAACCCTTTTTCTCTTCCATATTCTCAAAAGGCATATTTGTTTAGCAACAATTTCTTTCTTCTATTTCATTTTTTTTTTATAAAGATAAAAAATCCTTTTTGAAAACAAGATTTGATTATCATCATCTTCTATTAAAATTTGAAAAAGTATTGGAAAAAGAAACGAAATAACCTAGTTATTAAACATAACTCCATTTTCCACACAAGAAAGATAACAAACATTTTCTTTCTGTCAATTCTTATATAGAATAAGAAAATTCATGGGAAAAATACTTTTTTGATCTCTGAGTTTTCAGCTATAGGTGCGTTTAGTCTCTGGGTTTTCAAAATGTACCCTTTTAGTCTCTGAGTTTTGAAAAATATGTTTAAATGGTCCCTCCCATTACTTTTTTCAATTTCTACACTAACTATGTAATTCTTTTTATTATTTTGAATGCTTTTGGGTAAAAATAAAAAATAAATAAAATAATAATAACAAAACTCCCCTCTCTAGGCCCACTCCCCATTCTCCTCTCTCTCCTCCCTTTTCTCCTTTCTCCTTTCTCTCTCCTCTCACTCACGCCTAAGGTTTAAAATGTCGATGTTGACAAAAATGTCAAAGTCTAAATTTTATGGAAATATCGATAAAATGTTGATATCGATGGATATTTCTGGAAAAATTTTAAAAATAAAAAAATTCAAAAAAAATATTTAAATTAATAAATAAACATTTTATACTTTTTAAATGAGTTAAAATCCTTGTTACAATATTATATTCACATTAAGTTACATTTTCTTGTTTTTTTTTTATATATATTTCATCAATTTTATACGGTATAGTGGAAATGTCGATTCTCCCCTTATGTCAATGTCGAACCCATGGACATGTGGAAATGTCGATGGAAATGTCGACATGTCGACGAAAATTTAATATCATGCTCACGCCCCACCCCCTCTTCGTTTTCTCTTAATTCCAGTCATACTTTCTTGAGTCGCGAGTGTGCAGTGTTCGTCGGTAGTATGTCGGAAGCATGGGTCTCACTGCAAGTGCGTGGATTTGCTTGAACTTGCGGTGGAGATGCTCTGCTGCCCACCGTTCATGTTCGCCCTGACTTCAACCATCGCATCGTCCTCTACCACACCTCCCTCAACGTAGTCTGCTGCACCTTCGAGGACTGTCGCGCCATCCAATCCATCCTCAAAGGCTTCCGCGTCCCTATCAACGAGCTCGACCACTCCATGGCCTCTAGATTTGTCGACGAGTTACAGCCATCGGTCAGAAGAATCTCAGTCTACCTAAAGTCTTCATCGGCGGCCGATACATTTTGAAGTGAGCTTGTCGAGGGCTCAATCAAATACAATTTATAATACCGATCTAAAATTAACTACTTGTAGTAATTAATAGTGGATCGGGTCGAACCACAGGGAACCGAATAAATTGGTTTCAATTAATTGGTTTTCTTAATGACACGGACTGACACGAACTGGGGGGGAGTTAGGCATAAAATAGAGATAGAATGACTAAACAAAGAGTAACAAAAATAAAGATCTCACCTTGGGCACCGAATCAGGGGTAAACAGGTAGTTATGCAAATTATTGATCATTGAAACTAACTTAACAGGCAATTTCCTATGTTTTAAGACCGACTGAACTCCTCGGGACACCGTAGGAGCCTCCCTTAATTAAACCAATTTACAAACGCTTAATTGGTTCTAATTTAATCAACTAATTTGGCACGACCAATACCAAAAGAATTAATTAAACGCATTACACTCAAGGGATAAGCCGAAACGAGTTAATTAATTAAGACTGGTCGATCTAAATTAACTAAGCCCGCGCTAACAATTCTAAGGCCTACCATGTACTCGTAATTAAGCAATTCTACTTAATTTAACCGACGGGGCTACCGGCCTATTTACTACTCAAATTAAGCTAGAGACCAAGGACCCCTACGAATATATCTAGCTTAGCTAAGAAATCTCTAAATTAATTGATTTGTCAGTTCAATCAAAGTAGAAATAACTAAGAATAAGCACAAGAATTTGCAAGTCATAAAACAGTGTTGGAAATTGAAATTAACAACCAAATCTCACAATAAAATGCATAATACCGTATTTACAACCCCAAAACGAAGGCAAAAGTCTAGCAATCCATCGAAACGATGTAGCCCGACACCGAGGTTTGATGAAAAACTCCTAATATATCCTAAACTACTGAAAAACAAAGAGGAGAAAGCCTAAATTGGTCTCATGACGGCTGAAAATCGGAGACAAATGACCTAGAGGACGAAAAAATCTATATATAGGAATCGACAGAGCGTCTAGACGCTCTGGACAGCGTCTAGACGCTCCCAGCGTCACAGGGGCTCTCCGCAACGTCGAGTGAGACTTCAGGGAACTGCCGATAGCTTCTAGACGCTATGGACAGCGTCTAGACGCTACCCAGCGCACAACACTGCTTATTTTTGCTCTAACTTTTCGCTCAGGTGTCCGAATGACCTCCGGTTTGATGCGTTGGAATCGTGATTCAACGTAGAATCTCTCGAAATGTGCCTTATGCTTAAATCCTTACAAAATAATCAATTAATTACATTAAAACCTCCAAACTAACATGATTTAAGTATGAAAATATAGAACTATGTTGTTCCTATCACATTTGCGGAGCAGAGGAAATCAGGCTTCTGAACGAAAAGTGGCAAGTTGAAGAGACTCATCGACATCCTTTTGGAAGCAATTTCGAGCTCTTGTGAGGTTTGTGGAGGGATTCGATTCGTTGTTTGAGAAGATTGGATTCGTTGTTTGAGAGGAGAGAGAGAGAGAGAGAGAGAGAGAGAGAGAGAGAGAGAGGCATGAGTGAGAGGATAAAGGGAGTGGGGCCTCAAGTGAGTAAAAGAGAGATATAGGAGTTTTTGTTATTATTTTTACCTAAAAACATTCAAAATAATAAAAAAAAAAATTACGCTGTTACTGTAGAAAACGGAACAAGCAACATGAATGACCATTTAAACCTATTTCTCAAAACTCAAGGACCAAAAGGGTATATTTTGAAAACTCAGGAACTAAACGCACCTATAGCTGAAAACTCAAGGAACAAAAAGGTATTTTTCCCTAAATTCACTTAGGAGAGAGATGGTAAATATAAGTGTTGTTGCCAAATTTTGGACAGGAGAAATCTCACCTGACCTCCACGTGACAATGACGGTGAATTTGTGATTTAGAAGAAAGTGGTGACCTGTAAGGTAAGAAAAACCTAGACACCGGTGTGTGGTGTAGGCCACACAGGCTTCGATGCTTAAGTCAGAGAGAGTTTAGAGAGAATTTGGGAGTTTTAGGAGAATTTAGGTGGTTGGAATGAGCTTACCTTGCTCTCCCCTCTCGAGAGAACTTAAATACCTTCCTAATTAGGGTTTTCGTGGATTTTCGTCTTCAACTAGGAACGAAAGGACCAACGGAGCTGGACTGGGGGTATTGTGGGCCACGAGGGACCAAGGCAAGGCCCAAATGAGGGTCTTACCATGTGGTCGACCTCAAACATGTCGAGGCCGACCATGGGCTTGGGCTTCGGCCCAAGCCCGTTTCTTCACCCTCTCGCATTGTGGGCCAGTCCCACGTCAGTTTCAATCCGTTTTGAATTCGTATTGGGTTTCTTTTCCTCGTTTGGCCCTTTACAGTAGCCTTTCACTCGACTCGTTCTTGTTGGTTCAATTTCACCCATAACATTAGCTCCACTCCCTGGTTATGATTCGAGATTAGGAGAGTGTGAAATAATTGCATGGAACCTAATTTGGGAGTAGCCTATTAAATTTTGGAGTCATTTGTTACATTTCAAGGTTTGCCTCGAATTTTCTCTATTATAGTTGTTTATCCCCGTGGGGAAATTTCAGCCTTCTTAGAGTGTCGGTTTCTTCATTTTTTTTCGTAGGAATTTTAGGGTTCTGTAGCGCTTATTTCGCGTCTCAAATCATCCCCAAGATTACCTTCTAACCCCGTAGGTCAATCTTTTCCTGATGGATAAGATTCTCCTCTAGATAGTGTGTTTGTCCACATCTTGAAGAAATTTTAGGGCTCCAAGGTTCGCCTTGGATCTCCCCAAGATTGTCGTACGACCCCATAAGGAACATTTTGATCTTTCTTGGAGGCTAAGACTTTCCTCTGGATTTGCTATCTGTACCACTTTCTTAGAAAGAATATGTAAATTTGAGGGCGTCCTCAAATTTAAGTGGGATTGCCATTAAACCCTATAGAGACCCCGCAAGGACTATTTTGGACTTCCAGACCTCCTGTAGGAAGGGATTTTGGCCATCTAATAGCCGTGTAGCTTTCAAACCTTTCATATGAGGAAATTTTTGGCTATTCAGTAGCCTCTTAGCTTCTCGATTTTCATAAGCATTTTCTAATCTCAAGTAGCTTCATTTTCAGCTAATTCCAGGAGAGGAGAGGACAAAAATGAATAGTTGAGGGCATTCATGAGAGGAAAATTATACCCTGACACATTTTACACATGTCTGATTTTTTAAACTAGACCGATCCAGTCAGACCGGTCTGGTCGACCTCGGCCTTCCTCTTCTTAGAGTTGGGGAAGTCATTTTTTCGAGCTCTATCATGTTATCCCGTTTGTTGCTTCTTTCCCAATCAGATGTAGCTTCTTTTGATCGTATCAGTTCTTCAGTAGTCATATATTTTTTAGCCCTGGTTATGAACTCAACATAGGAAGTTTGTTCTCTTTTGCCAATTAATCTAAGTAACCCTTTATCCTGCAACCCTGCAACAATAGCAATCAAAGCAGTAGTATCTATGAATCCTTCAACTTGTAACGCTTCCTTGTTGAAGCGTGAGATATAGTCATGCAAGGTCTCTTTTGGCCTTTGCTTTATGGTAAGCAAGTGCATATGAGGCTTACGTTGATCTCGACCTCGCAAAAACTGCATTACAAACGCTCTTGCTAGTTCCTTAAAGAGCCAATGGATTTCCTCTTCAATTATCTATACCATTCTCTAGCTAGTCCTGTTAAGATAGAAGAAAATGCCCTACATTTGATGGCTTATGAAACTCCATGTAGTTCCATCTATGATCGATAGGTGTCCAAGTACTCTACAGAATCATTGTTGCCATCGTATAGGGTGATGGCCGACACTTTTAACTTTTTAGGAACCTTTTCTTTCATGATCTTATCAATGAAATGGGGTCAACTTGCTCAATGAGAGCTTCTAGATCCCACTTCTCAATCTCACAAGACTTAAGAATGTTCCCTTGAAGGTCTCCAAACTCCTTCTGGATTTTCATGATGTCAGCTTTCTAGGGAGGACTTTGTGTTCGTGATCTGAGCTCGCACTTCACCTCTTCGCCCTCGGCCTTAGTCTGGTCAGCCTCAGTTTGCATCTTCCGCTTTAGGTTGATCAGATTTTGCATGTCTGATGTCGCTTCAGTATTCCTCTCAATCGTAGCTTCAACGTCACCTGGTCGGCCTTGGCTATCACTTTATGAGACGACCTGCACCACAGATTTTAACTGACCGACCTTGCTCGTCTTGCAAGACCAAGGGCTGACATGGCTTGTCGTTTCCTCCAAGGATTAACTTCTCGATTGGTTTTTTAGTATAGGATTTTGATTCTCTCATCCCTTCAACCACCTTTGTTTTTTCTTTTCTTGGATCTCGAATGAGAGGTGGTTCCTCCTCACGTTTTTCTTTCTTATGATGATCATGCTTCTCGAGTTTCTCCAAGATTTTCAGAAGGTACTTATCCATGTTACTAACATTTTTCTTCAATTTGGTTATCTCCTCTTTTGGTCGACATGTGTCAATACAAGGCCGAAGAGGAGAAACCTCTCTAGTGTGTCTCGAGTGACGATCCTAATCAAAATCATCTCCATCCTCATTCCAGCATTTGTTTCCTATCACTCCACTCATCTTTTTCGTAGGATTAATCTCAAGCACCAGTTTTTCGAACAAGCTTTGTCGTTCCCCACAAACGACGCCAACTATTGTTGCTAAATTTTGGACAGAAGAAATCTCACTTGACCTCCATGTGACAACAACAATGAATTTGTAATTTAGGCGAAAGAGGTGACCTGCAAGACAAGAAAAACCTGGACACCGGTGTGGTGTAAGGCACACAAACTCCGATTCTTAAGTCAGAGAGAGTTTAGAGAGAATTTGGGAGTTCTAGGAGAATTTAGGTAGCTAGAATGAGCTTACCTTCCTTTCCCCTCTCGAGAGAGCTTAAATACCTTCCTAATTAGGATTTTTGTGGGTTTCTGTCTTCAACTAGGAACGAAAGGACCAAACGGGGCTGGACCGGGGGTATCCGGGCCACGAGGGACCAAGGAAGGCCTTGCCATGTGGTCGACCTCGGTAGCCCAATCTTGTTTCTTCACCCTCTCGCGTTGTGGGTTGGTCACTGCGTCGATTTCGATCCGTTTTGACTTCATATTGGGCTTCTTTTCCTCGTTTGGCTTCTTACAGTAACTTTTCACTCATCCCATTTTTTGTTAGTCTAATTTCACCCATAACAATAAGATATATAAGTTGACCATATTTTTAAAATTCTTTTTCTTGGGGGTTGGCTTTCACTACTAAAGAAAAGTTGTACAAATCTTATAAATCTCAACGCATCAATGGTTACAAAAAATAAAATAAAATGAAATAAAAGTTGGTGAATACGATATTGATAAAAAACGATGTGAATAAGAATGAGTACTATTATTTCTGATTAGTTAAATTATTCACTAATACATAATATTTTTCGTAATTGTCATAAGTTTTTTTTTAAATGTGTAGAGTGGAGGATTCAAACATCTGACCTCTTAGTCGAGAGTGCATGTTTTATGTCAGTTGAACTATGTCCTTGTTGCTTTTAGAATTTGTGTTGATTCATGTGTATTTTAAACAAACAAAAAAAAAAAACCATTTTATCTTGTTTTTAATTCGATTTTTTTTTCTTATTTCTTTGAAATTTTACTTAAAAAAATAAAGCATGATTATGTAATAGTTTAGCTAATTAGAAAACATGTGATGTATTTTTCAGAGAAAAAAAAGTGATGTAACTAGCATGTAAAAATGTCAAAGTGACCATAGCTCAACAGTAATTTACATGTACCCTCAAACAATAGATCGGAGGTTCGAATCTCCCGGCTCAACCTCAAATGTTGTTGAACTAAAAAAAAAAAAGAAATGGCATGTAAAAATAAAGTGCTACAACTTAATTAAATGTAATGTAATCCATAGGACTTTTTAGAAGAATATCGGTGTTTTGAAAATTTATTTAAGAAATCGAGTGGGAGGAGAAACTATTTGCAAAAATAGAGCCATTTTCTTGTTCTTATTGGAATGTGTCTCTTTGAAAGATGCATTCCACCATTTTGCAGACGACGTGTGATGACGTGGTGGGAAGTTGTTGAGGATGCGTTTCTTCAACAAACGCAACCCTTGATTTTCTCCCTTCAATAAATTTTGGCAAAATAGATCTCCTTATTTTTTCCTCCTTCCATTCAATTACTCTTTTTTTTTTCTATATATGTTTTTCTACTCATTTTTCCTTATAACTAATTATAGTTTTTAATTTTTCACTAATCTATTAATATTTTTAATTTCATCTCTAATATATTGAAAAATTTTCAATTAAGTCCTTATTGCATAAAAATATTGGAATTAATTCCAAATGATAGTATAATATCAAAATACACTTGATTAATTGAGTTTATAGTATCATATGTTTAAATTTTATGAAATAAGACCTAATACTCACCCGTAAAATTTAGAACATACTCATTCTATAAAACTTAGTATATAGTAACTCACTCAATCTACAATTACTCATTGCTATAGAAAATTGACCTATTAAAATATTGATATACTAATGATTGACAAAGTCATTAAAATTACTATTCTTCGATTCATATACCATCATTTTCTCAATTTACAAATATAAAAAATGAGAGAAAATATAATGATGATTTTGTCAATATGGTTTTCATTTATGAGAGAGAAGAGGAGATCAATGGTTTAAAAATAAAAAATACGGAGGTCTTTTATCCAAATCCCTTCACAATTGCAATTTATAACCATATCTAATTTATAGCGTATAAAAGTGAAGTGTTTAGAAATATTTTAAAAAATAATGAAAAAAGTTAAAGAAAGAGAAAAAGAGAGCCTATAAAAGTGGAATGTGGGTAAATATTAAAAAAAACAATAATTTAAATAATCTTAAAGATATAAATTTGTGTAAATAGCAATAATTAAAGTAAAACACAAAATAAAAATAATCCTTAGAGTAAAAAGAATAAAAAATAAAATAAAAAATCGTTATATAAACAATAAAGAGGGAAGGAAACGTATGGGCCTCACTCGGAGAGATTTTGTGTGGAATGCATCTTTCAAAGAGATGCATTCCAATAATGACAAAAAAAAATCCCTATTTTTGTAAATAGTTTCTCCCCCAGCTCTTTTTTTGAAATAGGTTTTCAAAACACTCCTACTCCACCAAAAAGTTCGTAATCCATAAGCAATGAAAATAAATTGACATTTTTTTTGGGCCAAAGTGAGCTTAGTTTAGCAGCATAGTTGGCATGTACTCTTTCAAGGATTTGAACCTCTAACTTTAAAAAGAAAGAGTACATGTTAGTTACCGTTGAACTATATTCATGTTGACTATAAATGGTGGACTTAAGACCTATCATATCATATAAATAAAAACTTTAACATAATAAATACGCATAGTTATTTTTCGATTATTTTATTGCAATTCAAGAGGACTTGGTTGAAGTTTAACTCTCTTTTTATTATTTTTTTTAGGTGAGTGGACTTGAAACTGAAACTTTTACTTTCTTTTCAACTTTTCTCAATCAACAATTCAAAGCATTATAGTGGAGAGTAGGGGTGAGCAAACAAGACCGATAAACCGAGCCGGCAGACCGAAACCGACCGAACCGACGTCGGTCGGTCGTTTTTATGTTATTATCGGTCGGAAGTCGGTTTTGCCCTTAGCAAAACCGACTGTTGGTCGGTCGGTGAGCCCAGAAAAGGGCAAAACCGACCTACCGACTATTTTTATATATAAAAATAATAACAAAAAGCGTGCCATCATATTTACAAAAACAAAAAATTAAAATCTCATCATTACTCCGAAAAACGTGAATAACAATTCATAGGGAAGACCATTTTCGCGAATGACAACTCATAGGGAAGACCATTTGGTCTTCCCAAGGTGTTTAATGCTTTTTATAAAAAAAAAATATTTGTTTTTTCTTTTTCATTTTAACTTTTTTTTTTCATCTTCTCTCTTCTTCTTTCTCCATTCTTTCTTTTTTTTTCTTCTCTTCTTTTATCTGTTCCGATTTCTCTTCTACTCCCCATCTCTTTATCTTTTTCAAGCCTCACCTCAAGCTTCCATTTTCTCCTTTCTTCTCCCTTGTGCAAGAAACACGTGGTTCACGACGAGTCGACGACCGTAGGTCCAGTTTAGTGAGCAAAGGCATCCCACTTCGGCAACAAGCGATGGTTCTGCGCGTTTAACTCCAAATCCGGCACCGATTTCTCCTCTTTTCTTCAAAACGATGTTCGACGATGCCCTCTCTCTCTCGCCGACTAAAACCGACCGACCGATGGTGTGGACGGTCGATCGGTGTAAGCAACCTCTCCAAAACCGACTAGAACCGACCGCTGGAAACCGACACGTCTGTGGTAGGTGTCGGTTCGAGTCCAAAACCGACTCCGACCGACCGATGCTCACCCCTAGTGGAGAGGAAATGAGATAAACTGTATTAATTATCTGGTATATATTTGATAATATGTTTGTTGATTGAAAATTTTCGGCCAATCCTTAATTGCCACGTCATTATTCTAAATTAATGACGAATGTATAAATAATTAAATTTGAGACCAATTATAAATTGATATGTGTCCCAAATTTAACTTGAAGACAAAAATTGACGAATCTTAAATTAAAATGTCACATGTCTTCATTTGACTAGATAATTAAAGTTAATTTGGTCAAATTAAGTCATATGAAATTTGGGTCAAAGTGAACAAAACCCAAATTTAAATGGTTAGGCCCAAATCCAATAAAGCCCAAGTCCAATGGTTGGCCCCAAAACGCCATTATGGCCCAAGCCCACATGCCCATGGAAATCTCTATAAATAGAAGAGCTCTCCTTCATTTGAGAGGTTCAGAAATTTGAGATTCTAAAGAGAATATCCATAAAGAATTCAGGAAACAAATATCAAAAGACTTTTTAAACTCTTTAAGATCAAACAATTCCTAAATACATAACACTTCCTCGAAGATTAAGAACACTTCTTCGATACCCTAAGAATCCATTGAAGCTTCAATCTCAAGAACAAGCTATGCAGCCCTCGAGTGAAACATATAAGAATCAGATGATCAAGTACTAGAGACTGTATTCCATTATATTCAAATTTATACAAATACAAAAATTCATCTGCATGTGTCTCATTTCTTTGTTGAAATTACGTGTGAACAATGTTGGTTTTTATTTTTTATTTAAATATTTAAAGTGTTTTTTGAACATATATTTTTTAATTTTAAAAAGTCGACTCACATTTTTTAAAGGGTTTATTTATTTATTTATTTTCATAAAGACGCTTTCTAAAGGTTGTAATATAGAAAATTATTAATTATATATAAATAACCCAGCTTTCTTTGGATTTTTTTTTAAAGTTATATTAAGTATGTTTTGAAAAATATGAAATAAATAACAATATGATGAAGATTCTCTTAACGTAGACAATCCAATTGCTTCTGAAAAATTTAGCAGGGCCATTGATATGGCCTAGGATCATTCATGGGCCTTCTGCTCAAACATGGCCCAATGGACCCAAAACCACCTATAATTAGACAATTTTCATTAAAAATAAATAAAGTATGACTACCGGCAAAATTTGACATTATAAAGATGTAGTTTTTTAATGATTAAAGGGAGTAATTCATTCTATTCTAAAAAAAAAAAGTAATTTATTCTATAAAAAAACGAATGATTTACAAAATTGATCATATTGAACATCATATCATGTCTAATTATTAGTAGACATAACTTCTATAGCTATTATCACTAAATGTTATATTGTAACTTAAACAAAATTCATCAATTCAAGCATAGTTAAGTAGATAAAGTATCTATCACTATCTCAAACATTGATGATTCGATCTTTCACTTTGCAATTGTTGTATAAAAAAAAAAATCCTTGAATGATTCAAGTGATGAGATACTTTTGTGTGTGTGTATATAAGATCATATTTTGAATCTTTATTCTTTCTGTCTCGTAATGTTCTAAAAAGCATAAGTCAATTGACTTGGATATTGTCATTCTAATAGCTCAACTGATTAGACACATTTATCTTAAATGATCAGTTTGAAGCAATATTTGTGTGTTAAATTGTGATGTTTTTAAATAATTACTAAATAATAAAATGTTAAATTATAAGTTTAGTCTATGAACTTTTAGGTTTGTGTTTATTTGGTCCCCGAACTTTGAAAAGTGTCTAATAGGTCTTTGAATTTTAAAAATGTCTAATAAGTCCTTAAACTTTCAATTTTGTGCTTACATATTTAAATTTTTTTAAAAATTAACTTATCTATTAGATATAAAATTTAAGTTTATATCTAATAGAAACCCAAACTTTCAATTTTTTATCTAGTAAGTTAATGAATTTTTTTATAAAAACTGTCAACTAGGTCAATGACCTATTAGACACAAAATTAAAAATTTAAGAACCTATTGGACACAAAACTAAAAGTTTAAGGATCTATTAGACATTTTAAAGTTTAGGGATCAATAGATACAAAATTGAAAATTTGGAGACATATTAGACATTTTTTAAAATTCAGGAACCAAATAGACACAAACTTGAAAGTTCAAAGACTAAACTTGTAATTTAATCAATAATTAATTTATTATCTAAACAACATATCAGTCACTGATTGTCCAAAAAGAACTATGCTCAGTTTGACAACTTTATAACTAACTTGAACATAACTCAACTAATTTAGATATTATATTATTGACGAAGTTAATATGAGCTTAGTTCAGTGAATAAGACACCAATTACTATTTTGAAGGTCAACGGTTCGATTTCTACTTTACAATTGTTGAACTTAAAAAAATATATTATTGATCATAAGGTCAGAAGTTAGCAACCTCATCCTCATTTATCGTTGAACTAAAAATATAATATAAATATATACATATATATAGATATATATAACATTGTAGATGTGAAGTGGAAATCCGAAGAAGCTGGCAGGCTAGGCTACCGACGTTGAAGGTAAGAAGAAAAGGCAAAACTGATATTTGCTTGATCGAACGGTCAAACGCCACTACTATAATCCAACGGTGGGTATAATTTAATCCTTTTATATTTTAAAAAATATATTTTTGTTTATTATAATTACCCATCAATGATCAATCTACCATCTTCCTTCGTTACACAGAGAGATATTGAGAGAAATTGAGAGCGAGCTCCATTGAAATGGAAGGCAGTAGCAGAGCAAGCGCCATTCGTCAGCTTCAGGACACGAAGCGCTCGTCGGGAAAATCCTACAACCAGATAGCGGAAGAGACCGGCCTCACCAACGTCTATGTCGCTCAGCTTCTCAGGCGTCAAGCGCACCTTAAGCCCGAGACTGTCCCTAAGTTGAGGGCCGCGTTGCCTCAACTTACCGATGATCATATTCAGGAGATGATGCAGCCGCCGATGAGGTGCTACGATCCTTGTTTGACCCAAGAACCTACAATTTACAGGTGGATTATCGGTTAATCGTTTGTTTGTTGGCTTTCCTTTCTCCATTTTTATTTGTGAAGCTCGTTGTGGATTTTAATCGCTTTGAAATTTGAATAGCTTTTGGTTTGGGGGAAATCTAGTATTTGAAGTATTTGGTGAATTGGATAATGATTTGAATTTACTTTCTTAAGTAATTGAAATTTGAACTCCTGGATTCTGTTTAGTTAGTCGAGCAATCTGATTAATTAACCGCTGTTATAGTGTTGTATTTCAGTATGAGTGGCCGCTAATTTTGACAAATTTAGTCGGTTAATTGAGCTTACTTTCAGTGGCTTTGCTCGTCTGTACTGACTTGAGACTTCCATGGATGTAGATTGAATGAAGCAGTCATGCATTTTGGCGAGAGCATCAAGGAAATTATTAATGAGGAGTTTGGTGACGGAATGTAAGTTAATTTCTTTTGAATTCTTTTTTCTTTTCAACCTGAAATCGATAATGGTTGATTCTTATTTGTATGTCTTGAATTTTAACATTCGCAAAGCTAAGCTTAAAATGAATTTGACTCTTCGTTTGATAACATCTTTGTTCTAATAGGGCTGGTCATTAATAAATTATGTTTTGTAATCTACAATCTAAAACCACATTTCAACAAAATTAGAGCAGGCTTTGATTTCTTGTTTATAACATCTTGCTAGGAAAAAAACAATTTTAGAAGTTAGATTGCAAATAAATAAATTCTTAGGAAACAAGCTTCAACCTTATCAAGGAAGGTTCTGGTACACAATATTTGAAGTCTTAGTTTGAGTGTATAAATGAATAAACAAAAGACATAAAATACAAAACAGATTTTATTTCTCCTTCCAAGAATTCTCCATCAGGAAAACTTGAGAATCAATTCCATGACAAACATTAATTATTCAAGGACTTGAGACCCTTCAACTCTTACAGGAAAGGAACATTGTGGTATAATTAGTTTGAATCAATCCCTGGTGGTTGCACAGAAAACAACATTAGGAATGTAGAGGTTCAATGAATGTTAGGATAAGATAGAAAGTTATTTTGCTGTAATGCCAGGGAAGTATAGAAACTTATTTGAAATGGGTCAAAAATGGAAAGTTACTGAAAGATGATATTTTACCTGTGAAGGTCATCACATTTTCGAGGACACAGCTACTGGTTTTGGTAGTTTTTTTGAACTTTTGTTAGTCTCTCTTGGTGTAAATTATCCCTTTTTTTTAGTAGCTATAATCTCACTTCTCTTATTGCCCATTGGAAGTTTTTTTTGTAATTCCTTTGGCACATAGGTTGCCTCCTTTCGTAATTTCATCTTATCAATAAAATGAAGGAATCATAGTTTCTCATTAAAAAAAAAAATTTGTGGAGCTCATATTAGTCATCTGCTCAGACTCAGAAGTCTTCAACTGTTCTTTCAGTTTGATGTTGGAAATATCATATTATTTATCAGATTCATGTGAGACTTGTGTCTCAACTTCTCACATAAGCAGTTACCAGCCAAGATTTTCTCGTGATTCGTTGTGACCATATTCAATGCATCAGATAAGCATCTTTAATCATTAATTGTTTGTTCGTATGCCCGGAAGCTTCATTATAAACAACCTGTTGTCCTTCAATTCAGTAAACTTGAGAACACCTGCGCAGCCAAAACCATTGAACTTTAATCTTTTTCCAGTGTTTGAGACTGTTCACTGGAGAAGTTAATGTGTTATCATTCGAGGTCTAATTTATATTTATTAGCATGTCAGCTATAGACTTCTACTGCTCAGTCGACAAGGTCAAGGGTGTTGATGGGAAGGATCGTGTCGTGATAACATTTGATGGTAAATATTTGCCCTACACTGAACAGGTTAGTTTTCCTTTCGACATCAATTACCATTACCTTTAATTTTCTCATGAAAGAAAGTAAACAAAAGAATTACATTGAAAACCTGGCTGTGTTTAACTTCTCATGGAATCTCATTCTAAATTTACCCATCTTTCTGTTGATATGAATCTGCAGAAGGTAGAGCACATGGCTTCCAGACAACCGCCGCGGTAAAATTGAACGAGATTCTAAAGGTTGCAATATGGTTGCTACAGGAATCTGCTGTTTTTTCTCCCTGCAGTGTAATTGCTTTGCATCTTTGATCTGAAAATCTAGTGTAATAAAATGTGAAGCTGCTAGTTTTTGTGTATGAAAGCCTTGTAGCAATGTTGTTTTGGCTTTCAAGTGTTTTGTATGTGATTGTTTCATGGTCAAGTTTGTCCTAGGTAATTTTCAGAGCTGCCTTGTGAATAACATGTCTTGTATTTGCGTTGTTAAATTCTAAATTGATTGTCTATCAGGACATAAGACATGCAATTACTTCTTGTACCAAGTCAATGAAGTGTTTATTTATAAACTTTGTTGTTTGCTTTTGTGGTTTTTCCCTAAAAATTGTCTTAGGACTAACTTTGCTACACTTAATTATTCTTAGTTTCACCTAGAGAATTTAAGTCTAAAATACTATGAGGTGTTTGAAAATGATTAAGTTAGTTGAATGAGTTGATCATGGGATTACAATTGATGGTAAATTCATCAAAAACCATAATGATTTATTTGATATTATACACCATTGGTAAATGAAGGGTTTTTTTTTCTCTCACTTGTTCTTTGAGAAAAAGTTACATCTCCTCAATCTCTCACTTATTAGTACTGAAAATCAGTACAATCAGTTTGTACTATGAAGGTGAGAATTTAAACTTTCAATCTCATCGGAATAGATTTCTCAACTGCTAAACTATAATAGTTAATTCTATTTAAGAAGAAGAATAATTACAAATTTCCTATAAAATTGTTAACATGATAATAATTCAATTGGTTAAGACATATTCTTAACCTAAAAGTAATATATTCAAATCTTGATTTCACATGTTATTGAACTAAAAAATTTTAAGAGAGAATAAACTTCTTTTTTAACCCACAAAAAAAAAACCCACGTGGCAAATTTTTAGGTAATTTGATAAAGTTAATTTAAACTTGAAATGAGTTATGTAAACTAACTAATCTTTGCCAATGTCTCTATAAATAAGTAAATAGTCTTTACCCTTTGTAATTTTAAAAATAATATAATAAATTTTATAAAATAAAATACAACACGTTAATAACATTTTGATTAACAAATCACTTTAACACAAAATTTGAAATCAATTATTTATAAGTAGTTAAAAATAAATAATTAAGTTACGCAAAAAAAAAAAAATCTATAAAATTTTAATCATGGGCCGTAAGGAGACAAAAAGGGCAGGCCCAGTAAAAAAAAAAAAGAAGAAGACCTTACATTACACAGAGCCTTCTGCTATTAAAACCCTCGAAGCCCCATTCTCCTTCCACATTTCCACATTTCCATCTCTATAAACCCTTTCTCTGTCGCCTGCTATGGCGTTATCCCTTCTTCGAGCTATGGCTTCCTCCTACACCTCCGCCGCTCGCCTCTCTCTTCTTCACAAACGCCTCTTCTCCTCCTCAACTTTACTTACGCATCCTCCTTCTCCCCCATCTCTCACTCTCGCCCGTCGATCTCTCCCTCCGCTTTCCCATGCCGTTCGATCCATCCCCTCCGCCTCCAGGTTCACCTCCATTCGTTGCCGCGTCAATCGGTCAGGTAACTCGGCTTACTCGCCTCTTAACTCTAACTCCAACTTCAGTGATCGTCCACCCACTGAGATGGCGCCTCTTTTCCCTGGCTGTGACTATGAGCACTGGCTCATCGTCATGGACAAGCCTGGCGGTGAGGTTGCCACTAAGCAGCAGATGATTGACTGCTACATTCAGACCCTCGCTAAAGTTGTTGGCAGGTACTTTTGATTATATAATGTTTCTTATTCTTGACTTGTTTCCGCTATCTGTTGATTTCTTGTTTGATTTTGGCCCTGTGTTTTGTGATTTGAACAGTGAAGAGGAAGCGAAGAAGAAGATTTATAATGTTTCTTGTGAGAGGTATTTTGGATTTGGGTGTGAGATTGATGAAGAGACCTCCAACAAGCTTGAAGGTATGGGTTGAGGTCTATTGTCTCCAGTTTCTGTCTTCTCGTGCCCTAACATACGGGCCATCTGTTCCTTTCTCGTATTCAAGTTATTTCCTAGGGATTTAGACTTCACTTATTGAAATTGTGAAGCTTGTATTTGATGATTTTTGTTGAAATCTTTGTCAACAGGGTTGCCTGGTGTTCTGTTTGTTCTTCCTGATTCTTACGTTGACCCTGAGTATAAAGACTATGGGGGTAAGGATCTGAAACTTTAAATGTTATTTTTTTGTTCTTGCATCTAAACCCAATCAAAGAGTTCATGATAGATAATGAAATTGATATCTAGGGGCTCCATCTTGGCAAAGCCGCTTTGGGGCAATTGTGGGCTTTAATTGATGGACTTTAAATATCTTTCTTTGGCATTTTGTGCTTGATACTCATTATGGTGATGACCCATAATCCTATTCCTGCCCATAGTACACTGATGCCCATTTGGACTTGCTTGTTTATAATAGTCTGTTTATAAGCATTGTTGTAACAGTAAATATTGACGGTGAGAGCATAAGTAAAAAAATTCAACTTTTGACCTTAAAGTCCATCTTGGCAAAGCTAAACCAGTCTCTTAGACAATGTTTAGTTTTGAATGCTAGTGGACTTAGAATAAATGTCACTCTTGACTGTCCTGCACTTCATATTCTTTCTGGAGATGCAGGTCAGTAGAGATGAAACATTATCATCGTTGATATTATGTTCATATTTTATAAATATTCTCATGACAGCTTAAAAAGTGCGATAAAAAGTGCGAGAAACTTGAATTTTGTACGTAAACAGGACAAGTTATGATAGAGTCCATCTTGGCAAAGCTAAATCAGTCTTTTAGGCAATGTTTAGTTTTGAATGCTAATGGACTCACAACAAATGTCACTCTAGACTGTTCTGAGCTTTATATGTATTGTGGAGATTCAGATCAGTAGAGATGAAACATTAACTTTGCTTATTCATTGAAATTTATTTGAAGTGTTTCTTTTTTATCCCATTCATATTTCATGAGCTTTATTGTGATGGTATGGAGAGGTGTTGAAAGCAGTGTTTTTAAAGGCTCAAGGCGCACTAAGGCGCAATGGCCCTCTGGAGCCTAGGCGCAAGGCGCACAAAAAGGCGCGGGCTTTTTTTTGTAAGGCGCACTATACATAAAAAGCCATAAAATATATATATATATATATATGTGTGTGTGTGTATACATGTAGCAATGCTTGAATTTGTTATCAAGCGCTTCGAGGCGCGTGGGGCGCGCGCCTCGGGGCTTCATGTGCGCCTTGCGCCTAGGCGCGCCTAGGCGCGCGCCTGGGCGCGCCTTTTAAAACACTGGTTGAAAGAAAAAGAGTTCTCTTCCAACAGGTTATTATTGAATGTGTTCTAGTCCATCTTGGCAAATCTAAATTAGTCCTTTGGACAATGTTTAGCTTTGAATGCTAATGGACATAAAATAAATGTCTCTCTTGACTGTTCTGTGCTCTTTATACTTTGTGGAGATGCAGATCAGTAGAGATGAAACATTAAGGCCTGCTTATAATATTTTGTAAGTCTATATAACCAATGCATAGGTTGAGTTGAAATAGAGTATGACTAATAGCTTTCTAGGATCCTATATATGGAGATGAAACTTTACTTTGACAGTATTGAAAAGTGTTTGAAGAGAAAGAGATTGCTCTTCGTCTTCCAGCAGGTTACTTGTTGAATGTGTATAGTCCATCTTGGCAAACCTAAATTAGTCTTTCAGACAATGTTTAGTTTTGAATGCTAATGGACTTACATCAAAAGTCTCTCTTGACTGTTCTGTGCTCTTTTTACTTTGTAGAGACGTAGAACAGTAGAGATGAAACAATAAAGCTTGTTTTAATGTATTCAAGTTTATCTTTGCAATGCTTATTTTCAGGTTCTGTAAGTTATGCCAAATAGCTTTCTCACATCCCATATAGTATTTAAACATGAAACTTTTGTTGACAGTAAGGAAAAGTGTTGAAAGAAAAAAGGAGGAAAGAGATTGCTCTTCCAACGGGTTACTTATTGAATGTGTGCATAGTCCATCTTGGCAAACCTAAATCAGTCTTACAGACATGTTTAGTTTTGAATGCTAATGGACTTACAGCAAATGTCTCTCTAAACTGTTCTGTGCTCTTTATACTGTGGAGATGGAGATGAAACATCAAAGTTTGCTTATGATGTTTTGAAGTCTATCTTTGCAATGGTTGGTTTTCAGTGCTAGCAGCATCCTTAAAATATTATGGTTTCTATGAACAAAATCTTGGAATTAAGTGAATGATATATACTCTATTGTTTTCCCTTTTGGCAGAACTAGTAGCCATGGTTGGTTGAGATCTAGTTTTGAGTGCTCATATTTAGCTTTTTAGGAGTTGATAAATGATAGAATCATTTTGATAATGCTAACTCTGCTTTATGTGCTGGGTGCAGCTGAGTTGTTCGTGAATGGTGAGATTGTGCAAAGATCGCCAGAGAGACAGAGAAGGGTCGAGCCACAGCCTCAAAGAGCTCAAGATAGACCAAGGTATAATGACAGAACCCGCTATGTGAGACGCAGAGAAAACATGAGGTGAGGCATTTGAGAAGTCAAGAATATGTGCATATGACTAGAAGGGAAGTGAATTTCGAACTCTCGGATGGCAAATTGGAAAACTTACAGCGATTAGAAACAATAAACTGAAGTTATTTGCTATGTAATCTCCATTCTGCTACGTAAAAGTAAGAAATCATGATGTGTTTAGTAGATGGTAACTATTGTTGTTGACGTGTTGGTTTTTGTGAACATGGATAAATCTATATGGCTCGTCAGTCTTCTTAGTGAATGTTTATTGAGTTTGTTTTGTAAAACGGTGCACATCTGAAGTTAAGAACTACGGTTTATTCTTTGACACAATGTTGCTCTTGAAATTGTCATTGATCTTTTACATAGCTCTTGTGGTTGAGGCAGTAAGGTCTCTTCCAGGAGATTATTATGAGTTTGCACAAACAGTTGCATATCCAGAACTTTATGCTAGGGGGCACTAGTTCATATTATGTTAAATTACAAGTTTAGTCCATGGACTAAACTTGTGTTTATATGGTTAAATTACAAGTTTAAAATTATGTTTATATGGTCTCTAAATTTTAAAAAGTGTTTAATAGGTCTTTGAATTTTAAATTTTATGTTTAATATTAGATCTAGGGGTGTACAAACGAACCGATAACCCGAACAATCTGGCCTACCCAACCTGAATTGTAAGGGTTGGGTTGGGTTATATTTTTATTTGGGTTGGGTTGGGTTAAAATTTAGAAGAACTGAAAATTCGGTTTGGTTCTCAGGTTGTTTTAAATTTGGCTCGGTTCAACCCGAACCGAACCGAATTTTGATTTTATATATATATATATATATATATATATATATATATATATATATATATATATATATATATATATATATATATATATATATATTAAAACTGAAGCAAGCAGCGCTGCACACCTAACCCTAGCAGAAGACTATCGTCTCCTCTTCCGACTTCCGTTCCGTTTCCGTCTTCATCTTCTTTGTACCAACGCCGCACACTCTTCATCGTCTTCGTACCAGCGCCGTCACACCAACGTCTTCATCGTCTTCCTACCAGCGCCGCACACCAACGTCTTCATCGTCTTCGTACTAGCATCTCAGAATCTTAGATCTCACACTCCCAGTCCCAGCCTCGACTCGCAGCCTCACAATCGCAGTTCAGCGTCAGCCGGCCACCGACGGAGATCCTGAAGTCGCTCGCTAGCACCTCACACTTGCAGTTCAGCCGTCCACCGACGGAGATCCTGAAGTCGCTCGCTAGCACCTCACAGTCGCAGCCTCCGAGCCTCGATTCGACAGTCAACAATCAATTTTATTTCAGCCTCCGAGCCTCGATTCGACAGTCAACAATCAATTTTATTTCAGCCTCCGAGCCTCGACTCAAGATCTCACTGTAAATCTGAAACCTCACTGTAAATTTACCTTTATTTCACGATTTCATTTCACAATTGTATTAATGAACTTGTATGTTTATTTGGATGATTGAAATTATGAATTTGTGAACTTATAAAGCTTTTTATTCAGGATTGTAACCGATGTCAGATGTTATGAACTTGTATGTTAAAGTTTAATATTTGAAATTTTGAATGTTATGTGATTTAGTTCTAGAAGAAATTATTGCAGATAGTTAAGAAAAATATATAAAGAAACTTGAAATTTCACATAGAAACTTGAAAGAATGTTCCACCATGAAAATGGATATTATTGATCTGGATAAAAATTAAAAAGTAAATACTTTTTATTTTGCAAAAAAAATAAAAAAAATAAAAAAGCAACCCGATAACCCAACCCAACCCAACCCGAAAATATTGGGTTGGGTTGGGTTGGGTTGCCTTCTATATTCGGGTCATTCGGGTTATGGACTTGTCCAACCCGAAAATTCGGGTTGATCCTAAAAAACACTCCAACCCAACCCAATCCGACCCGTGTACACCCCTAATTAGATCCTTGAAGTTACAATTTTGTATTTAATAGATTTTTTAAAAATTAAATTTTCTATTAGTTATAAAATTTAATTTTGTGTCTAATAAGAAATCAATCTATTCAGCATTTTTTAAAATTAATATACTTACTAGCTACAAAATTGAAAGTTCAAAGTTAAGTCAGATACAAAATTAAATTTGATGTCTAATAGAATAATTAATTTGATATTTTTAATATGTCTAAAATATATTAGATACAAAATTGAAGGTTTAATGACTTATTAGACACAAATTTTAAAATTCAGGGATTAAATTTGTAATTTAACTTTTATACAAAAATAATTTTAAATGCATTAATATATAATATTTCAATTAAGTAAGAATAAGTAGAAAATTATAATAAATCATTGTAGAAGTATCTATCTAAATATATAAGCAAAAAATTAAATTCAGCTCGCTTACCAACCTTGAAATCATTGAAAGCTATGGTGAGATATTCATCATATCTTTCATCAATTGATCTTTTCTCAGTAGTGAGAGTATTAATCTGATTATAAACATAACTAGATTTTCTTTCCATATCAGTATGAGTAGGAGATAAAGATCCTTCAGACTTTTCTTGTTGAGTATCTGGTACTGGAAAATCATAATCCACTCTAAGGGATTTAGATCTACCAACTGATTTTTGATTAGTAGCGGAGCGCACAGTTGAACTGGTGCTAGGTCGGCTACTTAAGTATTCTTGAATTAGAGGTGGTTTTGGGTTGTCCGGAAATTGGAATTGGACTTCCACATGACCATCTGCGAATTCAGAAATTTGAGCATTAGAACTTTGTCTATTACTTGGAATAGTAGCATTTTCTATACTCCAAATAGGGTTTCGTAAGTTCTCGCCAATTGAGTTGCTTAGGAACAGTCATAGAGGTTTTCTCAATATTGACTTCCATAAGCATAGTATAATTTCTAGGAGAAACTCCTAGAGTTTTGGGTGATAGATTAGTTTCCATCAATTTGTAGTTTCATCCACAAAAATTACCTCTTCTCCTTATAAGATTATTGATGAAGAGAAAACAAAAGCTGTTGGTGTTAGAGAAATCACTAAACATTCTGTTCAAAATAATATTCAGCTAATTCTGAAAAAAATTCAGTCTGAAATATGTTCAAATATCCCAAATGCCTTTTGGGACAGAAAACATCACATAGTGGATCTTCCCTATGTGAATAATTTTGATGAGGCCCAAATCCCAACCAGGGCAAGGCCCATTCAAATGTCAAAAGAACTCGTCAAAACTTGTAAAAACGAGGTTGACGATCTTCTCAAAAAGGGCTTAATAAGCCCATCAAAGAGCCCATGGTCTTGTGCGGCTTTCTACGTTAATAATCAAGCTGAAAAGGAACGTGACATTCCTAGATTGGTTATTAACTATAAACCTTTGAACAAGGTTCTCAAATGGATTAGGTATCCAATACCTAATCGACAAGATTTGCTTAAGCGAATAGCTTCTGCAAAAGTCTTTTCAAAATTTGATATGAAATCGGGCTTATGGCAGATTCAAATCAATGTCAAAGATCGGTATAAAACCGCTTTCAATGTACCATTCGGTCAATACGAATGGAATGTAATGCCATTTGGTCTGAAGAATGCTCCTTCGGAGTTTCAGAAGATCATGAATGACATTTTCAACCAATATCAAGACTTCACAATAGTTTATATTGATGACGTTCTTGTATACTCTCAAACAATAGAAGAACATTTTAAACATTTAAAATGTTTTATCTATGTGATTAAGAAAAATGGTCTTGTGGTATCTCTACCCAAGATAACATTGTTTCAAACAAAGATTCGTTTCTTAGGATACGATATCGATCAAGGAATCATCAAACCTATCCAACGGTCATTAGACTTCGTGGATAAGTTTCCCGATGTTATTCAAGATAAAACTCAGCTACAGAGATTTCTTGGCTGTGTCAATTATATCGGAGACTTTATTAAAGATCTTCGTATCATTTGTCTGCCGCTATACGACAGACTAAAGAAAAGTCCAAAGCCATGGAAAGACGAGCACACTAGTGCTGTCAAAACCATCAAGGCTTTATCAAAAGCCATCCCATGCTTATCGCTAGTGGATGAGTCAGCAAGCATTATCGTTGAAACCGATGCCTCAGATCTCGGTTACTGCGGTATCCTCAAACAGGAAGTTAACGGAAAAGAATTACTAATCCGTTACCATTCCGGAGTTTGGAATAGTGCCCAAAAGAACTATTCCACTATCAAAAAAGAAGTGCTAGCAATAGTACTTTGTGTTCAAAAGTTCCAAGGAGATCTCATCAACAAGGATTTTCTTATCAGAACCGATTCAAAAGCAAGTAAATATATCTTTGAAAAAGATATAAAGAATCTTGTCTCAAAAAAAATCTTCGCAAGATGGCAAGCAATCTTATCTTGCTTTGATTTCTCAATTGTGCCTATAAAAGGCAGTGAAAACTGCTTAGCTGATTATCTCTCGAGAGAACATCTCTCTCAAGCAATCTCTGAGACCAGTGAGATGGCGTAAGAACCCTTAAAATTCTCAGTTTTGAGAAAATTATTCGTGACGGATCATTTCTATCCGGCACATGAGTTATTTCAATTGATTTAGTGTCAACTAAAATAAACTCATAGAATAATCTCGTTTTTGAAGTATCCTCAGGCATAAAGAGAAAGCCAGTAGGATATATTTGAGCGCATACTTCTTTAGGAGAAGGACCATCGAATTCAGGTTCGATGATTATTTCTTCTAAGGAAGTCTTAGTATGATAACCTGTTATCTGAGGTCTTGCCTGAAAGACAGCAGGTCGTAGAGTCCTAGCATAGGATTGATTTCGAGAAATTGGTCCTGATGTTGGCCTGATTGTATTTAGAAAAGACGGAGCCTGGATAGGTCTTTCTCCTTCTCTAATTGATAAATTCCTCTGAGAGGAACCTTGACGTCGCCTGGATATCGTAGTATATTCGAGATCCATCGCGTAGTGATCTGCATTCATTGGTGCGGGTGCAGATGTTTGAGAAATGTGGCGTTTTCCCCTTTGAGAACTAGTCCCAGAGGAACTAGCAATTGATTGAGTTACTCCTTGATTGGAGTTGTTTGAGAGGGTCGCCCCTGGGGGCCTTCATGTGGAGGGCGGTCTTGGACGACCGTGTTGCATTGAGAGGAAAGCTTAGAGATTGCTTGAGAGAGATGTTCTCTCTAGAGATAATCAGCTAAGCAGTTTTCACGAAGTCTAATTGACACAGCCAAGAAATCTCTGTAGCTGAGTTTTATCTTGAATAACATCGGGAAACTTATCCACGAAGTCTAATGACCGTTGGATAGGTTTGATGATTCCTTGATCGATATCGTATCCTAAGAAACGAATCTTTGTTTGAAACAATGTTATCTTGGGTAGAGATACCACAAGACCATTTTTTTTAATCACATAGATAAAACATTTTAAATGTTTAAAATGTTCTTCTATTGTTTGAGAGTATACAAGAACGTCATCAATATAAACTATTGTGAAGTCTTGATATTGGTTGAAAATGTCATTCATGATCTTCTGAAACTCCGAAGGAGCATTCTTCAGACCAAATGGCATTACATTCTATTCGTATTGACCGAATGGTACATTGAAAGCGGTTTTATACCGATCTTTGACATTGATTTGAATATGCCAGAAGTCCGATTTCATATCAAATTTTGAAAAGACTTTTGCAGAAGCTATTCGCTTAAGCAAATCTTGTCGATTAGGTATTGGATACCTAATCCATTTGAGAACCTTGTTCAAAGGTTTATAGTTAATAACCAATCTAGGAATGCCACGTTCCTTTTCAGCTTGATTATTAACGTAGAAAGCCGCACAAGACCATGGGCTCTTTGATGGGCTTATTAAGCCCTTTTTGAGAAGATCGTCAACCTCGTTTTTACAAGTTTTGACGAGTTCTTTTGACATTTGAATGGGCCTTGCCCTGGTTGGGATTTGGGCCTCATCAAAATTATTCACATAAGGAAGATCCACTATGTGATGTTTTCTGTCCCAATAGGCATTTGGGATATTTGAACATATTTCAGACTGAATTCTTTTCAGAATTAGCTGAATATTATTTTGAACAAAAGGTTTAGTGATTTCTTCAGAAATCCTTCTGCATTTGATATCATCTTGAAGGAATTCAATTTGTTTTTCCTTCCTAGAGATTTTATTAAGGCATTCCTCAATATTTGAAATATACTTTGGAGTTATGTCATCACAAAACTCAAAAATAATTTCTTTCCCCAGTTTATGAGAAGTAATTCCTTCTTCAGAAACTTCGAATGGATAGAGTTGAGTGAGGAATGGTGTTCCGAGAATCACTTCCTCATTCAAATCTTTCATACAAAGAAATGTGTTTAGGAAACACACGTCTTTGTTGCATATATGGACTCCTGACAATTTGTAATTAATTGTCAGTTCCTGATTGTTTGCTCCTCTTCGAGTTTGGTGAGTAATCTCAAAATACCTTGAAGGAATAATTCCTTCAATAAGGACATTTTGATCTGCTCCCAAATCTATGAGGGCTATAACCGTGATTTTATAATCACAGATTTTTAAAGTGATTTTTGAATACCACTTTTGATTGAATACCTTGTTAATGTAATTAATATTATCATTAACAATTATTTGAGAGGATGATCCTGTTGCAACAGGTATCATCCGATTTGATCTTTCTTGAACAACAAGCATTTTGTTTTCAAGATCAGTAAGCCGTTGCTTAGAATCAGCAACTTCCCTTTTGAGGTTTTTGATTTCCAATTGCAAATCTTGAATTCTGATTGGCATTGGATTTGTTTATGTTTTCAGCCTATCTATTACTTCTTGGAAATTGAAGTAAATAGGCTTTCTTTCTTCTGCTGATGTTCCCTTAAGCTCTTCTTTGAGCTTAATGATCATCTGCCTTTGAAGATTTTGATCAGGTATTGCTTCGATGGAATCGAAGAGTGCTTCCTGAACTTTTTTAAGTACGTTGATGCATCCTCCACATGGAATGACATCATCGTCTGATTCATTGGAAGAAGAAGGATCAAAGTAATCAGTCCCTTCTTCTATTTGATTGATCATATCTTTATCATCAGAGGATTCTGAAGAAGAATCCTCTTTGACAGATAGATCTTCAAAGATACTAAGCAGAGATTGTTTGACATCGTCATCGATCTCTAACTTGTTTATCTTTTTCTTGAGTTCTGGACATCTATTAGCATAATGTTCAGTCTTTTGACAACTGAAACACTTAACAGTGCTTCTGTTTGCGGCGGCTTGATTTTTCTTTGCCTTCCGCTTGTTGTAGTATTTCCTTTTTCGAGGAATATACTCATTTGAAGATCGCTTGCTTTTAGAAAAAAGCTTTTTATTCGATCTTTTTTTTGAAGGAGGATTATTATCTACTCCGTATTGTTTGCCAAAAGACCCCAGTTCCTTTCGGTAATCTGCGTCTGTTGCAACCTTTTTGCTATGCTGCTGTTCCTGGCAGAGTTCGATACAAACTGCCTGGATAGAGCTATTGATATCCCCATAGGTTAGGGATGCCCAATTGATTTCTACCCCTCCATGTTTTAGCAACATAGTTGAATAGAACTTTTGACTTACATATTTGGGTAACCCGGAGACGAATTTTCGTTTCCAAACGTTATCCCCACAAGTAGTTAGGTTATAAAGACGGGTCATAAAAGTGTCTTTATACCATTTGAAGTCACTCATTTTGTGGCATTTCATCCCCAAAAGAGCTTCCATTGATTGATCACTGTATAGGCTAGTTCGTCCTATAAAGTGTTTCATACAGGTGTAAACAAAAGTGTCTACACAATTAGGTTCCATGGCCACATAACGTTCTTCTAGGCCATCGGCATTGGTTCTAGTCTTAGTGGTTTCTAAGACTGATTCTTTAACTGAGTTTCGATCTTCCTCAGTTAATTGATTAAACCTTCTCAGATTACCTGTTAATCCAAAAAGCAAGCAATTTAAAATTTCGGGCTGAGTAAAGCTTTTGGAATAAGCTGTACTGGCCACAAACATTTCCTGGAATATTGTGAGCATTTGCCCTTCAGAGCAGCCATCAATGTTCCAAGTAACTAAAGAATTCCCGTCGTAATTACGAGATTCTGGTTTGATGTCATCCCATCCGAGATCGGGTGGTGATGGTCTTTTGTAATGATTCTTCAAGTCAATAGCATTTCTAATAGGAAGAATCTTAGTAGTTGATTCAGAGGGATCAACTCTTTTGATCATATTCAAGTTTTCGTCTTTCTTAGAAAGTCCGAAAGCCTGACTTTTCTTTCTAGAACTTTCTGCTTTATCACTAGCAGTAGGTTCTATATTTGACAACTTCTTGTCGAGCTTCTCAAGAAGTTCTTCAACGCCTGTCTCTCCAAACTTTAGACTAGGATGTCTTGGGTTTGGTTGGACCGTTGGTCGGAGTGGGTCGATTTTTGGGAAACCGACTCGTTCCTTTATTGAAACCGTTTTGACAGAATTGTCAGCGGTCTTTATTTCTTCAACTGATTTTGATAAAGTCGTAAGGACTTTATTAGAATAGTTGAGTTGTTGTTGGATGTTCTTGATTTCTCTAACACCAACAACTTTTGTTTTCTCTTCATCAATAACCTTATAAGGAGAAGAGGTAATTTTTGTGGATGAAACTAAAGGATGAGGGAAACTAGCTTCTTCTTCCGGAGGATAGTCAGAAACTATTTCTTTTCCAGTAGTTGTTAGCCAAATGGTTGGCCTTTTGATAACATTAACTTGGTGAGTACACAAGTCAATGAATTTTTGTTTAGTAAGAAGAGCTGAGAAGTCAGCTCGCTTACCAGCCTTGAAATCATTGAAAGCTATGGTGAGATATTCATCATATCTTTCGTCAATTGATCTTTTCTCAGTAGTGAGAGTATTAATCTGATCATAAACATAACCAGATTTTCTTTCCATATCAGTCTGAGTAGGAGATAAAGATCCTTCAGACTTTTCTTGTTGAATATCTGGTACTGGAAAATCATAATCCACTCTAAGGGATTTAGATCTACCAACTGATTTTTGATTAGTAGCGGAGCGCACAGTTGAACTGGTGCTAGGTCGGCTACTTAAGTATTCTTGAATTAGAGGTGGTTTTGGGTTGCCCGAAAATTGGAATTGGACTTCCATATGACCATCTGCGAATTCAGAAATTTAAGCATTAGAACTTTGTCTATTACTTGGAATAGTAGCATTTTCTATACTCCAAATAGGGTTAGACGTAAGTTCTCGCCAATTGAGTTGCTTAGGAACAGTCATAGAGGTTTTCTCAATATTGACTTCCATAAGCATAGTATAATTTCTAGGAGAAACTCCTAGAGCTTTGGGTGATAGATTAGTTTCCATCAATTTGTAATACAGCCTGAAGATGATAGCATATGAATATGAACCATCTTTCATGCGTAATCCTTGACCCCTAACATCTAGACTGAGTACATCTAGAATGTTACGATCTTGAAGAGAAACATTAAATCCAGGTTTACAAGAAAAGTAAACCGGACCGTTCTCCAAATTGGACTGAACAATTCCCAGAATAGAATCTGAGAAATTCATATGTCTTTTATCTCTTAAGGCGACATAGACCGAAGAGTCTAGGCCAGCCCTATAGAGAGGTTTGATTGCAACTTGAACACATCCTATATGCAGATATTTGAAATGCTGCTTATAGGTGTCTAATTGTTCATTTTCAAACAGACGATATTCAGTAATATCATTATCTGTTGAAATATTTGATTCGGAGATGTGTATTACATCCCGTTCTTTTTGTTTGAATATTGGAACCCTGTAAATGGTTCCAACTTCAAGCTTTGGAACAGACCAGTTGAGAAGTCTATCTTCAACCTGGGCTATTTGATTCTCTGTACGATTTATTTTCGCCAGAGCTTTCTCAATTTCCTTTGCAGGATTATTTGAAGACGTAGTAGTATCTACTACGACGGGAGAGTAGAAGATTTTTTTCTTTAACTTAGAAAGCATGGTGATGAGAAAATGAAGAAAACGAACTTAAGATGCATAATAGCAATAATCTATAAACTTTAATTGATTTTTAGATTTGGCTTAATTACTCATAATATTTATTAGTTTATATCAATCGATCTAAATTAGAAAGTTTACAAGGTTAAAAATAATTCTTATTCAAACTTGAAGGTTAACCACGCCTTTATCAAGTTATTTTGAAAAGAATAATTTCTTCCTTTAAAACTTCTAAAATTAGAGAGACAACTGACTAATAAATTAAAAGAAGTAATTAAGAACATTGATAAGAATCAAAGAAAGAGTTATAGAGAGAAGTTATTAGATACAAAATGGAAAGTTTAATGACTTATTAGACACAAATTTTAAAATTCAGGGACTAAATTTGTAATTTAACTTTTATATAAAAATAATTTTAAATGCATTAATATATAATATTTCAATTAAGTAAGAATAAGTAGAAAATTATAATAAATCATTGTAGAAGTATCTATCTAAATATATAAGCAAAAAATTAAATTTAAAATATTTAATATTTTTTAAAGTAGAATTTAAATTTTTTTATGCAATAAATTTTTCTAAAATATTTACTAAATTCTAACTGCAAACTTACTAAAATGCGTTCAATTGGGTTTGAGCCGAGGACCTGCCTTTCAAAATCATATCCCTTGCCCCCCTAACCAACAAGCCAAAGTATATTTGGTTAACTGGGAATGAAAAAGGCAATTCATATATAAAACATCTGTAGCTTCAGGGGGGGCACGTGCCCCTCCTGGCCCCTTCGTGGATCCGCCCCTGTGCACAAGCTTCTTTTAAAGGTTCTAAAATTAGAAAGGTTCTGATATTTAAGTTTGAATCCGGTACTCATATAGCTTAAAACTTTAAAAGGGACAAATACCTTTATTTATTTATTTATTTTTGAGTTCAATGGGTGGAATGTGGGGTGGATAATTTGAATTTCTAACTTTTTTATCGAGACTATGTCTTAATTAGAAGTTATGTTTGTCAAGCTAGTTAGGGGTGAGTATCGGTCAAGTGGCGTTGGTTTGGGCTCAAATCGTCGTGGACCACTGACAAGTTGGTTTTGTTTGGTTGGTAATCGTTGGTTTTGGAAGTGGTTATGGAACTGATCGATTGAACACATGCAAAGCGCTCGATTTTGGATGGAGAGAAGGGGAGAAAGAAAGAAGGGTGAATACGAAAAAGAGAGAAGGGAGGAGAAAATAGGATTTGAGAATAGATTGAAGACAGAGAGATGCAAAGGTAATTGCTTTGCTTGTGTAATCTGTGTGTATTTTGTATATCTTCAAGAGACTGACTTACAAGGCTCTTATAGAGCAGAGAATAAGAGAAAAGAAACACAAGAATGAAAAGACAATACACACGAATGAAAAGACAGAACAAGACAACAGAGAAGTAAATTAACAACTCTTTTACCAAACCTCAACTGTAGCAGAAAAGACTAAACATAGCAAACTTATGTCTTGACATCCCCCCTCAAACGCGGCGGTAGAGAAGCAAGGCCAAGTTTGTCACGAAGATAATGAAACCGAGAAATAACAAGAGGTTTGGTAAGGCAATCAGCAAGCTGGTCAACCGAGGGAACATAACGAATGTCTAGTTGACGACGAAGTACTTGATCACGAACAAAGTGAACGTCGATTTCAATGTGTTTGGTGCGAGCGTGGACAACAGGATTGCGAGCAAGAGCAGCGGCACTGACATTATCACACCAGGTTATAGGAGAGGCTTCAAGAGGAATGTACAATTCAGAGAGTAAGGAGGTAATCCACTTAATTTCACAGGCAACATGAGCCAAGGCACGATCCTCGAATTCGGTGCTAGATCGAGCAACAACCTGTTGCTTCTTAGAAGACCAAGAGATAAGGGTGGAGCCAAAAAAGACACAGTATCCACCCACGGATTTGTGATCAATAGAGCAGGCAGCCCAGTCGGCATCAGAGAAACCGGTAAGACTCAAGGATGAAGCCTGTTGAATGGCAAGGCCAAGATGGAGAGAACCTTTGAGGTAGCGCAGAACGCGTTTGAGAGCTTGCCAATGAGCGACTGTGGGAGAGTGGGAGTGTTGACTGAGCTTGTTAACAGCAAAAGCAATGTCCGGACGCGTGAGGAGAGCATAGTGAAGAGAACCGATGGTGCTGCGATAGACCAAAGGATCAGAGAAAAGCTCTTGAGCAGAAGATGTCGAGGTAGAACCAGTAGTAATAGGAGTTGGAGCAGCTTTAAGATTCTGCATAGTGAGTCGTGTTAACAGATCACGGATATAGGCCTCTTGAGAAAGAAAAAAACCGGATGGTGACCAAGTAATTTGAACACCCAATAAGTAATGGAGAGGGCCAAGATCACGAAGAGAAAACGTCTGATGAAGACGACCAATAAACGCTTCAAGCAGAGAAGAAGAAGAGCCTGTAATGAGCAAGTAATCAACATAAACAAGGATAATAATCAAACTATTATTCTGACGGCAATAGAACAATGATGAATCGGCCTTGGATTGAATGAAATGCCATTGGAAAAGAGTTTTGCACAACTGATCATACCAGGCCCGTGGGGCCTGTTTAAGGCCATAAAGAGCCTTTTTGAGCCGACACACATGATGAGGGCGAAGAGGATCAATGTATCTTGCGGTTGTGGCATAAAAACAGTTTCGCGAAGAGAGCCATTAAGGAAAGCATTGCTGACATCTAACTGACGAACTGACCAATTCTAAGTAGCTGCAAGAGTTAGCACGAGACGAATGGAGGTAGGCTTAATTATCGGGCTGTAGGTTTCATGAAAATCAATGCCCAGAGTTTGAGAGAAGCCCTTAGCAACTAAGCGTGCTTTGTACCGAGTGATGACACCATCAGCATGGCGTTTGAGTTTGTAGACCCACTTGTTACCAACTAAAGGATAATTGAGGTCATGAGGGACAAGATCCCAAGTTTGATTGCGAAGCAAAGCAGCAAACTCATCATCCATGGCTTTTTTCCATGAGGGTATAGCAACAGCATCAGCAAACCGAAGAGGTTCAGTCAGGGACCAATCTATAGGAGGAGAGATCTGAGAAAGGCAGCCAAAAAATTGTTTAGACTTGGTAATACCAGCCTTGGCACGAGTGACCATGGGGTGGTGACCAGCTGGTAGGTCAGAAGAAGGTGCGGAGGAGGAAGTCTGAGAGGAGGAGCTGGAAGAGGATTGTAAAGGTGAAGACAAGGCAGGGCGGTGTAGAGAAGAGTCAGATGAGGGAGTAGAAGCAGGGGAAGTGGTAGAAGGGCAGGGAATTGAGGAGGTGATAGGGAGGGGATGAGACACAGGGTCGAGGAAAGGGTTGGTGGAAGGCACAGGGATAGGTAGCCAAGTGAGGATATTGTTAGTGGAGTCAGAATGGTGAGAAGGCTGATCCAAGAAGTTGGAAGCAAAAGGAAAGTTGTCCTCATTAAAACAGACATGTCTCGAGACATATACCCGGCCTGAAGAGCTGAGCCAACGATAGCCACGATGATTGTTGCTATACCCAATAAATACACACCTGGCGGTATGATAATCGAACTTGTGCTGCTGATAGGGTCGAAGGCAAGGATAACAGGCAGAGCCAAAGACCCTTAAGAGGTTGTAGTCAGGTGGCTCATTGTGTAAAACCGTATATGGTACTTGCCCTTTAAGCACAGCAGTAGGCAATCGATTAATCAAGTATACGGCAGTATGGAAGGCATCCCACCAATAGATAAAGGGAATTTGAGCTTGGGCAAGGAGAGCAAGCCCCGTTTCCACAATATGTCGATGTTTTCTTTCAATTCTCCCATTTTGAGCTGAAGTGTGAGGACATGCCACTTGAACATGAATACCATTTGCTGAGGCAAACTGAAGAAGTGGTTTAAATTCACCACCTTCATCACATCTGATAATTTTGATCTTAGATTCATACAAGTTCTCAACCTGAGCTTTAAATTGTGTAAACACAGTAATAGCATCACTCTTGAAAGTCAAAGGAAAGATCCATGTAAACCTTGAAAAGTCATCCAGAAAACTGATATAATACCGATGTCCATTAGATGAAGTAATAAGGGCAAGCCCCCACAAATCAGTGTGAATTAACTCAAGAGGTTTAGAAGCACGAGAGTGAGAGTTAGGAAAAGGAAACCGATGAGATTTTCCATATTGGCAAGCCTCACAAAAAGAGATTTTCTCATTCATATCAGTTTTCAGATTACAAGAAGTCAGCAACTGATTTAAGGTCCTAACTGATGGATGACCAAGCCTATTGTGCCAAACATTCTTAGAGCAGTACAAAATAAGGTGACTTCCAGGTGATGTCAACAACAAAGAATCATCCTGACTTCTACTAGATAAACTAGAGACAAAAGCAAAAAAAGCAAACTTCTTCTTCTAGACTCCTTGCACACACTTATGAGACGAGGCTTCCAACATTGGGATCTGATACAAGCCATCCTTAAGACTCCCTTCCAGAAGTACCTTCCCCATGCCCTTGTCCTTAATAACACAGAAGGAGTCATGAAATTCAACAATCACAGAGTTGTCCATAGTTAAATGAGATATGCTAATTAAGTTCTTGCTAATTTGTGGAACATGAAGTAAATCTTTCAATAAGAGATCTTTAACTTTGGAATGAATATAGGAACTTCCAGTAAAATGAATAGGCAACTGACATCCATTACCAACAGTGATTCGTTCCATACCTGTATACTCAGTTTTAAGAGACAGATTTCCAAGCTCTGAGGTTAAGTGATTGCTGGCTCCGCTGTCTAGGTACCAAGCATTGTCACTCACGCATTCAGGAGTGGCAAGTAAGGCTGTGGAATTTCCAGTATTGTGCTTGAATTGGAAGTTAGAGCTAGTTTGAAAGGAGTTGTGATTGTTGTTGTAGCTCTTCTCAAAGCGATAATAGCAAACCGCAGCGGTATGGCCAGACATATTGCACACTTGGCAAATAGGTTTGGAGTTTTCGAAGAATCTTCCCCTTCCTCTACCTCGATTGTTTCTTTGATAGTGGTTGGTAGTATTCTTATTTTGTGGAGCCGAAGAAGGAGAACTGTTGGCAACAATATTAACAGACCGGTTGGTTAATGGAGATTGTTTCTCTAAGAGCTTGAAGTTGTTCTTGTCGCAGCTCAAAAGTCAGCAACTGAGACTGGACTTGACCCCACGTCATTTCTTGGTTTTGGATCACAACAACAATAGGTGTGAACTCCTCATCTAGTCTGGCAATAACATATGAGATAAGATCTTTGGTTTTCACGGGTGAACCTGCTAAATACAAGTTATCAGAGAAACTCTTCATTAAACTAAGATATTCTCCCATTTTCATACCCCCTTTTCTGGTCTGTTGGATCATCCTCTTTAGATAATCCTTTTGAGAAGTGGCTTGAATGCCATACAAATCTTGTAGAGCAATCCACAGTTCTTAAGCTGTCTCACAACTTGTGACTTGTGAGGCTACTTCAAGTGTCATCGAATTGAACAACCAACCAATTAAAAGTTGATCAGCGGCCATCCAAACATGATATTCAGGGTTCGGTAATAACAGACCTTGTGGTTCTTCTTCCGATGGAGGAATTGTGATGGACATTTCAGGGCAGATCGATTTACCCGTAAGATGTCCTTTCAGCTTGTAGCTCCTGAGGAGCGGCAATGCAATGTTTTGCCATAATAGAAAGTTGTTTCTGTCTAGTTTGATGGAGGTGACTTGGTTAAGAAGATTTGTGAAAGGTGGGTTGCCGACAGGAACAGCTCTAGATCTTACTTGGTAGGCGGCTGGGTTTTTGGGAAGGTGCACTGGGACTGGAGAATGAACAAGGGGAGTTTTTGAAGTTGAGGATTCATTGGTGTTAGCCATCGTAAGCTCTGATACCAAAATAGGATTTGAGAATAGATTGAAGACAGAGAGATGTAACGGTAATTGCTTTGCTTGTGTAATCTGTGTGTATTTTGTATATCTTCAAGAGACTGACTTACAAGGCTCTTATAGAGCAGAGAATAAGAGAAAAGAAACACAAGAATGAAAAGACAATACACACGAATGAAAAGACAGAACAAGACAACAGAGAAGTAAATTAACAACTCTTTTACCAAACCTCAACTGTAGCAGAAAAGACTAAACAGAGCAGACTTATGTCTTGACAGGAGGAGGAAGAAGGAAAAGAATGTGGTCTGTTGGTGGCGCATGGCAGCGATGGGCTCCAACGGGCTTCAAAAAAAAACTTTGAGGAGAAAGGGAGAAAATATATAAAATAAAATTAAAAAAATAATTAAAAAGTGATTTTTTAAATAGGTATTAATTACCTCTTTTTTTAAAATATAAGACAAAAGTCGGTTGGCACTTTTTCTAGGCTCTCTGATCGATCGAAAGTTGATTTTCTCTATATGAAAAATCGACTACTGACTAATTAAGCCATAAAATTGACCGACTGACATGTAGGTCGGCCGATTTTTCGATTTGATTTGCTCACCCGTAGCTCATAATTGGTATGTACTGTTAATCAAAAGGTTAAATGTTCGAATTCTCCAACTTCCAAATGTTGTTAAACTCAAAAAAAAAAAAAAAAAAATTAGGAATTATATTTAGGTTGACAATAATTACTTTCTTCTTAGTTTATCGTAGTTAAAATACTTTCTCATTTGTATCGCTCTTACTTGAATAAAAGTAACATTTCTTATGAATGCGACATAAAACTACATATAGAATCCACTCCAATATTAATATTTATTTATTAAAAACTTGTTCATATTTTCTTTATATTATAATTAAAAAAACAAAATTTTAGTACAATTTAAAAAGAAATTTTTTTTATTCAGAAATCAATTTTTATTTTTCTGAATTTTTAAAAGAACTCAAATATATATATATTTTAAAGGCAAAAAGTAACATAAGAAGTTTTAACACTTGCTAATAAACAAAAACTGAATTAAAAATATATATATATAAAATAGAAAAATGAAAACCTTATGAAACGGAGCCTTTGTCTTTCACAATCCAGCCCAACTTGAGTTTTAATGGGCTTTAACTTCACTTTCCACCCTGAGCCCAATCATCGAAATCCAGCCCAACAATTAAAAAGCTTATCTTCTTCTTCTGAAACAAAACCAGAGGCTTCCAAAGTGACAAGCTAACGACAACTGAGAACTCTGCTCAGTAATAATGGCAGCTTTCGTAACTTCAGGCTTGTCGCCGGTGAATACTTCCGGCGTTTTGGCAGCGTCGTCAACGAAACTTCACTTCAGATCTAAAGCGAACCCCGAGCTAGGGTTTCTCACTTCCCAATTGAGTGGCATCAAAATCTCCTCCAACCACTCCCTGATCTCGCCCACTCCCATTTCCGCTCCTCTCAGACCTGCGCTTCAACCCGTTGCTCGTAATCTCCTCTTCTCAACTCTTTCTTAATTCAACGTTCTCTGGTATTCGATTGTTCGACCCTTTTTGTGCTCTAATTGTATGGCTGAAAATGCAAGTTGATAGAAAGGAGTTGGCGAGGATTTTGTGTTTGAATTAGGATTCCAATCAGCCATGTTCTGATTCCATTTTGGCTATCTAAAATTGCTATTGTAGTTTAAGTTCCCAGATGCTTGATTGCTTTATTGGTCACTTTTTAACTGTTGGCTTGGAATTTGATTGATAGCTGCTTCTTTGAAAGGTGGGAAATGGGAATTGGGAACTATCTCAAACTTGGTTTCATAATTTTTTGTTTCAGGTAGAGTTTGTCCCTTTACTGGAAAGAAAGCAAATAAGAAGAACTTGGTTTCTTTCTCCAACCACAAGACCAAGAAGTTGCAGTTTGTAAATCTTCAATACAAGAAGGTTTGGTGGGAAGCTGGGAATCGTTATGTCAAACTACGCTTGTCAACAAAGGCATTGAAGACCATTGAGAAAAATGGACTTGATGCTGTGGCTAAGAAGGCAGGAATTGATCTTCGTAAGGAATGATATGGTAATTCATGGCTTTTAATTTTACTCTTAGAATTTGAGGAAGATCTGTCTGATTACAAAATCATGTTGTATCCTGCTGTTTTTGCTTATCCTTGTTAGTAATGTGTTTATTTTTAATGATCACAATATTCTTGTATCTTTGCTTTCCCCCATTTGGCAATGAAGCTGAAATCCATCCCTTATCCTTTCTGGGTTTCGTGAATGGTAGAATATTTAAATGTTCAGCCAGTGTGAATTTACATGGAACAAATGCTCTGAAATGTTAGTTACAGATTAAGTACTGCAATGGTGTTTTCTCTATGAACAGGCATGAATCAAAGAAGGTATCACTTTTAGGATACTCTAGAGCCTAAATTTTGATGTTTTAGTCAGAGTGTTGAAAGCATTTGGACCAATAATATCAATTGGAACTGGCCTTCCAAATAGTTAATTTAATGTCAAAACCTTTTTGCATCTTGTCCTTGCCCTTGAGAACAATCCCTCAACCCAGAAGGGGCTGCAGTGTGTGTGAGACTACTAATAGGGGTTATGTTGGGAGTGTTCGGGTACCTAACAGTGTGCTGTAGCAGATGAAGCAATGAAGAAGAAAACCCAAATCCTTTGAAAGCCTGTGGGTTAGCTTCATTTTCTGTCACAAGCGAAGGATCCTTCTCTAATGATATGCCAAAACAGTCTTGCAAAATTATTAACAGCCTTAGCAAGCTATGAGAGACCAAGTATTGAAGCCCATATAAGAATAAAGGAAAAAGTTTGCAGGTTAAATTACCAATTTAGTACTTGAACTTTCAAGTTTGTTTCTCTTTAAGTTTTTTATCTTTAAAAAATGTTTAATAAGTCTTCCAACTCTTAATTTTGTGTCTAATAAAAATTAACAGATATGTCATAATAGGCTTATGGAATTTTTAAAAATATCGAATAGGTCAAAGACCAAATTAGACACAAAATTAAAAGCTAAGAAACCTATTAGATATTTTTTTAAGTTCAAAATCTTATTAGACACAAATTTAAAAGCTTAGATACTAAATTTATAATTTAACTGAATTTGTTTCTCCTAGCCTCTTGAATTGCCTCTATGGTTGAAGAGACTAAATGAGAGATGATGATGTATAATGTTTAATCGAAAATGAGTTCAAAGTGGAGCTTTAACGAATTTGATTCAGCGTTTATTATTTACATAATTAGTTATAATGTTTTCTCTGACCTTAAAGAGTATGAGAGAGTAATTACAAGAAAATGTTATAATACTATATAATTATTATTATTATTTTGCAAATTAATTTATCTTATAAAAATACTAATATTAAGTATCATAACTGAATTGAACTTCTACTTGTTGACTTGGGGAATAATGTTTCCTTAATTCACTTTACAGATCAAACTACTAAATTGTAATGTTTATATTTCTATAAAAACAAAGAGGAGAAAAAAAACAACACCAGAAGATTGACTAGAAAACTAACACAGCCTATATATTTGTGCTTTTCTATTTACACACTACTTTGTGTCAATCATCTATTACTATTGTTCCTAATCCTGAAAAAGAAAATACAGCAAGCAAATGAAGATCTGAGTAAAACTTTAGAACTAAGACAGCAAACTCCCACCTCTCTACAATAAAGAATGCAAGTTTCATCATCTGAAAGGTTCAACTGGTGCTGACTCTTCAAGCAGAGTTGCAGCCTCAAAGCATTCAGCAACCTCCAGCGCTGATGCCCCAGTGTCAGCTTTATATAGCAGCCCGAGATTGTACCACGCAGAAGGATTGGCTCGATCAAGTCGAAGGGCGTCGGTTAGCAAGCTTCTTACCACAGGAAATGACTGACTGCCGCCTAGTTGTTGGAGAAGACGGGCAGTTGATATCAAGCTGGGAACATGGCCAGGATCAATGTCCAATGCTTTGTTGTATGCTTGCAAAGCGTCTTGTGGGAGACTCTTCGACTCGTAGAGTAAACCTAGCAAATTCATCAAGCTATAAATTCATTATTGAACAATAAAAGATATCCAAGGAGTGAGGATGTTCTTAATCAACACTTGGATGGGAAAAACTTGACATCATTCCTTGCTTGGGAAATATCAATTACAATGAACCTGAACCCGATAATAAGTTTGGAAGATGTAACATATGTACTTCAGCCTTTAGGTAAGAATGTGTGATTTAATTAAACAATGCAAATTCTGGATCAATTTCGAAAAGGAAGAAAAAAAACTGAGTTAATTAGCTAGTAATAAGTTTTTCTTTTCTTTATAATTTTTGGCAGTCTTGAAAGCAACGAGCCAACAAGAAACCACACGCCTCTAAAAGTAAAAAATGCCCACATAAGAAAATCATAACTAAACTAAATGCTTTCTGAAGAAGTAACTCGGAATCTTAAACATGGTACTCGCCCATCTTTTTCTTTTTCTGTTTTTTGTTTTCAGAAAACAAGCATTTCATTCTCATGTACTATCAGAAAATATACTCTTGAAGAAGTAACCCTATTATGTATCAGTTTAATTCTTCGCAACTTTCTAAGCATCATGAAGAAGGTGGATATAGCAATTGATCAAAAAATTAACAGAATTTGTACGAGCCTCAAATGGAAAAATATTTGAGCCAGGTGTTTTACCTGTGGAATGCCATTTGGAAGCAGAATACGGATTGATTGCCTGCAATTTTGATAAACAGATCTCAGCATCCCGCCACCGAGACAAGCTTGTGTAAATATTGGCCAAGTCGTTCCACGTATCTATTTCCAGACTTGTGTCAGATGTTCTCACATCCTGTATGAAGGTGAAACGAAGGAATAAATGAACTAATTATTAACTCAGCTTGATGAGACAATTTAAAAGACATAAGAAAATTCAGTTTTCAAACGAGATGCATGAAGAGAACTTCCAGATAACAATATTATTAATTCACAAGAACTACAGTGAAATGTCTTTAAAATCTAGAGTGAAATCATTAGACCATGATATCTCATTGAAAGACCTCATATAAAAAGATCACAAGAAAAAGCTTTGATCTGTACGAATTTGACTCCCTTACCTTTGAAAGCATCTTTCCAACCCCACTACTTTTGGTCCGGACTTGAATTATAGCAAGAAGATGAGTATATGTTTCTATACTGCTCTTTAACTGGCCTTGTGCAATCTGAAGCTTAGCTTTAGTTCGTAAGAGTTCGCCCTGTTCCCACTTTCCAGTCTGTTCAAGAGCAGCATTGAGTACAGTCTCTGCATCCAAAAACCGTTTCTGGGCAGACAATATTCTGGCCAAGAGGATATAAGACGTCAGACTAGAGCCAGCCTCGAGTTTCACTAGCTGTTTTGCATAGTAAAGAGCAATATCCAGCTTCCTCTGTTCAGCATATTCAAGACAAAGATGATAAACAATGAATGGATCTCTTTGTCTCATCAGTTGCTCAGCAGTTTGTAGTGCCTTGAGTGCTTCAGATTGCTTCAAAGTTTTCTGAGAATCAGAAGCAACTGATTTGGATATAGCTGACAATAACACACCAAGTAAGCAATTAGCAACGGAAGCCATCTGGATGCATTTACCATGCAGTTCCGAAAGCACTCTCAATGTGTAAGTCACCCCCTCATCAAGACAAACCAAAATTTCTCCACAGAGCTTTGAAGCCAACAACAATTCCAGTAAGCAGTCTACATTCTCTATGTTACTCAAGAAGTTCTTCAAAAGATTCAATGCAACTAAGCTTTTACCTTCCCCATAGTAACAAAGAGCTAGGGTGTTGTACTTTTCCTTTCTTCCTATGATTCCTGGAGGCAATTGTTCAACCATATTTGCTAGAGCTCCAAATTCCCCTGAAATAGACAGTGCAAACGAGAGATGCTCTATTATTGATGGGTCCCATACGATCAATCCAAGTATATGTTTTCTTATCAGATCCATTAACAGAAGAATGGCCTCTTCCATATTATTTCTTGGCACAAATGAGCTTTCCATCTGTGAACGGAGATTGGGAGGACTTGCATCACAACCACTGTAGAGAAGGAATATTGCAAACTCTTTTTCTATTTTTGCTCTGGTTTTCATTTCCAGATTCCATTGATAGAGAAGGGCACGCCTGTATGACAAGATAGATTCTTCTGGAGACCCGGCAGATTTCCACAATTCTGGAAGCAATTCGACAGCCTTCGCTAGTGTCTCTTGCAATTTACAATCAATAGCAAAGTTTTCAGGTAAGCCTTCTGGTAATGCAGATTCAACAGTGTCTAAAATTAGTTTGCATGATTTGGCTGCCTCTGCAGATCATAGACAAAAAGGAGAGATTATGAATACAGGTGGGGAAGAAAGAGGATCCTTTGAAAATCTTAAAGCAGCAGGAGGGGAGAGAAAAGAGAAAATACCTACAAACCTTCCTAAACCCTGTAATGATTTTGCTTTCAGAAAAATAGCTTCAAGAAGCAAACTAGTGGCATGCATAGACATAGTAGGCACAACATCACTTTGTGATTGGCGTCTATTTTGTTCATATCTCGTTGAAATGGAAGCTTTTATCCTGGAAATTACAGCAGCAATATCTATTCCTTCAAATACATGAAGAGCAGCTTCTATGTTACCCTTTTGATACTCGAGCCTTCCAAGTAAAGCACGTGCTTCCTAGAAAATTGAAACGTACTGTAGCTCAGTTTCATCAATAGCAAACTTGTCATTTCAAATCAAAGTTTTCGTATATCATATTCTACTATCCTAAGACACCCTGTACATTGTGTTCTCAAACAGAGTAGTTTCCGTTACGTTAGCATTGCACATGGTCAAATGGCTTGTATCCAGATGGATTGAATCTATAAGCAATTTGAAGAATTTGTCCAGACACTATCTTTAGTTAAATTAATATCTCAATCATATAAAACTGCCTCATGAAAGTACTTTTTTCAGGTGATGTCCTCAACAAAAAGCACGATGAGCTAATCCTATACTAAGAACACAGTGAGTTTCTTGCCTCTTTCCTTAAAACAGTGGTTTCATAATTGACGAGAGACAAACCTCATAATTCAGATAGCCACTCTCACGAAGAGATGATTCAGCTTCTTCAATGTTGCCATTATCCACCTTTGTTTCCACCTCCCCAGTTCGTGATGAAAAACCACTGGCTGAATAGTCTCGAGTTGCCAGAGAATCTGATGAATGCATCATTTCATCTACTCTTAATTGATCCCCTGAACGAATACAATTTATCATCTTTCTAAATTTACTCTTGAGGCCAAAAATTTTCCCGTTAATCCAAGCCTTTGCTCTCATGCTGGCTCATTCCACCTGAAAATCTGCAAAAACAGATCAAATAAATGTGAGAAAGAGGGCGAGAGATTGAGACTTCTTACAAACAAGTTTCTGTAATAAGTCACGCAGTTCAAAATTTGAGCAAATTACGAAAATTGAACACCCAATTCCCAATCAATAAAGCTTTGTACTACAAGATTCTTTCGGCAACCAGTGCAAAATCCAGAACACAAAGTGTTCTCGCAATTTGAAAAATGAATGGTTTAGAAGTTGAGAAGAGTCAACTCAATTCCCAAATAGCAGTTTCCAGTTCTTTTCCTTCCAATTATTTCTTCTAAAATACCTACTAGCATCAGCATAACTTTCACAGGACTCGATAAATACCTGTCAAACAACAAATATTAAGCACGAAAGAAACCCATAACAGGTGAAGAACAAGGAAATGGGGGAAATTATGAAGAAAAACAAAAGCAGTGACAAGATGAATTCGATCTCACTATAAGTAGACACCATAATGCAGCAAAATTGTATGATTACTAAAGGTAAAGAAGAAGAAAAAAGAAAGAGAAACCCACAGGAGCATCATGGAGGAGAGCTATTTCAGAAAAAACATCAAGAAAAGAAAAGTAAAACCTTTTGGCCAAATAAAGTCGTCGAGCGAGCCCACAAAACATCAACTCCACCGTGCATTCTCCAATTCTCTCAAAAGAAGGCCATCAAACTTATCTTCCTAAGCAAGAATCCAAGGTCCCAATGACTACACTTTCTTTCTGGGATTTCTTTAACCTTTCTTTTTCTTTTGGCACAGTTCAAATTTGAATTCAAAGTCAAAGCACAGGCCTGGAATCCTGAGTCCTGTACAATACGCATTGAAGTTTTCCCTTCAACGTGTGAACACACATGATTTTCTTCTTAATTTTTTTAACCAGTCCAAAATCTCACATTTTATTCCAAGTATTAAAATGACTTCAGAATAAAATAAAATAAAATAATGGGCAACTTCCAATGAAAATTAATATGCAGGGCCCAGTTTGAATTGAATCCCTCCCTTACAAGACAAACAATTGCCCGAATACAGAAAACCCTTCATGTCATGTATTTCAAAAGTTAGGTATAAAACGAGATCGTAAAATTGGTTTAATTAGTTCACTGTTACTGAAAAGTGTGAATAAAAAAAGAGGAATGATTCGTATACAAAATGAGATTATAAAATAAGGCAATAATCATCCGGTATGAGTAAAATCGAGGGGCAGTGGAGTGGTGAAAGAATGAATGAGAATGAGAGAAAGCACTTTTGGATTTGAAAGTAAAAAACCTACTATCTTAATTCTTACCTACCAAAGTGGAGGACAAGCTGTTTCCCATTGAAATGATTAAATGAATTTGCAGCCGCATGAAGGGCAAGGACATCAAACTCAGACATGCCTACTAAATGCAAAAGCGCTTTACACAAGCTAGCTCCTGCCTCTGTCATAATTGAATTGAAATCAATGGCAATTCACATTCAATTCACAATACTTGTTTGTTTGTTTGCTCGTTTGCTTCAAATTTCAGGCTTCGGCCAAGTGATTGTTTGTGATTTCTCCTCCGGAACTTTGAATTCGTTCGTTGTTGACTCCGCCGGAGTAGAACGAGCGGATTTGAGATTTGAAATGTTTGTGTGTATGTATTTGAATTCTTGATTTTTTTGCGTCTTTGCCCTTTTTTTTTCTTTTTTTTTTTGTCTTCAATGGTGATCGTAATGGATCATTGGCAATCCCGATTTGATGCCCCTCGATATTCCCGCCGTGCCCTAGCCAATAAGAAAATCAAAGAAAGTACTTCTTTTTTCTTAAAAAAAAATACTTTGAGTTAAAATAACATTTTTATCTCTGTTTATTTTGGTGTTTTACTTTCAAGACAAAATTTACTCGATCTATTTTTAATAAAGTTTAAAATTGGTCTTTGTTGTTCGTTTATTATTTTTTTTCTTTTTAAAAAAATAGTCTTTTTTAACTTTTCTTCTATAAATTTTGAAAATATGTTCATATTCTGTCTTTTCTAATTCTAGCATAAAATTATTATTATTATTTAACCAATTTTGGTAAAAAAATTAACTTCAAAATAACTGTAGGAACTAATTTTAAACTATTATTGAAAATACATGAACTAAATTTAAAAATTTGAAAGTATAATAATAAAAAATATAATAAAATTCAAAGTACATGACAAAAATTATACTTTAACCAAGTATTTATATGGATGGATTTTGAATTAATACATGTTTTGTTGTCTTTATTAAATTTCACTACCAGCCATAAATTTTAACAATTCACTGCAATTAGCATTATCTTTTAGTTTAAATGTTGGATCCCCTCCCTTCTTGATGTCGATTTCAAAATAAAATAAAATAAATGTTAAATTATAAATTTAGTCATAAATTTTTAAATTTATGCCTACTTAGTATTTGAACTTTAAAAAGTGTCTAATAGGTCATTAAACTTTACAATTTATATTTATTTGGTCTATGAACTTTAAAAAAATGTCTAATAGGTGCTTAAACTTTCAATTTCATGTCTACTAGGTTCCTGAATTTCAATTTTGTGTCTAATAGATTTTTGACTTATTCGACATTTTTTTTAAAAATTCATCAGCCTATTAAGCACAAAGTTGAAAATTTAGAGTCCTATTAAACATAAATTTCAATTTTATATATAATAGATCCATTAATTTTTAAAATATTTGAATATGAAAGTTCAAGGACCTATTAGACATTTTCAAAGTTCAGGGACCTATTAGACACAAAATTAAAAATTTAATGACTATTAGACACTTTTTAACGTTTAAGAAACAAATTAACACAAACTTGTAAGTTCATAGACTAAATTTATAATTTAACCTAAAATAAAATAAATTCGGTAGAATTTGAACTCATTCCTTTATGTGAGTTCCTTCATTTCTTTACTTGTTTGAAATGACCACTCGATTAGTCCATTAGTGGTTGACAATCTTTTTTTAGGATTAAATAACAACTTTAGTTTTTTTTTTTTTTGCGAGTTAATAATTGTGGGGTAGACATCTAACCATTGACCTTTTAAATGGTAATCGATGTCTTTATCCACTAAACTATGCTCTAATTGACAGCAACTTTAGTCCTTAAACTTTGTTGTGTTAAATACATTTTTCAATTTTAAAAAGTGTCTAATAAATTTCTATACTTTTCAATTTTGTATACATTCTTCAAGTTTAAAAGTGTCTAATAAGTACCTAAACTTTCAATTTGTGTCCAATAGATTCTTGACATTTTTTGAAATTTACAAATATATTAGACACAAAATTGAATTATGTTCTAATAGGAATCTAACCTTCCAATTGTGGGTCAAATAGACCCATAAGTTTTTGAAACCTCAAATGAGTTAGAGATTTATTAGACATAAAATTGAAAATTCAAATATTTACTAGATATGATTTAAACTCTAAGGATCTATTGGACACAATATTGAAAGTTTAGTAATATATTAGACACTTTTAAATTCCATGAACCTATTAGATACAACTCTAAAAAGTTCAATCGCTAAATTTGTAATTTAACCAAAAATGTATTTTCAAAGAAAATCATTAAATATATTTTTTAAGGCATTATTTAGTGACTTTTAAAACTTTCGATGGTATTCATGTTGTAAAACAAATTAATTAGTTCAAATATTTTTCATTAGTTTAAAGGTTATCTCAATAAAAACAAGCCCATAAGATTCTAGGTGCGTTTGGCATTGATTTTGAAATTTACATAAGTGATTATAGAAGAATTTTAATTGGTGTTTAGTATAGCTTATTATAAATCAATTTCATAGAAGTATTTTTTCAATTACCTCTTGGTTGAAGGTACATGCCAATCATTTTGGCACATTTTCAACTACGTTGATTTGCAAAATCTAATATAGCTTTTGAAATTAGCTTTCCTAAAAATCTATTGGATTTGTTAACTAACTATTATCCTCTCATATCTTCACGTTACTGAAATGTGGATCACTATAAATCATTAAATTTTATTTTAGTTTAATTTAATATTAACTTACTAATTTACTTCGTATTATAGTTATTTTTTAAAAAGCACAATTGACAGTAATTATATTTGAAATTATACAAATTCTAAACTAAGCCTCCATCTACTATTATATAAACAAACTAACAAAAACAAATGAATAGGTCAAAAGACAAAAGGAAGAAATGCTAGCGTAAAATCACCATCTAATCTACCTTTAAAAAAATCACTATCTATAATTATCCTTATAAAAAAAAAAAACAATATTTATAGTTATAAACAGGTACTAAGAGTAAAAATAGTTACCTATACTATAGCTATGTGAGTAAATTATTCATAAGAATATTAGAAGTATATTTGCTTTCAAATCAAATCACAATGAATATAACATGTGTGTGTGTGACTAAACTAGGTTGGTAAAAATAATAGTTTCAAAACGAAAGTTGGTAAAAATAACAAGTGTTAAAAAGGTTGTTTACTTTTACCCCATATATTTTACGTTTAAACTACACTAGTGTTAAAAAGGGAAAAAGGGTCATCTGCAAATAATCCTGATTTGTGGGCCTACATCATATTAGCCCAACGCCAACTTGGGCCAACTTCGAGATCACCAAGATTGTAACTTTTGGGCCCATTAAAATCCACCGTTTCATTCATGATACAATACGTCAATACGATACAACTTTTCTTTTTTTAAGTTCAACAATTGGAGGTTGAGAAATTCGAACTTCTAATCTCTCGATCGATGGTACATGTCAATTACCGTTGATATATACTCACTTTAACCAATACAATACAATTTTAATTTGTTCAGAAATCGAAAAAAAGAAAAATGATTGGGTATTTTTATTGAATTTTTATTGAACTCTTCTTTCTTTTAATTTTCTCATAAACCCCAGTTATTTTAGCAATGAAACTTGAAACTTATACAATTTTGTGTATATATAAATTGGCCAATAAAATTGTTAACTCAAAACCATTGGTTTTTTTATTAAACAAATAAATTATTTTAAAAAAAAAAAAAATACCTTGCAAATGGGAGATGAGAATTCAAATTTACAACTCATAGTATATTGATACAAATGTCTAACCATTGAGTATAGCTCAAGTCACTTATACATTACTTGCATTTATAATTGCTTTTCAAAAAGAATATTCGAACAAATATTTTTTTAAAAACAAAAATAAAAGGCCACCAACTTAAATTATTTTTACTTAAAACTCAAATCATTAATTTGAAAACTTGTCAATAAAAGCATTTCAAAAGGGAAACCTTAAAACCTTGATCTCAATAAGAAAGGAAGGAACATTTTCCCTTCCTCCTTAGAAGGAAGTTGCTTTGCACAAAAGGTTGCTTCTTCTACGTGGGGCTAAAAGAAGTTGCAATGAAATAAAGGTAGGCTTCTTTTATGAGAAGAATCACCAACTTGTGTAAGAAGCATTGTCACTTACGCTTCTCCTTTAGCATCGCTTCGAACACGTAAATTGTAATAGATTAACGAGTTGTGGTTGGGTCTACGCATCCGTGAAAACTTTTTTCATTTGAACTCCATTTAAATTTTTTCTTGAACTTCATTTTATAACTGGAGTCGAGTCTATTTAATAATAAAGCTTTGTGGTTACGATGAGTTTTTGCTTCAAATTATTTACTCTAAGCTAATGATTTTGTTAAGTGGAAGGTTTCTTCAAGTTTAGTCATCCAAGCGAATTCTAATTACCAATTTCCTCTTTAATCTATTAAAAGTTTGGGTTTTTTCTTTTATTCCTTGAGAACTTAGATGAAATATTTTTCTATTGTCTAATTCTTAGGTTTCTACTAATGAATCAATGTTTAATGTAATCAATTGTTGTCGATACACTAACCACTTGTGTGTATTATCAAATAAGGGTGGTTTTCATTTTTGTCAAACCAAACATAGTTCAATGGATAAGGCACTTAATTACCATCTTAAAAGTTGATAATTCGATCGCCTACCATTGTAATTGTTGAACTAAAAAAAAGGTGAAAATTTATGGTGGGTTGACTTTTTATTTTTTAATTAGATAGCTAGAAAATTTTAACTATATTGAAATGTGGAATAATTGAGAATGTTTTTTTTACATTTATTTGTCTTTTATATAATTTCAAAATTCTAAATATACTCCTAACAATGATAATTTATACCTCATTTATTCTATCACTTTTATTGAAATTAAAATCATATTTATGTCTTAAAATTAAAATGACAACCTGAAAAAAAAAATGAAAAGGATTTACTTTTAAATCCTATATTTTGTTTTATAATTAGATAAAATTTCAAAACTAGCTTTTAAAACAAAAAATCACTATAAATAAAATCTTATGATATAAAAATGTATTTTAAAGTACGTCACATACATGCCATGGAGGGAGGTTAATATTTTCTATTTATTTAAAAGGTAAGGAAAAATTCCGCATTTTATTTTTGTAAGTACAATGATTGGAGAATATATCATTGATGCAAGAAACAACATAATTTTCAAAGACAGAAAATAAAAAACAAAATGGTTAACAAAGAACGTCTTAGCGGTTCATTTACTCATTTCCTTGAAATTGGATGTTTAACAGCACTCTCACTTTTATTTTATTAAAGAAATGCAAAAGATATATATTGATTTAGTTATCTTCTTATCTCGAAATATTCGTGTTTTCTTAAATTTTTAATGTTCAACTAGTTTATATACGTGTCAACATGAACATAACTTAAATGACATAAAACATGAAACCTCGACATTCTTTTAAAAAAAAAAAAAAAACTAGTTTATATATGTAAAATCAGTTATAAATTTAATTTACAAAATTCATATATATATTTTTATATGTAACAACTGCATGCTTTTATAATGACAAAAAAAGAAAAAAACAAACAAACAAAACAAAGAGTGTTAGTACCATTGTTATGTTTTGGATTTGTTTCTAAAGTTGTTAATTATTTTAATTACTACCATTAACTTGTTTTAATAGTTGTAACAAAAATTCAAACCTATTTGTAAACTCAACTCTTAGTTCACTGACGTTAAACACAGGTCTTCAAAAAATCCAAACTCCAAATACATGTAGTTTTAAACATTTATCTACATAAAAATAAGGGTGTAGGTGGGTCGGTTACTGTGTAAAACTGTAGCCGAACGCTAAAATAACTAAAGAAAAAGCAAAACCGCCACCGAACCGTCTACTGCATAAACCGAACCGCCTGGACCAACGGTTTAGTTGGTTCGGCGCTCGGTTCACTGCATATTGGTGTGCGCAGGTTGCGAGTCGGGCGGGTCGAGTCGGGTGCAGATGTTGGCAGCCCGCGTGCGCCATTGTTTTTTTTCCTGATTTTTGAATCTTTGCGCCTTTGATAGATACAACATATATTTTTTTTTTAAAAAATTAAAGCTTTGATAGATACAGACCGTGATGACTGACATGAACGAAAGGAATCAGAACTGAGGCGTGAAGTCGTGAACCGATAGCATCTGGGCTTTGGGTGAAAATCGAATGGCCGTCTAGAATAGACAACAAGAAGTTCGAAAATCAAAAGTGTGAAGAATTGGAACTGTATTTGGGGAGTTTTTTGGGGAGTTCGGGTTTGGATTTAAGGTTTTTATACTTGAAATTTCAAAACAAATCAGAATCAGACATGAATTAGGAAATAGGAATAGAATTTAGATCTAGATTTGGAAATGTTTGATTTTAGATTCCAAAAATTATTTACGAAAGAGAAAGGGAAAATTTCCTTATGATTTAGTATTTTGAAGTTTCTAATTTGCCACCTCTGTCTGTTTTCAATTTCCACAATCATTTTGCACGGGGTTTTAATTTGTTTGTGATTAGTATCAAAGTTGCTATGGTACCAAATGATAAGACAATCTTAATTCTCAGTCCAAAAATCCAAGCTTTGAAGAAGCAAGAACCTTTGAATTAAAGAAATTAACACCTCCTTATAAATTTTGAAAATCAACTCAAGGAAAGTAAGAATCGAATTACCTTGTTGATCAAATATATCAAAGCAAGAAAACTTGTTTGAGATTTGAATCACTCCACATGCAAGATTGATCAAGTCAAGCTGAAATGATTCTTAGCATGCAACCTAAACTATATAGAATTGCAAAGAAACATAGCTCTAGGCTATAATAAACCTCAAAGGCTCATTTTGATTACATCTTCATATCCCCCTTCTTTACAAATGAGTTAGTTAGGTTATATATAGCCTTCAAATAAACCCTAAAAGCAGCCTATTGTCGACTTAAGGGTTGTAACTCCCTAAGTACATGAACGCCATAACAATGTACCACTAACTCAAAACCTAAAACACATAAATGAAAGGTTTAAAATTGAAATTACATCAAATTACTTAAGATTACATGGGGTTCAATCTCAAAACCAATTGGCAATAGGAGGAGTGACCCATATATCTTATAAATTGTGAGGTCACTCTTCATCTTTCAGATGTGGGATCCTCAATATGCCCCCTCGAGATGGTGCCTCTTTTGGGTTCACCATTCTTGAATCGGATTCCAATTTTATTTATTTATTTATTTTTGACTGAATACCCGTTTGGGTTTGTATTGGACCGAATACCCGTTTGGGTTAAGATGGTGCCTCTTTGGGTTCACCATTCTTGAATCGGATTCTAATTTTTATTTCTTTTATTTCTTTTTTTATTTTTGAGACCAAATACCCGTTTGGGTTTTAATGGGCTCTGATACCAACTTAAGAATACATGGTGTTCCATCTCAAAACCAATTGGCTATGGGAGGAGTGACCCATATATCTTATAAATTGTGAGGTCACTCTTCATCTTTCAGATGTGGGATCCTCAATAAAATTGAACCATAAATTTAAGATTCAAGTTCATTGGTTAGTCTTGAAAGTCTTTGTAACCTTCCATGTATAAATGAAGCCCCACTTGAAGTAGTCTTGAAAGGTTTTTTTTAAAATTTCATTTCAAATTCGATTTCGAATCTTGCTATTGAATAATGAACTTTGAACCGAATTCACTGTTTCGCTCAATTGATGAAGAAGAAGATGAACGGTTACACTTGCAAGTTGATGAAGAACTATTTGAACAGATATCATATGGGATGAAGAAGAAGATATAAAATTATAAATATAAAAATAAAAACAATAACAGTTCACGGCTTCATTTCACTCAGTTGACAGTCGTCACGCCATCTCATGCAGACATGCACAAATCTCGAATCACGACCACAATATTATAAATAAAATATAAATATAAATTAATATAAAAAATATAAATAACCACTTCGGTCTGCTCGGGTTGCATGGTGTTTACACACAACAACTCGAAGCCGACCAATTATGGTCAGCTTCCAAGAGCTTTGAACTGCCTCCGACCGATTCAGCCGAACCGAAATTGAACTGCCCTCAATTTCAGTTTGATTTGAACGGTTGAGTCGGATTTTCGGGTTTGACTTGCACCCCTACATAAAAATCTATTCATTAGATAAATGAACAAAAGATATGTCATACTAAATTAAAATTGATTATTTTAATCTAATACGACATAGTAGATTATAATAATCTACCAAGATAATTTTTTGCATAAAATTTATTTATTATAACATAGCATTGAAGATTAAAATGAGATAAGCATGTTGCTTAAAAAAAAAAAAAACAAACAAACAAACAAAGAGAGAGAGAGCTAAGCATGAAAAATTAGAGTCTAGGCTTAAACCACATTTTTGTCCTAAAATTTTAAAATTATTATATTTTGATTAGTTCCTAGAATTTCAAAATATCTCTTTAAGTTCGGAAGTTTTTTTTATACTTTTTTTTATGAATTCTTCGAAATTTTTTAAAACTATTTTAATCTTTATTTATAATGTTGACACATAATATCTGTCTTAGTTAATTCTATGTGGCTCATGTACATGTTCACAATAATTTTTTTCTTTTTTTGTTTTTTTTAGTTTGATAATAAAGGTGGGGAGATTCGAACCTCTAATCTCTTGGTTGAGAGGGTATACACTTTAACCAGTTGAGTTGTTGGCCATGTTCACGACGTTATGTTCGTATACATTTGAAGTCAAATTATTTATCTGTTAAAGAATTAATGACAAAACCTAAAATATGTTATTTTAAAAAATTTTAGAAATAAAAACTGACACTTTGAAAATTTAGGCCTTCTTGGATAACCATTTAATTTTTTGTTTTTAGTTTTGAAAATTAAGCCTATAAATATTACTTTCTCTGTTGGATTTTCTTGTTTTGTTATCCTTACTTTTTACATATATTTTCAAAAACCAAGCCAAATTTTGAAAACTAAAAAAAAGTAGTTTTCAAACTTTTTTTTTTTTTTAATTTGACTAAGAATTCAAATGTTTTCTTAAACAATATGAAACCTATTGTAGAAAAATGATGAGAAAACAAGCACAATTTTCAAAAACTAAAACTAAGAATTGGTCCCATTTGATAACCATTTAGGCTTCGTTTGATAACCATTTAGTTTTTAAAAATTAAGTTGTTTTCTTCATCTCTCTTAAGAAAACATTTGAATGTCTAGCCAAATTCCAAAAACAAAAACAAGTTTTTAGAAACTACTTTTTTAGTTTTAAAAATGTGTTTTTGTTTTTGGAATTTGGCTAGACATCCAAATATTTCTTTAAGAGAGATGAAAACTATTGTAGAGAAAATGAAAGAAAACAAGCTTAATTTTCAAAAATAAAAAATAAAAAACCAAATGGTTAACAAACGGGACATTAGTTTTTGGTTTTTTGTTTTTGAAAATTGTGCTTGTTTTTTCATAATTTCTCTACAATAGATTTCATATTTCTTAAGAAAATATTTGAATTCTTAGCCAAATTCCAAAAATAAAAACAAGTTTTTGAAAACTAAGGTCCCGCTTGATAACCATGTGGTTTTTTATTTTTAGTTTTTAAAATTAAGCTTGTTTTCTCCTAATTTCTCTACAATGATTTTCATCTCTCTTAAGGAATCATTTGAATTCTTAGTCAAATTCTAAAAACAAAAACAGGTTTTTAAAAATTACTTTTTTTAGTTTTCAAAGCATGACTTGGTTTTTGAAAACATAAGTAAAAAGTAGATAACAAAAAAAGTAAATCCATAGATGAGAGTAGTATTTATAAGCTAAATTTTCAAAAACTAAAAACCAAAAACTAAATAGTTATCAAACGGGGCCTAATTTTTTTTGTTTTCAAAACTTGACTCAATTTTTTTAAAAGATATATAAAAAGTAAATAATAAAACAAGAAAATTCATCGGTAGTAATAGTATTTATAGAGTTAATTTTAAAAAATTAAATAGTTATAAAAAAATAGAGGCTTAATAATCAAAATAAAATAAATTTAAAATTTTAAAGACTAAATTAAATATTTTAAAAGTCATTAGACCCGTTCTGTAAAAAGACGTTGTTTTTGTTTTTTAAGGAAAGTAAAAAGACGTTCAAAACAATAAAAAGTAGTAAATTATTAAACGGCACCAGCCGCCACGCGTGTTTCTATATTAAAAAACTCCTTCTTGTTTACTTTTCTATTTAAAAATAAATAAATAAAATCCTTCTTGATTTTTAAATTAAAAAGGCACAAAGCTCCAAAAGGCGCTGTCGTTCGCTGAAGACCGGAGTTTTGAACAAATGGAAATCCAACGGCGGAGGTTTGATCAAGATCATCTCGATTCTTACGTGGCATATTGTAGGCTTTTGAACACAGAACTGATGCTTTTGGAAGATCGTGCTCCATGAATTCCACGTGGCAAATATTGATAGGCTTGACTAGTCAACGTCAAAGCCGGAGAAATATATTCCATGCTTCTCCTGCGCATAAGATGGCTGTCTATTATTACGACACGTGTAAAAGCGAAAAATGTATTCAATAAAAAGCAGACGCATCCGCTGGAGAAAAGTTTTTGGAGGTCACAAATTTATCACAAATTATTGAACTCATTGTGTAACTTCTTAATAATCATTGGATGTAAATTAAAAAAATATGTCTATTATACAAAGGTGAAACATTTTATAAATTCTCTCTCTTACATTCAACGATGCAAAATTGTTAGTCACATTGTAGCAGTTTCATCGAATAATTTCTCTAAATTTATTGTCTATTTAAATGATTTCTCTAGTGCTTAAAACTCTTATTTAACGAAAACTCATTCAAACCGACTCTACATTCTTTTTTTAACTTTAAACTATAAGATTAAATTATATCTATTTGTATCTATTTAGTCTATAATTTTAAATATTTTTTTGGGAGTTAATTTTAAATAAATTATAATCTCAATGAATTGCGATTCTATATAATTTTTAATGTTCATAATGTCAGTTGAATAATAATGTAAAATTTATTGGGCTAATTTTGGTTGATTTGATAAAACTTGATAGACAATGACAAAAATGTTAGACAATTAAATAAAAAATGTGGTTGAAAAACAATGTATTACATGCTATTTTATTTATTTTAAAAAACATACACAATCAATCTTAATTTCTAAAAGGTAGACGACAAAAAACCAAAATTCCAAATTCCAAACTTCAAATTTTATTTTGGTTTTAACCCTTTTCCTAAGTTTTCTTAGAAGAACAAGAATAAAATACTATGAGATTAAGTAGTTATTCCATAAAATTTGTCTAGATGTGCATGAACTAACGCAAGACACTTATAAATGTTTTAAAATATATTATATCATTTTATTTTTAAACTATTAAAACAATATTTAAAAAATATGTATATTTTTACAACCTAAGTATAACTTAACTTGTTAAGATATTATACGTCAATCATAAAGTTAGAAGTTTGAATTTCAGTGTAATTGAACTAAAAAAAATCTAAATTATAAAAATACCTTTAAATTTTTTCATTTGTTTCAAAAATACCTATTCTCTTTCAAAAGTTGCAATATTACTTTTAATCTTTCATAAATCTTTCAAAACTATCTTTGGATTAGAAAAACCATTAGAACGTTTAATGAAAAGTCGACTTATCTGAATGTCGTTCTTTCGTATTTAATCCAAACAAGCATTCTAGTTATCATCACATCGATTATTTGTCCAACATTCTAACGGGGTTTCTAATTCAAGGGTAATATTGAAATGTTTGAAAGGTCAAGATTAATATTACACTTTTGAAAGAATAGAGATATTTTTGAAACAAATGCAAAATTGAGGGATATTTTTTATACTTTAGAAAAAAAAAAGTGTATATTTTATTTAGATAGACAATATTATTTCTGGATTTTAGTTAAATTTTGTTTTTGAAAGATAGTGTTTGAGTCATGACATGTCAGCTGTTGCTTATCCAGCACCATACATGCGCATGGTGCCTTGTTCAACGTGAAAAGACGTTGAAATCGACCGATTGTCTCTGTAGTCACCGATTCGGTAAATGTAAAACAGAACAACACAAAAGGGCATTATGGTCTTTGCGCCATGCAATTAAGGCAAACGTTATTTATTAAGGAAATTAAATCCAATTATAAGTTATAACAACCTGTCTATATGGAGCAGGTAGGTTTAATACAATCTTTAATCGTTTTCTTTTTACTTTCAAATAATCTAATCGCATTAAATAGTATGTGCTTTTCAAATCTATAATAACATTATGCTTGGATTATTACGTTGGTATTTGAATTTTACAAAATGTCTAATAAATTTCTGAACTTTCAATTTTATATCAAATAGGTTGATGAACATTAAAAAGTATTCAATATGTTCTTAAACTTTCAATTTTGTATCCAATACATTCCTAATTTTTCAATTTTTGTGTATGATAGGCCCTTGACATATTCAACATTTTCTAAAATTCATGGACTCACTAGACACGAAATTGAAAGTTTGGAGTCTCATTAGATACAAAATTCAATTTCATATCTAATAGATCAATCAATTTTAATTTTTTTTTTATTATGTTAGGGATCTATTAGTTTCAAAATTGAAAGTTTAATGACTTATTAGACACTTTTAAAGTTTAGGTATATATCAGACACAAAATTGAAAGTTCAGAGCCTATTAAACACTTTTTAAAATTCAGAGACCAAATAGATACAAGTCTGAAAGTTTCTTAAAAAAAAACTAGTCTTTTATTGATTTTTTATTTTATTTTTATTAGACACTTTTAAAGTTTAGGTATATATCAGACACAAAATTGAAAGTTCAAAGCCTATTAAACACTTTTTAAAATTTAGAGACCAAATAGATACAAGTCTGAAAGTTTCTTAAAAATAACCAGTCTTTTATTGATTTTTTATTTTATTTTTAACTTGACCGTTCTAATTTTTTGGAGCAATATTATTTAGCAATCCTCACATTTGTGAGAGGTAAGTTTATTTTAAAAAAATTATATACTATAAATAGTACAATTTTCTCCTTCACAATTGTTATTATTATTATTATTATTGGTCCTTCACTTTTAAAATTTGTATATGTTTTCTCGATTGACAAGAAATCAATACAACACTTTTTAAAATAAACTTTGGGCAAGGTGACATAATCTTACAACAAGTTTGATGAATTCTAAATTATGTTGAATGGAAATACATACTAATAAATTATACTTTAGCCATAATTTTAACTCATTCCACCATTTGTTACTCTCAAATTCGATTCAACCCTAATTGTATTAGGTTAATCATATATAATCTATCATTTTTTTTTAGTTCAACCACTCATATGGAATGAGAGGATTCGAACCTCTGGAGTCTTGGTTGACGGTGTATACCTTAGGCCCTATTTGATAACCGGTAAATTACTCTACCAGTGGATTTTCTTATTTTGTTATATACTTTTTACATATGTTTTCAAAAACCAAGCCAAGTTTAACAAGTTGAGCTAAACTCAGGTAGGGCATAATCTATTTAGCTTAAAAGTCATATTAGGGCATAATCTAGTTTGTCAGCGAGTTCAAAAGTTTGTGTTTGTTTGGGGTGCAAAGTTGGTTGAGTTGAGTCAGAAAGTCTGTGTTTGAAGTGTAGAGTTAAGTTGAGTTGTTAGTGGTATATGGTGTAGTTTTTTGTAACCCGAAATAGACTAATTTTTAGTTGATCGTTTTTGTTTTCTTTATTTTTATTTTTTCCAATCATTCATGTAGAAACATATTTTTCCATCTTTCCAACAATGAATTTAGATGTCCACTTCAAAAAAACAATATATTTCAACATTGATCTTATTTATAAAAAAAAAAATATCATTATATATCTTTCTTTATTTAGAAATTGACTTCTTCCAAACTATAGGTAATGTAGCCTTGTTTTCTCTTTCTGCTACACATTGAACTTCTTTCAATTTATAGAAATCAAATGTTGCATTTTTTATAACAACAAATAGCAATTGATGAATGGAAAAAAGACAATGTACCTGTGTTTTTTTTCTTTAAACACAAATTGAACTTCTATCAAAATATAGAAATCTAAGGTTTCATTTTCTAAACACACATTGAAATTTTTTGAAACTTACAAATGAGGACCTTATTATGACATTTTTCAATTACTAATAGTTCATTATGAGTGAGTTTTTTTCTTAAAAAAAAACACATTGACCATTAATTTTTTTTTTTTGTTTTTGGCAAAGAAACATTGTTTGTTTACATTTATTTAAATACATGTACTAAATTGAACATTTTTGGAAAAGAGAATGTCAGTATTTCACTTTTTCAAGATGACAAGAAAACGATAATATATTTCAATATTAGTGTCATGTAGGAGTGGAATATTCACAAAATATTAGTAGGTCATCAAGGGCCTATTTACATGATTCACAAAACATAATTATGGTTTACAAAATATAAGTAATGGCCAACAATGGGTCGAGTTCGTAAGTCCGAAAAAAGATTGTTGGAGCAGAGAGTCAGACCAACAAAGTACATGTACATTTCATATTATTTTGAACCATGAGAGTGTCGTCACTCGTTGGAAATTGTTGATGGCGATAGTCGTCGGAGACAGTACTACCAGTTGTTGAATATGGTCGCTAACGATTATCGTTGATCATTGAAGAAGGCAGTCGACAGTAGCTGTCAGTTGCTACATATGGCCGTTGGTCGTCGGAGAAGGTCGTCGACGGTGGTTGCCGGTCACCGGAGAAGGTTGCCGGCGATGGCCGCCGATCGTTTGAGAAGTGGTGATAAAATATGTTAATAGAGTTACTGTACAAGTTGGTGGAACTAATATTCTAACACTGTAGTAAGTTGGTAGAGTTTGATTTTTTTATGGGGAGTTAATTTCTCTATGGTTCAAACGGTGAGTTGGGTTTAAAACCCAGCTCAACTCAACTTATTTCATTGGACCAAATGCCCCCTTATATGTAATTCCTTCAAATGTAATATTTTTGTAAGTTCAACTATTGTGAGGTGAAAAATTGAATCACATTTGAGATGATAATAAGTATTTTATCCAATAAATTATGTTTCGATTGACTCGTTCAAATTTAATCTAATAGAGTCTTATGTTACCATTATATGAGCAGCGTTGACAACTAAAATTAAAAGACTACAAACCAATATACATGATCATAATTTGAAGTTCTTTAAATTGGGAGATTAAGTACACACAATGTTGATGAAAAAAAACATTGTAATTTAACCTCAAAATTATCTACCAAGTTCCTTTTTTTCTTTTTTCCTAGAAAAGGAACTTCGCAATACTTGTCGTAATATTCTCCTTTTCCATTTTCCCCTTTCTTTTTAAGTGAATATTAGATTTATTCTTGTTTATGGGCGATCTAGTAGAACTTTGGAATCTTTTGGATTAAATGGTAAATTGGAAGTGATTGTGACATTTACATACTAAGTCAGTGGTTTCTATTCTTTATTCGTACACAAATTTCTCTTATAGTCTATTCTATCTTTTTTTTTTTTCCAATTCATTTTCGTAAGGGTATTTCTTTTTCTTGATTTTTGATTCTCTATTGGGTCTAATTATTGTGTTGAAGGTTTGATTTTTTTTAGGTTAAATATATCAGATAGTCTCCAATATTTAATGAAATTTTCATTTTTATATTTTTGAAATTCTCAATTTTATTCTTAATATATTAAATATAGTCAATTAAGTTGTTTGGTAAAAAAATTATTAACAAAAGATTGACACACCATTAAATTATTATTTTATTATTATTTTTTGGAATACTTAAATTGTTATTTTATTAACATGTTTGAATACGTGAATTCACTCCATGCGACTTATCATATGAAGTCTAATTCCTCCATCAATATAAATATGAGTTGTATATCAACAAAATTCTTTCCCTTTAAGTAGTATGTTTATGTGTTGAAATATATTAATAAAACAATATATAAGTGAATGTTACATCAGTCCTTTGTTGACAAATTTAATATGTATATACATATTTTTGATGGAAGAACTATTTAGAATTTTTAATATATTCATATTAAAATTTAAAATTTAAAAATATTAAGGATGAATTTGAGAGATAATTAAAATATTAGAGATCATTTGTTATATTTATACATTTCTGTAAATGAAAATTGCACTTTCCTTTTTCCCAACCAAATTTGTTGAAATAGTGTTTCGTGATATCTTGCTAATCTATCTTGGGTAGCAACATTGATTCAACATTAATCAACAGCTAGACACAGATATGTTTCAAACAAATTATATGATTGAACTAAAAAAAAGAATATATATATATATATATATATATATACACACACACACATATATGATAGGCTAATTTAAGCACAACTCAACAACTGGTTAAGACATATACCTGTCAAAGTGAGCATAGTTTATGGTAATTGACATGTACTCATTTTCTTGAAATTGTAAGTTTAAATCTCCATATCCACTTTTGTTGTACTTAAAAAAAGATTAAGACATATACCTTTGATCAAGATGTCAGAAGTTCGAATTTCCACACCACTCCAAATGTTGTTGAACTAAAAAAAATTGTATGATATAATTTTTTCGACTCAAATTTTGTAAATTTTAGTTTTCAGATTTATTTTACCAACATATTTCTGGTAAATTTATTATACCATGTATAATTTCTGGCATGTTGTTCAATTAATTTCTATTCTGAAAAAGAGGGAACACGTGCATATAGTAAATTATGACATTTAATATGAATTAAATTACAACTTTAACGAAGTTTCATGTTTATGTCTAATATCTTACTAATGGTTTAATATGGCTTTAAACTTTTAATTTAGGGTCTGTTTGATAGTCAATCTGGATTTTGTTTTAAGTTTTCAGATTCATGAATTCAGTAAATATGCGTTTGACATGTGTGTTTTCAAAAACTATTTTCGGATTCTGGGATCAAAATAGTAGAAATTTTGAAAACAATATTTTAATGCTTTCATTGTATCCAAATTTTGAATTTAAAATTTTAAAATGCCAAATTATATTAAAAAAGATACACTTTAATAAATATAATATTTCATGTTATCAACTCAGTTTACTTTTGTTAAATTAAAATATGTATAATATAATATTTATAAATTATATGATATTGTAAAGTAATAATTATACAAATTTTATAACAAAAAACATGTTTATAAATTAAATAATAAGGTGCTGTTTGGGGCGCTGAGTGAGTTATAATAGTTTGGGTTATAATAGTCTGTGGGTGATAATAATTTGTGGAGTTATATAATATGTGTTTAGGATGCAAAGTTATTTATTATGGCTTATAATAGTCTGTGTTTGGGGTGCAAATTATTCCACAGACTATTATAACCTAGACTATTATAACTCACGTCCCAAACAACCCCTAATGGTTTATATTAAATCTAATATTTAGTTTTGCAACTACAACTAGTTTCATGGTCTATAAAGATATTATTGAACACCTTTTGAACAATTGTTTAAATTGGAATCCAATTTCTAAATCTGTTACCAAACACATATCTAAAAACATGAAATACAAATATGTTTTTATTGAATTCATTGTTTTCAAAATTCTGTTTTTATATTGCCTACCAAACAGACCCTTAGTATCTAATAGGTCCTTAAACTTTTACTTTTATGTGTCTAATAGATCATTGACCTATTTAATATATATATATATTTTTTAAATTCACGGTTCTATTATATGCAAAATTGAAAATTTATGGGTCTTTTATATCTAATAGATCATTAATTTAAAAAATATTGAATATGTCAAAAATCTATTAGATACAAAATTGAAAGTTTGAAGATCTGTTAGACACTGTCAATATAAGCTTAGCTTAGCGGTAATTGACATATAGTCATTTTCTTGAGTGTTAAGGATCCTATATCGAAAAGATAAAGAGAGACCTCATAATTTATAAGATACATATGCTACTCCTATAATTACCAATTGATTTTGAGATGGAACTCATGTTTCTCTAATATGGTATCATAGCCCATGAAGCCCAAACGGGTATTCGGTCCAAAAAAAAAAGGGAAAGAGGCACCATCTTGTAGGGGCACCTCACAATTTATAAGATATATGAGTTACTCATCTTATTGCCCCCCTTGTTTCTCCAAAGGTCGGAGGTTTGAATCTCCATATCCCCACATTTGTTGTACTAAAAAAATTCGACATAAACTTAAAAGTTAAAAGAGCTAAACTTTTAATTTAACATTTAACATACTTAAAAAAAGTATCACAATTCAAACATGGTGTGAGAAACCTTTTTTTTTTTTTTTTTAGTACAACCAACTATGGAGTGGAGATTTGAACATTCGATCTCAAAAGAAGCAGATACTTTAATTATTAAACTAAACTTATGGTAGAGTGAATATTTTTTTGACATAATGTTAGAGTGGAAATTTGAACTAAGTTAAATTTTGTGTAGATTGATATCATTTGTATAATCACAATTTTTATTAATAAGCATGACAAAATAATGAACTGGAGGGATCTCCCAATTTTAAAAGATTTTTTTTATCCCTTCAGCTTTTTGATTGACAACTAACCAACAATCATTCAACAATTTTTTTTCCTGAACGAAACAATTATCCTACTGAATCCGTTTGGAGATTGTCTAATTTGATAAATCTTAATTTATTCAAAGTTTCAATTTCGAGGTGTAGATGAATCAAAGAAAAATATTAAATATAGAAGAAAAAAGTCAATAATTAAAATTTATGAAAATGTCAATAAAAATGTCAAATAGAGAAAGGTTTTCCAATTCAAAATAATAAAATAGCCAAAATATTTTATATTATCAATTGTTCCAATATACACTTTTCGATATATAATAATAATAAAAAAAAAAACAAGAACTCTGTTCAATTATTACTTAAATCTCATGAGAATCAAATCAATAATAAGGAGATTTTTTTCTTCAAAATTAAAAAAAAAAAATGAATTTAAATGGAAGAAAATGTCACATGTGTTTTGGGCTGAATTATTGAGCCGAAAAACTAAACACGAAAAAAGCATAAATATGAAAAAGGAAAAAAAATTGAGGGACCGCTCCGCTGAATCTGAAGAATGGATCAATACGAAATAGAGAGAGGGCAATTTCCAAGGGCAATTCGGGTATTTCACTGTTATTAAAGGGGTATAATTGGAAACGTGCACCACATAAAACCAGGGGCCTGGGCTTCGCCTCATTCTCTCCCTTGCCCACTCTCTCTCCTCTCTCTCTCCTTCAAATTCCTTTTTGTAATCTGAACGGAATTTTTCTTGGTCCGCCGTCATCTCCGCCGTTCGCCGGGTGGCGCCACTGGTTAACCGCCGTTCTTACGCCGATCCAACCAGTGTCCTCAGGTTCCATCCGCCACCATCTAGATCCGATTTCACTAAAACATTGACTTCTTTCTTCCCTGTTTTGAGTTTTCATTCCCAATTATAAAAAAAAGAAAATTGTTTTTTTTTCTTTTAAAAAATTTAGTCGCTTTCAATCCTTTTCCATTTTCGCCTTAACTTACGTTATCTCCATTTTTAAACCTCTTCTTTATTTTTACCATCGCCCACTAGCACTCATTATTCTTTTTCCCATCTTCCCCTTTTAACCCTTTCGTCAAATTGTTCCTGTAAAAGAGGAAAAAAAGAAAAAAAAAATCACAAAATCTGGTTGGACGATTTTGCCCCTCAGAATATCAGCTTTCTACGGTTCTGCCACCGAGGAAGCCGAGTGTTCGTTGGGGACCGGCTTACGTGGCATTAACAAAGGGCCGAGAAGAAAAGGCCAATGAGTTTCCATTTCCACAGCCGTGGGCTGTTATCGGCTGGGCCGTCGAGAAAGCGGAAGGAGCTGTCGGCGCCGGTGGCTCCTAAAGCCGGTGAGCCGCCGGTTTCGTCGACCCGGCTACTGGCTGGGTACATGGCTTATGAGTTTCTGACCAAAGGAACCATCTTGGGCCGGAAGTTCGACCCGGCTCTAGCTGAAGCAAGCAAATTCCCCACCGCCGCCGCTCAGTGGAAGAAGCCGAAGTCGGAAGCCGCGCCGCCGGAGATCATCAAGAAAGAGCATCAGATTCAGAGCTACTCCGACGTGGCGACCATTTTGAAGACGGATGGGGCCCAGATATCCGGCATCGTCAACCCGACCCAACTGGCTCGGTGGCTTAACAAATGACCGAACCGAACCAACACGTCTGCCACATGGCGAAATCCTATTGGTCAGCACTATTTTCCTTTTTCTCCACGTCATATTTGACCGAGTCTTCGAGCTCATTGACCATTAGAAAAACACACTCACTGAAACTCCCTCGATGTTTCTCCGATTGCCGGCGACCGGAAAAATCAGAGGGCGGCGGTAGATTAGTTCTGTTAGAACGATTTTATCTCTGTTGGGTTTCCCTTTTTTTTTTGGTGTTTGTTGAGAATCAATGAGGATATATATATCATATGATTATAATTATGAGCTGTGCTGTAATTATATAATACAAATCTCTCTCTCTTTGTCTTTCTCTCTATATATTTTTATGTGGAAATGTGAAGGTTATTTGCATGGATGACAAGCGGCAAGTGACGGTGGCAAATATAGAAATGAATGTGATTAATGGATATTAAAAGTGGAATACAATTTATTAAAAAAAAGTGGAAGCAGAGTTGCTTTTGTCGTTACATACAATGGAACAAGGAAGAACATGCATGCATGCATGAATGTCGAATCTCTTTGGTTTTGAAATTTTCTTTGTTCTTCTAAAAGTATTTTCTTTTTCTTCTCTGAATTTTGTTGCTTGATTAGGATTTAAGAATATATATAACTAAACTTTTGAATAATGGGTCGAATTTTTTTTGTCTGTCTCTATAAAGTTACTTTTTTGAACAATGTCTTTTAATGAGTCCTAGCTAGCTAGGCCATTTAGAGGGTGAAAGGCTTGAATGGAAGCCTTTCCATTGAAGTTTAGGCATGGTTAGATCATTTAACCAGGCTATATATATGCCAACATATATAATTTTTATATTCACTCGCCCTTATGTTTTCAATTTTGAACGAAGAACAGTACCCACACCAAAATATTGATAAGATCCAATTGCTTTTCTTGGCATCCAATTGAATAGGAGTCAATAAATAGGAATGTGATAGTGTAGATTCAATTGCAAGAAAAGACCATGTGAAGAAAATGACTCGAATTCAGATATCAATTGTCATGAAAAATCTAAAATTGAAAGGGTAAAAATAAGATAAGTTTAGAGTTGTTTGGGGTAGGATCAAAGGCGCACATAGACCCTAAGGCGGCCACGTGGATTGCACGTACACCAAAGAGAGAGCTCCGAATGAGACTTGCTAAGATTGTCGAGTTGCAGGGAGCCATAAGGCCAAGAAGTACTGAACTCGATGTAAATTAAGCCGACCGAGACACGCACCACCCATTTGCTTAATTAATTCCAACGGCCATTTCAGGTATGAACTTGTCACTAGAATAGTGAGGAACACTATAAATAGAGAGAACACTTCTCACTAAAGAGATACACAACGCTATCCTAGCTCATCTCGACACTATTTCGGTCTAAACATAGATTTAAGCATCAAAGCGTGTTGGGCACATAACACCACACTAGTGTGAGCATCTTCTTTGCATGTCGGCTCGTCACCTCGATTTTAGAGGGCCTACGTGGACTTGTGACTAGATTCTTGCATCAACTGAGTGATTCAATAAATTTGTGTGTGTGTGATGCACCTACTTGAAATATATATGATCACAACCTTTATTCTTGACTTGGTGTTTTAAGTATGTGCTCCATGCTACATGGATCAAAGCGAAAGCTAGTAATGCTTTCGGCCATTTTCAACCCTTATTTCTCTTTTGTAGGCTCATTGAGATTGAAATTGCTTATAATACCTTTTTTAGTCTAGGTTTTGTAAATTTGGGGTTTTAATTTTACACCAAAAAAGAAATTAAAGCCACCAAGAAAATTGAAACTCACTCACTAAGCATAAAATGCTTGCCAAATTTGACTTTATACATAAATTCCCTCTTAGTAAAGTCAACTTTGTAATCTATGTGAGAATTTGAATTAGGACTTAGGAAGAAAGTAGTTTTATTAAAATCCTAAAAAATGAATATTAATGATTACAAAAATAATTAAGAGTATATTTAGATTGAGTAGATCAATTATTGATTATGATAAATGAATAACTTTTTCCTTACTCATATTATGATTAATCAATTTAAAGAATTGACTAACTACTTGTTATCATTGAAAATCTTGTAGAAATCATTATATGATCTTTAATTAAGTTCCAGCCATCTTTAAGTCACTAAACCATGTTTTTGATGATCGGGTTTACTATTTATAAAAATATACTATTTCTATGGTTTTTTTTTTGAATAATACCATTTCTATAAATATTAAAACGCCGTAGTTTTTCCAAAAAAAAAATGAAGTATAAAAAATGTGATGTGCAATTTTCCATTTGAATTAGGATATAAGGCTTTTTTTGTTGGGCTATTTACACTGACAAGCACATAATGAAGGCCCATAGAATAATGGGCCGTCGTTGAAAATTGGGCCATATAGACCACAATAACACATAGCTCTCCGAAGCCCACGTATTTAAAACATTACATCTCTGTCTCCGATCATGATTTTGTCGTGGAACTTCAAACAATTAATGATTATATGATACACAAACTTTATTTTTTTTAGGTATATATGATACACAAACTAATCATTATTAGCCATTTGATTTAAATTAAAAAAAAGACCCATTAATAATACAAAAATGAATGATTCTTATAAAATATCAATAACATTACAAAAAGCATAATTAAAGTCCATTGTTCGACAAAAAAAAAAGTATATTGTTCGGCTATTATGATTACAACATTACATTAAAAAAAAAAAGACTATTATGATTACATCATGACTACATAATTATTATGTAAGTCCTTCACCTTATGAATCAAAAGTATGGAATTGAAAAACTCAAATAATTATATATATAATTTAGATACATGCATATATATTTTATATATATGTAGAAGATAAGCTGCTACAATAAGTACCACTCATTCAAGTTGTACAAAAATTCAACTACATCCATTTGTTTAAGAAGAAGCTCATTATACTCTTTTTTTTTTTTTCTTTTTGGAAAAAATTAAATGGAATGAACTATTTGGTTGTTTGATGTTATGCTTTTGATATCATCACCACATCCCAAAGCATTGGTTACTCATTCATAGGTTTTCTTGACCCATGATTGGTAGCTTTATGGGAAATATCATTTTCTTCTTTAAATTCCCAATCATGTTGTAGTTTCATTAACCCTCTTTGTTTTTATTTTATCAATTAATTTACTTAATTAGATATAAATATTTATAATGACATTTTCTTTCATTCTTAAGATTTGAATCCATGTCAATCTGAGCATAATTTAGGGCATGTTTGGGAGTGATTTTAGAATGCCCAAAATCACTTTTGATATGTCTAAAATCAATTCTCTTTCAAAATTGTGATATTTGGCAATCATAAGAAAGTGATTCCCGGTCAATCACTTGGGAGGTGATTCCCAAGTGATGTTGTCTTCAAAATGACTATAATTTCACAATTTTAAAAAAAATCCTACTTTTTGTGATGGGTAAAAACCGTCATCTTTTATAAAAATTCATTAATTTCCATAAAAAAAACATGTATGTTCAAAACCGTCACCATTGAAGTCATCCATCATTATTTAAAAAATGTCAATTTTTCTCTCTCTAAAGTTTTTATAATTTGTATGTCTTATTTTATTCTCTTTTTAACATTTTTATTCATTTTCTCACTTTTTTTTCTCTCCAATGGTTTTAACTCTTTCTAAATAACTTTTTTTATCTCTACATTTTGTCGTTCATCTCTCTATAATTTTTGTATCTCTATAACTTTTTTTATTTCTAATCTTTTACCTCTTGCTATAACTTTTTGCTCTTGAGATTTTTTGTCCCTAACTTTGAACTTTTTTTTCTCATTAAAGTTTTTCTCCCTAAATTTTTTATCATTCTCTTCAAATTCTTTTGTATATCTCTCTAAATTTATTTCTCTATCTTTCGATTTTTTCGCTCTTTATTAAAATTTTCTCTCTCTAAATTTTTTGTCCATCTCTCTAAAATTTCTATCCCTCTATGTCTTTAACATTTTTTTTTTCTTTGAAACTTTAATTTTCTCTAGCTTTATTTTTTTCTCTCTTAATTTTTTAGTTCTCTCGGTATAACTTTTGTCTACCACCTTCTATTTTTTTTTTTAATTTCAAATGTAATACTCTTTTTAGTAATTTGATGATTCTAAAATCACCTTTGAAAATAAACATTAATCGTTTTAAAAAATATATTTTTAATTAAATTTAAATCACTTTTACAAGAGTGGAACCAAATATTAAAATGATTTACAACTAAAACTTTTACAAAATTAATTATAATTAAATCACTTAGCTTAAAACACTTATTTTAAAGTCACTCTAAAAAATGCCTATAATCATTGAAAGTCACTTTTAATTGTATGAAAATCACTATTAAAAGTGTAGAACCAAACATTAAAATGATTATATAAAAATCACATTTCATAAATCAATTATAAACAAATCAATTGTACTAAAATCACTATTTCTAAAATCATTCTCAAACGTGCCCTTAGTGAATAAGACACAAATTACCATTATAAAAATCGATGGTTCGATTCTCCATATTGCAATTGTTGAACTCAAAAAAAAGAAAAAAAGTCAATATCAAAATTGATTGAATAAAATTCTACCATTCTATAAATCAGAGTTCATTTAAACCAATTTTCAAAATAATTATTTTTTTCTTAAAACACTTTTATAAAAGTGGTTTTTATCAAAGTTATGGTGTGTTTTGTTAATTTTTTAAAAATTGATTTTAATTACAAGTTTTGGTTATATAACTCCAAGAGATTCCATAAATGACAAATTACTATAGAGTGGTTCTTGACCAATCACTTTAGCATAACTTTATAAAAAATCAGCTTTAAAAAAATTCTTCAAAAAAATGATTTTTAACCAATCTAATTTTTTCAAAAGCGATTTTTTGTGCTAAACACTCTTGATTTAACAAAAAAAAAAACATTTTTGGACATTCAAAATCACTTAGATCTCGTTTTGATAATCATTTATGTCCCATTTGATAACCATTTGGTTTTTGGATTTTGAAAATTATGCTTGTTTTCTCATAATTTCTCTACAATAGTTTTCATCTTCTCTACAATGTTTTCCATCTTTCTTAAGGAAACATTTGAGTTTATAGCCAAATTCCAAAAACAAAAACAAGTTTTTGAAAACTACTTTTTTTAGTTTTCAAAACTTAGCTCGATTTTTGAAAGTATATGTTATAAGTAGATAAAAAAACATGAAAATTCATAGGTGAAAGTAGTATATTTATAGGCTTAATTTTCAAATACTAAAAAACCAAAAATCAAAAGGTTATCAAACGGGACATTGATTTTTGGATTTTGGTTTTTCAAAATTAATTAAGGTTATAAAACATGAAAATACTAAAAACCAAAAATCATGAAAGTTCCAAAAACAAGTTTTTGAAAGCATATGTTATAAGTAGATAAGAAAACATGAAAATTCATAGGTGAAAGTAGTATATTTATAGGCTTAATTTTCAAATACTAAAAACCAAAAATCAAATGGTTACCAAACGGGACATTGATTTTTGGATTTTGGTTTTTCAAAATTAATTAAGGTTATAAACCCTACATCCACCTATAGATTTATTTGTTGTGTTATCTACTTTTTACAAATGTTTTCAAAATTCAAGTCAAGTTTTGAAAACTAAAAAAAGTAGTTTTTGAAAATTTATTTTTGTTTTTGTAATTTGACTAAGAATTCAAATGTTTTTTAGAATTGATGAAAACCATAGTAAAAAATTGGAAGGAAACCAACATAAATTTAAAAAAAAAAAAAGAATATTAAAAACAAAATCGTTATCAAACGGAGCGTAAGGAGATTAATTTGAACACGTTCTTAACTCTACATAGTATACTATTTTAACAATTTTTTTCCTTATTTTGGAAAGAAGATCCAAGTGATTAAGGATTTCTTGATGCTCCACCAATTCTTTTTTCTTTTTTTTAAAAAAAAAAAAAAAAAGATGGAAGGGTGATTATCAAAGAAAATTTGGAATGCACCCACTTAAATAGTATTTGTTTTGCTTGGGGTTTAGTGGATTTATTGCTTTGTCAATGTTTTTATGCAAAAAAACACACCAAAGTTTTCCATTTGTAATGAATGAGTTGTATATTGGGCTTCAATTATTTGCCTGGCTCATTATTTTCAATGTTTCCCACTAAAAACTGATCAGGTTTTGTGTATCAAAATTTCTCATTCTTTCCCATTTCTTTCTTTTTCTCATTCCTCTTCTCTAAACCCTAATTGGTTCAAGCTTTTGATTTTGAATTTTCTAAATGCTGAGGGCAGCTTCAGCTAAATATAGTAGTACGAAACCCACTTCTTTCAATGATCCCAATTGCTCCACTTCAAACCTCATATTTCCTTGATTTTACTCAATTTTTGGCTCATAAAAATTTGACATTTTCAGTAACCCCCATCATTTGATAACATTAACTTATACAACCACACACACACACAAAAGTAAAAATTTTAGCTTTTCTAAAAATAAAAATTTTAGTTGAATATACCAACAATAATTAAGTGGATTGTGATCTCTAAATATTAATCAATTTTTTGAAAAGGTATTAACGAAATGTTCAATTTATAAATGGATAAAAACGAGATAGATCAAAACCACTGAGGATTTTGAACTAGGATTCAAGAAACTAACTTAAAAATAATTTGGATATCAATATTTAGTTTGGTTTTGCAAGTCTCAATTGAGAAAAATTATTGAATGAGATCGTTACAATATGACTATATAGTTACTCCATAATAATCATTAGATATAAATAAAAAAATTTACATGCTCTCTAATAATCGTTGGATATAGATTTAAAATACTTTTATGGTTTCTCTCTCATACATCTAATAATATAAAATCGCTAGCTACATTGTGGTAGCTTCCAATAATTTCTCATCAATAGTTCTTCCAAGGGATCCAGAATCATCGATGACTCCGAAATAGTCCAAATGAATGTGCCACATATGTCGATGGAAGAGAGGAAACCAATTAAATGAAAGAGAACATGATAAAAGATAGGTTTTTGGGATTGGCATGAAAAAGGTTGTGTTGAGAATGTTAAGGCTAAGAGGTTATATGGTGATTGGCATGAAGAATGTTGAGCTGAGGCTGCAATATAATGTCAATAGGTTGTAGAATTATGGGGATTGATATCACCATTAGTATTAGGGTTAACATTGTTATTGGCCTCAACATCAATTTGGAATAAGTGTATCATCATGCTTCTATTAGGAATCGGAGCATGGTATATCGTACATTCGTTGTTTATTTAGCAACTTCAAAATGGTCCTGTGAGTTGGAGAGGATATTAGATTATATCATTGAATTAAATTTATTTGGTTAAATTTTGAAAGTTCAAGGAACAAATAGACGCAAACTTCAAAGTTCAGAGACTAAAATTTTAATTTGACCGCTTTATTTTATATTCTAATTTGGGCTTATAATTCTTAGTAAGAGTAAATTAGTCTAGTTATATTTTATTATAGCTAAATAGATTGTTAAATTGAATTTCTAGGCCAAACCTTCTACTAATCCCTGACTGCTTTTGCATTTTTTCTCCTTTTCCTAAAATCACAATTTCTATCATTAGAGAATAAAAACAGTAGAATTAAAATGACGAGTCCTTATAAAAAAGATTTTTTTTACACAAGACTTTTTCATTGAGATGTGAACATAAACCCATCAAATATAAGTGCGTAATATATATAAGTAAGGATTACATCTCCATTAATGTAAAGTCTATTAAATAAAGTTCAAAAGCAAAATCCTCTAGATTTTAGATCAAAGTTGAATAATATCATACATATTGTGATAATGATATTAAAAGTTGTATTGTACTGACATTTTGGACCATTCAAAGGGGGCAAAATTCTTTATGCTTTTATACCACACTCGTGACAAACATTCAAATGATAAACCTATATTAGATTATCCCTTTTGATGTGTTTCACCAGCAGCCCTTTGTCATGTTGTTCAATGTACTTGCTCCAATATCTCTCTCTTTCTCTCTCTCTATCCAACACAAAAGAATCAAATATGTGTTTGCTCTCTTCTTCAAGATTTTAATTAAGTTAATTAATCCAACCATTTCCTCTTTTTCTGGCTGCCAAAATTAAATTAAAAACCATATATATTGAGTTTTTGGTGAGAGCCAATGGCAAATGGATTCTGTTTCTGATGGAGCATCCTCAAAAATTGTGCACAGAATTAATGGGGCAGCTCTGCAGTTTGTAAAGTGATTGAAAAGCATGCAAATTAAAGGCATTAATGTTAAATGGATGGATTAATTAATAACATGAACCTTCCATTATCAAATGTGGAAGACATTATGTTAAAGATTATAAATATAAGGGTCACTCATCAATTATTGCATATTTGGAGTGAGTTTCTATTGGAGGTTTGAAATAAAGATTGAGGTATTGGATCAAAAGAGTAGCAAATTGAAATCCAAGAATATGGGGTTTGTACAAATGGCTCAATAATATCAATACATAATCTTTTTTGAGAAAAGGAAGAAGGGGGTAGCTTCCAACTTTTTCACCATTTATTTATTTATTTTGAGCTAATTAGGCTTGTTTGACCCTTTGGGATTCCAAAAGCCTTTTAAGATTTTGCTTTGAGGAAAATGAAAGAAGTCAAATGTGTTATAAGGTTTTGTGTCTCATATTCATCAACAATACCCCTATGCTATTGTTCTTTCAAGTGCACCTAACAAAAGATATGAAAATGGGTTCTAAAAAAATTATTAATTTTGAATGGTTTTTCTTTTGAGGTTGAAAATTGGCTAGAGAGGCTCAATTGAAATTAAAAAACCAAAATTATTAAAATTCCATTTGATGACCATTTAGTTTTTGAAAATTAAGCCTAGAAAATATTACTTCTACCTATGGGTTTCTATGTCTTGTTATCTAATTTTTTATATATTTTTTCAAAAACTAAGCCAAATGGTTATCAACGAAACTTAAGTTACATTATAAGTTTAGTCCTTGAACTTCAAAGTTTGTGTCTAAAAGGTCACTAAACTTTAAATAGTATCTATGAGGTTTAATTTTAAATTTTATGTCTAATAGGCCCATGAATTTTCAATTTTATGTCTAATAGGTCCTTGACATATTCAAAAATTTTAAAAATTAACTAATCCATTAGATATAAAGTTGAATTTTATGTTTAATAGGACCTTAATCTTTCAATGGTGTGTCTAGTAGGTCTATGAATTCCAAGAAATGTCGAATAGGTCAAAGACATATTAAACACAAAATTGAAAATTCAGGGACCTATTAGACACAAAATTGAAAGTTTATAAATTTGTACATTTTAAAGCTTAGAGACTTATTAGACACAAAATTAAAGGTTTAGAGACCTAATAAACACTTTTTAAATTTCAAGGGCTAAATATACACAAACCGACTGAAAGTTTAGAGTATGTTTGATAATCTATTTTGTTTTTTGTTTTTTTGCTTTTTTAGAAAAGAAACATGTTTTATATTATCGACAAATTTCTTTATGTGATGCACAATTATCTAATTATTTTTTTAAAAAAATGAAATATATATTTTTTGTTTTTAAAATATGGTTACGATTTTAAAATTGATTTCTAACAAATAAATACATAAAAAAAAATAAAATTTAGGTTTAGTGACTTTCATGCACTTAGTTTCTAAAAAAAAAAAAAATCCTTATCTAATACCCTTGTATATATTTCTATATTAATATGATAAAGAAAAACTTTATTTCAAATATTTCTAAAACAAAATAAAGAAATATGTAATAAGTACAATTATCTTTTTAAAATAAAAAATAAAAAGTAAAATCCAAGCTCAGATCAAATAATGTAAATTAGTTCTATGCTTTATCTTAAGGAGATTCAAATTATTGATTCACTTTTTTTTTTTTGCTAAATTATAGAAAATACCCCTAAACTATGAGTTTTATTTCAATAATACCTCTAAACTTTAAAAAGTTTCAAAAATACTTCTGATATGATCTTTCGAAAACGTTCAAAAATACAATTATCATTAAGTTTTGGATGAAAAACGTTAAAGTTTTGTTTCAATAATACCCCTAAACTTTAAAAAATTTCAAAAATACTCCTAACCTTTAAAAAAATGTTAAAAACATCTTTATTGTTAAGTTTTAGATGGAAAACGTTAAAGTTTCGTTAATAATCTTGACATTTAATTGTACTCGTAAGAGGCAATTTTTATATTTGTCTTCCTGACTTGTGAATTATTTGCATGTCAATCTGGGTTTTTTAATTAATTGAATTGTTGGTCTAATTAGTGAAATCAACTTCCTAAGATATCTTTCTCTTGATTGTTCTCCATATTTTATTTTATGTTATGTTTTTATTTTGTTATGATCTTATTCATATTTCTATTTCTTTCTCTAAATAAAATTAGGTAATTGTATTCGTGGTAATTAAATGAATTAGAACATTAATCCTATGAACTATACTCTAACATTCTTACACTATATTAAAACTTGGCCCATACACTTGCGGTATTGCATTGAATAATTTTACGCAACCACAAAGTAGATAAAGCCATTGTGCGCTAGCCTAGCTAGTTAGCATTTTTTCAACTGGTTGTTCTATTAGTTGTAGCGTGCTTTAAATTTCTAAGTTTTAATGCTACATTAATGATTGCTAAAGGGAAACCCAGAAGTTTAAAGCAAACACAGAGTCAGAAATGAACTTCAAATTCGAGTGTTTGATGGAATAAAAAGCAACAAACTTGGGGATGGAAATGGTAGTAGGTGGGTCATCGAAAATTTATTTTTTATCCCCATAATTTGACGTCAAATTCAAACATCTAGATAGTTGAATTTTAAACAAATTCAAGCTAGAAATCGATCCTACAAAGGAAGACGACAACAAATTATCCTTTAACTTCGGAGAATTGAACAAATCCCTATATGAATCCGACCATTTAGGTTTCCAAATCCTTCAGAACAACAATTTAGCCTTTTTTTTTTTTGGAGAGTTACAAGGGAGGATTATGATTATAGATTTTAGATTTTTGGAGCTTATTTGGTCAAATTGTTACTATGACTTTTCAAATGCTAATAATCCATTTATTCTCATTAATTTTCATGGAGGAAGAATATGTATAGAGAGAAAGAAGAAGAAACATTTTCCAGTAAGAGTATTTTTGTGAAAATTTAAAATTTTAACATTTTCTAGCAAGCTCCAAACTTTAACATTTTGGAGCTTATTTGGTCAAATTGTTACTATGATTTTTCAAATGCTAACAATCCGTTAAATCTCATTTATTTTCATGGAGGAAAAATCTGCATAGAGAGAAAGAAGAAGAAACATTTTCTAGCAAAAATATTTTTGAAAATTTTCGAAAGGTTAAAGGTATTATTGAAACGAAACTTTAACATTTTCCATCCAAAACTTAACAGTAAGGGTATTTTTTTACTGTTTTTGAAACGTTGAGGGCATTTTTGAAACTTTTGAAAGTTCAGGAGTATTATTGAAACGAAACTTTAGCATTTTTCATCTAAAACTTAACGGTAAGGGTATTTTTGAACGTTTTTGAAAGATCGGGGATATTTTTGAAACTTTTTAAAGTTTAGGAATATTATTGAAACAAACTCATTGTTTAGGGATATTTTCTATAATTTAGCATTTTTTTTCTAACAAGTACTGATAATCAAATCTACACTCTCAAATATTTTAAACAACGCATTAATCTATTCGCGATTAATTTAATTATTAGAAATGTTGCCAAAGTGAGATTAGCTTAATGGTAATTGACATATACTCTCGATCAATATAGGTCGGAAGTTCGAATTCCCATACTCCTAAATGTTGTTGAACTCAAAAAGGTTAGAAAGTTATGATCTAGATCTCTCAAATATTTCGATTCCGACCAATAACGAAGCTATATCTTTATCAACAAAACCAACGAATTAACACTTGATTATTTAAGTTTTGACATCCCAAAAGGATATTTTTATTTACTAATCCAAATTAATTCAACCTACCATACTTCTCCAGCTCTCAATCTCTACAAATATTATATAAAATAAATCTGAAACAGACATCAATTAACCCAAGTATATGGTTTGGCTGTAAAGTAGATGAAGATGACTGTGAAAGGGAAACTTACCTAATTAACTAAAGCAATTAGCATAGGCTCTCCATTTTGACTGTTTATTAATGTCAATACTATTTATTATTCTCTCTCTCTCTCTCTCTCTAACACTTATCAATAAATTCATCACCCATATCTTAATAGTTTAGAATTAATAATTTACGACATTTTTGTTAATTTTTAATACCCATTAGATGTTCTTAAAACATTAAGTTATAAAACAAAGAAATTGTTTTTTTTTTTTCTTTTTTGGAGTTCAAAAAAATTGTTAATTGGCAAGCTTTCAAATTAAAAGCACTAAAAATGAGATTCATAGAATACATTTGATAATGATGTGATTTTTAATGTTCTGTTTTGAAATTAACAAGTTCATGTACTAAATAATTCTTGTTCTTTGTCCTTTTAAATTTTGCTATCAACCTTTTGGATTGTAGCCAAACTTTTTCTATTATAATAGAAGTTAATTCTTTTTTTATTTTTTAAAAAATTGACCAATATTTCAAAAGGAAAAAAAAAACAAAATGAAGAAGTGAATAGTAAACAAACTTAATTTTCAAAAATAAACTTTTCAAAACAAAACATTATCTTATAGTTGCTATAGTGGATTTAAAACGAAAGCCATATGAATAAAAGAAGATTAATAGGTGTTAACCTAGGTACATTTCAGCCCACAAGAATCCAATGCCTTTGTAACACACACAAAGAAAATTATTAACAAAAAAAAAAAAAAGAAGAAAAAAAAGCCATGCCCTAGAAGGTAGCAATTTGGGGGAAGAGATGAATTTTAAGTGAGCAAAGAAAAAAGAGATAGGGAAATTTGACACCCACTAACCAATACAATTGACAGCTTTTTGTAAATAACAAAATATAAAATGTAGATAGTGGAATACACCAATTGATTCAGCAAACAGTGGGTTAGCCTTCTCTAAATTAATCCCATTCTGAAAATTAAAGTTAAACCAAACAAAGCTTAAGTGAGTAGTAGTGGAGGATGCATTATATTTTTCATTGGTTACTCTAAAAGTAGATTTCAAATGGAAATGTGACAAAGAAAAAAGACTTCCCCTCTACCTTTCTTTGCTTATTGCATGCCATCACTCTCTGATCTTTCTCTCTCTATTTCTTAAACTATTTTCATTCGCCAACAACTTATTTGCAAAATGTGGTTGGTGTTTTTTCTCTTCAAATTGCATCTTTAACCTTAGAATTCTTCATTTTTGGTTTTCTTCCATACATGTGCATATATAAAAAAGAAATTTTTAGGTCAAAACTTATCTCCTTCAAGAATAGGTATCAATTTTCAACTTCATCTCCAATATTTCAGTATTTTAAAACCTTTTCAACTCTATTCTATTCTAATTTTCACCGGCCACACACGAAATAAAATATAATCACAAAACATTTCAGATGTGGCATTACCATTTTGTTATGAACCATACTTGGCTACACACCACCATTAAAACTTTGATGGTTAGGAGATGAAACTTTTTAACTTTCTCTCTTAGTTGTCAAAATTTTAATGGTAGGATGTAGGAAGATATCTACACACCGGTGTGTAGACAAATAATATTTCTCTGTTTATCCAATTTCGAGAATGGAATTGAAAAGTGACCGCCTACTGTAACGTATCTTCAACCAAGTATTTAAACGAAAGAAGGCGTATGGTACAACCCTTCATTTCTGATCAGAAGAAATAGTTTTGGAGATAGCAAATAGTTGGAACCCACATAAGTTTTTGGTATGTCTTGGTGACAAATGTTTGAGTCACTTTCCAAAATGGAAAAACGATGGAGACCCAAGTTGAAAGAGTATAATTCCAGGTTGTTGGGTTGTGATTCATGATTCTGATCTCAACAAAAATTGCCCATAACAGTAGATCTGGATGATTCTCCCAATTGCATGCGTTTCTACTTCAAGATTCTCATCCACTTAATTCCAACCCTACACTCAAAACCCACCTTTGTTTTTTGTTTGTCTTTTTCTACCCCCACAAGACCTACCTCTTTGATCTCTTTATCCCCAATACATTATTTAGGGCACCCCTTCATTTTAAGGGTTACTTTGTAACAACTTGGTATACCCCAATTTTCTTTTTAATTAAACTAATTTACACACATCTCAATAAAGTTTTATTACATAAGTGTTTGACCACTACAATATATTTGGGAAATGACTTGCACTTTTGACCACCAAAATGCCCAAATTATAGTGGCAATGGTTTCCAAATTCTCAAATGAGATGCTTTTTTCCTTTTGTTTTAGAAGAATGCAAAAAAAAAAAATCCATTTCCCAAATTGACACTTCACATGAATTCATTATGATATTAGAGAAATGGGGTGTGAAAACTTTCAAACTTTTGATTGCCAAACTAAATAAGGGTGTAGTTTTCAAATTCTCAATTAGATGCATGTTCGGAGTATTATTGTAGTCATTCCTTTATTAAAACGACAAACTCAATTTTCTATATTTTCACAAGAGTTATGATATTCTCTACTTCGAACTTAAACTTGCACAGATATATTTTTATACAATGAATAAAAAAAATCTCCACACGTCAATAAAAACTTTATCTACAAAACATTCCATTCTCTCGACTTCTAATCCACATGAGACATTTATCACATCCATAAAATCATCTTTTCAAAAAAAAAAAAAAGAGAGGAAAAATTGAAAGTCCATTTGAATAGAAATAAAATAATAATAGACAAAGTTGGATTTGGAGTGTTGGTGGGTGAACTCAAAAAGAGAGCATTGTTCCAACGTCATGCACACTCAGATACAAAAAGTTTATGGATAAATTAGCTCCACATAGTTAGCTGAAGAGCATACCGCACATACAAACCCTTCAAATCTGCTCCCTTTTATTTATTTATTTATTTTTGTTAAAATATCATTTTGGTCCCTATACTTTAAAATTTATTTCATTTTAGTCCTTGTACTTTTAAATGTTCAAATTTTGTCTTTATACTTTCAATAAATCTTAAAATTAGTCATCATTGTTAGTTTGAAGTTAATTTTCATCTACCTTTAGAAAATAATAATAATAATTTCCATTCAAGAAAATGCACAATATGAGAATATGTTTCCAAAGTTTATAGGGTGATGATTGAGAGACTAATTATTTTTTGGACGAATTAACCATATAGTAACGATATTGACTAATTTTAATATTTATTGAAAATATGAGGACTCAATTTAGACATTTGAAGGTATATGGACTAAAATAGAACAAGTCCCAAAGTACAGGGGCTGGAATAGCATTTTAACCTTTATTTTTTTAGGATAAAAATCACTTTAGTCCCTGAACTTTCGTGAAAGTAACAATTTAGTTCATGAACTTTGATTTGTAACGATTTAGTACGTCTCTTTCGTGGAAATTATTGTTAAGATTTAATGGAATTTCTTCAACAAACTAATTAGAGACCCAATATGTTTATAAGCTGCGAAGTCTAAATCAAAATTTAATTTTGATGAAATTTTTTACGATAGGAATGGAATCGTTACAAATCTAAAAATACATGGATTAAATTGTTATAAAGTTGAAAGACGAAACTAAATTGTTACACAATAAAGTTCAGAGACTAAATTGTTACTTTCATGAAAGTTTAGGAATCAAAAGTGTTTTTTAATTTTTTTTTAAAATTCAAACAGACAAACCATACCAAAAAAAAAAAAAAAAAAAACTTGTCCTTTGTCCCTTCCACTGTACAAAACAACTTCCATATAGTCTCTCTCTCACATCCCACCAAACTCAAAAGTTCTTTCTTTACTCTCTCATCAGTCATCCCCTCCATTCTCCAAAACATGTCCTATTTTAATTAATTATAAAATGTTTTTCTTAATCCTCAAATTAATATTTGATTAAGTTGTTGAGTTAAATACTTCCCAAATGGTTTAATTATTGTACTTGCTAAGATTCCATGTTATCAAGATGTACTCATGCTTATATCATAATAATATATAGACATTTCCTTTTTCTTTCTCTTTAAGAAATTAAGCTATTAATAATGGTTGCAGAAGCCTTAAGTTGCTTAAAATACAAGGTTTTGGTGTATAATTGTTTTTTTTTAAAAAGAAGTTTTGGTGTATAATTAAAATTAAAATGGTTGGCCATCTTAATAGTTGTCGATTTGAGATGTAATCTTATCATAAACCCTATGATCATTCTTTTTTTTTTTTTTTTAATGAAATTAAACTCCACATTGTTATACTTTAATCTCCATCAATGATAATCCAATTCGTTATATAATTTGGTGTATTACTTATCACGCATACTCAGCCTATAATTTATTCAAAACATCACAATATATTAATAATATTAGTTGGCGTATGGTTTTTTGATGAAGGGAACATATATTTTTTAGTTATAGAAATTAAAGGGATTAATTTGCATTCATACAAACTTATTAGTTTATGCGTTTATAATGCTTAATTATTTGTTTAATTATTTCAGTAAGTGAGCATATTGTCGTCAAAATGTTAATAATTATCATCAAATGATGATCTAAATTTATAATATAAAATATGTATGTACGGTCGAAAGGCTTTCATGTTAGTCAAAAAAAGTTTTCTAAAAGAACTTCAATTGTATCGATGTAAGAACCTTGGTGCAATTTGTAATTTACCCTAACCAGCTTTTCCTTTTCCTTTGATTTTATTTTTTTATTTTTATTTTTAGTAAGGTTTTATCTGAAAAACTATCTAGAACCTTTTCTATTAAGATAATATTCCAAAAACTAATTATTACAATTCTGAAAGGGGCTATTTATAGTATAGCTTTACAAGAAATTATGAAATAGCTAATTAAAATTAAAATACTAATTAAACAAGAAGTCAGAGTTTCGATATCTAATATATTATTTTTCCCAAATCATTTTCCAAATATATATAATTCTTTTGGGTCTTGAACTCTAAATGACTGCCTCATAAACCATGCTCTGTCTTTACTTGTATGCCACAAAATTTAAAACTTTATTAAACTATATTGCTTAGGCCCTATAACTATGGATTTTTTTTTCCTCTAAGAAAAGCTTTAAAGAATTAGATATATTTATATATTATTTATGGTCCACTAATTTTCAACATCACTCTTTGTCTTCAATGACCTCATACATCATAATTAAGAAAAAAACAAGTTTTATATGACATTAGAATTTGTTGATTAGGCATATATTTATCGTATTGACTACGTAAACATTAGAATTAATGATTAGGATATTTTAGGGTTGAAAATAATAAACAATATTATATGTCATGTTTTCATTAACATTCTAATAAAGGATACAAAAATATGGTGTTTTGATACAAATTTTATACAGGATTAATATTGTGGTTTTAAAATTTTTAGTGCCCAAACTTGAAAATAGGTGCAAATTCAAAAGTAAAAGTATGTTTTAGCATATTAAAATATAGTGAAATAATTTGTAAAAATTAATATTATTATATATGTCTAGATCATTATGCAAAATTGAAAAATAACGCTTAATTAATATTTTTTTTATAAAAAAAATAGATCATTCGATCATATAAAAAAAATAATAATAAAACAAAAAACAAAAAATTGTATCAAAATACTACAACAAATTTGACTTTTGATCACGGTCTAAAAAATTCAAGTGTGAAAATAATGATGGGCAGGAAAAAAAACGCATGAAATTAAAATAATTAAAAATTTTCATCTACACTAATTTTTATTCTTATTTTCAGTCATTTTAAAGAACTTTCAATAGAAAGCGTTGGTCCAAAATAATGCTATTAATTATATTGAATTTATTATTCATAACTCATCATTTTATGAGGAAAAAAAAAAGATCCAGTTGATTTTTTTTTTCTTCTTTTTGAGTCTAACAACATATGGAGGTAATTCGAACCTATAATCTATTAATCGAAGGTATATGCCTTAACCAGTTGAGTTATGTTCAAATTGACGAAAAAAAAATAAAGTTCACCCTTAAGAATAAACAAAAAAAAAAAAAGTAAAAATAAAATTTTGAGTAATTTTCACACCATTTTTTTCCTATTAAAACAAAAATGTTGTCAACATACAATGTGTGAAACTATATCAATTAAGTGTCATACAGATATATGAAGTAAAATCATAGGATGTTGCCAAATGCCAACAGAAGTTTGAACATGTTACAAAGTCAAATCTATTATATATATAATCTTTACCCCACTAAATCACATTCACATGTCCTCCTAACTTGTCTTTAATTAAAAGAATCCTTTTTCCCACTTTTTTTTTTAACCTAAAGTTAAAATTTTTTAACTTTCCTAAAAAATGTTTACATTCACATTGATATAATTAAACGTGCAAAACGTCTATTTGGTTCCAGCAAGAAAAAACCATACAAACCCTTTTTCTCAAAAGCAATATGTCTGTCAAAGTAAAAATCGAGCCAGTTAAGATACTTGTAAATTACCTTGGTTAACACCCTATCTTCGTTATATATAATTTTAAAAAAATGATAAATTATAAGTTTCATTTTGTAACTTTATTTGGAATAAAGGAAGTTGAAGAAATGATTTTGAATTCTTTATTTTGTTTGGGTTGAAATTAACGAATTTTTATTAGAATGTGCGCTGGAAAGGAAAAAAATGTTTACTGATATATGTTTTTAATCTTCGTTTATGGATAGAAAACGAAAATATGATAAGGTTAGATAAGTAATTTACTTACCAAAATTCTATGAAATCCTGTCAAATTTGTTTGTTTTTGTCAATAATTTTATTTTTTTATTTAACCTAAAAACATGATTTTAAATCACATTTAATTTTATGTAAAAACAAATAATTGAATTCATTTGAAATTCATTAGGATGGAATCATTAAAAATCCTAAGTAAACAAACAAACCATAATACTTTAATTTGTCTATTTAACCCTAATACTTAATTTTCTTTTAATAAATCTCTAAAATTTTAGAATTGTGCCTATTTAATTCTTATATTTAAATAAAAATTCTATCTATAAGTTAAATTACAAGTGTAGTCCCTAAACTTTCAGATTTGTTTATTTGGTCAATGAACTTTAAAAAGCGTTTAATAGGTTATGAACTTTCAATTTTATATCTAATAAGTCATTGAATTTTCAATTTTGTGTCTAATATGTCCCTGACATATTCAAATTTTTTAAAAATTAATTGATCTATTATATATAAAATTAAATTTAATGTCTAATAGGATTCTAATTAAACTTTCAATTTTGTGTCTTAGTAAGTTCATGAATTGTAAGAAATTGGGTCAATGACCTATTAGATACAAAATTGAAAATTCAAGAATTTATTCGACACAAAATTGAAAGTAATCTGAAAGTTTATAAACTTATACTAGACACCTTTTAAAATCCAAGGACCAAATAGACGCAAACCTAAAAGTTTAAGGACTACATTTGTAATTTAACCTTCTAATTAATTAATGAGAATCCAAACTTTCAATTATGTACCTTATAGCTTCCATTCTTAACTCTGTTGTTTAATACTTCCATAGTCAACCATTCGCATGAATACTAAACACAAAGTTGAGAGATTTATAACATTTTAAGATATAATGATCAAATAAACACACTGAAAAGTCTTTTAAAGCCAAGGTAACAAAACTAAATAAATATCAACATAAATATAATTCAACAATTATAAACTCATTTTCTTAAAATCGAAGGTAAAAAAAAGAGACCAAAATAAACACGAGTTTGAAATTTTGGGACCAAACTCATAATTTAACATTTAAAAAAATAAATAAGAATAAGAATAACAATCTTTCCGAATATCGAGAAAAAAATAACGAAAAGGCAAAAACTTTTTAGTTATCTCTCCCTTGCACGGCTCGATAACATTCTCTTTTCCTCTCTCTCTCTCTAAAATACACTATATAAGGAAAGACTCTCCATTTCCGCGCATTGGAATCTGCCATTTCCACCCATCTCTCTAAAGAAGAGAGAAAGAGCTTAAACAAACAAAAACAAAAACAAAAAAAATGGTAAAATTCTCAAAGGAGCTCGAAGCTCAACTCATTCCCGAATGGAAAGACGCCTTCGTCAATTACTGGACTCTCAAAAAGCTCGTCAAGAGAATCAAACTCTCCCGAACCTCTAAACCTCCTCCTCCTCCTTCCGCCGCCGCCGCCTCCCTTTTTTCTTCTCTTGCCGCCAAGTTCCTCCGCCGCCGCCGCCTCCTCGACGCCGACCATCTCTCTCAGGTACCCAATCATTTCATCCATCAATGTCGTTTCAGGGCCCCCGCCGTGTGTCGTTTTGATGCCATTTGTTCGCCGTTTTTGACACATATGATCATGAAAATTATTTTATGGTTTTTATTATTATTATTTTTCTTTTTCTTTTCACGATATTAATGCCTTTTGCCGAATTTCCGTATATCTCGGTTTCCGTTCCCTCACTTTTTGTTCAATTCCCAAATACTCTCAAAACTTTACTTCAAAGAAAATTTTTAAATTTTTTTTTTTTTTTTTAATCTAGTGTGAACTGAGAATTGGTATTTCAATCAAGAGGGGTAAAAAAAAAAAAAACAAAAATTGTAAAGAGAAGTTAGTATAGAAGCAGTCGAGATTGGGGCGAAAAATAAGCAGAAAAAGCAGTTTTTGTTATGAGAAATGTTGAAAAATTGACGTTGGGATTAAAAACTTTATGTGAAATTGTTATTTGGGTTTTGTGGTGCCATGCCATGCTTTTTGGCGTATTGGGGAATTTGAATGAGCTAAGAAAAATCAAATAAATAGCCTACTTGTTGCGTACTCAATCACCCAATTTTCTTAAAAAACTCAAATTTTGATTTTATGAATTCCTGGTTGTTTGTTTCCCGAGAATCTCATTTTCCATCGTGGAAACGCTAAGAAAATCAATACACCCAAAAAAACAAAAGGTTGATCAGACATATCTTCATGCATGTCCACGAAACCATCGTGATTCATTGCAAAAAAAACACAGAAACAGATACCATTTGAAAGTGACGCTTTTCTCCAACTCATCAAAAAGCCATAGCCATCCCAATAAATGTTCTTTCCATTTTCTTCTTTCTTTAAAAAAATAAAATAAAAACTTTTTTCATTTTCATTATTGCAGGTGAAAAAGAGTGAAAGCATTGAAGATGGCGATGTTAATGAACACCGCGAAACAGAACTTTCTCAGTTCTTCTCTGAGGAAGACGAGGTAAAACTTACTGAATCAGATATTTTAACTATTGAGCTATGCTGTAAATTTTTTTTTTTTGTTGGGGTTTTTTAAATTTGATTTTTGTGGGTTTTTTTTTCTAATAGGTGAAGATATTTTTCGAGACGTTGGATGAAGAATTGGATAAAGTGAATGAGTTTTATGGGAGAAGAGAGAGTGAGTTTGTGGAGAGAGGGGACAGTCTAAGGGAGCAACTTGGAATTTTGCTTGAATTCAAACGGATTCTTGAAGATCGGCGCCGGAAAAGTTCGCCGGCGGGACCCTTTTCCCGGTCGTCTTCCTTTTCTCCTCGTCACTCCAATTTTTCCGGTAACCTGAAATTCTTTCCATTTTTGTTTTTAGGGATTTTGTTTAGTTAGGTCAATTACGTCACTTCACACTCCGCCAATTACTTCTACCTTTTATGGTTGACACGTGGCGTATGATGATTGCGTATCATTAATTTTCATGTAAAGTCAACTGAATTTTGCAACAAATTTTATGATCTCTGTTCCATTAAAATAGCTCAGTTAACCAAATTATTTTTTTTTGTCTCTGTAGATAAGATTTGGTTGCTTTTAATTTAGTTCATATTGTTTTGAAATTTATAGTTTGTTTAAATCTCACAAATTTTTCCACATAAAAAAGTGGCAAAATAAACCTTTTCTGTTCTAATTGTATTAGATTATGAATTGGATAAAATAATAACAATATTTACATTATAACTTTTTATAGGTATAATATTTCCCTTCTAAAGATTTTAGGGACACAAATTAGAGAAAAACTTTAAAAAACACTTAAGACCAATCAGGGGCTATCTTCCCTCCTTTCTTATTCACTTTGCCTTTACAATGATAACAATTTTAAACGCATGAGGTTTGAATAGGAAAATATATTGACTTTAAATCTTCGATCTGAAAGGAGTATATATTAATTACCAGTGGACATAGACAAAATATAATTACCTTGTTGCTTGGGTAAGGTCAGAAGTTTGACTCAATCTCGACATTCATTGAACTAAAAATAATAATGATCAAACAAAAATCAATCCAACATTTAATTAACAATCATACTTTTCATTAAAGGAGCTAGAGAAGTAGGAAAATTCAAAAGAATCCGCCAACTCCTAAGAAATAATAATGAAAGATTGGCATTAATTGTTGGATACAGAGAACACAGAATCAAACGAAACGTCGGCAGAAGTATCAGAGATGGATGAAGCAATCGCCGCCCTAAAGAGGCACGACGTCACGTTCATTAACGCCGCCGTGAGTGGAAAGACCAAGAAAGGGAATAAGCCGAAGATGGCGCTGCGAGTCGACATTCCGGCTACCACTCCGACGAGAACCATCTCCGCCGTCATGGGGATGCTCTGGGAGGATCTCATCAACAACCCCAAAAAGGACGCCTCTGGCGATTCGATCAACCAGAAGAAGATCCAGTGGGCCGAGAAGATGATCCGAGGTGCCTTCATTGAGCTCTACAAAGGCCTCGGCCTTCTCAAAACTTTCAGGTACCTCTCTTTTTTTACTTTTAAAATTGTGTCTATTTAGTCATCGTACACTTAAAAAATTAGTAGAAGTCAAAAGTTTTATTTTTAATTTTATATCTAATAAATCATGTTAACTATGTTAATTTAATACTAATATCAACTTGAGCATAGTTTAACTCATCATTCCACCCACATATTGTTGAATTAAAAAAAAATACTAATACTTGCTGCTAACTTTATTATTTAAAATTAAACTCAAAATTAGAATGCCAAATTGTTCTCAAATAATACACATTACATTTTCAATAGATTGAAAGTTTAATCTCTTAGAACTCAAAAAAAAAAAACAAAAAAAAAAAAACCTACCTTAAGATTGCTATACTTAAATCATTATTATTAAAAAAAAAAAAAAGAAACTTTGTTAATTTAATACTTATGTAATATGGCAACTGTATTACTTAAAAAGATTAAACTCAAATTTATCTTCTTAAATAATACACAACAAAATTAAAAGTTGAAGAAATTCACTAGAAACCATTTGAAGAATATAGATTGAAATGGAAGGTTTTCTATCTATTAGAATTTTTTGGAAAAATATACAACCACTAAATAGTTGAAATTATAAAAGTTGTAAATAAAACTTAAAATTTAACTAATATCAATGTTTATTAACTGCAAAACGCAAACTCATGGGTTTGAAATCTCTCTGGCAGTTTGCTGAACATGAAAGCATTCGTAAAGATTCTGAAGAAATTCGACAAGGTGACAAAACATTATTTGATGCCTTCCTACGTTAATTAATTAATTTAATTAGTTACCAAATTAAAGAAAAACATTTGACGACTTTAATGTATTTTGGTGGAACAGGTGGCGAACCAAAAGGCGTCGGCGAGCTATCTCCAAGAGGTGAAAAAGTCGCCCTTTATCAGCTCCGATAAGGTAATTAAATTAGCCTTAATTAAAAAAATAAGAAGATCATCAAGAGAGAGAGCCACTGATCAATTAATTAAATTCAAAGTTCAAACTTTTTAAAAAAAAAAAAAAAAAACATTTATATGACAAATGATTTCCTGTCTGGAATGCAACATAGGACAGGACATTATAAAAAAGTTGGGAAATATTTTATATAATGTTTGAAGACGAAATAAAAAAAAAAAAATTGAAATGGGTGGGATTTTGAAGTACTTTTTAGAAATTTGGTGAAATAAAGAAAAAGAATTTAATGGAAGTTGAGTAATAAAATAAATATAAATAATTAATTTGAGAAATGGTGTGTGTAATGAAGGTGGTAAGACTAATGGACGAAGTGGAATCCATATTCACAAAGCACTTCGCCAACAATGACAGGAAAAAGGCAATGAAATATTTGAGGCCTCAGCAGCCTAAAGATTCCCACATGACCACCTTCTTTGTTGGTAATTTTTCCTATTTCTATATCTAATCTTAATCTTAATCTAATCTCTATATAAATAATACTTGGCTACACCCCGGGTGCAGGAATAATCTCCTTGTCCCTCACCATTCAATTATTGACAACAATGAGAGAGAAAGCACACAGCTAGGGGCAGGGAGATTATTCCTGCACCTTGAGTGCATCCAAGTATTATCTCATACATATACGAGCATGTCTCTGCCTATGCATTTCTATTTAAACTTTAACCTACCCAATGCTCAAGATTATATTTTGAGCTGATTATCTTATGTGGGTTGTTGAATGATGATAAGGTTTTGTTGTTGAACACTAAATAAAGCTATAGTTTTAGAGATTCTTGCAAAATATAGTGTAATCTATATTGAATATTATATATATATATATATATAAAATACATAATAACTCTACGCCTACATGAGCATAGTTCAATGGTAGATATTAAATTGTCACAAATTTTGAAGTATAGGAACAAAATTGTTACATGCTAAATATGGACTAAAATGTTACAAGCTTGAAAATACATGGACTAAATTGTTACAAACTAAAGTTCATAAACTAAATTGTTACTTTCTTAAAAGTTTATGGACTAAATTGTTACTTAATTGAAATTAAAGTTCAGGGACCAAAAATACTTTCTAACATTTAATTTATGTTATTCAATAACTATTAAAAAAACATAGGGATCGCTAGTATCTAAATTAATCAATGCTTTATGATTTTATTTTTTATTTTTTTGTTAAATGCTACATTTGTAATCATTTACAAATATTCAAAAGAAAAATGGAGCCATCCATTCAATTCTTTTTACATGAATTTGATGGTCAACAACTATAGACACACGCGAGGCCCACCATGGTCAAAAATTTTGTTCTTCAAGAAATTTGGGAAATTAAGAAAATTTAAAAGCAAAGTTGTGATTTTTTTTTTGTAACTTTAAAATTTTGTTGGTGGTTGGTTTCAGGTTTGTTTACAGGTTGCTTTGTGTCATTGTTTATTGTATACGCAATTTTGGCTCATTTGTCTGGTGTTTTTTCTCGTCCAAATGAAGTTTCTTACATGGATGCTGTCTATCCTGTTTTCAGGTTCCTTTCTAATTACCATTCTCTTCTCCATTTCAAAAACAAATTTCTTTCCTTTCTCTTCATTTTTTTTACCTTAATTAATCCTTCTTTTGCAGTATGTTTGCATTGCTAAGCTTGCACATGTTCATGTACGGCTGCAATTTGTTCACGTGGAGACATGCGAGGATCAATTACAACTTCATTTTCGAGTTTCAGTCGAGTACTGCGCTCAAGTACCGCGACGCTTTTCTTATATGCACCACCACCATGACTGCTGTGGTTGGAGCTTTGGTCATTCACTTGATTCTAGGACTCACTGGCTTCTCACCTGTCCAAGTTGATTCTATTCCTGGACTTCTGCTTCTCGTTAGTTCTTCGATCCCTTAAACCACGACGTATTGGTTTCTCACATTGGTTTGGTTTTTGTATAACTCTGATGATGATTTGAACTTCCTTCTGCAGATTTTTGTTGTGCTTCTCATATGCCCGTTTGACGTATTCTACCGACCAACACGCTATTATTTTCTCCGCGTGTTTTGTAACATAATTTTCTCTCCTTTTTACAAGGTAAGAGCAATGTTTGTTTCTCACTACTTCATGGCATTGCCTTGTTAAGTTGTGGTTTGTTTACAACTTTGAAATGTGTTGTTTTCTCAGGTTCTGTTAGTTGACTCTTTCTTGGCAGACCAACTTACAAGCCAGGTATATGATATGTATATATACACACATTGAATAAAAACTTACTGTTGCTGCCACTTCTTAATCACTTTTGACTTGTTTATGTTGAAAGATCACTCTGCTGAGGCTCATGGAATCCGCCATCTGCTACTTCTTTGCGGGGTCCTTTGGAATGCATCGAGGTGAAGTCTGCAAATCCGGGACATTGTACTGGGAGTTGGCTTACCTCATTTCATTTTTTCCATACTATTGGCGTGCAATGCAGGTGATCTCCGAACTTCTATCAATTTCCTTCCTGGTTTTTAAGCCATAGGTCTGATCGATATTTCGATATACTCGAACTTACACGTGATCTTTCATTTTCTATACGGCATTCAAGTGCGCAAGACGATGGTTTGATGACAATGACTTGGACCATTTGGCAAACATGGGCAAGTATGTGTCAGCCATGGTGGCGGCCGGTGCCAGACTTACATATTCTCGGCAAGACACCCGCCTCTGGTTCGTAATCGTCTTGGTCACTTCCTTTGTAGCCACAATATATCAGTTGTACTGGGATTTTGCAAAGGATTGGGGAATTCTCAATCCAAAATCTCGAAACCCATGGCTTCGAGACGAACTCATCTTGAAGAACAAAGGCATCTACTACCTGTCAATTGTGAGTTCTATCTGCAAATGAGATTAGAAATTCTGTTCATTACACTACGGTCATTCAAATATATACAAGCCAAAGGAGCATTGAAAGTGATAAATGAAATTACTTGCAGGTTCTGAATGTGATACTAAGAGTTGCTTGGGTGGAGACCGTATTACAGTTGCATAAATTGCACATTAGAAACGTCGAGTCGAAAATGCTAGACTTCCTGTTGGCTTCGTTGGAGGTTATCCGACGGGGACATTGGAATTTCTACAGGTATATCATCTATCTTGTGTTCAACCATCTTAGAAACAACAGTTCGAAGATTTCGAGCTATGGGCTAAATCTTTCACTTTTTGCTTGATAATATGAATCCAACCACACATTTCTCTACTATAATCCTCTACCATTTGGCAGACTGGAGAACGAGCAGATAAACAACGTCGGAAAATACAGGGCTGTAAAGACAGTTCCTCTACCATTCCGTGAGGCTGATTCCGATGGCTAAGACCGATTCTTGAAAGTACAGGTCTGGTCCCTAACAAAGCTGACCTGAAGGAGGGGATGAGGGTGGTCAACATATTATGCTAAAGCATAATTTGAGATCTCTGTCTCATTCATCCTACTGTTCCAATTCACACTTGTGAAGGTACAAAGTGTAATTTCCGACGCATGGTCCCAAGCGCAACACTCTCGCTCGGCTCCTCGACACATTGTAATTCGATTGGTAAAATGTAATTTAATTCTATTTTCACAATTGTAAGGAATGCTTGTTTCTAATCAAGAATTAGCTGCTCGAGAAATCTGTCGTGTGTGTATAGTGTACGTGCTCGTGATAACTCCAGAAGAAACCAAATTAGAGTTAGCTGTACAATTGCAATATCCTTAGAAACAGAACCCATGTACCTTGGAGGTTAAAAATGAAAAGAACACCAATTTGAAGGGAGCACTGTCTTTTCTTACCTTTCCTTTTGTCTTCTCTCATTTACTCTGTATCCAAATGGAAAGTTGAAGCTATTATTGTTGGTACTCATAGCAATACAGTGGTTGGAGAAGGCTCTCACTCAGGCTGTATAACTGTATGATTAGTTTGGAAAGCTTGAGAAAAGTCATAATCTAGCAATGGATAAACCATATTTAACTGCATATCTTTGATCTTTAACCTCCAATGGGCTTGTAAATACATCAGCAACTCTTTTGTAAGAATATAAGACTATGAGCAAGTAAACAATAAACATCTCAGGAACCTACTTTCTTAACAATGCTGCTAATCTGTTTGAGATACAGTAAGCAGTGGATTGAATGGTAATCATGGGATTAACACCAACAGCAGTAGGAAGAACACTAGCATCACAAACAAAGAGCCCTTCAGCTTCCCAGCTCTCTCCATTTTCATCGACCGCGCCTACTTTTTCAGAAACTCCCATTTTACAGCTCCCCATCTGATGAGCTGAGGTATAGATATTCCAATTTTCTGTCATTGTTAATGGCCCTCCCTCTACAGATACCATATCCAAAAACTCTTCCAATTCCTCCTTCCCAATCCCTTTACATTCAAGTCTCTGTCCATCGCTCCTATGTGTGCCAACTTCAGTAGCTCCTGCAGCTACCAAAATCCTCAATGACTGTCTCAACCCCCTTTTGAGGTTTTCTCTGTCTTCTTCACTCAAATTATAGTTCACCCTTCCCTCTGACCTCACTACCCCGGATCCTGAATCCCGGACTATCGTTATGAAATGGGCAATTCTTGAATACTTGAGTATTCTTTTCTTAGTGTCAAGTCCAGATACCCAAGGAAACAAAACAGAGAATGATCCTGGTCCTAATAGAGGAGTCTCTATGATGGTTTTAGGATTTGATTTGGATCCTTCAGAGACAACCTTGTGGACTGATGTGATTATTCCACCCTCATAGGATTTTCCCTTGAACTCTGAATTTGACTCTGGAAAGTATCCCCAAGTCATCAAAACAGGGTGGAGATGAAGATTTCTCCCAATGTGTTTGTTCCTCAGCCCACTTGATATCATCAATGGTGGTGTCAAAAGAGCTCCACAAGCTGAGATGGTTGCTTTGGCCTTGATTTGCAGTTTCTTGGTAATGTTATCACTCCAAACTTTTGCAATGACTCCCAAGCACTTGCTCTTCCTCATTCTTCCAGTTCTGTTCCTTTCCAATATGAATCTCTCAGCCTTGCAATTTGTTATGATCACCGCCCCATGATTCACAGCATCAACAAGCCAAGTAGAATCAGTCCCTTGTTTCTCCCCCTTTCTACAACCATAACCACAAGATCCACAATAATGACTGTTTGGGGAATTTCTTGGTACTTTTTCAACTTTAAGCCCCAAATTTTCACACCCTTTTCGAAGAACTTGATTCTGAAACCCCTCTTCTTCACAATCCTCTGAAACCCCAATTCTCTTGCACACAGCATCCATGGCGACCTGATATTCAGAGCTCCCAAAGAACGGAATCTTGTCGCTCTCAGCCCATTCCTGCAAAACAGCATTTGGGGTTCTTATGCTCGCCGACCAATTAACGGCGGAGCCACCGCCGACGGTCGAACCAGCCAGAATCAACATTTTCCCATCGTCGCTTGTGAAAATCCCACCGGCTTCGTACAGTTGATCGAGGGAAGGGCCTTCGAAAGATGAATAATCAGAAGCAGTGAAATAGCTCCCTTTCTCGAGAACCACCACTTTCTGACCGGAACTTGCGAGAATCGCCGCTGCAACGCCTCCGCCGCAACCGGACCCAACGACCACCACATCGCATTCGATGGAAAGGATGTGGCCGTCGTCTCCGGTGACTGTGAGACCTTTCTGTAAGAGGGATTTTTTAAAGGATGATTCGGTTTCGTTGTTGGGTTCTATGATTCCCTTCTGGAGAGGCCTCTCGTCGGAGGATTTGGACGGATTTTCATCAATCGCCGGCCGGTATTTTATGGCTTCCCATCCTGGGTTGTCGCCATTTACATCAACCTGTGTCAAAGCAACGAAAAATTAGTCCATGATTATGCCATTGCCCCTGAAAATAAAGGATTTTTTGCTTACTAACTTTCACTCTTGCTTTATTTTTATCTCTCTACTTTAAAAAAACTGTAGTTTTAATCATAAATTTTACATAAAATCTTGTAATAAGAAGATACAATGATAGTAATAGAAGAAATTGTTCAAATTTTAGACTCATGGTGATTTTTAAAAAAAAAAAATTGAAAAGTTGTGCTAATATAATAATTTTTCATCTTGTATTCTAGCTTAATTTGTATTATTTAGCACCTCCTTACACTAGGCCTACAACTTGCCAAACCATGGGTAACAGAATTCAACTTTATCCTAGTTAACGAAAAATCTTTCCTCATCCTTCATCTCAATTTGAATCATTTCATGAGTTAAATTGGTATAATTTAGAGTCATGAAGTCGATTTCATGTTTAGTATATAAATTTATGCAACAGAAACCACTATTAAATTTTGACAGATGGGAGAGGAAAATGCAGGGAGGGAGAAGAGACTTTATTATTTTTTCAAAAAAAAAAATGTTAAAAATTGAATGTTGGATACCGGTCAAAATTTGAATGTTGCTAAAGGAGAGCTGTTTTTTGTCTATGAACATAGCTTAATGGATAAGATGTTTGTCATATTAAACATAGCTTAGTGGATAAGATGTTTGTCATCTTTCTGTTTTTGAGATTTTAACATGTGAGGATGTAGGGGTTCAAACCTTCAACTTCTTAGTCATATATGCATTAATCAGTTGAATTATATTTAAGTTTGTTTGCATCTTTCTTAATGTTGAAAGTTTTATATTCAAGAAACTTGAAAAAAAAAAATCAGTTTCTTTTCTTTTTGAAAAATGAATAATGGAGACTAATTGAATAGCAATCAATGAATAAATACAAAAGGGAAGACGAAAGGGATTGAATCAAGGAAATGGACCTACCTTTGATGAATGAAAGCCCTCTTGAATTTGATGAATGAAAGGGAAATATATTAAATGCAAAAAAAAAAAGTTAAATTATTATAAATACCTCTTAACTATGGGATTGCTTTCAATTATACTTCCAAACTTTAAAAAGTTTCATTTGGACCCTTGAAGTTTGAAACTTGTTTTAAAGTGACCCTTGAATACTTTTTCCGTTAAATTCATAGTGGAAAATGACATGTTTGCATATGTTTTTTTTCCATGTATATGTTCAAATCTATTCACATAATTAACAATACAGATGCAAACACATCATTTTCTGTCCATGAATTTAACAGAAAAAGCTTTCAATGGTTGTTTTAAAACAAACTTTAAACTTCAAGAGTTAAAATGAAAATTTTCAAATTTTAGGGGTATAATTGAAATCTGCTCTATGGTTCGGAGATATTTTTAATAATTTAACCCAAAAAAAATTCATGCATGGCTTAAAACAGCAAAGAAATTGAATTGTAGTAGTAGACCACAAATTTGAAAACCAGACAATTTTTTATATTATACCTGTTACAGCATACCCCAAAAAAATCAACAATTTGTTGGGCATACATTTATGGATCACTTTTCTTAAAATCAACAATTTGTGTGGTCTAAAAAAAAAAAATACAATTTGTGGTTTTTACTTGTTCATGCCAACATATTTTAAATGATTGGTTTGATTATTGAGCATAGTTGAAGTGGCTAGATATTTAGCACGTTTTTTTTTTCACTTTTTACAATTAATGACTCCTTCCTTTATATCATGTAATGCTAAGAAAAAATAACCTTACTATTTGAAAAACTTTAGAAAGAAAAAAAAAATACTCTCAAGTAAAAATACTTCTTACATGCACACTAATTAAATATTTCTCCGAATTCAAAAAAAAAAATGTTTCTCCTAAAATTATTAGTATTTTTAATATTTTTAGAATTACTTTTCATTATCTAATAAAACATTGTGAAAAAAAAAAAAAAAAAACCCTTATAAAAAGAATCTCATAGGTACCCATCGTCAATATAATTATATTTTTATTCTTATTAACATTAGTTTAACATTTAATCATCTACATGAACAATAATTTTTTTAAGTTTTTTGAAAATAAAATATCAAAAAAAAAAACTATATATATATATATATATATTCAAACTAAATATGAAAATATATTTGTTTTCTATTTTGTATTATACTTAATAGTTAGGGGAATTGTAATGAGTTGCAAAAAAATATTAGGATATTTGCAAATCTAGTTATGGTTTTTGAGATTTGCAAATATAGCAAAAATTTTCAAAATCTTATTTGTATTTTTTATTATTTCAATTTCACCCTATTGGTGTATCGGCAGGTATATCAATAGTATATCTGATATATTTTATATTTGGTATATTAGTAGTATATTTGATATACTTTATATATGTATATCAATCATCTGATATATACCTAAAACGAAGTATATTAGTAGTATATTACTGATATATACCTAAAACGAAGTATATTAGTAGTATATTACTGATACACTATTAATACACTTCTTTTTAGGTATATCAGTTAAATGATATGCTCTATATATATCTGTAGTATATCAGAGATATTTTGCATATTTGGTATATTACTGATATATTTCATTTTAGATATATTCATTTCACTTATGTACCTATCATTGAGTATATCAATAGTATATCAGTGAAATGAACATATATTATATACGAGTTACTGATATACTCTTGATCAACTTCATATAAGTATATCAGAAGTTATATTAATAATATACTCTATGTTAGGTATATTGTAGGTCTATCAACAATATATCACTAATAGACTACTGGCAAACTTCATATTATACAATGTCCGTGGGAAATAAAGTATATAAGTAGTGCACCAATGATATACTCTATATTATGTATATATGATATGCGAATTATTGATATACTCATGATCAACTTCATATAAGTATATCAGTAGTATATCAATGATTCTCTTTGTTAGGTAGATCGAAAGTTTATCAACAATATATCATTGATAGACTACTGATATACTTCATATTAAAAAACACGCGTGAAAAATATAGGGTATTTTTTACTTTTAGCTTCATCCGTTTGGCCTGGGCTGTTTTTTTTTTTTTTTTTTTTTTTCACTTTTTTCCTTGCCAAATTACAAAATAGACAACCTCAAATAGCACGTGCTCTGGCTGCGATTTTGCTGTTGGGCAAGGGTCCTACCTACTAAAATGGCATGATGTTTGACTTTGATTTTTAAGAACTTTATGGTTTCTTCGATTCTTCGGGATCTTGAGAATCTTTTGTACAAAAAGGATAATACTTTCAAATGGTTTGTTTCAAAAAAAGAAAAAAATGTTTAATCTACACTTTCAAATGGTTTGTTTCAAAAAAAGAAAAAATGTTTAATAATTCTAAAGGTTGATCATTACGTAATTGATAATTTACACTTTCGTGTGGAATAAAAGTTTTTTATTATAGTCAATAAAACCTACATTATTTTTTTTTAGAAAGAAATTGGTAAATTATATGTTTAATCTTTGAACTTTAAAAAGTATTTAATAAGTCTTTGAAATTTTAATTTTGCGTCCAATAGATCTATAAACTTTCAAAAGTATCTAATAGGTCTTTAAACTTTTAATTTTGTGTCCATCTTTTATTTTTAATTTTTTAAAATTTTTAGACCTACCAAATACAAAATTAAAAATTTATAGTCTTATTAGACATAAAATTTCATTTTGTCTCTAATATGTCAGGAACCTATTAGACCAAAAAATCGAAATTTCAAGGATCTATTAGAAACTTTTTAGACATTGTAGACGCAAACTTGAAAATTACTAAGGGGGTGTTTGGTTCCTTGTTTTGAAAGTGGGGAGTATGAGTTAGTTTAACCAAACCCACATTTGGTTAGCAGTTTTGTAAACTTAGATTTGCTCTAGTACATACTATTCTATTTCTCAAATTTGCTATAGTACTTTACCCTTATTCTCCAGGTTTGCTATAGTACATATTTTATCTTTATTCATACTCTCCATATTTTGCTATGGTTCATTAAATTTTTAAATAAATTATATTAGTTAAATAAAAAATTAATTAATTGTAATTTTATAATAAATAACTAAATGAATTTATTTCAAATTACAAATAGTAGTAATTAATTCATAAATCGATATGTCGGCTTTGATCAAACCAACTAAACCAAAAACTATTTGCACTTGTTATAAACTTCATGTTTTAGAGCAATTATAATAATAAATTTATAAAGAGGAATTACTTTGTATTTTGTTTGCACAATAAATATTAGAAAAAATAATTACAAAATTAACTAAATATTTGTTTTACAAAATAATTATTCTAAAAGTGTTCAGATTAACAATAGTATTAAAAATAAATAATTCATTTATAAAGTAATACTCAATAATTTATAAAAAAAAAATTATATTTTAAATTTTTTATTAACATGTAAATTATAATAACAATTATTTTATTATAAATTCCAAACCACGCACGTTATATAAACCTAGATTTAATACATCAATTTCTCTAAATCCACAATTTTGTCAAACTCCATGTGAAAATGTAAAGATCATGTTACCATAGTCAATTAAAGACACATAATACTTGTAAAATTAATTAATTAAACTATTTTGGTTAGTTTGTCTTGAAGTTAATAGCTTTTAAAATAATATTATTAAAGATATTTTAACTTTATAACCGTATATATTAGTTAAATATAGAAATAAGATAAATACAATAATAATTTTAACGATAAGTAGTAAATAAATTTAGTTAGCATAGCACGTTATGAATAATTAAATAAATAATTGATGACATTTTCTTTATGGTAAAATTTATGTTAGATATATTTGTATAAAAGTATTTGTTTATATTTTGTTCACACTTTGGTAAATAGTCCAAAAATAATTTCATGAAAAATAAAATATTTATTCTATGAAATAATTAGTGGAAAAATGTATTAAAAATATTTTATTTAATATTAAAATAATACTCTCTAATTTCATATAATAAAAGTTACATTTTAAATATAATTTAATATATAGTTTGTATTACTTTAATTAAATAATTAATATATAAATTATCTATTATTTATTACAAATTCTAAATTTACCAATCATTTTTAATAAACTCATGTTTAACAAATTAGAATTTAAACTCAGACTTAATACAATTTAAACATAGATTTAACAAATTCAAACTTAATAAATCTATTTTATGTACCATTCAAACACATACTTAACAAATTTAGAATTAACAACTTCAGACTTAATAAATTTAGACTTAACATGTCTCTCAAACGGGCACTAATCTTTTTTTAAAACCCTCATTTCATGTAGCTTTCTTCCGTGTTTATGGTTGTATTTAATGACTTTATCGTGTCCACCAGCTTCACTCACAAGTTGGGCATTATTAATTCGATACTTTATTAAGTAGGTATCTAGTTAACGTCTCTGTCCATTATTATTGCTATTTCTATAAATAATCACATCTAAATTTTATAAAAATTTCCTAAACATATATATATGATATATTGACTACTTCCTTTGCAATATATATATATATATATTCCTTTTTCCATTGTAGGAGTAGCAAATGGGCTAAAAAATGAAAGCTGGATTAGAAGTAACCCTATGAGACCTAGAAACTCCATCAATAATATATATATTCTTTGTTTAAGTTATAAATTAAAAAACTAATTTTTAAAACTTTTTTTATACGTATATTCTCGCTTTCACACCCTAAATTTTATATACCCGAAACTTGTTAAAATTACTAACCAAGTATCCCTTCTATAAATTCAAAGTTTCGTCTAAATAAACAAATAAATTCAAAGTAAAACATTACCAGACACTTAATATTATTATATTACATCAAAAACTTCTTTAATGAATAATCAATTTTATATACCCGAAACTTGTTAAAATTACTAACCAGGGAGAATTTACGTTGTTGCTGTCTGGGTTTTATAAGATGACTTCATGGGCTTATTATTATTTTTATTTTGGTTTCCAACTAATATTTTGATTCTTGAACTTAAGTTTTAAAATATTGAACTACTAATTTCAATCCCTAATTTTAAAAATATATCCATTTTAATCTTTATCTTTACTTTAAAATAAAATAAAAATAATACATGTATAAACATGTTAATGTGGAAATTTAGAACTACATAGATAAACTAGAGTAAATTGTCGACTTAAGTATAGTTCAACTAATTAAGGTATTATATTGATGATTATGTTTGTTTGACTTTTAAAAAATTAAAGAAATTTCAAAATAATGGCAATATCCAAACTGGTCTTAAAATGTAGATTCAATAATTTTCAACCAAGCGACCTAATCCAATTTCTTGGAGAGACCAAAATTATTGTTCTTTTTTTTCGAAAAAAAAAACAATTAAAAATATCTTTTGAAAATTCACAATTTCTTGGAGAGACCAAAATTATTGTTTTTTTTTCGAAAAAAAAAAACAATTAAAAAGATCTTTTGAAAATTCTTAGAGAAAAATGGACAAATGTCAGAGAGAGAGAGAGAGAGAGATTACCCGAGAAAAGAAGATAAAGAAGGAAAGAACTCTGATGGAAGCAAAAACAACTCTAATGGGCGTGAAAACCTTATTCTTAGACCATCGCCTCAAAGCTTCCTCTCTGTTCTCCAATGGCATAGCCGAGAAATTGCAGACAAAAGGCCATTTCTCGCAAAAACAAAGCGATCCACACAGCAACAACGTCCCTAGCCTCGTAGCTAGAAGCCATAGCACCACCCTCACCAATATCACAATTTCAATCAATCCTCTCTTCGATAACGTCTCTGCAACCTAATTTTTAATTTCCACAAGCATAACCCAAATTAAAATCGACCTACAATTAAAGAAGAAGACAAAGAACTCGATCGATCAATCCGTCAATCAACTCACCTCATCCGGAATCGGAGATTGCGAACCGGACGCCGCGTAAAACGCCTCGACGACGGCGGCGTCGGAAGTGTCGATTTCATCTCGTGAATCGAACGGCAGAGGAGGAAGAACGGCGTCGCAGACGGCGGCCAAGGACTCTATCTCCGCCGCAGAGAAGCCATGGCTGAACTTGTCGCTCCTTGTTCCTCTTAACAGAAGATGGCACTCCGATCTCCTCATCGTCGTCTCTCTGCAAATTAACTAACTCAACATGCCTCTGCCTGAAGACGTGAGCTCTCTATATATAGGGTGGGTTTTGGATTCAAGGGCTATTTGGTAATTCTCATTACTTTTCTGTTTCGGATGCCATTCCATTCTCTCACAGTGCTCGGGCGACAGGCGGCAGGCCTACGTGGGACGTTCGTCAAGGTTTAGTCTTTTGACTCTTTTGCCCTCTCACGTCTCTTTTATGACTTGAGAGGTTAAATTACACAATTAGCCTTTAATAGTTTTTCTTTCCTCTTTTGGTTTAATTATAGGTTAAATTATCAAAAATATCTATGAACAATTGGTTTCAATTATACTTCTAAACTTTAAAAAGTTTCATTTCAACCCTTAAACTTTGAAGTTTGTTTCAAAATAGTTTTTTCTATTAAATTTATATACGAAAAATGATGTATTTGCATAAATTTTGAATTTTTTTTCAATGTATATATTCAAATATATTCACATAAGCAACAATATAAATGCAAAAACATAATTTTTCGTTCATGAATTTAACGAAAAAAACCTTCAAGGGTTGTTTTGAAACAAACTTAAAAGTTTAAGGATTAAAATAAAAATTTTCAAAGTTCAAGGATATAATTGAAACCGACTCTATAATTCAAGGGTATTTTTGATAATTTAACCTTTAATTATATTTCTATACTTCTATATTGTTATTTTATATGGTCTCTTGGATAATATAAAATATATAATGATGTGACATACTTAATTGAATAAACATGTGCTAACTTGTTAGGTAGGAAGAAGTAGACAACTTGACAAATTATAGTTGTATGATCTACATAATAGAAAAAAGTTACACTACATGCGCGTTACTTTATTTTGTCTAGTTGTATGTTTTTTTCTATTATCCATAAATCTTTTTATGTTACAGCAGTCAATTTCGTTAAAGGATATGTCATGTCATTATTTAACTAATTTTATTAATAAGATTGATCAATATAATCACAATTCAAAATTCAAGCATACAATTCAAGTGTTTAATAGATTAAATTTTCAATTTTACATTTAATTTATAGGTGTTTGAAGTTTAAAAATATCTAATAGATTAGATTTTTGAGGTTTAGTCTTTTGACTCTTTTGCCCTTTCACATCCCACCCTTGAATGTTTAATTACATAATTAAACTTATAGGTTTTTTTTTCTTGTGTTGGTTAAATTATATTTTTTATATTTTAAATTGTTATTTTACGTAGTTACTCTCGTCAACAATATAAATTAAATAATGATGTGATTGTTTATTGGATGAATGCTAACTCGTTAGCCATGAAATAGTAGACATGAGTGGATAATTAGACAAATTATATTGGTATGCTTTTAAAAAAAAAATTATATGTAGGTTAAATTAAAAATTTAGTTCATAGACTTTTAAATTTGTGTCTATTTGATCCATGAACTTCAAAAAGTATCTAATAGGTCTTTGAACTTTCAAATTTGTGTCTATTTGGTCCATAAACTTTAAAATGTGTCTAGTAAATCCTTAAACTTTTAAATTTGTGTCTATTTGGTCCCTAAATTTTCAATTTTGTGTCTAATATGTCCATGACCTAGTTGATGTTCTTTTTTTAAAAAAAATTAATGAACTTACTAGACAAAAAAAAATTGAAAGTTTAGGGTCTTATTAGACATATTTCAATTTTATATCTAGTTGATCAATTAATTTTTAAAATTTTTTAATATGTCAGGGACCTATTAGTCTTAGACACAAAATTGAAAGTTTAGAAACTTATTAGACATTTTTAAAGTTCAGAGACCTAATAGACACAAAATTGAAAGTCCAGGGATCTTTTAGACACTTTTCAAAATTCATAGACCAAATAAATACAACCTAAAAGTTCATAGACTAAACTTGTAATTTAAACAATATATGTGTGTGTCACCTTATATTGTTTAGTAATATACTTTCTCCTATTATCTAACATCTATCTATTTATCACATCATGTTATATTAGTCATTTTCGTCTAATAGACACATCACATTATAGTGATAATGAGATAAATTCACCATTTAAAGTTCAAAGATAGAATTGTAACTTTGGATGAAAACACCCCAACAATAAATTTTACTTTTTACTAAACTGAATTCTACTGGAATTCATTAAGGTCCAAACAAAAGGAGCAACAAAATTACAAGATTACCCCCTATTATATACAATCTTCACTTAAATTTAGTTACATAATTATGATTATCATTATTGAGAACATAACAATACACATACCCCATTAGAAGTTGAAGACTTGCCAACTTGAGTATAGTAACGAAAAAAAATGTTGAAGAGTTGACTTATAATTAATTAATATATATTTTTTTGTTAGTTCAACAATATTTGGAGGTGTAGGGATTCGAACATCTGACCTTTTGGTCGATAGTACATATCAATTACTATTGAGCTATGCTCACTTTGGTGACTTATAATTAATTAATATAAATTTTATTTTATAAATTGATGTGATGTAAGTCATATCATATGATAGATAGCTCAACACACTCATTTAGAGATTACTTATATATATATTTTCTCCACAACTCACAAATATGTTTAAAGTGTGTTGCTAATACTTGTCTTAAAAAATATTTTTTTCCTCTAAATTTTTTATTAAAAAATATTAATCGAGTGTTTCATTAAAAAATACTTTTAAAAATAGATAAATACTTCTCTATAAACTAGTAGCAAGAAGTCTTGTTACCTACCACTACGTTTTTGACACATGTTAACTTTTTTGAAAAAAAAAAAAAAGAATTCTCTTTTCTCTCCTCCTCTCTCTTCTAACTTTAAAAAAAAAAAAATAGTGGTAGACGACAATGAATTTTTGTTGTCCAATCAACACATAAGAATGGTTGTTAAAAGTAGTTAAATTTGTAAAGAGAAAATTGAAAGGGGTTGTCTAGAACACTACACATACTTCTAAAAGCTATAGAACTCAAAAGAGTCTTCTTGATTAATTTGAGGGTCTATGATGGCAAGTTGGGAAGAGGGTAGCTAGCTAGGAGAGACCCCAAAAATAGAATAGTTGGGTGGGAAAATAGCATGGTGGGGATTGTTCTTGAATGCTCTTCTTTTCTTTTCTTTGCTCATGGATCATAAAAAGGATGGCTATAATCTTGTGAACAATTCAACTACTTTTTATATGTGTGACGTGATTCATAACCTACAATAATGCATAGATATATATTATATTTATAGTATTAAATTTTCATCCACATGTGTCGACATTTCTATTGCCATTTTCACATGTTCATGGATTCAACATCGATGTAAGGGGTGGATTGACATTTCTGTTATACAGTAAAAAAAATCGATGAAACAATAAAAAGATAGCAACAAAAAAATCATTAGTGTGAACATTATATTAGTAATAAGCATTTTAATTCATTTAAAAAGTGTAAAATGTTTATTTATTAATTTAAATATTTATTAATTTTTATGATTTTTCTAAAAATATCTATTGACATCGACGTTTTATCGCCTATTTTCATAGACATTTCCATAAAATTGAGACCTCGATATTTTTGTCGAGATCAGTATTTTAAACCTTGATTATATTTGGGCTATCTACCAAACTTAAAAGATGACAACTTTTTCCTTATTAGGACACTCTGTAATAATCTTTCAATAATATGAAAGAGCTCTGCTAACTATTTTCAAAGTGAATAATACAGGGTATTTATAGAGAAGGCAAAAGATTGTAACTGAAATAATAAACAAACTTTACAACTTATCAACTGTATATATAAACTACTTAACAGATCTCTTGATAACATTCTCCCTCAAACAAATGCCTAAGGAGGCATGAGTTTGTCTTTGAGAAATCACAATTGAGCTACCGTAAGGGGCTTTGTGAACACATCAGCAAGCTGTTGAGTAGTCGAAATATATTGAAGATCAATGTCTTTGCGTACAACACGCTCCCTTATGAAATAAAAATCTATTTTAATGTGTTTTGTTCTTCCATGGAAGACTGGATTGTGTGCCAACTGAATAGCAGAGTGGTTATCACAAAAGAGAGAGGTGGTTTAGAACCAAATACTGAAAGATCTTTTAGAAGTTGTTGAATCTAGAAAATTTCAGCAGCGATTGTGGCTAAAGATCTATATTAAGCTTTTGTGGAACTTCTTGAAACAGTGGTTTGTTTCTTAGCTGCCCATGATATTGGATTAGAGCTTAGATAGACAACAAATCCAGTAGTTAATTTACGATCAATTTGATCGCTTGCCCAGTTAGAGTCGGAATAGGCTGTAAGATGACAGAGATTTCAAGATTTCTGGAATAATAATCCTTTTGTCATTGTCCCACAGAGATAATAAAGAACTTGTTTGGCAGCAACTAAATGTTCTTGGTCAGGAGCATGCATACTCTGAGATAGTTAACTCACCGAGAAGGCAATATTTGGTCTACTGAACGTGAGGTAATGAAGAGCTCCAACAATGGCACGAAAAGCCTGGTCATTGTCTGAATTACAAGGCTTTCCAATATCAATTTTATTTTGCAAAGCAATGGGACTGTTGCAAGGCTTAGCTCCAATCATCCCATACTTGAATAAGAGATCTTTGGTGTACTTTGATTGAGAAACAAATATACCATCTCCCAAATGATTTACCTCCAGGCCTAGAAAGTACTTCAAAGGACCAAAGTCATGCATATCAAAATGGCTTTTTAGTTGAGACACTAATGTAGAGATATATGAGGGTTGATTCCCAGTGACAATGATATCATCTACATATAGGAGCAAGTAAGTAATAGAACCATCAAGGATTCTCACAAAAAGAGATGAATATGCCTATGAAGCAACAAAATCAAGAGTTAATAAATGGGAGGTTGATCGGGTGAACTTCGGGTGAAGAAAAGTAAATAAATACGTTCAACAGTGCAAGTGCACATTGTCGATGCAAGTAATAAAACATGAGTATTTCCGAGTATCGATCCTACAGGGAACGGTATAACAAAAATATTGCAAAGCATGTAAGGAGAATTGCAACTTGGAAACTAAAAATTGCAAAAACAAGGTTGGGAATGTGTGTTTGGTAAAAACAAAATAATTGCAGAATCTAATTGTAAGTTAAAGTGACAAAAAAACGTTAAGTAAGGAAAACAAATATTTTAGAATTGAATTGCACACTGTCGATGCAAGTGCACACTGTCAATGCAAGTAATAAAACATGAGTATTTCCCAGTATCAATCCTACAGGGAACGGTATAACAAAAATATTGCAAAGCACAATGTAAGGAGAATTGCAACTTGGAAACTAAAAATTGCAAAAACAAGATTGGGAAGGTGTGTTTGGTAAAAACAAAATAATTGCAGAATCTAATTGTAAGTTAAAGTGACAAAAAAACGTTAAGTAAGGAAAATAAATATTTTAGAATTGAATTGTATAATCGAAAATTGTAAGATTGAATAGAAAAACAAAACGAACTTGATAAAAGAAATAGTAATTTGAACAAAAACTGACCTAGCAAAATGTTAACCAACTGATGAAAATTGCAAGGAAAATTTCTTAGAGAAATGAGAGGCTCAAGTATGTCATTTCCCTAAGTTGTAAATTGCAAAACCAAAATTGCAAATCCAACCTACTCTACATACAATTGTAAACCAGAATTGTTACTCCTATTCACCTTAAAATTAGTTTTTTAGGATACTAAGTGAGTGACGTATATATCTATAGTCACTCTATCTTAGATAATTTGACTCAACAATTTTATGGCTTTTGGAGTCTTTAATCTCTATGTCTAGGGTAAAGAATTGGTTTATGTCTAAGCTCTTGTCTCCATCACTTGTGCGAAATCCGCTTATCACTAACCCTGCCAGTATTAGATTCAAGCTTAAGTAGCTACCCTAGTTGATCAATCTAAGATCTCAACGACGTTTTATTTAACACAAGCGAATAATTGAAATGTAGGATCGATTTTCATTGTATTTTTGGCTAGATTTACTTCTTAGGGAATTCACATACTTGAACCCTTTAAGAAGTTTTAGCTCATAATTAATTCAAAAACCACAAAACAAATTCTAGAAATAATTTTCATGCTAAGAATAGTTAACTAATAACCTACTTGAGACCAAGAATTAGAAGAATAAAGGTCTGCTTGTTGTAGCACTAAGAATTGAAGATGAAAGAATAAAAAAAAAAAAACAACACTTAACAAATCTTCCTTAAAAAATAAAGCTCCTTGAACAAAACCCATAAAAAAATTCAGAAAAATGTTTTCAATTGCTTCATCAACCTCAACTCAATTTCAAAGCTTAATACAATAGGTAAGGAACAAAAAACATGAAAAATTACAACCCAAAGGACTACAAAACAGAAATTGAATTCAAACTACACTAAGAACGAGCTTGAATGAAGAAAACTTGAATTATTTCCCTTTTGACTTCAATCGATTCAACTCTCATTATTTCTAGGAAGGAATGAATCATCTCAACCCAAAATTTCATTTGGATTGAATTGAAAAAACAAAGGAAAAACATACTTGGACAGAATGAAGAAGAAGAAGAAGAAGAAGAAAAACCCAGAAATTGTTATTTTTTTTGGAGAAAAATCAACAAAAATGGAATCCTTCATTAAGCTCATAAAAAATCTATCTTCTCTCCTCATCTTCTTCTCCTTTTGTAGGCCTTCATTAGGGTTGAATATTGCCCAAAAATCATGCTCAAGAACCTCCAAATCGTGCAACAAATAAAGATTTTCCTTATCTGGTTCTGTGAAGATTCTTTCCTTTTTTTTTTCTATTGCTCCAGAATTGAAACTTCATCTTGCAATTTTGATTCTGCAATTTTCACAATTCCTGCACAAAAGAAACTCTTCTTAGTTTATCTTTATTTTTTCCTCATTCTTTCTTTCACATGCACTTCTCACAAATTATTGATATTTTTCAAACATTTTATCAAATTTCTACTATGATTTATAAAGCAAAGCAAGCATATTTTTAAATGAGCATTAAATAAGCCTTTATTCTAAAACTTATCATAGGTAAAACACTCAAACCAAGTTTTTGGTGCCTGTTTGAGACCATACAGTGATTTGACCAATTGAAAGACATGATGTGGCTAAGTAGGGTCAATGAACCCTTGAGGTTGTTGCATAAAGACTTCCTCCAATAGCTCCCCATGCAATAAGGTTTTTTTAATGTCTAACTGTCGAAGATCCCATCCAAATTGAGCACTTAAGAAAATAATTATTCTAACTGTAGGTTTCTTTACCATCGGACTGAAAGTTTCATCATAGTCAATTCCTTCCTCCTGATTATAACTCTAGGCTACTAGGCGTGCCTTGTATCTTGCTATGCTTCCATCAAGGTTACGTTTTATTTTGTATACCCATTTACAGCCTATAATGCTTTTGCCCAAAGGTAAAGGGGTTAGAACCCAAGTGTCTTGTTTAACCAAAGCATCAAACTCATCTATCATAACCTTTTGCAAAACTGCCATCTTAGAAGCTTTTGAAAAGGAAGTTGGTTCATATTCAAAAGTAGACTGAACAAAGGCTACAAAAACTCTTCTTTTAGATATTCCAAATTTTCTTCTGGTTTGCATAGGGTGAGTATTCAATACTGGAGGCATGGATACTTCATTCCCGTTTTCCATAGTAGTCATAAGAGGAGTAGAATGACCATTCTCTATAGTTCTAGATATTGGTAAATCAGAAGAATCAACTGTATTAGTAGTTGAGCTTGTATTAGCTGCAGTAGTAGACACATTAGTAATGGGCAATTCAGAAATAATAGCACTAGATTGTGATAAGGAAGTTGCAAGAAACTTAGGATAGAACAAATGGTAGGGAAATTGATAGGTATTAAGTTTTGAAACAAGTGTTGTAGATGCAGAAGTATGAGTGGAGAAAGGGAAAAATGTCTCATCAAATATAACATGTCGTGAAGTATATAGGCGTTCATTACTCATATTGTAGCACAAAAAACCTATAGAGTCTTTGGGATAACCGAGAAAGACACTAAGCAGTTTTTGGTTGAAGTCTATGTGAAATATATGGTTTTAAGAGAGGATAACATACACAACCAAATGCTTTGAGAGAAGAATAGTCAGGTTTCTTTTGAAATATGATTTCAAAGGGAGATTTATGATTTAGGTAAGGGGAGGGAAGTCTATTTATGAGGTACATGGCAGTGGCAAAAGAAAATGGCCACAAGTTTAAAGGAAGAGATGATTGAGTCATTAAGGTAAGGGCAACCTCAACGACATGTCTATGTTTACGCTCTATGACTCCATTTTTTTCGAGAGTATAGGCACATGATTTCTTATGACTAATTCCATGTGTTTGAAGAAAAGTTCCAAGAGAGTGATTAACAAATTCTCCTCCCCCATCACTTATAAAGATTTTGATAGTACTAGATAATTGGTTTTCCACAAGTGGTTTAAAAGCTTTAAAGATATTAGTAACATCATATATGGGAGCTATGGGAAAAAGCCAAGTGAATCTAGATTTATCATCAACAAAGGAAACATAGTAATTGAATCCATTAATCGAAGTTTTAGGGGAGGGTCCCCTACATCAGCATGAATCAATTCTAAAGGTAAAGTGATAGTAGAAATAGAAGAACAAAAAGGTATTTTATGCATTTTACTTTAAAGAAAAGGGTAACATATACAATTAGATTTGACAGGAGGACACAAATTCATAGTTTTGAGAACAGAGATAAGAATGATAACACCGTTATCATCTAGACATAAGCGATGAACAGAGGCTAAGTTTGAAGAAATATGAGGAACATGAAGGAGGTCAAGTAATTTTAGAGATGTCGTGAGAGTAGGGACTATACCACAACCTGAATGTGTTATTAGGAGAGATTTCCCACCACCAACGGCTACCTGTTCATCACCAGTATACTCATTTGAAGAAGATAAATGTCCCAAGTCAGCAATAACATGGGAGTTGCAACCGGAGTCTGTGAGCCATGAAGAACTCTGTCCAACAGAAGTATTTGTAACAACATTATAATTTTGGGTGGCGACCATTGCAGCTAACTGAGTAGGTGGGTGACACCCTTGATAGTTGTAATTCATGCGATTGAAGCAGTCAATTGCACTATGCCCAAAATGCTTGCAAATTTGGCACTGAACCTTCGACGTAGTCAGATTTGTGGATGAAAATTTGAAATTCTGAGAATCATTCAAATTACCTTTGCCATGACTAGGATTTTCGAGACCAACATTTGTTCGTCCTCGACCATTATTACCACGTCCTCGAGGAATATTCATATTATAATTCTGATTTCGAAATTGTCCCGATTGGGTAATTAGGGTAGTTGACTAAGCAAATGTTTCATCTCTTTTGATCTGTTTTTCGATAACAGCTTCATCATAAACAATAAGAACGTGGAGTTCTTCGAAAGACATGGGTTAAGATCTTGTTTGCATAGAAGTGCGAAAAGTGTTGAACTCGACAGGTAATCCATTTAAGGTGTAGATAACAAGATCTTCTATATCGACTGTGACAGAGACATTCGCAAGTCTGTCTTTGAGTTCTTTAATCCGCATGATATACTGCTAAACAGATTCCCCTACTTTCTTGGTAATGATTTGTAAGTCCGACTTGAGATTGACGATATTTGCTCTAGAGGTGGACAGATAATGTTTCTCTAAAGTTTCCCACATATCTTTATCGGTTTTGTAGCCAACGACATATGCAAGTGTCGGCGATGACAGTGTAGCACTAAGAAGAGTCATGAGTGCGTGATCTTTGGCGATCCAGTCATCATATAAGGGATTCGGTTGAAGAACCGAGCATGAAGATGACGACGCTCCATCAGAGGAAGTATCGAAGTTGCTAAGAACTGAGATGGCTAGGGAGAAGAACCATCGATGAATCCGAAAAGCTTATGAGTTTTTAGAATCTTGTGGAGTTGAAATTTCCAAAGAACAAAGTTGGAAGAATCCAATCGAACAGAAACTAGGTTGCAAATGTTGGAAAGGAGAAAAATCGGTGAATTTAGTTCTCCAAAATTGGAATCTGCCAATTTTTTTTTTTGTCAGTGGGAAGAGTTTCTTGAATTGACAAGTTCACAAGAACGCAATAGAAGAGCAGACATGTTTTACAAAAAAAAGAAACACACGTGAAAAGAGGATCGAAAGACGTGAGTCTAAAAAAACTTTGATACATGTAATAATCTTTCAATAATATGAACGAGCTCTTCTAATTATTTTTAAAGTGAATGATACAGGGTATTTATAGAGAAGGAAGAAGATTGTAATTGAAATAATAAACAAACTTTACTAACTTATCAATTGTATATACAAACTACATAAACAGATCTCTTGATACACACTCCTCGCCCTAATAGGCCAAGAATCCCTAATCTAATTGGAGATATGGAAATTTTTTTCCACATGGGTGGGGATGAAAAAAGCATCTTTTGGCTCACCCCCAACCCTACTGTCATCCACCCTATAGAAGCTTCCACATTCTTTCATTGTCAAGATTATTTATTTATTTATTTATTTTTGTAGGTAATGAAATGAAATGTATAGTTTCTAAATTTAAGTCTGATTAGGGAACATGAAAAAATATATATAGTTTTTTTTAAGAACATTGTTTGAATAGGGAACATAATATATATATATATATATATATATAATTTTTTTATTTTTGAAATTTTCAATTTTTTTTTACTCATGTACTTGTCTTAATAAGTCAATTTTAAGTTTAAATTTTCAATTTTATTACGTTGAACCATAAACTTCATCAGTTACTCAAGTTTTTTTTTCTACAGATTTGTGGCGAGCTAGGAACATTCTTACAGTCTAGGTGAAACTTTTATTTATTTATTTGGTAGGTACCCATTATTTTGATTGCAAGAGACTTTTTAGTTAGGCTTAACATTATTTTGTCACTAAATTTTGGCTTTTTTGAAGAAAAAGAAAGGTTTAGGATCCAATTGGATGAAATTGAGAGTTTAAGGTTAAAATTGTCCCCTAATCTAAATATACGAGTTAAAATGAAATTCTCTCTTTATTTTTATTAGGGATTTGTAAAGTGATATTATAACATAATATTATTTGAATTCTTTCGCCAAAAGCATTGGATATTTAATTAATATATTGTTATAATAGATATTTTTCAAAATATAGAATTTTAATTTTTCATAAAAAATAGAATTTTAATTTGGCATGAGTTGAATTTTAATTTTAATTTCGTGCATTTTGAAGAAATTGAATTTAATTGAAAAGTTGTATAAAGTGAGAATTTACCAAGTTTATGGTTGAAGGCTGTAATTTGATGGAGCTTGTAATGAAAATTATAGGACTAAATTAAAAAAATTAAGAAAAATTTATAGATCAAAACCAAAATTTTTAAAGGTGGAGACACAAATAAAAGGACCCTAAAATTTTAGAGATCTACATCATTTTTCATCTATTATTTTGAAATTGCTTCCATTGAGTCTATATATTTGTTAGATATATTCTCAAATATTAGGACAATATTGGAAAAATAATAATTTGAATTTGAATTTCAAACCTTTGATATTTAAACCATTCAATTCATTATCTAATATATTTCATTATTCTTTTTAGTAAAGGAAAAAATTACGTTATTCTTGAATGTACTTTTGTTTTCTATTTTAAAAATGAAAACCTTACAAATATTTGCTTTTATAAACAGCTATGAATAATGTTTCAAATCCTCAACTTGATTAAAGTATTGATTGAAAGACCAAAATAAATAAAAATTCTGCACAATGAATAAATATTGTCTAACCTAATATATATATAAGTTCAACCCTAATAATTTCTTATACTAATAATAGAGCTAAAGTATGAGTGGTCCTAACTTACAAATGCATCAACCCTCTTGGATGAATTTGATTTGATGTGGTCACTCAGATAATTAACTTCAAAGAAAATAAAAACTTCCTTCAAATAGCCTTCTATAAGGATTATTAACCTACACAATCATAAATTTAATAACTTATTAAAACAGAAATTATACAAACAAAAATAGGAAACCACATCAACAAAAATAAAAAGAGTACACTAATAATATAATATACATAACTATAAAAAAAATATAACATTTTTTTGAAAAGAAATAATTCCATAAAATATGTTGGGCCAATATATCTATATATATGCTCAATACTAATTTTGTATAATTAAAGAACATGGTATAATAATAGTGACGTCACCATCAAAAAATAACCTTAACAACACATACATTAAACCGTGAAGCTATATAGCAATAGCAAATACATCTAAGCTATAAATAACGCTCATATATCAAAATATTTAGGTACCTAATAATGTAATTTATTGAATAAACCAAATGTGACTATTTTAGTTGCATATACCCACCTACTAATTAGAGGCGGAGCCAAAAAAAAAATTAAGGAGGAGCGAAATTTTACAATTTTAACTCTTCATACACGTAATCTTTCAGTTTTGAAAATTTAGGGTTGAAGAAGTGAAGTGGAAGCCCCCTCTTCGTTCCGTCCATGCTACTAATAAAAATATGCTTTAACTTTTTATGTTCTTGGTAATCACTTTAGCACACCTGTTAGTTTGATTCACTTTTTTAAAAAAATACTTTTTCTTAAAATATTTTTAATAAAAATGTTAGATTATTTAAATATAAAATAATAATTAATGTGGCCTATTAACATTTATTCACACTTTATGTTTTAGGCCCACTATTCAAGTGGACCAATTAAGTAAAAGATGATTTCTCTAATTAAACACCATGATGGAAATGTGTATATATAAAGATAAAACTTTAGGGATTGGTTCTCTTTCTGCCAAATGAAATAGAAGTTTCTCTCCATCAAGAAACATAATGATCAAGATCTAAAGGAAGGCCAAGAGAGAGAAACACAATCCTTCTTTACAAGATCAATATTATGGATCAAGGTATGTTACTCTAACTCATGTTATTGTGAAAACCATCTAGTTCAAAGATCTTGACTTTTATTAAATTATACAATATTATGGTTTTATTGTGTAATCATGTAATTTAAAATTTACAAAAAAAAAAAAAGGTTTTAATTAAAAATACTTATATATTTGGTTGTATTCAAAAAAATTCAAGCACAAACACACTGAATAGACCAATACCTATATCACATATATAGCCACACAAAAGAAATAAACATTATGAAAAAATGGCCAAAAAAGGCAAAAGATCAATATAATCTTTGCCATAATTAATTTGTACATTAAGGGGATGGTGATTTTCCATGTTGTAAAGTAAGAAATGAGGTGTGCTATACTGATGTATTGCCATTGGATTGATTCCAAAATTTGATATGCATTAATTTCTTCATTAATCTTGGTAGTGGACCGTTGGGAGTGTTTCCATTTTGAGAGACATTTTGTGTTAATAGCAAGTTTATTTGGTAGCAATTATTTGGGTGATAGATTTGGTGATTTGGTCAAAACTTGAGTGAGGTGTGAGTCTATTCTTTCAGTATTTTCTTAAAAATTATTATAATCACAAATTTATTGATTTGTATTTTTTACCAAACATGTGATAAATCTTTTTTATATAAAAAGAAAAAAGACTTTTAACCATTCAAAATCATTTAGGAAGCCATACCATACACACTTTAAACCAGTTGGTCATACATTTTTATCTTTACAATCGTTTAACGAGATCAATAATTTTAAAACTAATTAAATTCTTTTTTTTAGTACAACAAATACGGAGATATGGGGATTTTCAACCTTCGACTTCAAGAGAATGAGTACATGTCAATTATCACTGAACTAAGTTCATTTTGGCAATTGAATTCTTTTTAAAACAAGATAATTATTGTCAATGTATAGAATATCCTATCAAGTATCAACCTTATTTTTTTAAAAAAAAAAGATATAGAGTATCTATCGATATGCTTTTGTAAATTAAAAGATTCAATATCCATATTTTTAAGTATACCTTAAAATTATTGAGGTTGACAATATCAACAAAAATATCACCAAACATGAACATTTAATAAGTAGGTAATAAAATTCATAACTAAATCAACAAGTACAAAATATAATTGGAATAATTTTGATAAATCATGATTTTTTTTTTTTTTTTTATGAATATTTTCTGATTTCGATATTTCTTTAAAATTGTAACCTTTTCATTTTTCTTTTGTCAATTTTCGCATTTTAACCTTGGTCCTTGAAGTCGCCAAATTTGTGTTCTATAATGAATAACAGTTCCACCAAATTCTCTGTAAAAGAAAAATAGACAAAAAATTATTTTGAAAGAGAGGCTGTGCAAAATCAATGAATCAAATATTTATTTTTTTTTTTAAAAAAAATCTAACTCTTTAATTCTAATACTAATTTTGGACCTCTCGAGAAGAAAATTGATTGCTATTATAGACAAAATGGTCCTAACTTGCAAATAGTTTTTGAAATAGAATTGTGCGGTCATTCAGAGACTATTCAACATTAAAAGGTAGAGAAAATATTATGCATGAATCAAATATCTATGTTCAGTCTTCCTTAATGAATCGTACTTGGAAAGCTATTCGAAGGTGACATTTCAACAACTATCATATATACGGTGACCATATATATATATATATATATATATATATATATATATATATATATATATATATTATGTGGCCGCTAATATGGTACTTTAAAAAAAATCTTCTAATCGTAATAAAAAATTAAAATAACTATTTGTTTTTTCTTAGTACAACCAATTAAAATGATAGTTGAATACAAAATTGATAATAGAAATGAATCGAGTGGACATTGAATGGGCCCATGTCCAGCCTTGGCTTTCAAAAAGTAGGCCGACATTACATGTTGAGGCAACAAGATAAATGTCTAAATATTAATAGGCCAACTTAAAAAGTAACTAAATCTATTAGTTTTGTGAAAAATAGCTAAACCTATTTTTTTTTCTAATTTTTATTATACGATTTTATAATTACATCTAAATGAAAATGTCTCTGCCTACATTTTCTAGTTTCTCACCAACTAAATCAAAATGTAGCAACCTTGAATTAAGCCTTAAGGAGGAGAGAGACTAAATTTAACATCAACAAAATGTAACAACCTTGAATTAAATTTAAACCCGTAAATTAACATTGTTTAAACAAAAACTCAAAATTCTTAATATTGCAGAACAAAAAATTACAAAAAAAACATCAATTACACTAACCTCATTGATCAAAATAATGAACTACCTAAGAATTGACACCAACCTAAGAGTATATAAGGGAACATACATCTCTATTGATTTTTCCAACAAACTCAAGCAATGTAAATATGTTTAAGGACCCATTAAGCATATAGGAAATGATATATAACGTGATAAATATCAGTATATACATGGTGTATAAAGTGATAAATGCTAAATTTTAAAAGGTATATACCCAGATTTCTCTCAATAAAACTAGTTGCAAACCTAGGAATGCGGTACCATTTACATGAGTCATCGATACACTGGACAGTGAACTGTTTCTTACTTGATCTTACTGTTTTAAATTGGAAACTCCCTTTTAATGCAAGCATGTAGACAACCTTCTTCAAATCATGCTTACTCCAAAAAAATAAAACTCTATGAAATGCAAACACCTTGTGTTAGCGCGCCAATACTTTTAAGGTCATCGACGAACCTGAACACTTTTTCTCGTTTGTTCATATTCTTCGTTGAACTTAGGCTTTCACCGTCCCTATGTATACTAGCATCTATGCTTTCAACATCCACGACCAAACAATAATAAACAAAAAAAATATCACCTAGACGATAGAATCGTACCAAAAGCAAAACCCATGAATCAAATGAGTTGTTTCTTGAGAAGCAAACCAGAATTTCTAATCAAGGGCCAAAAAATGATGATGGGGTTATTAAAAAAATCGAAATTGGTAATTTAAAGAATCAAAAGAAAAATAAAAGTGAAGGAAAAACCACCTCGATTGGGATTGAAGCTTTGGCACCGATCAGAGTACAGTCTAAGTCGCTGTGGACGGTGCTGGGTGTTAAACTGGAGAGAGCGACGAAGAGAGAAGAATGATCAAAAGAGAAATGATGTTAAGAATCGACATTAATAGATATTAATGATGTTAAGGTTTTGTTCTACATCTTCTCCCGCGTTTCCCTCTGTGTGGCACAACTCTAGCAACCATTTCTCTCACGCACCGCCGCTCCCTTGTCCGCTAGCAACCAATTTTTAAGAACAAGACAACAAGACGGAGATTATTGAAAATAATTGAAGTGGAAATTCATTTTGTAGTTCAATTTTTTTATGTTGGAACAATTTGATCGGTTTTTGTTGAAATCTTTCATTGAAATCTTGAGAGGTTTTTTTTTTTTAATTTGAACTATCTCTGTTAAGTATTAGTTGCAAGTGATTTTTTTTTAACTAATCTTTCGGTTGTTTGAGAAAATACTGCATAGATTTTTTCATCAAATAGAATCTGGCGGTTAAGCTGGGTTAAATGTAAATACCAAATATACCTGGTGTATGATGGAGATGAAAAATTATTAACAACCTCTCCTAAAAATACGGTAGCTAAAACTCCAAATGTTAAACTTTTTAAGACATTTTCGATTACCGTGATTTTTTTGTAGTCATTAGCCACAATTTTCTTTACAGATTTAGGATTGTACCGTAATTTTTTTTTTTTTTAAATATCAGTACATTATTAAGTTTAAACTTTAAGAATGTCCAACATAAATATGATAAAATTATTCAATGAGACCACCACACAGGAAACTATGGATGAGATTGTGACCGGTTCTTTGTTTCTAGTATATTATTTATGGTTAAATTACCTTTGTAGGGGGTGTTTAGCCCACCAACTTGGAGTTGGGTGGAGTGGGTTAAATACCCTACTCTTTGTTTGGCCAATATACTTCACAATATAGTAGGTAAATAACTCTATTCCACAAACTTCAATAGTGTTCACTATTGAAGTCCACCAACTCCAATAGTATTCACTATTGAAGTCTGCACATTTATCAAAGAAGTCCATCTTCCTCTCTTTCCCGCTCTCCCTCCCTCACATGTTAATCATAAGTATTTTAACATATTTAAAAAGTATACAATATTTATTTATTAATTTAAATATATTTTTAAATTTTTAAATTTTATAATTTTTACAAAATTATCCATCGACATTCATATTTTATCGATATTTTCATAAAATCAAGACCTCGATATTTCCATCAACGTCGACATTTTAAACATTGATGTTACGTAACTTATTCGAAATTCTAGAAAATCTTGCAAAATATGACTATTTTGGTAAGGATGTGTTTCATTGTGACTATTACAAGGATAAAATACCTGCACATCATGTTATTAAAATTTGTGTTTACATGATCATTTTAAAATTATAGAAAAACATGCCAAATTCGTCCTTGTTGTAATTTTTCTTATATAAAAATATCATTTAATTTTATATGATAATAAACAATAAAATTTACTTAAACCTCGTTAGGTTTTGATAAACGAAACCATCCATAAAAGATGGAATTACAATAGATATTAAGTTTAATCATAAATTACTAAATTTTTTTAAGCCAGATGCAATAGATATTAAGTAATTGTCATTTAACGCACGTAAATTATACTTTTTAGTTCCTGAATTTTAACCATTTTTAAATATGTTTATAAAGCTTCAATTATACTTTTATTTTATTTTTATTTTTCAGTGGCTCATTCCAATCAATTAAAAAAAAATCTCTAACTCTTTAATTCTAATACAAATTTTGGACCACTCTAGAAAAAAAATTATTATTATTAAACATCGAATTGTCCTAACTTGGAAACGCATTTTGAAAAATAATAAAATGTCCCTCTTTTTGTATGAAAGTGATTTGTGTGGTTATTCGTGGACCATTCTAACACTAAAATTCCTATTTTATAATCTATAATATATATAAATGGGTACACGGAAGAGAATCTTTTGTTTTCTCTTTTGCTTTTACATTTTCATAAATTTCTATTTTGTCCTTTGTTGATCAAACATAACTTTTCAAGTGTAGGTGTCTGTTGAATCAAATAGGTGCAAGTGGTGTCGAGGGATGTGACTGTTCGAGTAGAGATGGTTATACATCGAATTGGTACATCCATTCATGTATGGATGCAATCCATCTATTTAGAAAATGATTGTGTTTACATTCTTAAAAAATGATTTCATGTGATCCATGTTTAAAAGTTTGCATTCTCCATAAGGGAAACATTGAACCGTGTCACAATGAAGCCTTGAGAATTTAAAAAGTTATTTTAGTCGATGAAGAGGTATTGTTATCTATCCTTTTTATTTTTCTTATGCCATCAAATGTTATTTGCATTTCACATTAATTCCTTGAAGTAATTATAATTTTTGATAAATCATAAATTCCTTCAAGTAAATATAATTTTTAAAGGTTGCATTGCACTTTTCTAGATCTCAACATTTTAAATTTTGTATCTAACAGAATCCAGTTATATTAAATTAGTTATTTAAAATTATAGTAAAGAACTTAAATTAGTTATTTAAAATTATAGTAAAGAACTTGAATGCATTATAAGTCTTAGAGATTACTTTTGTTAAGTGTATCTTGAATTTGGAATGCTTATAGTAGAAATGATTTTCTTACTGTTTTGAATATTGAGGTTTATGTTTTTCTCAGTACTACAATCTGGGTTGTTTGTTTTATTTATGAGCATGTTTCTGTTTTACTTATTGCATTGTTTTTTTTCTTTTGAAATACTATTGCATTATAGTTTTAGTTTGTCACAAAAAATAAACTTGTATCTTGATAGCTACTATCAACGGAAAGAAGTGATCCAATTATCCCTTCACAAATTATATATTTATTTAACTGTTTTAATTTATTTTTTTTAATTCAGAATTAAAATAAAAATGTAAATCTTTTTAGTAAGAATAGAGAATTTGGAAAAGCATAAAATTTAGGACAAAAAAAAGTTAGAAATAGACAAAAAAAAATTGGAGAGAGAAATATTTAGTAAGAAAGGAAGCAAAATTTTTAGAGAGAAAAACAAAAGTTAGAGAAAGCGAAAAAATTTAGAGAGAAAATAAGTTAGAAAGGTACATAAATTTTAGAGAAAAATGTTAAGAGAATGACTGACAGAATTTTTCAAAAGAAAAGTAGAATAAATAAATTTTTATAGAGAAAAGTTAAGAGACATAAGACACAATTTTAAGATAAAAGAAAATTAGAAATAGAATGAGTGACACAAGAAAAACTAGAGAATGAAAGACAAATATTTTGGAAATAAAAAATAGTTGGAAGGACAAAACGGCAAACATTTTAGAGAGCCAAAACTTTGAAAGCAAAATAAATTTACAGAGAAGAAACACGTTTTCAAATTTTTTTCTAAAATTGTAAGTAAATTTAAAAAAAAAAAGAGTTTATAAAATGTTGACACAAAAAATTTATTGAGAAAAAGAGCACAAAAAGTTTATTGAAGAAAAAGAGAGTGAAATACAAAGTTTGGCGAGAAAAAAATATACAGACGATTATAGAAAAAAAATTTAACCGAAAAAATATGAAAAAAATTTTAGAAAATTTTACACCGAAAAAAGATGAAAAAAAAATTTAGAGAGAAAAAAATATTTAAAAAAAAAAGCTAGCAAAGGAAAGGGACAAAATTTTGGTGGAAAAAGCTTTTACTTTTCTTAATTTTTAACACAACCTTAGTATGTTCATCAATTACTTTTTTTTTAGTATAATATTGGGGGTAGGGATTTAAACTACAGAGCTCTTGGTCATTAACACATACTTTATGCCAGTTGAACTATGCTCACTTTAGCCGTTCATTAATTACTTTTCTTCCTTCAAAATTTACAAAACTTATGTCTCACTCATTGCATATAGCCAAATTTATCCTAATTCTACATAATTTTGTTCTTCCAAAAAGGAAGATAGGTTCCTTACACATCTTTAAATCTACCTAATGACGAAAGAGGATTCCTTACACATCTTTAAATCCACATAATTCAAGTTCAAAATGAAATAATTTCTTATTCAATTATGTTTTGCAATAATGATAAACAAAACACAAGGACCAAACTGTTTTGAATATTGGAATATAAATCATCAAAATAAGATATATTCAATTATATAAGAAATTTCAGTCTAATTGTTTTCTTTCTTTTTCTCCATAAATGAATCTCTTTGAAGAACCATTAAAGAATTACCCGTGAGGTAATAAGTTATCTTATTATGCCTCTTTTTTTTTTTTTTTTTTTATCAATTTTAGTTTGCAATTTTTATTTTAATTACATCATATAATTTTATTTGTATTTTTTTTTCATTTTTATCTTTTTCATTATTTTTAAATTTTATGTCAAATATTTAAAATTTAAACAAAATGAAAATGTTTATTCATTCAAAATTTATATTTCACCATAAAAAATTACGTTCCAAAGATTTTCAACCATATCCAATGCAGTTCATATTCATTCTAAATTAACTTAAAACAATATATATATATACTTTTAGCCACTATTTCTTTCCTTACTTTTTAATTTCATGTCAAATATTTACTACTTAAAACTCAATAAAAAAAACAATTTATTCAAAATTTCAATTTTACCATAAAGATTTATGTGTTCTAAAAATTCACAACCACGTGTATTTTAACTAGTAGTAATAAAAATTACGAATTCAAAAAAATAAAAATAAAAATGCAATAATGAATAGTTGAATACTAATTGGTAAAAGAAACGAGTCAAGTTGACATTGATGGGCCCATGTCCGGCCTTTTAAATATAATGGGCTTTGGAAACATAGGCCGACATTACATTTTCAGTAGGGTTTTTTTTTTTTTGGGATAACAAGAGAAATGGCCAAATCAAATGTGTCATTTTGATAAAAGTCCCAAAAAAAAAATTAAATTGTAAAAATGGCCAACCTAAAACAATCGTCTTTTCAATCAAAAATTTGTGGACAAAAATGCCCCTCATCCAAATCCTGCATAATGATCCTAAAATCAAGCAAAAAGTTGTTACTTAAATCCAATAACAACAACAAATCTTCAAATCTTAAAACAAATTAAAATCAATTATTTTAATTTCAAAATATACTGTAAATCTACAAAATCTAAATACTAATAATTTTAGATTAATTAAACAAAACGGAATTAACAATGTTCATGATATTATATTCCATTTCAAAATATAATACATAAAAAAAAAACTTGAATATATAGAAAATATATCGTTTATGTACATAAACAGTATGTATGTACGAAAAGGTAAAGGCTGAACCTCAATTAAAAAGAAATTGAACCTATACCGTCATCAAGTTCATGTATTGTATACGTATCTACAAAGATGTAAGCGTTAAAAATAAAAACATAGCAAATACATCGTATATGTACGTAGACAGTGTGTATGTCTTCCCTAATCCTAATTATATTGGATTTGTTAGATTCATTCATATACATGGTAAACCGAGTGATAATGTGGTTACCTAGCGAAAAGAGCTTAGATCGATCCACTCGGTGAACTGTTGTAGGGTGGAATTCATCGGAATCAATATGGCCTTCGACCTAAAATCATGGTAACGATTATTTGCTTCCCATCTTCCACAAATAATACTGAAATACTTTGGAAGAGCATCTCAACTGAAAAAAGGACGTGCATGGTACCTAATATTTGATGAAATTGAGTGTTTCACTAGACTAGGAGATCAAGTAATGGTTGCTAATGCAAGTATGTATTCAATGGTGGGTAAAACACAATTAAAAAAAAAAAAGCAACAATTTAGGGGAGTGAACAACAACAATTGATCAAAACCAGTGTTCAAAGAAATAGATTGGTTATGTTGACTAATGGATAGATTAAGATAGTGAAAAATCATAGAAATAATAGACATGTGTTTAAAAAATTATAATATATAAGAATAATATAAATTGATGAAAAATCTATAATTCGAAAATTTAATCAATAGGAATTTAAATGAGATTTTATATTTAAACATAACAAACTAACAAACTCATATATTTAGATTTTATATGGAAGAAGAAAAAGATTAGATTCGAATTTAAGGGATTTAAACATATCTAAAATACACCATCCGTAAAATATGGTAGAGCAAAGTGCGTGTATAACATCTTAGGGCAAAGACAGTGTAATCGTGAGGGCAAATATGGAAAGACAGTGTATTTGTGAGGGGTAGATAAGGAAACATAGGCATGACAACGACGAGTTGACTCTTCTTCTTCAAAAAATAGTGCGTAGGACTAGGGCTACAAAATAGAAAGAACGGCGACTGTTTTCTGATGACCAGATCATCTTTCCAGTGAGAAGGGGGTGCCGATTTGGGAGTCTGAGATGGATCAATCCTCCCTTTGTGTCTCTCAGGGCATACTGATTCAGCTTCAAAAGTGGCTTTGAACTACAAATACTCATCACAAAATTGCAAATTAGTGACATCAACGAAACTCCACTAGGCTTTTACTGCTCTACTAGGCTTTTACTACTCCGTGAACAGAGAAAAAAATGCAGGGTTTTTAAAGAGAAAATGATGATGGCTAATTGTAGATGTTCAATTTAAATCAAATTTTTTTATTTAAACTTAAAAAAAAAAAAACAAATTCATATATTTAGATTTTATTTTGGAGAAGAAAGAGATTTAAGAGAATTAGATTTGAATTTAAGAGATTTAGGGAGAGAATTGGGCGTGTATCAAGTCTGAGGGAAAATATGGACATACAATGTAATTGTGAGGGCAGATATGAAAAAGCAATGTAATTGTTGTGCACATGCAACTCATGTTTGGCCATTTTTCATTCTTTTTTTTTTTCGTCTATTTTTCAAAACTGGGTTCTTAATTTGGCCATATGCTCCAATTTCCCCTTTTTTTTTAGTTCAAAACATTTGAGGATGAAGGATTCAAATCTCGAACTTCTTGGTCAAAAGTATATATTTTAAGCAACTTATGACTTCTTGGTCGAAAGTATATATTTTAATCAATTGAGCTATGTTCACGTTGGTCATATTTATTTCTTTTGTTCATATTATAATTTTGTCTTTATAAATAACTTTTCAATATTGATAGATCCTACGCGATTTTTAAAATGTCGATGACGTGACAGGCAATTAATATAATGTATATCCATATTTTTGTAGTACTAGAAATTTTTCTAAAATTTATAAACGTGACTGGTTCTTGTGTTTGTTATATTAATAGTGGATAAGGAACCATAAAAGTGAACAGTAACTCAAAAAAGAAAATGAACAATACTAAACAACAGAAAACTACTATAAGATAATGAAGAAACTTTTAGTACCACAAATTCCACCATTAATTATTGCCAACAAACTTTGTGAGCTTTTTTGAGTGTTTAAATTTCATTTTGGTTCATGAACTTCACAATTTTTTCAATCTTGAACAGCAAGCTACTATAAGATATAATGAAGAAATTTTTAATGCCACAAATTCCACCATTAATCATTGCCAAGAAACTTTGTGAGCTTGTTTCAATGTTTAAATTTCATTTTGGTTCATGAACTTCAAAGTTTTTTCAATCTTGGTTCTTGAAATTTAAAATATCTAGTTTGTTTGTGATAGTTTAGAAAAATAATCATTTATTCCTAAAGTATAAAAATATTTATTTTAGTCCCTAGATTCTAAAAACATAATTATGTTGGTCTCCTTTACTATTTTGTCATTTAATATTTGTCCACCCAATATTCACCTCAACCAACTTATTTGTCTCCCGTACATACCTCTACAACATGTTAAAACACATATTTGAAGTCATGTTATTTATCTATCAAATAATTAAAAATAAAATAATAAAGAGAACCAAAATGGTTATTTTTCTAGAATGAGACTAAAATAAATATTTTGAAAGTTTATGAACCAAAATTGAATAAATATTAAGTGTAGGACTATTCTGCAAATTTAGGAACAAAAAGTGGGATAACCACAAAAGTTTGGTAACTAAAATGAGATTTCAATCAATATATTTTAATACCTAAATTTTTATTATTTATTTATTAATTTTTGGCTCTCATATGTCAACAATTTTCATTTTAATTTCATTATTTTGAGAATATATCTTCAGATTTGCTTCTTTCCTAAGTTGAATTAACAAAATCATGGCATGATATTTAACCAATATTCTAACTCCAAAACTTTGTGCCAGTAAACATCATTCTCATTTTCTTATAACCAAATTAAGTATGAGTGAAATAATCTCATAATCATATCAATGTTTCATCATGAATAAGTTATTCTTTTTTCTTTTTTCTTTTTTTGAGGGGAAAAAAAGCCTTCAACAGAATAAGAGAAATAAATTGTAAAAATCAAAGGAAATAATTTTGAGAAAAAGGATTAACCTTCAGAATTGGATGAATAGACTATACTTTCAATTTCAATGGGAGATTTTCTGAAGAGTTGAAAACAAAAGAAAAATTGAGGATAGAGGTAAGGAAGAAAGAATAAAGATATGAAAGAGATTTTTTTTTTTTTTTTTTTTTTTTGAGAAATATGAAATTAAGCCTTTAAGACTACTTGGTTGGAACATATTAATTTTCAAAAACTATTTTTATAAAATTCTGATCAAATGGCTCGTAAAAGATTAAGATTAATATATCCTAAAATCATTATTCATAAACTCGAGATTTTCAAAAGAAAAACTTCTAATTCCCATAAAGGGTAAATTATAGGGATGTACAAACAACCCAGTAGTCCGAGCAAACGGGACTACCCAACCCAAACCGTAAGCATTGCGTTGGGTTAGATTTTTTTTCGGTTTGGGTTGGGTTAAAATTTTGGAGAACCGAATTTTCGGGTTGGTTATCGGGTTGGCTTTTTTAGGCTCGGGTTGACCCGACCCAACCCAACCCAACCCAAAATTTATGTTTTTTTTAATATATATACTTATAAATGAATTATTTGTGAACTTTTAATGTTTTTTATCTAGGATTGTAACGAAAATTAAGATGTTATGAATTTTGAAGTTTGATATTTGAATTTTATGTGATTTTAATTATTAATTCAAACAAAAAGTATTTTAAATAATTAAGAAAATTATTTTAAAAAACTCAACCCAGCGACCCAACCCGAAAATATAGGGTTGGGTTGGGTTGGGTTGCAACCCTTGATTTGGTCATTCGAGTAGCCAACCTGAATTTTCGGGTTGGTTCCAAAAAACCCTTCAACCCAACCCAACTCATGTACACCCCTAGTAAATTATATAAAATATTATTGAATTTTTTTGGGTAGGTTTCAATTATGTCATAGACTTTGAAAATTTTCATTTTAACATTTGAACTTTGAAATTATTCCAAAAACTACCTTTGGAGATCTTCCATTAAAACCATGAATAAAAATTTAATGGTAGTTGATGTATAAAAATTAAAAGGCATGCATAACATTATTTACAACATCATTCGTGTAAATAGACATGACAACTGATGTGTAAAAATTAATTTTGTGGATGATATTGTAAATGATATCAACGATATCTTAAGCTAAAATGAATGGTAAAAAACCGATCTTAATTTTCTATATAGTTGAAATTGATTTGTAAACAATGATATGTACGTTTTCTAATTTTTACAACCAGCCACCTTATCAATTTCTATCCTTTCATTTTAAGGAAAAAAAATTCTAAGGATATTTTTTGGAACAATTTCAAAGTTAACTGTTAAATGAAACTTTACAAAATCTAAAGGTATAATTGAAACATACTCTAAAATTCAAGAGTATTTTGTATAATTTAACCTCTTACAAATAAGTTCTCTTACCATACATGTCTTCCTTCACCTATTTTTAGCATTAAAAACAACAAAAGTACCTTAAAATTGAACTCTCATCTTAAATAGCCCCAAATTTCCTGGTTTGCAATCAAATTTTAAGCTATGCATAGGAAAATTGTTCTACTTCCAAGGAGTTCTGTCTACTTTGTCACAGACAGCTTAAGTTTCAAAAAACTTGACAACTTCATCTCTTTTCTGTATGAAAGAAGATCCACAAGCAAACATAATCTCGTTAATCATAAATAGATAACTATTGCCCTACCATCTTACATAGAACACTAAAAGTAAGACACAAACATCTTATACAGCTTTTCAAGACAGATCAAGCCAAACAGCATTTGGCCAGCAGCTTAAATTAGTTACCTATGACAATTGTTTCCATAATGCAGGGCGATCCCTCGATATGAGCAGCGCTCGAGACGTCGAATAATCAAAAGAAGGCGAATACAAATCATCTGGACCAACAACTTCCCTGACAACTTGGGTGCCTTCAGGATCAACAGAGGAGGATTGTGAGCCTTCAACTTCATCATTCAAGGCATCAAATACAAACAGCCCCAATCCACAGACAGCCAGGACAAGATTTGAATTCCCCCAAACTTGAGTTACTGCTGTATGATGGACGTGTGCATTGCTTTCTGGCAATGCGTAAGTGCAGAAGAGGCCCTGTTTTCGAATAGAGAATTGATGTACGACTGAAGAAGCCTGCTTCTTCCCTCCTGGCCGGACACTTGAGCAACCAACATACACAGAATCGCCTCGAGAGAAAACCGACTGTGCGCCGAGACTAGCTTTTGGCAACTTTAGGCCTATTCCTGATGGGCTGCGGAAGTCCAGAATATTTACAGAATCTGTTGTGCAGAATACACCATCGTTTCCTTCTGCTTCTGCTGAACTTATTCTGCATATCCCAAACCAAAACCTCTCAGAATCAGTGCTGATAAGTGAGATATAAATGAGAGATACAACAAAAACAAGTCAGAAGGAAAACAGGCTGATGGTTAAACCTATGGCTAAATTATAAAAAGTATCCCTCAAACTTTGTCATTTGTTTCAAAATATCTCTATTCTTTCAAAAGTTCAATATGACCCTTTGACCTTTCATAAAGATTTCAAAATTACCCTTAGAGTTGAAATTCGTTTGAATGTTGGACGAAAAATCGACATAGCAGTGACTTAAAATGACATGGTAGTGACTAGTACGTCTGTATGGATTAAGTTTGAAAAAACGACATTCAAACATGTAGAATTTTGGTGTAACTTTCTAACGGTTTTTACACTCTGAGAGTAGTTTTGAAATGTTTATAAAAGATCAAAAGTAATATTGCAACTTTTGAAAGAATATAGGTATTTTTTAAACTTTGGGGGTATTTAAACCTAAATTAAGGCTGCTTACGGGCAGTTTTGCTGGATATGACAAGTTGAACATGGCAAAGGTTTAATTTTATGTCTTTTCCAAGCAAACAAATGAGCAGTAAAAATAAAAATAAAGGATCACAGCACCTTTGTCGAACCCCTCCCCCTAATTCAGCATCCGTGTTGTTCACGTGAAGAGCAGAAATTTTGCGCCCAGGTGAATGAACAGAGAGCAATGCCTGAGCACTTGTAGAAGCAACATCCCATAGAGATATTGCTTCTGTTTCTGCTACAACTACTTTCCCTCTGTTTCTCCACTGCAAGGGACTAGAATAATCCATTGCTGCCACAGGCTTTTGCACTTCCCAGTTCATAATTTCGTCACTATCACGGACATCAAAAACTTTTACAGTCTTTTGACATGTAGCAGTTGAAATAATCAGAGGCCCGCATGGCTTATACCACCACTGCTCCGTTTCTGGTACCAGCATATAACTGGGAGCATATCGCTTTTGCACAATGTTATGGGGTAAGGGAGCAAGTGCCGTCCTTGAAGAGGTCATTGCACCCTCAATCTGGAAAGCTCGTACATTTTTGCTGTAAAAATCCCAAGAGCAAAATCCTGCATCCATCGTATTCCCAGCTGACGCTGCCACCACATATCTTCCAGAGCAACCATCTGCTCCAGGGGCACGTATTATCCAACAGTCTCTCCAGATATTGGGTGAGATTCCTGCTGGGGGCTTGTATACAGATTTCTCCTAAACAGATGAACACAATAGGTAAAGAATAAATCTTGGCAAAGATCTAGCAGTTTGTACAACTGGAGACATTCTCATTAAACCATTTCAGATCAACAATTGAACTATTGTTCCATGGGATTAGTAGAGTTGTATCGAGCATGTGAATTAGCCTAACTTTTCAGGGTTATTGCAAAGAAGTATTGAATATTAGTAAATCATAAGATAAGATTAATAAGTGTGATCATGTCCCATGAGTGTCAATACAGTTGAAAACGAGCAAGCCTTTATTAGCGGCTAATTTGCATACCTCTGTATTAGTAATGTCGTAAAATGAGCACGAACCATCATTGTGAGCAAGAAGGACAGCCTCTCCCTCCGATACAAACCATCCACCTGTTGAGGTTTTAATGCCTATTTCATTCATCTGGTAGATGCCAGTATCATCTGTCTCCTCGCCAATCAGGCCTCCCTGTTTATTCTCCTGATCATCAAAATCATCAAGAATCTCATCACTTGTGAGAATGACCTCGGCTTCTTGCTTACCCTTGAATTGGGTTGATGATTCTCGCAATCCTGCAGAAGTAGTTTCATCCATTTCTTGGACTTCACCAAACTCCATACCTACTTGTTCGCTCCTCAAGGTGACTTTTGTTTGCTCCTTATTCAGGGAAGCCAAAAACTCCACAGCAATTGGGTTCTCATCAATTGGCAAATCTTCAACCTTGACTACATGAATAGGTCCGGTTGCAGGGATTTCATTGCTCTGAGAGCTATCTGACATCGATTTCATTGACATCCGATTCCTGAGCAATTTATGATGAGGAAATAGTCTCTCCTCCAATTCCTTGGTGTTTATACCTTTAACCGAAGTGTTAATATCTGCTTCCTTAGTTTCATCCTTTGAAACCATCTTGGTATCTCTCTCGTTTGTACTCGTCAATCCCACTTTAACACCAGAACCAACTGTACCATGTCCAATCGCTTTCTCAATCCCAGAAATCTTCTCCTGAATATCTGAAAGTATCAACTTAGATGAAGAAGTATTATTCAAATCCAACATTTCCTTTGTCTTCTTAATATCCGATGCGATCCTCTTTACCTTACCCTCCAGAAAAGCAAGCTTCTCATGGAGCTTGCTTGGATACTTGTTACCCGCACAACTCAAAGTCCCCCCTCCTCCAATTTGTCCACCCTCTTTAACAATCTCCAAATCCTTCTGCTCAGGTTTCAAACTGGAGTTAACACCTTGACGATCTGGGCTACTGGACTCGGGAACAAGACAGGGTTTCTCCTTTTCTTCTTGATTGACTACAAAAACCCTCTGCACTTTCTCGGAAACAATTGAACTTTGACCATTCCCGTCGCTTCTTAAAGCTTTGTCAATACCTTCCCCACTATGGCTTCCCAAAACCTTAAACCCCAGTGATTTACCCTCAATTTTCTCCTCATCGGCCGGTTGCTTAACTTCAGAAATCCGATTCTTCCCATCCATATTCGCTCGAAGCTTTACATTTTCCTTCAATTCCCTATAAACCCTTAATCCAGTTAGCCCTCCTCCACCCACAACCACATCCAGATCCTTAACTCCAACTTTTTGTTTATCACTCTCAGAACCTCTAACACTCGAACCCCTTTCCCCACCCGAAGCCGTTTGATCATTCTCCCCTACATAACCTCTCCCTCGATCAACCGAAACCCTCCGCTCCCTACGAGAATCAACAGAACCCCTAATAAACTCAGAAGGGCTAGAGCTCCTACCTCTCGGAACCGAAGATGTAGACCACCGAGCACGCCTTTCACCATCGCTAACAGCGATAGCCGCAGCCTTGTTCACTCGCGGCACGGCCCGGATCGAGGGCTTTTGGGCCATCATCGGGAGCTTAGACGTGGACCTCGGATTCTCCTTCCCCGCCGACGAAAATCTGCAGGATGAATCGGAATTAGTCTTTGGATTGGAACCGGAGCCCGGAGTTAGGGGTTTGGAGGGCTTGATGGCGGCGGATCCGCCGCTGCGATCTCGGAGGCGGTGAGCCGATGGAGCCGACATCGGTGGCGTGGATTGGCCGGTGATGATCGGATCGAATGGGAATAAATATGGATAAAAATTATGAGAGGATGTTGGGATTTGATTTCAGTGATGGATATGAAATTAGGGAATGCAAGAATGGGGAAGTGAAAGAGGGATTCGATTTTGCATTTGGGCGGGAAATTGAATATAATTTTGAGCTTTTGAATTTAATTTGCTTCCGTAACCTTCTTTTTTTTTTCTTTTTTCTTTTTTTTTTTTTGATCCAATAAATTTTGCTTTCTTAACTTAACGCTCTGCTTTTGTCTGGAAGCGACAACATGTTTTTTGCTTGTTGCATAAATAATGTATTTTTCTAAGGTAAATTTAATGTTAATAATTGGGGGAACTATTTTGTAAACAATATATTCCTTGCGAATAAAAATCTCATGGGAGGATTAAAACAATATATTCATTGAGAATAAAAATTTTATGGGAGGATTAAAACAATATATTCCTCACGAATAAAAATCTAAGAGGACTAAAACAATATGGTTTTTTTTTCTTTTTTGTTGAATAACAAATGTGGTCCCAAAACAATATATTCCTCGCGAATAAAAATTTGATGGAAGGATTAAAACAATATATTCACTGCGAATAAAAATCTCATGGGTGGATTAAAACAATATATTCCTCACGAATAAAAATCTCATGGAAGGATTAAAACAATATGGTTTTTTTTACTTTTTTGAGTTTTGTTTTGGTGCAATACTTATTACTTTAAAATTTTAAATTTGGTCATTAAAATTTGATTTAACCTTACAAATTATCGGTAAATTAATTTTTACCCACTTGAAAAATCTACAATTTTTTTCTATTTTTTACTTGATTTTATATAAATCCTAATATTGTCAATTAATACATTTAGTCAAAAAGAAAACATTAGCTCATTGCAATGTAAAAAAAAAAATGTGTTACTATTGTCATATACTAACTTTTTTTTTAGTTCAACAATTGTAAGGGTAGAGATCGAACCATTAACTTTTAGAATGAGAATTAGTGTCTTTATTTAGTGAGTTTATACTCTGATTGGCTATTGTCACGTATTGACATCAACCCATATAAAATAACAAATATTCAATATACAATTTTAATGTCGGCTTTTTGTTATTTATTTTTATCTTTATTTTTTTTATAAAGCAGCTTTTTGTTATTATTATTATTATTTTTTTGAAATAAGCTTTTTGTTATTATAATAGTTATATATAATATATTCCTTCTAAGGAAATTGTTATTATGATTATAGAAAACCAATTGCAATAATCATTCTGGATAATTTGGAATAATTTAAAGCTTAAATTTTCATTATTTTGAAACATGTAACCCAAACAGAACTGTTTGTGAAAAAATAAATGAGTATGATTAAAGAAAAAATATTGTTCCTTTTATTTTCCTTAGGATAACAGGTAAATTCATGGTTGGTTTTATTTAAAATGAGAAAAATTGAGTATAATTATTGCACTGAAATATATCATTTTAAGTTTGTTTATTTCATTTACTATTATGATACCAAATACATAGTTAATTATTCTCCACAAAAAAAAAAGCCTAGTTATTTTTTTGATCCTCGCAATCTAACACAATGCATCTTAGACTTATTACATGTTAAATTTGTACATCATATGATATTGAACTTCAACCTGAGCATGACTCAAATGGTTAATGTTTATAGTCTCGACCAATAGATTAGAGATTCAAATCCTCCACTCCCACATGTTGTTGTACTAAAAAAATAAAAATAAATTGTATCCACACGGTTTACATTTTATTCTTAAGAAAAAAATAACTAACATTTTATGTACCTAAGCTTTACATTAAAGTTAACTTGGGCATTGTTGAATTGATTAACCTCACAATTGTTAGAACTAAAAAAAAATCTACAATAAAAATTGCTTATTTGGCGAGCTTAATTTTTCATTAATCACTTAACATAATTTTTTTTTCCAATCCAATAGTAAATCTACCATAATTGCATGTGGATTCAAAACTAATCCATATAAATAAATATTGGCACATCATGCAAACGACACAAAAGACTTATCTATGACAAAATCATGTTAAATAATTTTAAAAACTCAATGATAATAATTAAAATATCTTTTCATGCAAACTTGGTTGGAAAAAAAATAAATATTTAAACAATTAAACTATTTTAGAACGAAAATAAAACAGACAAAAATAAAACACTCTAAAACAAGATTAAAAAAAGATTAGGATAAATTGCCCAAACCACCTTAAAGTATGGTGGCTGTTGCAATTCCACCTTTAAACTTTTAATTGAAAAAATTAAGCTGTCAAACTTATATAATTGTAAAATTTTAGACCTTTAATTTTTTTTTTTTTAGTATTACGGTAGATTTAAACTTCCGACCTCAAGAAAAGAGTACATGCCAATTACGAGCCATATTTACTTTGGCCCTTCAATTTAATTTATTATTATTAAAGAAATTTATTAATCATACACTTGTTTGAAACTTGATGAGGACGGATGAGAGGAGTAATTAATTAGAATACATCTTCATCTCCATCTCCACCTCCACGGCTTCAATGGCGGCGATAGGTTTGTGAACCAGAACCACCATGGTTGGGCACCGACAAGAACATTGAAAACTCACACCAATACAAAAAAAAAAAGTGGGGAAGACGAAGAAGAATCCAAAAAACAAGGAAAAGCTTGCTGAAATTCTAAAACCCACACTGATTTCAACTTAGATTCACTGACGTTTCTCAGTTCAGCAAGTGAATCAAAATCCAGTTACAGGAAAGTTAGGACGATGAAGAATAACAGAGAGAGAATAAACTTGCTAAAATTCCCAAAGCTAACTTTTAATTTAATTTCAATATATTTGCTAGTTTTGTGTAAGTTTTAATGTGAAATATTATACAATAAAACTTTAGCATGATATAATACAATAATAGCCCGGATAATGATCACAAATACATGAGTTTGGATAACATACTTTGATCGATGTCGATTATGTAAGCGAATCAATGAAGATTGTGTTTCTCTTTGGACGTTCTTTAGATTTCACTTACAAGAGAAAATACTACTTAATTAGATAGAGAGCGAACCCATCCCTAAGTTGTTTGGGGCAAGGGTTATAATAACCTGTGTTATAATAACCTGTGTTATAATAACCTATGGAATACTCTGCATCCCAAACACGGGCTATTATAACCCCAGACTAAACAACTCTGCATTTTAAACAATTTTATATTATTTCACATATTATTATAACCCACAGACTATTATAACACATGTTGTTATAACCCACTCAGTGTCCCAAACAGCCCCTAAGAGACTATTTGGGGCTTGAGTTATAATAATTTATGAAGTACTCTGTATCACAATCGTACTCTTTTCACAACGGGACAAATGTTTGTGTGGCACTTGCTTTAATATGGTGAGCAAGTCAGCCGTATGAAAAACAGAAATCGCGGACAACTTCGCTATAGAGTCTAGTCTCCTCTCACGTTTTGAGAGAAAATGTTTTAAAACGTGGGAGAGAAAGCATTTTGGAAAACATTGAGAAAATATTGTTATACGCAAGTAAGGAACAACAACGGCTTAATTCGCATATAACTCCGAGTATGAAGATTTGACGACTAGTAGCATCTCCCTATAGTACATTCTAGGATTCTAGCCATTGGCAAGCATAAACATGAAAATGGCGAGGAGTCATACGCCAACAAAATTACAAGGAAAAGTAACTACTACGCAAAATGAAATATATACAATGAAAGCATGATAAAAAGGGGTTGAAATGGGCATGCGGCCATGGGCAACACGCCTTGGACAAGCATGACCGTGACATTCTCCCCCACTTAATTGGTTGACGACCCCGTCAACCGTCTAATTTCAAACTCAACAAACTGAGGAGCTGCTGACTTCAGGTCTTCGGCGCGCTCCCAACTCGTTTCTTCCGTAAGGAGGTTCTTCCACTTGATGAGGAATTCTTGAACTGTCCGTACAGGTTTTCCAACTTTTCTAACTCTTTCAGCCAATATCTCTTCAGCTTCTTTGACGTTTCTTTGTTTCAGGTCAATACCAAGTCGAATAATAGCATTCCGGCGATCATCACTAGGTCGGGATGATAGGGTTTCAAGTTGCTCACATGAATTACTGGATGAATTTTCATCCATGTGGGCAATGTCACACTATATGAAGCAGTCCCGATTTTCTCAAGAACTTCAATAGGTCCCTCATATTTTCTGACAAGTCGCTGATCTTTGCGACTACGAAATCAAATCTGTTTTGGTCTCAATTTGACAAGGACTTGGTCTCCAACAGGGAACTCAAGAGGGCGGCATTTCTTGTCTGCCCACTTTTTCATGTGCTTGGAGGCTTTCTCCAAATAAGTTCGGGCTATGTTTGTAGTCTATTTCCATTCTATTGTAAAGTTATGGACTTGAGGATTCTTCCCTGCGTATAGGTGGTCGATGATATGAGGCAGGGATGGTTATCTTCCGCTGACAATCTCGAAGGGGCTCTTTCTGGTGGAGGAACTAGTCTGGCAATTGAAACAAAATTGGGTCACGTCCAGCAATTGGACCCAATTTTTTTGTCGAGCATCAACAAAATGACGTAAGTATTCTTCGAGCAGGCAATCAAACCTTTTCCTTTTACCATCGATTTATGGGTGATAACTCGATGATATATTCAAACTCGTCCCCAAGAACGTAAACAATTTTGTCCAGAATGTGCCGATGAATCGACCATCTCTATCACTGACGATACTTGATGGGATACCCCATAATTTCACAACATGTTTAAAGAATAGTTGGGTCGTCAGTTCGGTTGAACACTACTTAGACGTGGGTATGAAGGTCGCATACTTAGAGAACTGATCGATGATAACCAAGATGGCCTCATGCTCTCCTACCTTCGAGGGGTGAGTGATGAAATCCATGGACACACTCTCCCAAGGTCTCGTTGGTACCGGTAAAGGCTCGAGGAGTCCTGACACCTTTGCTTTATCAACCTTGCCTTGTTGGCAAGTGAGACAAGTTTTGGTATACTGCCACTACAAGATTTTGGATCTTTGCCGACGCAATAAGGCGTCGGAAAAAGTCACAAAACGTGTCGGCAAAGGGTTTTCCGACGCAAAAATCCGCGTCGACAAGAGCGTTGGCATAAACTTGTCGAGAGAGGCTTTGCCAACGCTAGAATAGGCCCGTGTCAGCAGAAGTAGCCGTTGCCAAGCCACATTTCTGGCGTCGGCAGAAGTTACTTTTGCCGACGCTAGAAATGTGGCGTCGGCAAAAGGAAGCGGCAGCTTTTTTGTGTTTTTTGTTTTTTGTTCATTTTGAATATTATTGTATCCCAAATTTTTGTACCTAAAATAAATTGCGTACAAAATCAATTATTTTCCAAATTTCATTCAAATTAGCCAATGAACCAAATTTGCTCTTACATTATACGAACAAAATTACAAAGTTGTCATACAATTTTTGTTCATACAAGTTTGAGATAAAAATTAAATTACAAAGCCCCTACTAAAAACGAAACTTCTCAGTACATGCATCTTAATTTTTGTCAGCATAATCTTGCTCGTACATCGACCTCAAAGCACCTAAAAAATTAAAATTTCATTAGGTGCAATACTAACTCATTAATTTAAAATTATCCAACAATTAAAGTTATCAAAACTTAAGTAACTCTATAAACATAAAAAATAAACCAAACTATTCAAAACAAGAATAATATATCCCTTAACCTAATCGAGCTAATCAAAACTTATAAATTTATCTAAATTCATCAAAACTATCTTAACGTAAGAAGTAGACAAAGTTTCATGACAACAAAAATTCAGCTAAGCATTCACGCACCACCCACCATTATAAATATAACAAGTAAACAAAAACTTAACTAAAACTTAAATTCATCTAAAGCTTCCAAAGCCTGGAATTGTCTCAAATAGAGGTCACATCATTATGCAGACAATGATACAATTAAACTAGTTCTGGAAAGAAACAGAAAATATTTTCTTTTTCTTCACAATATGCAAATGCAAGGAAACAGAGGAAGAAAGTTGTGCAACTATATGAACATTATGCTTTGGTTCTATCACTTAGTCGATATAAGCCTTAGAAAAGGAACCAACCCATTCATCAAAAAACAACATCTCTTTAGAGATTCAATAAAAAAGGAAAGTTTTAACAGTTTGAAGCATAATGAGAAAAGCCAATCTTTAAAAGAAAAGTAATGAAAACATACTTACCAAGGCCAATACCATATTGTGATCACTTTTGCTATGAACTAATCTTAAACTTCTAAAATTGGATGAAAGAGACATAATGTACCCAAGATATAAAAGAGCCATTCATAAGTAACTTATTACCTGAGAGTCCTTAGTGGAATAAACGCTCTAGCTTGATTCATAGGATCAACAATAGGAGGTCGACGGGGCTTCATAAGTAGAAAATATGCAATTAGAAAATAGAATTTGAAACACAATGCAAAATAAAACGTATTTTCAATTTAACACAATTTAATAAAATCTCTAATTGTGACGATTCCAATTATTCTAATTAAACCATTCCATAGCAAGGTTCTCCAATTACAATCTATCATTGTACAAAATGAATTAATTTTCTTAATCACAAACTCCATTCTACCTTTATAACAACATTTTTGTATGAACTTTCCAAAAACTCTATACATTCCAACATCGAGTCTAATTCCTCAAACTTCAATCTGGATTCAGATTCAATTTCAAAAATATACAAATACATAACTTTCATAGGACAATCTTTTTTTCCTTATTACTATATATAGTGAAAGAAATAAGAAACTCAAAAGACCAAACTAAACTATTTCTAAAAGCTAGGTTACACCATACTTTACAAAGACTAAAAACTAAATAAATACAAAGGAAAAAACTCAAAGACTGATGAAATTGAATCTAAATCTGAATAAAAACTAAATAAGTGTCCAATTTATATGAACAACTATATTAAAAAAATGGATAAAATACAAAGAAACAAAGCAAAAAAACAAGATGAAAAGTTAAATCAATAACAAAATGTGAAGATAATCCCAACAAAATTTACACCAAAAATGCACCAAAGGGGGGATTTCATTTGGATTTACCGGCAGTGGCGGCTAGTTGTACGAGACACCTGCAGCAAGACAGAGGGGGCGACGACTAGTGGATGAGGAGACGACAACAACAAGTAGATGAGGAGACCACGAGGTATTGCAGCACGACGGCACAACTTCAGGCAGATGACGACGAAGACAAAAAGACGGCGAGACGATGGTGACTGAGAGTGGTTGACGGCAAGAGGCGCAGAGGGGAAGCAAGGAGAGAGAGTTCGATCTTTTGGCGAGATGGCAGAGACATACGAAAATGAAAATCAATTAGGGCTTTTATTGAGTCTTTGCCGACGCAGGAAATTATGGCGTCGGGAGAGGGGGTCTTTGCCGACGCAAGAAATTATGGGGTCGGGAGAGGGGTCTTTGCTGACTCAAGAAATTATGGCGTCGGGAGAGAGGGGTTTCTGCCGACGCCATAATTTCCTGCGTCGGCAAAGACCCCCTCTAAAGCTTATCCCGACGTTGTCATGATGACGTCGGGAGATGGTGTTTCTCCCGACGCTTTTATGTGCGTCGGGAGTTTCTACGTTGGGATAGACAAATTTTCTTGTAGTGTGCATAACGTCGTCTCGCATATTTGGCCAAAAGTAGCCCTTCTTCAATAGAGCATAAGTTCGTTGCCACCCCAGGTGGCCGACCCAAAAAGTATCGTGACATTCGTGTAGCAACTTTCTTCTCAAGTCCTTTACTCTTGGGACATATAATCGATCTCCTTTTGTCAACAATAAGTCCTCTTCGACCCAAAATTTCCTGGTCTTTTCGGCCTTGGCTAGGTCAACGATAGCCTTGGCCGAAGGGTCGTTCAGTAAATGTTCTTTGATGATGTCACACATCGAACCATCGACCTTACTTGCTTGTATGTGGGCTAACATGCACAAGGTCGCATGCTCGCCCTTCCGACTAAGTGCGTCGGCTGCTTGGTTACTCTTTCCTGTCTTATGTTCAAACTTGAAATCGAACTCGGCTAAGGTTTCTTGCCACCAAGCTTGTTTCGACGTCAACTTGGGCTAGCTAAAGGAGTGGCAGGTAACACTACTGTCAGTCTTTACTACAAAGCATGCTCCTAATAAATACTACCTCCAAACTCTCAGGTAATGTACCACAACTAACATTTCTTTCTCAGAGACAGTGTATCTCATCTCTGCGTTATTCAACTTTCAGCTTTCGTAAGCGATGGGGTGGCTCTCTTGGATGATAACGCCCCCGCGAGCGAAGTCAGATGCATACGTCTCGACTTCGAATGGTTTCATTACATCGATCAATCTGAGGATAGGACCACTCGTCATGGTTGTTTTCAACTCCTTAAAGGCACTCTGGCACTCAACTGACCACAGCCATGGGTTATCTTTCTTCAACAGTTCAATTAGAGGGGCAGCTCGCATCAAAAATCCTTCAAGAAATCGTCTATAGAAGTTGGCCAGACCTAAGAAGGATCGTAACTCTGTCACTGACGTGGAGACTTTCTAGTCTTGGATAGCCCTCACCTTATCACTATCCATGCTGATTTGACCACATTCGATAACATGCCCAAGGAAATTGATACGTTGTTGAGCAAAAGTGCATTTTTCTTTCTTTACATATAATTGATTTTGTCTCAGCTTTTTGAAGACTAACTGTAGGTGCACCAGGTGTTCCTCTAGAGTGGCGCTGTAAATAACTATATCGTCGAGGTAAACCCGACAAATTGGTCGAGGTATTCATGAAAAACTTGGTTCGTCAGGGTACAGAATATTGTTGGAGCATTCGTCAGGCCGAAAGGCATCATAAGAAATTCAAAAGCCCCATATCTCGTCACACAGGTGGTCTTAGGCTCGTCGCCCTCAACGATGCGCACTTGATAATAGCCTAAGCACAAGTCAAGCTTCGTGAAGTACTTGGCCCCATTTAGCTAGTCAAACAAATCGGTTATTACCGGCAATGGATATTTGTTGCGCATGGTCACCTTATTCAATGCCATGTAGTCAATGCATAAACGAAAGGTCTCATCCTTCTTCTTTTGAAACAACACTGGGGCCCCGTAGGGTGCCTCGACGAGGGGGTAAGGTCTTCGATAAGCTATCAGGCATTATGTCGGCATAATCGCTTAGGGCCTTTTGAACTTCCACAGGGACAGGTTCGGAACTGGTTGGATCATCAACCATGGGTATGGCCATGAAAGTGGGCTCCTCTCGACTGAGTCCTCTCTTTAACTGCAAGGACGAAATCATTCGTACACCTCCAAGCTGTTTGATGTTTGATGAGATCACTGTGGGATTACGGTCTGTAACAACGAGGCACTTTGCTAGTGGCATTGGGATGACTTTATGTTCTAGAAGGAAGTCCATCCCAAGTACCACGTTGAAGTCATCCATGCATACCACTACTAGGTCCATTTCTCCTGACCATGTCCCCAATTTCATTGAGACTCTTTTGGCGACTCCTACGATGGGTAGGGCTTCTGATTTTGCTTTCATTTTTCGGTGTCTCTTTCTATTTTTAACTCCAGTCTACGGGCCTCTTGGTCGGATATGAAGTTGTGGGTCGCACCAGAGTTGACCATCGTACTTTTAGCTGGACGAGAATTGATTATTGCATCAACGAACATTAGCCCTTTCTCCGTCGTTTCTTTTGACTCAACCTTCTTCTGTATGCAGACAGGAATTTCAGTGCCTCCATTCTAGGAGTATCGACACATTCTTCTTTCTCGGCCCCCACTCCTTGCTCCGAATCATCACACTGTACCGAGGCTTGGATGACGGTGAGGGAGTTTTGGTGCGGGCAATCAATTAGTCTATGTGAACCATTGCAAGAAAACACGATATGACTCCTGTCAATGGGGGCCCTGGTGGGTAAAGTCCTCAAGAGAGCCCAACATTAGTATTTAGTGCTCTCCTGTCTCCTCCCACATTTGGTCGATTTGTTCCTCCATATGGCCTGTTAGTTCCTTCATTTCTCTAGCCTATGGGTTTAAAGGGTCTGTTCCCAATGCTGTTCGGTGGAACATATTTCCTTTGAGTGGTTGAGTCTCCACCATAGTCTAGCAGTCTTTCAGCAACGGTAAAGGCAGAGGCAAGGTCCTGGACCTTCTGTTCGTATAATTTCGTCTTTGCCCACATTTGTAATCCTTCAATAAAGTAGAATATTTTATCTTTCTCAGACATATCTCGGATATCCAGTATCAACGCTGCGAATTTCTTCACGTAATCCCTTATTATAACACCTATTTCTACAATGGTTTAAAATTTGAAATTGGAAAATAGATATTTTGATTTATTATTGTTTTAATGGGAAGATAAGGTTTGGTTAAATTAAATAATTAATAAAAGTAAAGAAAGTGGGTTCATTATATATATATATATATATATATATATATATATATATATATATATATATATATATATATATATATGTATGTATATATTTAAAGAAAAATATGTGGCTTTAATGAAGCCACACAAAAGGAATGGATTTTTTTTGTTTAGGAAATAAATAAGTAATAATAATGATAATTAAATAAAACAAAAGGTGTGGGGCTTGTTGGAGGAGAGATCACGTAAAGAGAGGAAGAGGAAGAAAGTGAAGAGAAGATTGCTTGATTTTGGACTATTTTGGAGTGTGGAAATCAAGAAGAGGATCTCACAATATTAGATTGAAGTTTTGGGTAAGTTCTCTAACTTTTGATTAAGATTTCTCATGAGTTCTAAAACCTAATTTAGTGGGTTTCCTTGTGGGTTTTCTTCATCTAGTTGGAAACTCCACAAAATAGCTTGAAAACAAAGATGAGGGTGATGTTTGAGTAAAAGAGGGAAAAATGATGAAAGTCATGCGTTTTATCAAAGTATAGATTAAAGGGGATTAGTTGTATATAGAAATTTCAAGCTTTTATGGAAAAGAAAACCAGTGATTGTGTTCATGGAGAAGAAGGAATGAGAAGAATGAGATTTCTTATGGAGAGGGGATACAATAGAGTTTATTGGAAACTTTATTTCTAGTTTATGGTCTTAAGTTCTTGGTAATTTAAGAATAGGATCATGAAAATTTTGGTTAACACATGAGTTAAGGAAAAAATAAAGACTTGGGTTATTTATCGTTGTTGCGCTTTAATTTTGGCATTAAGAGGTTAATAATGCATTGACAAATTATGATTTCAGGACAAGCGGAGATTGGAACCATTTACGACCCGAACAAACCTCGCTCATAGTGGTTGTGAGTGGTTTAATTTACAAAATATTATGTTATTTAAATATTATTATAAGATTTCAAGAAATCTATAGATGTATATAATTTTAGAGAAATTGTTACGAGATTTCTGGAAGAATTTTATGAATTTCTAGCAATTTTATGATTTTGGCTAAAATTATCATTTTAGAGATATATATTGGGATATTTATGATTATTTGAAAAATTATGAGAGTTTCAATTTCTATAGAGAAAGTATGAATTTAGAAAGACTTTATGTTATTTACAGATTTAGAAGTATTTGGAATTTTTTTAGAATATTCGATGATCATGAAATGTTTTAGAGAACGTATGTTTATTATAAAGTTTGAGTTTATGAAAAGATGTTTATAGCAAGAGAACATGATTTTTAGAAACAGTTGAGCATAAAGAGTTTTGTGTTAAAGTGATTTTAAAACTACTAGATCCTTGTACCCATGGTTATTACCCGTATGCTATGTGAATGTGTTTCCATAGTATGTTAGAGAAAGAGATTTGCTGAGCGTGCACTAAGAAAGAGATTTGCCCTGCTATGTACTTGGAGATTACTCGATACATAGTACGACAGAGATTACTCTGCTATGCATCTAGAGATTACTCGATGCATAGTATGACATAGATTACTCTGTTGTGCGTATTGAGATTACTCTACGCCAGTATGATAGAGATTTGGGTACAGGTTTGGTGACAAGTTTTATTGGCCTATTGTTACATGTTTTAATTATTTTTAGAAAGTTATTACCACAGATCTATTTGATGTTTTACTTATTTTGTGTATTTAGACTGTGCTTAGTATATTAAGTTTTATTGAACTTTGAATTCCTGTTTAATATAAAAGGTTTTTGTTGTTGAGAGGTTATTTTTCTTATTAACTTACCACTCACTAGGCTCTATTAGCTCATTCTTTCTTCCTAATTTTTTTTTACCAAGTAGCGACTGAGTTTCTAACGAGCCTACAGAAGTCGATATCTGCCACCAAACCCGATAGTTTGCATACCATTTTGTTTGTACATAATTACAAATGTTTCTTTTATAACTAATGTGACTAGTACCATTTTGGGGTTTTCATTGGTTTGTAATTTGAAAACCCATATGTCTATCTACTATTCAGTTTGTTGGATTGTGTTGAATTTTTGAAATGATGGTTGGAGTTTGAACATATTAATTTGGGAGTGTATATATATCTTTTCAGGTGTGTTTTACTCAGTTTTCAAGGGAAACTCTGCCGATTTTTTCTTTTTATGAATTTTGTACCAACAAAGTTTTTGGCTAGCCACTTGTGGTTTTCAAAATAAGTTTTGTCTTGCAAAGTTCGACATTGGATTCCATAGTTTAGTAGGGATCTAATGTCGACATACCACGTCCTAAGTTAGTTAGGGTAATTTGGGATGGGGTGTGTCACTTATCCCCCCAGTGTGTCTCAGTTCTCGAAGCTTTCACTGTACTACAAATTCAACGTTTTCAGGGAAGAATTGGGTCCTCAATTCCTTTTTAAGCTCTTCCCATTATTGAATGGTGCATAACCCATTCTGGATGTCGTTAACTTTCGTGCGCCACCACAACTTCGCATCATTTGTGAGGTGCATTGTGGCTAAGGTGACTTTCATCTCCTCAAAGTTAGTCCTTGTAGCCTTGAAGTACTGTTCCACATCGAAGATAAAATTCTTAAGATCTTTAGCATCACGGTTCCCTTTGAAGGCCTTGGGTTCAGGAATTTTCAACTTGTTCAACCCAATGTGTGTCTGCCCTGGGGCTTGGTTCTCCAAAGCTCTCATGGTCAAATTCACTCTTGTATTCATCTCGGCCATCTCAAATTTGATGGCATCTATGGTTGCTTTAAAGTCATCAGTCAGGTCGCTGAACAACTTTAACATGGTCTTTTGTAAATTATCCAGTCTTCGACACGTTTTCCCATGTGTGCGACAGAGCTCGTGGAACTATCTCCACGTTCAAATCTACTAGCTCTTGTAGCCTTATCTTCCAGGGTATCGACCCTCACTATCAATTCTTTAATAGGCAACCCATTCACTCGGGTGTTTACGACATCAATCTCTCTAACTTTTTCAGTAAGCTCTTCAAGTCGAGCTTCAACATAGTGGATACTATAGGTAACTTCCCTCAGGAATAACAACTATTCTTCTATCTCAGTAAGTCAGTCGACCTACGACTTGGACAACTGCTTTTGTTGCCTACATGTTTACAGTCTCAACGGGCCAAGGAGCTAACTAGTCTCTGATACCACTTATCACAATCGTACTCTTTTTGCAACTGGACAAATGATTGTGCGACACTTGCTCTAATCCGGTGAGCAAGTCAATCGTTTTGGAAAACATTGAGAAAAGATTGTTATACGCAAGTGTAAGGGACAACAATAGCTTAATTCGCATATAACTCCAGATAGGAAGATTTGATGACTAGTCGCACCCCCTATAGTACATTCTAGGATTCTAGCCATTGGCAAGCATAAACATGAAAATGGCGAGGAGTCATACGCCGACAAAATTACAAGGAAAAGTAACTACTAAGCAAAATAAAATATATAAAATGAAAGCATGATAAAAAGGGGTTGAAATGGGCATGCGACCACGAGCAACACACCTTGGACAAGCATGACCATGACACTCTGCACCCCAAACACATACTATTATAATCCAGACTAAATAACTCTGCATCCTAAGCACAAATTATATAATTTCACAAACTATTATAACGTCCAACTCAGCACTCTAAACAACCCCTAAATTTTTGTTTTTATATATACACATTCTATTAGGGTGTTAATATGAAAAATTACCTTTTAATTAATCATAAACCGCTAACGCATGTTAGCCTAAAACACTAATATTATTATTATTATTATTTTGAGTACAACAAATGTGTGGTATAGGGATTTGAACCTCCCTCAAAGGGAATAGTACATGTCAATTGCTGCGGAGCTAAGTTCATTGCAGTGCCTAAAACATTATTTGAACTAATGTGCATGAATCACATTAATGATCATATTATTAAATTTAAAAAACATTTTGAGTCTAGATGTTGGTGGTGTAGAAAGAATTCGGTGTAGGTGAGTCGAAGACTTTGTGGGTACGAGTTTTGGGATACACACTTGAGTGAATGTGGTCATTTTCACAAGAAGAATTGGAAATGGGAATGAGTAATTAGGCCCCGTTTGATAATCATTTGGTTTTTGGTTTTTGGTTTTTGGTTTTTAGTTTTTGGAAATTAAGCCTATAAATACTACTCTCACCTACGGTTTTACTTGTTTTGCCATCTACTTTTTAGATATGTTTTCAAAAACCAAGTCATGTTTTGAAAACTAAAAAAAAGTAGTTTTTGTTTTTAGAATTTGGCTAAGAATTCAAATGATTTATTAAGGGAGATGAAAACCATTGTAGAGAAATTGGAAGAAAACAAGCTTAATTTTCAAAAACCAAAAACTAAAAATCAAATGGTTATCAAACGGGGTCGTACTTTGTTTGGTTTGAATTTTTCTTGGCATTTCATATACCTATGAAGGAGGGTATCACATACAATCCCAAATATATGAGTTTTCTCCATTTCTTGGAGTTTTAATTTTTCTCTTTTAAGTATATTTCTTTTTGACACATTAATTTATATTATTTAATTAATACCGATTAATCAAATTTGTTATTAAGTTCAAATTAACTTTATAATTGATAAAATCATATTAAAATTAATTTTTTTAAGTTAATAGTTCAATTTAATAATATATGAAAAATCAAAATTTTAACTGACAAGAATATTTAAAATTAACTCGATTAATCATTTCATTCTAATTTATTTTTAACTGAATGACAAAATATTTACTTTAATTCATTTTTTCTAGCAAAATGTATTAAATTGACGGAGTTAATTATTTATTAAAATTATTAATTAATTAACTGTAATATAAAATTTATACAATTGAATAGTTTAGTAGAAATATTCATATAATTATAGTTAATGGTTTGATTAAAATTATTAAATGATTATTAAAATTAAATTAATTTACATTAATGACTTAAAATTAAATTTAGTCAGTTCTTTAATTAGTGTATAATAATTACAACACATTTTTAAGAGTAATTCCATAAAATGAGGATAAACATTATATATTTCAATAAAAATCTTTTAGCATTTTCTTGCATAACCAAACACAACAATCTTTTATTTTCAATAATCTTATTCCCAAATATTTAATTCTCATGGGCACACAATAAAACCTTAAACCAAACTTTCCATAACATATTAATTATGAAGAGGGTGGTTAATGAATGAGAGCTAACCCTATCAAAATTCATTAATAATAACAAATATAATTGAAGGGGCCAATTTTTACAATTATGTAAGTTCAAGGGTTAATTTTTAGGCTAAATTATAAAAAAAATATATTCCTAAACTTTTTTTGTTTAAAAAATATCCATATTCTTTCAAAAGTTGCAATAGTATCATGGACTTTTTATAAAGGTTTAGAACTATCCTTGGATTAAAAATTCGTTTGAATGTTGGACGGAAAATCAACATAGGGGTAATTTGGAATGACGTGACGAATGTTTATTAGATTAAATTTGAAAGAACGACAGATACAAATTTATAAAAAGTTAAGAATAATATTACAACCTTTGTCCTGAGAGTATGTTACTTTGGCTTTTACAATTAAAAGTTTAAAAGCCAAATTAGAGCAACACCATATTTATTTATCCAAAAGTTCATAGCGTCAAGATGCAATCTAGATCTCAGATCTCAATTAGGCAGTTCCACCTGGCATTTCTCAAACCAATCATTATCCTTCCATTGATCCTGGTTCGTCTGTAGAAATCTGATCCCGTCCAATTTCTAAAACATTCCACCATAACTTGCAAACCATTCAATTGATGAATCATAAATTTTCTCTGCTTTTAATTTCTTCCCTCCATTCTTTTCCCGAGAAACAATCAGTTTCCCTCTCCATTCAATCAAAATGCCCATAGCTGCTTTAGCGAGCTCTGTCCTTCAGTCTCCAGTCCAGATCCGTCCTTCCGACTCTTCTTCTGGGTTTCTTTCCCCATCCAGAATACATCGGATTGCACCCAATTTCAAGCTCAAGTGTTCCCGCCGGCGGCCTCTGATTTCCGGCGACGGCCGACCCAGAAGAAATTTCTCTTTGAAGTCAGCTTCAGACAATGTTTACTCGGGCCCTTCGTCGGCCTCTCCCTCTATTGATGACGAATACAAGGCCAACTCTGAGCTCCTTGCATCCTTGAAGGTCAAGCTATTGGTGGGTCTCTCATTCAATTAACCAACACGTTTATTCTATTTGCAGATTTGTTTTGCCTTGCTGTGTATTTGTCTTTTGCCCCTTAATCCCTGTTTCAATTGATTGATTGAAAGTGGGTGTTAAGATCAAATATATCATAAGTTATCAGCTTAAGTTTTTGAGTTTAGTAGCAATTTAATGTGTGATCAAAACGCAGGAGGTTGTGTTAGATTGATAATCTATGAGCTTAAGCTTTTGGGTTTAGCTTTTTTTAGTCCATAATTTTGATCTTTTTGTTCTTCTTCACATTGGATCCAGTTCAGATAATCTTTACTAAGAATATTTGAAAGCAGCTCAGAATTGAGATAAATGAAGTTGCAACATCTCTATAGAGATGTATAGACGTTGGTAACTCTTTGTTATAGTTGATGTAGTAAACTCTGTCTTATTCTCTTGCAGCATAACTGCTGCTATGATTTGTGCTTCTGTTTTGTTAATGCTCATTCTTCATTTTCGTTATCCCAGAGTGCGGTTTCGGGGTTAAATAGAGGTCTTGCTGCAAACGAGGATGATTTACAGAAGGCAGATGAGGCTGCCAAAGAGATCGAAGCTGTTGGAGGGCCTGTGGACCTCTCAATCGATCTTGACAAATTGCAAGGGAGATGGAAACTGATATACAGCAGTGCATTCTCATCTCGTACTCTCGGCGGAAGTCGACCAGGACCTCTCACAGGAAGGCTACTTCCCATTACTCTTGGTCAGGTGCAGTATTTCTCAATTCTATTATTGTTGGTCGTTTCTCAGCTCTATCTGTACTATAGAACCAGACATGAGAGCTTCTTCTTCTTGTACAACTTGGAAACAAAACGGCTAATGAAAAGTCTTTGAGAACAATGTTCGTTTTTCTTCATGCTGACTTTCAAATTTCCATCATTAGGTGTTTCAGCGGATCGACATCATCAGCAAAGATTTCGATAACATCGTAGAGCTTGAGTTAGGTGCTCCTTGGCCTCTACCTCCTGCTGAAGTCACTGCTACATTGGCTCACAAGTTTGAAATCATAGGTTGGCTCTCTATGTATATTGTTTCCCTTATGGTTTTACAATTATGGGGCCATTGCAATGCAACATACCATTTCTAAACCAGAATAATTGTTCTATTGTCTGCTTGCACTGAGATCAGGGTCTGCTAAGATTAAGATAACTTTTGAGAAAACGACTGTGAAAGCAACTGGGAACTTGTCTCAGCTTCCACCATTAGAGGTACCTCGGATTCCAGATGCGTTGAGGCCTCCGTCTAACACTGGAAGTGGTGACTTTGAAGTCACTTACCTTGACAACGATACCCGGATCAACAGAGGAGATAGAGGAGAACTCAGAGTGTTTGTTATCTCATAATATCATCACAGGCATGATGCATTTCCTTTGCTCTATCCTCAAGTTCAAACATCTCCCCCATGGAGTCGAAATTTTACCATCCACCATTGTTTAGTATTATTATTAGTTTTGTTATCGACTCTTGGATACGAACTCAAACTGAGATCAACTGCTGTAGCCATAGTTAGGAAGAGAAAAGCACAAAGTCTCTGGATTTCTACATTGTTCACTGTAAGTAGTTTCATTGTCTTGATCAATCAGTTTAAAAATGTAAAATGGTTAATTGTTAGACCATCTTAGCAGCTTCTATCGTGGCATATCGAATAACAAAGCTTATAAAGCCAAATCCATTGCAGGCTCTTACGAGTTTTGACAGCTTAAAATGCTTTTTGAACACCCAAAACTTTCTATGACATCCTTGTTAGCTTACATGGATGGAACAGTGGTTTAAGGGAGAGAGTTAGAGACTTTTTTAGGTGGAAAAAGAGACATGTATTACTTGAGAGATGAAATGTTCCAAATGCTGCACAAATATGCAACAAATTTGACAGTGCAACAATGAGCTCTATCTAAGTGCTGATATTGTGACTGCAGTGGTTCTGTCAATATCAGTGATTTATGATGATCATACCACTGCATTGAAAAGGGGTACTGAATAAGTAGAAATTCAAAATTCAGATTACACGTGGGACATTCTTTTCAAGAATGACTGTTGGTACATGTTTACAAAACAACTTTTCTTGGTAATAAAATTATAACTGATTACTGAAGCTAGAATCATATCATCTCCAAGGTAACAAAATTTTGTTCTTATACGGGCTAGGAGAACCCATTTGAAGCAGCCAGCCCGACTAGAATCCCGTTTAGTTCCTTGTCTGGAATTTCTGCTCATCCCTTCTCTTCGTCAACTGCTTCCAAAACTGGGAGAGGTATGTCTGTTAAAGAGTTATTGTCTCTCGATCTAGATGATCTTGTTGATTCACCACCGTCGGATGACCCCTTGGATTTCCTCCGATGCGAGTGTTTTGGGATAGGATTTTCCGAGCTTGATTCAGCCCCGTGATTCGAACCACGACGACGTCTTGAACTTCGAGAACTACCTTCCTGAGCGGCAGAGTCACCTGATGGGCATGATGAGCGTTGTCGCCTAGAGCCTTTCTCAGAGTTCCGCCGAGCAGAAGAAGAGTCTAAGGATGAGGAAGATTCTGATGAAGTTTGGCGTTTTGACCTTGGAGCTCGATTTGCCTTTTGCACATCTAGCTCTCCAGACTCTACAAAAATATGACTTCCATTACCAACTTCAGTTGACCATCCTCAGGGATTCTAAAAGATACAAAAAGACCGCCAGCATTCTAAACCAAATCTCAGTCACCAAGACTTGGTCATCAAAATGCAATAAATCAAACAACATCTATATTCATGACGTAAATGTAAATAGTCCTTATAGCATGAACAAGGTAAAATGGTCAATTTATAACAGTTTGCCACCAATGATACCCAGAAAATATAGCATCTATATAATGCTCGATTGACGTGATGTGTCACAAAAAATGGAAACATACAAAGAAAGAGAGAGAGGCAGAGAGACTCATCATGTTGACCTCTCGAATGGATTAAGTCCATTTTGGTCTTATTTTCAAAGATGAGAACAGGAAAGTATGCCCTTCCTTTTGCCCTTACCTTAGCCTTCCCGTTCGATTGATTGTTCTAAAGTCGAAGTTGTTTTTCAAATTGAAAGGTCGGTTTTGAATAGTCTATTTCCCTTGAAATGGTGAATCTCCTTAATTAAAATTAATAAGGAGTACCTTGGAATTAATAAGTACATTCGCTATTTATAAACTTGAGTAGCTCTACACTAACAATATCACAGCATGACTAATGTGCACAAGTTCCATTTTCACATGGAGAGCTATATAAATGTTGCATCATTTATCAATGCACTTGATTAACCTTTTAGTTTTATATTTTTCGTAGGTTGGATTATTCATCCAAAAATAAAAACGAAACAGAAAAGCATCCAATGGCAATAATACACACATATTTATATACTAGAGTGTCATTCAAATCTTAACTTTCTATGAGTGAACGAATTAAAATTTTCAGATATAGATTGAAGAAGATGAAGCATACCTTGGGTGGGGATATTAGCAGAAGAAAGATCAAGTTCCCCAATAGAATTAACCAAATCGCTTGAGGTTTGGGTTTGTGGTGTAGATTTGAACTCGTTCATCTGTGCAATTTCGCAAAACCGACAAAATTCAAATCGATGTTCACAAAACTTCAAAAACAGATCATAAAATCAGAAAAGGGTGAGAGTTCAGCCTTAGATTATTCTTACCCAGCTAGGTGTATTTTGATTACCAGATGGACCATCCCATCCAATATGAGCAACATGCTTAACGTCAGTGGGAAGCCCAATCTGCATTTCCGGTTCTTTTTCATCTGCAAATTTCCATCAAATCAATTAATCAAGTCCCAACCCAGGGCAAAAGTTTTCAAACGAAAACGAAATCATACCGAAAATCTGTGAAATGTATCTTAGTCCTTTTAAGAGGCCCTTTACAGAGGTGGCCATTGTTCCAATTTGCTATATAAACTGAAAACTTAACTACCCGATCTCGAGAGAAAAAAAACTTCAACCACAAAAATCGATAATCCTACACCTGCGATTCAAAATTCAAATGCAGAATCTGAAATTACTGCTTGATTGAAAACGAGTTCCAATTAGAGAGAGAATGAAGAGAAATTACCTTCACCGTAAGATTCTGAAAGCTAGAAGTAAGTGAAAATGTGGGAAATCGGCAGGTTTTGATCGACAGGGGCCGGAGAGGAAAAGGGGCGGAAATCGGAGCCGGAGCCGGAGACCAGTCAATCAAAACCTGGTTGCTTAAGAGAAGAATGAATTTAGGATGGAATTTACAGAAAGGGAGGAATAGAAATTCGAATGGAGAACGCAGGTTGATGAGCTAATCTTAGTGCAGGTTTTCAATGGCTGTTTTGTGAAAGCGCGGGAACAGCGGTTGGGGAGGGGACTGTACGGCCATCCAGTTTCGCAATATTTTCTCTTTTCTTTTTTAATCACATCTTTTTTATTTTATTTTTTTCTTTTTAAGAAAAGCGTTTTGTAATATTAGTTTTTAAGGCTGGTGGCCTCTGGTTATTGCTATTGGAAAAACCAGATGGAGCTTTCTGATCCAGACACTTCTATGGAGAAGGCTATTTTAAATGTTATTTTCTAAAAACAATATGCAAAGATTCTTTTTTTTTTTTTTTTTTTTAACTAATATACTTGTTTTGTTTTTAGTTTTTTTAGAAAGACAAACTTGTTTAGTCAATGGTTTTTTTTTTTTTTTTTTGGTTATTGTTGAAGATGTTTTTAAAATTCTTACTAATTTTTAAAAATTATGGCTCATTTTTTTTTTTGAGTTCTCATTTTTTTTTCTATTTAAAGAATCGTGCTTATTTATTAATAAATATATTTTCTTTGTGATCAATTTTAACATAACTTTTATGAATTTTAACCAGAGTTAGGAAATTAAAACCATGTTGGATAAGTTTTTTTTTTTTTTTTTTTGAAAGAATGATCTTTAGATGATAAAATTGTGCTAATTGAGTGCACCAAATGATTCCCAGCCAATTTTATTTATATATAAAGAGGAAAAAAATATATTTATCTCTTAGTTTTTTTTTTTTTGAGTTTAATAATTATCTCTTAGTTTAATTTATAAATATAGAAAAAAAAAACATTATAAAATGAGACTATAGTTTTCAAAAATCTGTTTTTGTTTTTTAGATTTAGCTTATGGTTAGAAAAATGCTTATAATAAGAAAAGCCAATAAAAAAAATAAGCATAATTTCTAAATAATCATGAACCAAATCTTTATCAAACCCGTAGTTCTTGGTTCTCATAATAAAAAAAAAAATGTTTTAATAATCATCCTAGCAAAGAGTTTTTTCTGGTTCAACATATGGGTAGGAAAATTTGAACTTCTAACTTCTTGGTCGATGACATTAACATATTGAACAACAAAAAGAGGGTACATATGGACAATAATAGTGTAGACCGTATGAATTAAAGATAACTTTCCAATATATAAATGTCAAAAGTATTTAAAGAGGATTTTACAAGATTAGAATTCCCGTTAAGAAATAAAAATGTGGATGAGCTAGTTGTGTTCGACACACAACAAAAGCACATACAAAACAGAAACATAAGATTACAAAATCAAAGAAAAGACAATTGAAGTCTAATGATCATGTCTGAATATAAGGATGTTAAAGGGATTTCAAATAAGTCATAATATAAGTGGATAGAAGAGGAAGTAGCAATATAAACGAGACGGCCACTCGATTTTCAGCGACGACCAGCCTCTCACGATGCCTTAAGATCGTCCATGCCAAAGCTAGCCTGTGAAAGAGAGCATTTCATCAGTCCTCTAAGACATTTTCCAAACCAAATTAAGACAGTTCAGAGATACTTTAATCTATTGATCTATTCCTAATGACATACAAAATTGAATAAGAAAAAGTAAAAGATTGAATAGACTTGGAGATTCAATCCCAAACTAAATTTAATATCGCTGAAGGCTCAGAAATTTTAGTTAATAAAAAGCAGACCCACCTTGCAAAACTGAACTAATTCTATCAAGTTTGAAAGTTTAAGACATCTCTTCAGGAATTTGGGGAATCTTACCAGAAACTTGTGATTCTCTTCGAGGAAAGGTGAAAAGTTTGTACAAAATTTCTCAATGTCAGCTTCAACATTGCCATTGCCTGATATAACTTCCATAAACTTCTTACGATCGGGAGCAAGCTTCATGGCGACCTACAATTTCAGTACCCGATTAGAATCAACATATAATTTCTCATAACCCAAGTTCAAGGATTGAGCTTTACGATATGAAATAACATTCAGTTAGTTCAAACATTATAAATGTATTTGAAGCAGTAGAAGGTTTAATAAAATTTGCCACGATTCTTTAGCTCGTATCATGGTTTTGTTTCCTGAAAGTGACGTGAACTTTCCAATCTTGAAATGTGAACTCATATGTTACACCTTGCTCATGAGAGATGAAAGAGCTTTTAACCTTCTATCGAATCCCTAAAAGCCTAAGTTGAAGGAAAATGAAGAAAGCGGTGAAAAAAACAAACTGCTGCAACTAACAAATTGGACCAAAAGTCACCCCTTATACCAAAGAATTTTAAAATTAAATTAACGGGGGGCATCAGAGGATTACAGTGAAACTTGAACTGGCCAGCCAGCCATGCCACTTTTTCAAGGTCTTGCCATAGGCTTCTGTACACGCACGACTCATTGTCCAATCCTGATGCTCCAGTAAGTTGCGAAAGAGTTCTACCAAGAAATCCATTGCTCTGAACAGGATCAAAATATGCAAGTAGGATCAAAGTGTGTGTTAATCAAACTGATCCAGGATCATTTGCATGGTTGCCTTAGATGATTATATTTCTGGGTTTAGTTAAAAACAAAGATTTACACATTATTTCCTAAAAAAAGGAAAAAAAAGAGAAAAGAAGCAATTTGGTTCAGTCATTCACACTCCAGATACAAGTAAAAACTCATTCCTTGAATTAAGAAATACAAAGAGTCACATTGAAGTTATCAGATCAAAATGCTAACTCGCAGGTCATGAGCAATCCAATAACCAAGAAAATGCAAGGATGCACATCCAGAGGAGGCAGGGGAAAACTGAAGTAGTTGTAGTTCATTTATTTATTTCAGTTAACAGCAAATTATTTTGCATTATTTTGATAATCCCTTTAAAGTATCTCATGGAAGATGGGGGAGGCTTCCATCACCAATTAGATTTTAGTCCTGTAACCTTCAATGAAAAACATTGTTAAACTTTTACATCCTTATGTTCAAAAGCTTCCCGATAACATTCAACTGTAGATCTCTAGTCGCGCCAGAATCCAAAGGAAAAAACAAATGCACTACAGACATTGTCTAACCTTGTCAACCAAAGAAGACCATTTGTGCAACTGGATGATCCTTTTGCAGTTTTAGTTTCAATCTCAGGTTTCACCAAGTTATACAAGTATTTGAATCCTGATGGGTTGGAAGAATACTTGGCTTCCAATCTCTACATATACAAACAATAAGGTGAAGAAAACATGACGTCTACAGAAATGAGTAGACTATAACAAAATCACAAGCATTGATATGATGTCAAAAACTTGAGAACCGCAAATGCATACATTCGTCTCCCTTTCGGGAGTACAGACAACACTTGCAGCTTTATATCACAAATGCTTATAAACACCAGTAAGTACTCAAGTTAGATGTATGTTTTATCTTTTCAGATACAATACATTTTTCCTTTCACTACTTTTCCAGCTACGTTTCTCATTTACTCCAATCTTATTTGGAAAATCCAAAAAAAAAAAAGACGAGAAAATTAGCTAGTCCTATGTCCAGTGATAGTGATCAGTAGCCTACAAAATAAAACAATATAGACATATAAAATTAAGTGAACAGATGCATATAAGGTTCGATGTTTCCTCCTTACGTAAAACAACAGGCTGCCATAAACTGGCCTCATAGACAATGATATTCTACAAACTTAATGAATGGAAAAAGATTATGACATGTGCATCTTACTGTGATGTTGCCTCCAATGTCATTTTTAACAAGTGCCATAGCAGCTCCAAACTTATCTGCGTTAGAAATAATTGAGATGAGACATTAATTTTAAGATGTCAATTCGTAAAACTGATCAGTGTGATAACCTGAGTATGAGATTGCAATTATGTATGCTGAGTTGCAGTAGGAATTCTATTTTGATAGGAAAACAAATGACCTTAAAGATTGCAGAAACCTTAAAAAGACAGATCTAGTTCTCTAGTCCGCCAACAAAGAAATATCAGTCTACTAACTTCAAGTAGGCAAATGATAAAGTCCACATTTATCTTCTTGATAAAATTTTATCTTTCCTCAAAATGAAATCATATGCAGTCAAACGCCAGGAAACTAGAGAATAGTTTAAAAGGCAAAAGGAATCAAGAGGCACTGCACCTATAACAGGCAAAATATGTTTGCACACTTCCAAGAAAGGCTTGGTCAAAATCTCCCCTGCATCAGATTTGACATGCTGAATTCCTTCCAAGGCAGGGGCGAAAACAGTTCCCTCCATTTGTAGGCTTTGCTGCATCCAAACAAGTTCATGAATCCCTCACAGAGATCAAACACTTACAGATTATTAATTTCCGTTTGATTCCTTCACAATCAACAGTTGAACAGAAAAGTCGCTCCTCCCATCGAGACAGAAAACAATACGGAATTCAATATAACAGTAATGTCGCAAAATAATATCAATTACAATAAAAACTGCAATTGATCAGCATCAAGGCAATCGACTTGAATCAAGCTGAAAGTCCAGTTTTCTTATATGATTAAAACCTCCTTCAATTTCTTCTACCTTTCGTCGGAAACGAAAATGAACGGAAAAAACATAGAGCGGAAATGAGATCACGACAATTCAATCAGATCACAGCGTACAGCCGAAAACAAGCAAGTGCAACGAAGAACTCCTGGAAATGTAGAGAAATGTATACTTACAGTGAGAAAAGATCCTTTGTGTTGTGATTTGTGCGGCGTTGAGAGCTCTGATCGAAGCAATGAGAGATGAATTGAAAAGATCAGGACAGGAAAGAGGAGGAAAATGTGGGATTCGAGTAGTAACAGAAGTTCTGAGAATCTCTCTCTTCTAATTTTAGGGGTGATGTTTACGACGCGAGACGAGAATCTCAGCCCTTTTATTATTCGTTGCATAAAAAAATGTTTCAAAAAATATCTACTTCTTCGTGTTTTTTTTTTTTTTTTTTTTGCAAAAATCTAATTTCGCTGTAATGTGTATCAATAAACTTACATAATTATACCAATATTTATCTTAAACTTAAATACTTCAAATAAATATGACATCGGTTTTGAATTTTGGTTGGAATGCGTGAGTTTTGAGAGGTTTATTCAATAATCGATATTGTGTATTGATGGAGCATAATTTTTCTTCTTTTTGTTTTTTTTTTTTGTTTTTGTTTTTTTTTTTTTTTGCAATTTTCATTGAAATCAATGAGTTTGGGAATTTTTATCTTGTTGTTAAGTGAAAATTGAAAATAAGGTAAACTTTATAAGATATGTCTAAGTCTATGGTTGAACTCAAAAAAAAAAAAAAAAGTCTAAGTCTATGGTTCAATTTGATGAAATTTGGAGTTCAATATGAAAATTGTTACATTTTACCAAGTTTCAAGGTCAATTTTGATTTTTTTTTTCCCTCTTTCTTTTAATTGAATTACTATTTTAGTGTAAAAATTTAGAATTGTGTCCATTTTGATTTAGTCCTGTACTTTTAAATTTTTATATACTAGATCACTGACCTTTTAATTTTATATCTAATATGTTCCTATTGTTAACTGCATCATCTTAACATTTATGCAAGCTTCATCATCTTGACTTTTCAAACTTCATTATTTTAACTTTTATACGTCTTGTCAACTACATTATTTTAAAATTATGTAGGAAACTAATTTAAAGCAAGTTTAGGCTCAATTTGATATTTATTTGGTTTTTAGTTTTTAATTTTTGAAAATTAAACCTACAAATATTGCATCTAGTTAAGGATTTCCTTGTTTTGTTATTTACTTCTTATATATGTTTTAAAAAATTAAGTCAAGATTTGAAAATTGAAAAAAGTAGGCCCCGTTTGATAACCATTTGGTTTTTGGTTTTTGGTTTTTAAAAATTGTACTTGTTTTCTCACCATTTCTCTTCAATGGCTTTCATCTTCTCTACAATAGTTTCCAACTTTCTTAAGAAAACATTTGAATCCTTAGCTAAATTCTAAAAACAAAAACAAGTTTTTGAAAACTATTTTTTTTAGTTTTCAAAACTTGGTTTGGTTTTTGAAAACACATCTAAAAAGTAGATAAGAAAACATGGAAAGCTATAGATGGAAGTAGTATTTATAAGTTCAATTTTCAAAAACCAAAAACTAAAAACCAAATGGTTATCAAACAGGACCGTAGTTTTCCAAAAACTTGTTTTTGTTTTTGGAATTTAACTAAGAATTCAAATGTTTTCTTAAGAAAGATAAAACTCATTGTGGAGAAATAATGAGAAAACAAGCACAAATTTAAAAAACCAAAAACTAAAAATCATATGATTATCAAATGGGCCTTAGGTGTTCAATGACTTAAAGTGAACTAACAAAGTTAACATTAAAGATCTATTATATACATATACCCAACTTAGCCTAATTTGTCAAGTTATATATATATAGATAGGTTAAATTATTAAAAATACCCATGAACTATAAGGTTGGTTTCAATTATACCCCAAACTTTGAAAAGTTTCATTTTAACTCTTAAAACATTCTCTATGACATTGACTCATTGAAGAAGGAGTTTTAGAGGCTGAAGTTTTCTCATGTTCGTCGTGAATCAAATAAGTTGGCTGATGCTTTGGCTCGATATGCTTTGTCTGATTGTTCGGCATTATGGACGAACGATTTTCCAAATTGGTTTTTGAATATTGTAGCTCTTGATAATCCTTGTTTTGTAGCCCAAGTGGCATAATTTTATTAATGGAATTTATGTTTCAAAAAAAAAAAAACTCCTAAATTTTGAATTTTGTTTCAAAACAACATTTGAAGGTTTTTTTTCCGTTAAATTCATAGACATAAAATGATGTGTTACCAAACGAAACCTTAATTTTCAGACATTAATTATCGTTCATATCCAAACACAAATATTTAATTTAATTATCATGTATACCCAAATACATACATTTATTATCTCATATATCTAATATCCATACCCATTAAACAATATCGACCATTCAAACAGTTGTAAATGGATTTTTTTTTTTTTTTGAGTTAAACAATTTTCCATTTTAATCGCGTCGAATAAAATCGTCACTTCCGCAGCCGGTTGTATTTTATTATTCAATGAACGTGATTAATTATTAAAAAGATATACCTTTTGTTTGGAATATTAAAAATATACTTAAGAAATATAATTTATTTATAAATATATCATATCCTAATTTTTGTGAATAAATATTGGAAGTATATCTCAATTAGTTAAAATATATGTCAAGAAGAGTCTGCAGCAAAGAAAATTTGGATAGTAAATAAATAATAAACTGCATATTTGCAAGATCGAACTCTGCATCATGGTGTGGTAAGGCAAGCACTCAACCACTGTGCCAAGTGGGTATTTGATTTAAAATTTATCGTTAAATAAATAGTAAATTGAATATTTGTAAAATCGAACTCCGCACCATGGTGTAGTAAGTCAAGCGCTCAGCCACTGCACCAGATGAATATTTTACCAAGTGAATGTTGCATATTTGCAGGATCAAACTTTGCACCATGGTGTTGTAAGGCAAGCACTTAGCCACGTCGTCAGCTGGGTGTTTGATAATAATAAAAAAAATTGGGCGGTAAATAAACATTAAACTGCATATTTGCCTTTGAGGTCAAATGTTCAAATCTCTACATCTACTTTTGTTATACTACGGAAAAATGGATAAGACAATATTTATTTTACTTATAAGTAGTAAATTTGAACATATCTCAATAATTTTTTTTATTTTTAATAACATTGTTGATAGAGAAATTTATGCAAATCCTCAATTGTCACGTAATTATTCTAAATTAATAACAAAACTACAAATAATTAAATATGGGACCAATTATAAATTGACATGTGTCCTAAATTTAATTTGAAGACAAAATTGACGAATTCTAAAATTAAAAGCCACATGTCTTCATTATGACCATTTGACCAAATAATTAAATTTAATTTGGTCAAATTGGGTTATATGGAATTTGGGTCAAAGTTAAATAAAATTCAAATCCAAATGGTTAGCCCCAAAGCTAACCAACAAAGCCCAAGTCCAATGGTTGGGCCCAAAAAAGCTACTATGGCCCAAGCCCACACACCCATGGAAAGCTCTATAAATAGAGAAGTCTTTCTTCATTTAAAGGGTTCAGAAATTTTATTCTCTAGAAAACTCATAGAGAATTGAGAGCAAAGAAGGTCAAAGTCTTTAGGTGTTGAATGCTCCCTGAAGTCCTCAGGTACTGAATGCTTCAAGACAAGTCTTTAGGTGCTAAACCCTCTACGAAGACCAAAAACTCTTCAAGACCAGTTCTCAGGTGTTGAACACTCTTGGAAGACCAAAGACCCTCCAAGACAAGTCTCTGGGTGCTGAACACTCTTAGAAGACTAAAGACCCTCCAAGACAAGTTCCTAGGTGCTGAACACTCTTAGAAGACCAAAGACCCTCCAAGACAAGTCCTTAAGTGCTAAACATTCCTTGAAGACTTGAGGACTTTAAAGACCAAAATATCTTTGAAGACAAGTCGAATGCATTTGAATCGTACAAGACTTCAAGACTTTGATCATATCTTTAAGAGGATAACAAGCCAAGGGCCGATCCAACGATCAACAAGAGTCGATCCAACAAGCCAAGAGTTGATCCAAAGATCAACAAGACAAAGGCCGATCCAACGATCAACAAGCCAAAGGTCGATCCAAAGATCAACAAGCCAAAGTCAGATCCAAAGATTAATAAGCCAAAAGCTGATCCAACAAGGTCAACAAGCCAAAGGCCATCAGAAAAGACCAACAAGCGCACTCGAGAACAAGCCGTCAAGCCTTCGAGACATTTGTACATGAGAGAGAAAAAATCAAAGGAACAAATTAGAAATTGTACCACACCCACAAAATTAATACAAATACAAATTCATTTACACGTGTCTCATTTCTTTTTTTTTCTTTTTTTAAAATTACGTGTGAACAACCATCTCTCAATAGTTAAGACACCTTTCCATATATATTTTTTAGTTTACCAAATATAGAGGTAGGAGTCTTATTTTAATCTAAGAAACGTGATGGGTATTTTTTGTTTTAGTTCAACAATAAGTGGGATTGGGAGGACTTGAATCTCTGACCTCTTAGTTAATAGCTCACACTTTATGCTAGTTGAGTTATGTTCAGTTTGACGGATACTTAATTTATTGAGATATGAATAGATTGACACATATCTATCCCAATTAAAATAAGTCGTGTGTTTAAATTCTCGTTCTAAACTTATAATGTAATATGCTAAAAAAAATAAAGAAAAACCTCATTATGTTTGGTAGACTCCAAACACACGATACACAAATTCAAGTCAAATAAAATTTGAATCAAATTATACTTAGAGAGGACCACAAGAAAAGTGGATATTTTTGTTTGCTAAGAAGAAAAGTAGATATGAAAGAAAGTAAAAGGGAAAAAAAAAAAAAAAAAGTGGGGAGATAGAAATTAGGATTGAGAATGATAATCCCAAGAACCAAAAAAAAAAATTACAAAAAGGAATCTCTGTAGTATTATGTCTATGATAGAGAAATGATTCTTTTTTAATTGAGAATGAGAATAAAACGAAACCATTATTATTATTATTATTATTATTATTTTGTTCAAGTCTCATTATCGATTAAGAAATAGAACCTCAGTTAAAATAAAAATCATAGACAATTTAAATTATAAAAAGAATGCAATTATATTGCACTGTTGTAATCTTAATAACAAATTATCTGACTTAACTCAATAGTTAAAAGATATTTTAATTTTAAATATTCACCTTGTGTTTGTGATGCAATAAGTTATCTTAAATTTTTATTTTTTAGCCATTATTAAAAACTTTTTAAAAATAAATTTCAAACTTCAATCAAAAAATTGTTTTTGGAGAATAACTATCAAACAAGTTTGAAAAATATCTTTTTCTCTTTTCTTCTTTTACTTTTTCTTTCTTAAGGTTACTTTCTGCAAGCATCGTATTCCAGGCATCCATCACTAATAGTATCATACTATCAATGTCGTACATTTGTTTGGTATGCAAATTAGATAGGAATTGTATGATTCTAAATGATAGGTCATCATATAGCTAAATTTGTAGATATCTTTGTAATAGTTATACCTATCTTTTATAAAGCACTTATTTTCAAGATTTTTAAATCGTTTTTTTTAATGATGAGTCAAGTCTTGGTGGACGATAGACATAACAATAGCAACCCAAAAATAACAATATTCCTTACATCAAGTTCCATTCATACGCCACCAAAAACATAACTCAATTAGCATAAAATATGAGCTTATGACCAAGAGGTCATAGGCTCGAATCTCCTCACCCCAAATGTTGTTGAACTCAAAAAAAAAAAAGTTTCATTTATACAAAAAAATGCAATGATCCAAGCACTTGAGACTTTGTCGAGAAAAAAAAAATGAAAGAAAAGAAAAGTGGCACAATTGAGAAATCAAGGATTGACTCTCAAGTTTTACCAAACAACATGACATTTTTAAAGTTAAATTGTAAGTTGCTCCACTATTAAACATCTGTCTAATAGAGATCCTTAAATTTTAAAAGTTGTCTAATAGATTAGGGATCTATAAGACACGAAACTTTAAAGTTTATTAATTTATTAGACATAAAATTGAAAATTTAAAAACTTATTAAACACTTTTTACAGTTCAAATATCTATTAGACACAGACTTAAAAATTTAAAAACCTATTAGGCACGTCAACTTAAGCATATATAGTTGTTATAACCTCAACTTAAAGGTTAGAGATTCAAATATATCTCATCTTACCACAACTTTGAAGACCAAATTTATAACTTAACTATTGTTTTGAGAGTGATTTGATTTTCAACCGTTCTAAAAGTTAATTTACTTGGTGAGCGTAAAGTTAGAAAAGCAAAAATGAAACAAATGAGGTAATTAAAATAAGATCATGTGAACTAGAAATGGTAGTGTTTTTTTTTTTTTTTGGAGGTCAAATTACAAAAATGAAATGGGGGAAGGGTGTGAAAATGAAATTATTAGAGGATTTGGGGTGGGTATTTGATGGAGTTCTTAACAAGCTTCTTGGTTGCAGCATCAGCCAGGTTGATTCCACAAATATCAGCCAATCTAATGAGATAAAGCAACACATCAGAAAGTTCTTCTCCAAGATGCTCCTTATCTGATTCCTCCCAATCTGGCAGCCCTTTCTCCACTTCCCCTCTCCATTGGAATATTTCTGATAGCTCTCCTACTTCTCCTACCTGCATACATATTCAATACAATCAAAATTTACATATTCTTAATTGAAAAAGCTATATCATCAAACAAATCCCTAAATTCGATACTATAACGAGATGTTGATTTTGGTGATACGTCTGTGATGGATGTTAAATAGACCCTCCCACTTTAAAAACATACTTACCAATCATTCGAGATATGAATTTTCCATTAAAGACTTGGGATATCTAAAACGGATATATAGTGTGAATTCTATGTAAATAACATATGTTTGAGGTTCCCTGATGTCGACATGAGTATAGTTTCAATGATTAAGGTATCTACTCGTTTCATTGAGGTCAAAGGTTCAAACCCCTCACCCGCACATTTTGAAATGTGAAATTTATGTATTTTTTAAAGGAAAAATGTGCGATTGGAGTTAAAACTTATAAGAAGAGGAAAGAGGGAAAAAGAATGACCATAGCGAGGAGAAGGTTTCTAGGACTATGATACTTCTCCCAATTCCTGGCTTTGGCAAACTCCTCGAGCTTCAAAGAGAGGTCCTTGAGGCTAATGTCGACCTCGATTTCGACCTGCTCGCCCCCTCCCATGGCTAGCTGCTACTTGAGAAATTTGTGGTCTTTCTGTATGTGGGCAATGGGAGAAGGGAGAGCCTCTTGGCTTTATAGCAAGAAAAATGGCAATGAAATTGTGTCTGTTAAGGCAATTAAGGTTTATTTGGCAACATGAGGAAAAAAAGGGAAAAGACAAGTGGGCAAGCAAATGACATGAGATTCCTCCATACACCTCACTCAATGTTGGATTAATATTCCATTTTTAATTTTCACCTTTTTTATGATGGCCACTTATATAGTATATTTAAAATCTTACGAATTTTTTATAAATAAATATTGTAGGATTGAATGGTTGTTAATAAAATGAAATCAAAGTGTATGTTAATCTAGAAAGGTGCTAATAAACAAAAAAGAAAAATATGAACTATTATAGTTCCATCGGGTTTTCGAAAATTAAGTTTATTATTTATTTGTTTGAATTTTCATTTTATAAACCAACTAGAAATCTTAAACCCTTTTTTTTAATTTTAATTTTGTTTGTATTTATTTCAGAATATATATATTTTTTAAATTATTGCAAAAAGAAATAGTGGGGGTAAATAAGGGCGATTTTTAAAAGAAAAAGAATAATATTAAAGCTGTATTTAAAATCCACTATTTTTAATTTTGCCTCGATAAAATGAATATGCATTTACTTTATTTCCAATTCAGACTCAAAATAAAAAGCCTACTATATTAGGCTGTTTTTTCAAATAAACTGAAACGGTGAAAGTGACACAAGCCCATAATATATATTAAAAAAAATGGGTGTATTTTAAGATAAATTATTGACAAATGACAACCACATGAGTAGAGATGTTCATTTAACCTGCGAGGCAGGAAATTCCGATTACACGAAGAATGGAGGAGGGAGCGGAGAGATTTTTCTCCCCATTGGCTAAACGGAGACGGAGACGGAGAATATATTTCCTGTCCCCGTCCCCGCCACAATTCACCTCCTCGCCCCCTAATTAGTAATATATATATATATATATATATATTACCTATAAATAGATTTTTTTTATAAAAAAAAAACTATGATAGGAATTAGTTTAAGACTATTTCGTTATAAAAAAATTAAAGATTATGTTGTAATATTGAAATTTTAATTTTTAAAAATTAAGTTGTTTCGACATTATAGTATTTTTCTTATGGTATATTATTGTTTTTATTAGGAAATTTTATAACATTTTCTTTAAATAGAATTATATTGAAAATTATTCATTTAGAAATAATTTTTATTATGGTTGAGAATAAATTTAAAAAAATAAAAAAGATAAAACAAAAAAAAAAAAGAACGGGAAAAAAATTCTCCGTGGAGAACCCGATATCCTTTTGAATTTCCCGAGGGAATCCCCGCCTCGATCTCCCAGAAATTAAATAGGAAATTTCACGGGGACGGGGAATGAAATGGGGGCGGGGACGGGGACGAGGAATCCATTCCCCCGCCCCGCCCCGTCTGTGGACATCTCTACACACGAGGTTGATAATTTAATCGAGGTTAAATTATATAAAATATCCTTCAATTTTGGAATAAGTTTTAATTGTCTTCTTCAACTTTGAAAAGTTTTATTTTTATTTTTGAACTTTGAAATTTGTTCCAAAAGATGTACGTGATATTATTTACAACTATATAAAATATTAAGATCTTACCATTTATTTTATCTCAAAATATATCATTAAAATCATTTATATAATCAATTTACACATCAATTGTGAAGTCAATTTACATGAATGATGTTGTAAATGATGTCACGTATGCATTCAATTTTTGCATTCACATTAATTTTCATCTTATTTAATGAAAAAACTCTCCAAGTGTATCTTTTGAAATAAATTTCAAACTTCAGGGGTAAAAATGAAACTTCTCAAAGTTTAGGGACATAATTGAAATTTACCCCAAAGTTTAGGGGCATTTTGTATAATTTAACCTTTAATAAATGCACATTAATTTTTTCTTGCCCATTGGAGGACTATAAAAAAAAAAACTAAAAAAAAAATATTAAACTACAAGCTTAGTCCCTAACTTTTAGGTTTGTGTTTATTTGGTTCTTGACCTTTAAAAAATATCTAATAAGTTTTTGAACTTTCAATTTCTTGCCTAATAGGTCATTGAACTTTAAAAATATCTAATAAGTCTCTAAACTTTCAATTTTGTGTCTAATAGGTTCTTGAACTTTAAAAATGTCTAATAGGTCTAACATATTCCAATTTTTTTTAAAATTAACTTATCTATTAGATATAAAACAAAATTTTATGTCTAATAGAACCCTAAACTTCAATTTTGTGTCTAGTAAGTTCATGAATTTTAAAAAACTTCGATTTGGTCAAGGACATATTAGACTCAAAATTGAAAATTCAGGTACCTATTGGACAAAAAATTGAAAGTTTAAGAATCTATTAGACACTTTTTAAAGTTTAGATACCAAATAGACATAAATTTGAAAGTTCAAAGACTTATTAAATACTTTTTTAAATTCAGTGACCAAAGACACAAACATGAAAGTTTAGGGACTAAACTTATAATTTTACAAAAAAAAAAAAAAAGACAAAATTAACAATCATATCTCTTATGGGATTTATTCCGATCATTCAATGTTAGAAATTCAAATCCCTGTTTCACATATTTTTGTACAAAAAAAAAGAAACTTTTCTTATAAGGAAAAAAAAGAGCCCAGGTGTTATATATTTTGAATATTTATCAAATATAGTATTTTCAATTTATATTATGAGTTGTTGTTCCTTTTTTTTTCTTCTTTTTCGTGGTTTTATACATGTACTAGCATTTAAATTTTCAACTGGTTTCTGGCTGGCTCCAAATTCCTCGCCCCTAAATATACATTTGTTAAAAAAATAAAAGAAAAAAAGAAAAAAGAAAAAAAGGGGGAAAAACTACGATTTCATCTTTCAAATTCCAAATGGGAATCGAATCTCTTTCTCTATATTCTTCAATTTTAATAAAAAAAGTTGGAGATTTGCATACAAACTATATTTTTAACTCGAGATAATGTTGTTTAATAGTGTAGAGAATATTACTTCCATCTACTTTACATAAATTTATATCCTGTTTTTAAATTCATTGATTCTAACCTATAATTATTGGTTATTGTTTTTGGGTGTTTTAGAGCATTCTATTGTCATTACAATTAAAATGTTGATTTTTAGTTCAAAAGTTGAATCTAATTAACTTTGGTAGTGTTTAGATTTGTGAAAGAAAACATAAAGAAAAATAAATGGAAGACTTTTTTTAAATCGAATAAAGAGAAAACTAGTAAAAAAGTATTGAACCTCGGTGGTGCTTTGCCCGACACTCATTAATATTTAAGTCATGTCATAATTAGTGTCAAGCACACGTGAAACAATGGATAGTCAAAATTTTCACGATAGAGTTGTGCGCATGTGAGAAAGATATCTTTTTTTTATCAAAAAAGATCTTTCATCACTTCAAAATAGAGAATTGATTCTTTTGTGTGGAATGAAATATAAAAAATTCACTAAGCCCCACGAAAGCACCATGAAAAGGAGTTACTAAAAATTGCATTGAAGCTGCCCCATTTCTGTTATAATAAACTGCGTGGAATCTTTTCTCTCCCCTTTTTTAACTAGGGAAGTTAGAAGATTCATTAGATTTTAGAAGTGTTTTTTTCTTTCGTTTTGACAAATTAGATGAATAACTTAAATAAACTAAAATTTCAATTAACACATTACTATGCATCATCATATAAAACATACCATATGATTAAATTCTTAATTGAACTTGAAAGATGTTAACCTTTTTTTTTTCTTTTTTTTTTTTTTTTTTTGCGTTATTGAAATATATTAACTTGAACATTATTAAAGTGATCAGTCGTTAATTTCTTGTTCTAAAAAAAAGTGTTAATTTCTCAACTTTCTCAGCCATGGGTTTCATTTTCTTTTTCCACTTGCATTTATAATATATATATAAAGTAATATTTAAAATTAAAAAAAAAAACCCTAAATGAGACTAAAGGTGGAGTTTTTTTTTTTTTTTTGATAGCAAAGTGGCGGTTGGCTGTAGGCATGACTCATAAAAAGCTAGCGCAAAAAAGCATAATATTTTCAAGTACAAATATCAAAACAGAACTGGAATAAAATTTCCCTAAAAAACAAAAGAATTGCTGTTAAATAAAGAGGAAAAAAGGCCAACATGAGCATATTTTAACAACCATATATCCTCGGTCAAGAGTTTCAAATCTCCATCCTCACATGTTGAACTAAAAAAAAAAAAAAATCGACACTACATATATTAATTCTCATCATAAATTTTCTATTTCATTAAATTAGAATATAGAGTTAAATCATCGTTGAAATTTTTACACTTCATTTAATTTTTGTCAAACTCACAAACTAATTTTAACAAAAAGAAAACTCATTAATTTTAACAAAAATCAAGTATTACATAAAATTAACTTGTATTAATCGCAAAATCAACCATAGAACAAATTTCTAAAATTGATTTTTTTTTTAATATCAAGTCTGGTACAAAAAGTACTATGTTAATATGCAATATACAATTAAACAAATCTTAAAAAACTCACATAAATGATAAAAGATTTGGAAGGATAGAGTTCAAGCCATGATGACTATAGATCTAGGGATGGCAAGGCAGGGGCCAGGGATGCACTCTTCATCTTCGTCTCGGTGGGAATTTTTCATCCCCATCTTGGCCCCATTTTCTGTTTTAGAAAATTAGAGTTGGGGTTGGAGAATCTCCATTCGGGGATTGGGTCTCCACAGAAGAACTCCTCATATTTCATTCTTTATTTTTAATTATTTATTTATTATAAATTAATTAACAATCAATAAATATATTAAATTTATATACACTTTTAATGTTGAAGTTAGTATTATTATTGTTTTGTTTATTTAAATAATTAAAGTTTAAAACTATTTAATATTTTTATTATAAATTTAATATAAAAAATTTATTATATTATGAGATTAAATATAATAAACGCATACAGACTAATGAAATTGAATTAAAAAGAAAAAGAAATAAAAATATAAACTAAAAAGACATACACAATAATATTCTTAATAATTTCATTAATAATTATATTATCAATTCGAGCATAACTTAGTGAATAAAACACCAATTACCTTTCAAAAGGTCAATGGTTCGATCTTCCACTTCCACAATTATTGAACTAACGGATAGGAACCCAAAAAAGATCCCAATTTGATCCCTATGCCCAATCAAACTAGGAATTCCTCGTGAGTATTTTGCCATCCCTACATCTACCTAGATTTAATATTCTATGAGTTTCTTTGACAACCAAATATAGTAGGATCAAATGGTTGTTTTGTGAGAATAGTCGAGGCGTGCATGAGCGCTCAAACACTCACAAATATTAAACAAAAACAAATCTACAGAACTCGTAAATTTTAACAAAAATCAAGCTATAGCGTAATTTTTCTTTAAACTTTCATTTATTAATAAAGCCTCGAAATTTAGAGTAAAAGTTGATAAAACTTGGGAAAAAAAACAAAACAAAACTATGGGGGCCTAAAATCGTAATTTCACAAGTAAAAGGATATAGAACGAATCGATTACTCGGACTCAGTGCAGAGGAAAGAACCCTAGGCTCGCGCCCCTCTGAAAAACCCTACAACCCGAAGATGGTGAGGCTTCTCTTCCTTCATTTTTCTTTTCCTAACTACGAATCTACAGCGCATGGTGGTGTAATTTTCTTCTCTAGTTTATGTTCTGCGAATTGTTTCTGAATTCTGTGTTTCTCTTATTGTTTCTGTAGCCGTTCAAGAGGTACGTTGAGATCGGGAGGGTCGCTCTCGTCAACTATGGCGAAGACTACGGAAAGCTCGTTGTCATTGTCGATGTCCTTGACCAGAACAGAGTACGTTTCTTTGCTATTACTTCTTTTTTTTTTTTTTTTTTTTTTTTTATCGATGAGTATTGATTTTTAGTTTGAAGTTGTATCAATCCTCTTGGACATTCGAAAGCCACGGAAAACGGAAGCTCTATGTTTCCCTACTTATTGTTTCGGAACGTGCCGCTAATCACTATAGATTGATTTCTACTGAATTTGATGTCCTGATCTATACATATATATCTCATAAATTTTCGCTATATCCATGAGAATCATTCCATAACTTCTTCAAGTTTGAAGTGATAATTGTTGAAATAGTCCAAGGCATTTCTTATTTAATTTCACGTTCATTGCGTAGGTCATTAATTAGCTGTTATTGAATCGTTAGTGTGGTTGAGGATGCTGCAAACTAGAACTGATAGATGGCTAGCTTGAACTGTTTGCTCTGTTTGATTCTCCATAAACCAAAAGGGATGTTTCGTGGATAGTCCAAATTTATGGTTCTTTGAAGCCTAGATGACTTTAATTAATTTTAGGATTTCCCGTGAGTATAGAAATGCAAATATATGTCCCATTGGATGTTTGTAAACCTTGATGCTTGTCTCATGGGAAGTGTTCTATTTTTCTCTCCCAACTGAATGTGATTCTACAATATCCAATTGTCTTTTGTAGAAAAGAAAAGATTTGAATGTAATTGGCACATGCGTCCAATTTTTTTTGTTGTCATTTCCTGGTTACTTAGTTTTAGTTTTTTCAATATTTGATTAGTTGCTACCAACATGGGCATATTTTTTTCAATATTTGATTAGTTTCTACTGTGTATAGGCTTTGGTGGATGCTCCTGATATGGTCAGGTCTCAAATGAACTTTAAGAGACTCTCTCTGACTGACATTAAAATTGACATTAAGAGAGTCCCTAGGAAGAAGGAACTCATTGAAGCCATGAAGGCTGCTGGTAGGCCTTTCAACTGATATCACTTTCAAATATCTAATTCCTTTTCTTATCCCCGCCGGGTGCTGTTTTGTTTGCTTTAAGTTTAACCCGTTGTTTTGGTCGTGTCAGATGTTCAGAAAAAGTGGGAGGATAGCTCTTGGGGGAGAAAACTGCTTGTCAAGAAAAGAAGGGCTTCCCTTAACGATTTTGATAGGTTCAAGCTAATGCTGGCCAAGATAAAGGTCAGTGATGATATGATGCAGTCTGTACTTTTTTTTTTTTCCTTGTTCTTAGGCATGGATTAGTGTAAGAGTTCTAAACCCTTATGGATGTCTGATAGAAGTTTCATTTTACTTTATCATTTGATCGATTCTTATCATTTTTTTACTTTATCATTTGAAAGAACTGTTCTTTTTTTTTACTTGATTCATGGCAACACATTGCTCACGATGAACATTATCTTTTTTTGCAGAGAGCTGGATTGGTGAGGCAAGAGCTTGCAAAGCTGAAAAAGGAGTGAATGTTAAAAAGCACATTTCTTTAGTTTCAAATTTTGTTAGAGATCAATATATCAGTCGTGGGTTGTTATCCCTTTTATTTCTCAAGCGTTTGAGAATTTGGGGTGCTTCTGAAGTGCATGGAGTTTTGGACATCAAGTGTAGTGAGTTTTTACTGAGTTAATTTTATCCCAATGTGCCAACATTAGTTGAATAGTACATACCTGAATCTGCTGGTGTTTCTCTGCTTAATTGTTAAATCAGATTTTTTTTTCCACTGGATATGGCTTTTGTTTTCTATTTGCTTTTCTGAATGTCTGCTTCACTTGCTTAACTTTCATTTACCAAGTAGTTCAGAAATATATGATTGCTTACAGGAATGTTCTTCTCGTTTATCATTCCTTCCCAGTCGTGGCTTTCAAGGGCTTCGTTTGTGGATAATGGTTTGTTCTTTATTTATAGTTAAATGTTTCATAATGTATTGAACACAAATCTTGGGTTCATAGGCAAAAATCATGCGACTTAAAATGCAAATCTAATTGGTGTTATGAAGATTTTTATTAAATGATGCCCTCCATGGATACAATGAAAAAAGTTTAAACAAGTTTTTACAATGTTTAGAAATTGAAATGAATTATTTGAACGTATAAACAGGAAAACGGAATGAATGTCATAGTTGAAGAAAGAAAATAAGATGGAACTGTTAGGTTCAAACTATAACCATCTATCAATCAAATAGGGAGATGAAACTGTTAGATGGTTATTTTAAATGGTTTGAGTCGGTTTAGTTTGATATCTCATGCTGTGTATGATCTTTTCTTTAGCTCAAAGTTTAGTTTAACTTTTAGGATAATAATAGTTTGTGTTAAGTTGAGAATAGTTTAGTGGATGTCTCATTACTTATCAATTGAGCTTTGTTCAAATTGACACGTAGTATATAACTTATATAATCAATATTATACAAATCTTTATATTTTGAAATGAAACACAAATATTTGTAATTAATTACTCAAAAACTTATATGAATTTAATTAAACTGTGTGCTGAGAAAATTTTGTAAATCAATAAAAACAACTAATTACTACCATTTTAATTTTATAATATGAACTTATATTATGAAAGTGATGAAAAAAACATCAAAATTTGGTATTGTTTAATAACCATTTGGTTTTTAGTTTTTAAAAATTAAGACTATAAATACTACAAGGATTTCCTTATTTTGTTATCTACTTTTTATATATGTTTTTAAAAATCAAGTCAAGTTTTGAAAACTAAAAAAGTAGTTTCCAAAAACTTGTTTTTATTGTTGAAATTTAGCTAAAAATTCAAATGTTTTCTTAAGAAATATGAATCTATTGTAGAAAAATAATGAGAAAACAAAAATGATTATCAAACGAGACTTTAATAAACATAATTATATTACAGAGATGAAGCAAACAACTAATACCCATTTGATAACTATTTTGTTTTTGGTTTTTTATTTTTTTAAGATTACGCTTATGAACACTACTTTTACCGACAGTTTTCTTGATTTATTACATACTTTTTAAAAAATATTTTAAAAAATAAAGCCAAAGTTGAAAAATGAAAAAAGTAGTTTTTACAAACTTTATTTTGTTTTTGAAACTTGGATTAGAATTCAAATGTGTATTTTAAAGGTGATAAAAAATAGGGTTATCAAATGAGGTCTAAATTGGGCAAAGTGAACACAACTTAGCAATAATTGACATGTAATCGTTGTTATATAAAAAAAAAAACACTAAATTGGCATAAAAAGAACAACCAACTAAATTTTCTAAATAATTTAAAATATATAATAATATACTAATTATTTTTCAAAATATTTATCTCAATTTATTTTTTAATATATAATTATTTAACAATTTCATAACTGAGCACCACGGGGGGACTGAATCGTAATTTTGAAGTTATAAACAGTCGGTTTTGGATGTAGAAGAGAAGAAGAAGCCCTAGTTTCGACATTGTATAACCTTCTTTCTTCGCCTCGCACCTCTCTGAAAACCCTAACAGACCGAAAAAATGGTAAGCATTCCCATCCTTGGTTTCTCTCTTTCTAACTACGAATCTACAGCATGTGGTGGTATAATTTTCTTCCCTAGTTTCTGTTCTGCGAGTTGTTTCTGAATTATGCGTTCTTTTATTGGTTCTTTAGCCGTTCAAGAGGTACGTTGAGATCGGGAGAGTCGCTCTCGTCAACTATGGCGAAGACTACGGAAAGCTTGTCGTCATTGTCGACGTTATTGACCAGAACAGAGTATGTTCTTTTTTTGCTATTACTTGTGATTTTTATCGATGATTTCTAGCTTCAGTTTGAAGTTGTACCAATCCTCTTGGATATTCAAAGCCACGGAAAACTGAGGCGTTCTGTTTCCCCACTCATTATAGATTCATTTCTCCTGAAATTGATGAAATAATCACTGCTTACCTTCTTCAAGCTCTTCTGTTTGAAATGATAATTGTTCAAATAATCTATGGCATCTCTTATTTAACTTCAGGTTCATAGATTAGGTCATTCTCGTCGGTTAGCTGTTATTGATCGTTAGTGTGGTTGAGTATGCAAATTATAATTTAATAATGGTTAGCTTGAACTATTTTTTCACTGACGATCCTCCACCAGCTAAAAGGGATGTTTGGTGGATAATTGAAATTTATGGTTGTGGAGCTCACATGATTTTTACTCTTTCTAGTACTTCCCATGAATCTACAAATGCAGATACATGTCACACTAGATCTTTGTGAGACGTTGATGCTTGCAGTCTCATGGGAAGTGTATGTATATCTTTTTCTCCAATTGAATGTGATCCGACAATATCAAAATTTTTTGGTTGAAAAAGAGGATTTGGATGGAATTGTCTTCTGTGTCCACATTTTTGTTTTAATCTTGTATCTTTTGTTGTTATTTCCTGGTGTCTCGGTTTTAGTCTCTTTAAGAGTTGATTAATTGCTCATTATATATATATATATTTTAATGCTACCACAATACAGGCTTTGGTGGATGCTCCTGATATGGTCAGGTCTCAAATGAACTTTAAGAGACTCTCTCTTACTGACATTAAAATTGACATTAAGAGGGTCCCTAGAAAGAAGGAACTCATTGAAGCTATGAAGGCTGCTGGTACGCTTCTTAACTTAATTTTCACTTTCAAATACCCACCCCACCCCACCCTGCCTTTCCTTTTTTTTTTTTTGTTTACTTTAACCTGGTTGCTTTGATCATGTCAGATGTTCAGAAAAAGTGGGAGGATAGCTCTTGGGGGAGAAAACTACTCGTGAAGAAGAGAAGGGCATCACTTAATGATTTTGATAGGTTCAAGCTAATGTTGGCTAAGATAAAGGTCAGTGATGATGTGACGCAAAATCTGTAGTTTGTACTTTCTCTTGTTTGTTTTTTACCTTTCTTTATGCATTGACACATGAAAGAGTTTGAAAGAAGTTTTGTTTTATTAATCATTTTAAAGAAATGTTCTATTGTTTCTATTGTGTACTGGCTAGATGTCAACTCAATGCTTACGGATCAACATTATTATTTATTTTCTTTTTGCAGAGAGCTGGATTGGTGAGGCAAGAGCTTGCAAAGCTGAAAAAGAGTGAATCTTAGAGAGTGTATTTCTTTATCTTCAAATTTTGTTACAAATTTAAGTTATCAGTTTTGGATTGTTGTCACTTCTGCTTCTCAAGCCCTCAGGAGTTCGGGATTGTTTCGAGGTGTATGGAATTTTGGACATCCAGTGTAGTGAGATTTTACTAAAACTTTTTCACAAGATGCCCACATTACTCCAATTAAGCATTTCTCTGAATCTGCTGAGTGCTGGTGTTTCTCTGCTTAACTGTTAAATTGGGTTTCTGTGGCACTGGATATGGTTTTTGTTTTCTATTTGCTTTTCTGAATTTTATGTCTGGATTCCCTTGAGTGCCAATTCATTGATGAAATATTAGATACAGCAGTTGTGCTACAAAATACAATATTTTTTGTCACTTATACAACTTAGTTTATGATTTTGAGCATGGCGTTGTGGCTAAGCCTGCTTCATTTGCTTTAACTTTTACTAAAGGAAATATCCCCTCCCTACAAAGGAATACCCTGTTTAGAAGTATATCGTTGCTACTCAAATCCATAGTGCAGTATCAAACACTTCTATCTTCATTCTTCACTTCTATCAGAAGCTTTTCTAAATCCTGCTCGCTCTGGGCGGGTAGGACTCAACGCCACGAGCTTTGAGCAAACTCCACTCAGAAAACTTGATGGTTTCTCTTCTTCCTCATCCTCAGGATCCAGTAGACAATCATCCTCTTCAATTAGGGGGGAGTCCCAAAGGTGTTGACCTTTGATATTGACGTTGCTTACAGGAGATTTATTCTCATTTCCCATTCCTTCCCAAATATGGCTTTCAAGGGCATCGTCTGGGGATGGTGATTTTTCGAATTTGTTTTCGTCATGTAAATCGCTCAATGTGGGGCTGGTGGTAGTAGAGTATGAACCAAATGATGAAGTTCTGGATGTTGGATATGAAAAGTTGGGTGAAAAGCTGGGCGACAGCATTGATGATGACGGTGAAGGTGATGAACTACTTCCAAATCCTTGAATTTCTCTTGTTATTTTCAGAGCTCTCAAACGTGATTCTTGCAAAGTCTGTCCTCCTTTCAGAAGCTGTAATATCCTTTGTGATTTTGTGTGCATAATTTCACCCCAGTTGAACCTATCATATCCTTAGAAAATCAATTATCGCGCAAGAAATGCCTCTACTCTTATATAATGTGCATATCTGATTTGAATAAAATCATTTTATTACCCCCTTTCATCTATATGTTTAAAAGTTCCAAGTTCTTCGATGATATATGAATCACTCTTGAATTCGTCAGCCAACTCTTCTGGTCCATGGGTTAACAAGAACTCAAGAAGTACCAGTGATTTGTAGGATTGTTTCCATTGCTTCCACTCGATGCTATGCAACCTGAAATTTGCAGCCAACAAAAGTGTGAGAACTTTTCATCTAGTCAACTGATCAACATCTGTAAGTTTGTTTGGTTGTATTGTATTACATCTAAAAGTGATTTTACAAATGTCAAATTACCATAAAGTAATTTGAATGTGATTTTTCGTTAATCACTTTTTGGAGAATCGACTTTAAAGTGATTAGTCAAAAAATGATTTCAAACCAATTTAATAAGTTCAAACGTGATTCTTGTTTGCTAACAAGACATTCTTTTAACAGTATTTTTAGTCTTCCAAAATCGCTTAAACAGTTAATCCAAATACACACCGTCAATTTTACTTACCGATTGTGAAGGACATCAACAATTCTCCAATAATCATCTACATCAAAGGATGCCTCAGCTATTGTTGTCATTGTTTTAGCATCAGGGCTACATGGATCTTTGTTTGTTGCTTCCTCTGCCAACCTTGAGAATAAAGGAAAATAAAGTCTAATTTCAAATATATTTTTCCTACAACTATGTGTGTTTGAGTCACCCTGATGATTTTTGCAATTCATGAAACAATCATTTAATTTTATATGTTATTCGATGCTAAAATATGCTTAAGATATTTAATAACGTAGATAGATGGATGGTCAAAGTAGTTTGAATCAATGATTTCAAACATATGTAAAAATTTATATGGTTTGATATTGTGAAATGAGAAAGCTGAGTACAATTTCTTTTCCTAAATTAGTATTTCATTTCTATGTTATTTGACATCAATATATTCTTAGGATATTTAATAGCGTAGGTGGGTGGGTGATCCTATGATGATTTAATTTGAATAAAAAATCTAAAAGGTATACCCTTGAGATGAGAGTCTATAGTGGTTTGATATCACGAAATGAGAGTAGGATTTATCTTTCTAAATCAATATTGCACCAAATTAATATATCGGCAAAACTAAAGCAAAATTTTATGTAAGTTTTGGAGGATGAATTTCTTTTGTATATCAAAATATTTATTGACAAGAATGAGAAAAAGTGCTTACCATTCTTCTCGTAGGATTGACCTAAGGCAACTTGAGACAAAAACTTAAATTTTGCTTTTAACTTTTTAAACAAAACCTATATTTATTACTTCAATTTTATATCTTCCAATGATATCATTTTGAAGAATACTTGGCTGCATACCGGTGTGTAGGTACCTTCCTACATACCACCATTAAATTTTTGATAGTTAAGAGAAAAAAAAGTAAAAAAGTTTCGATTTTTACATGGTGGTGTGTAGGAAGATACCTACACACCGGTAATCTTTATCATTTTTTATTATGAAGAATCGACAATATGGGATATTTGATAGAAAATGGAACCCTCTAAAATGATGTGATGTAAGGCGATCATCTTATTTGTTTGTACGTTAAGTGAAAAATAAGTATTTATTATACAAGAATAGGGAAATTGCTTACAATTCTGCCTGTGTAACATCAGTGAAGACGAGCCTCGCTACTTTGAATCTCTCATGCAGGAAAGAAGATGCTTGCTTCTTGAACTGGTCTAAGGACATTCTTCGATCAAACTCCAAAATCAAGAACCAATCTTCAAATTATTATTTCAAAACTTTTCTCAATGTGTGAATTATATATATATAAGAGATATTATTCAATGGACACCCTTGACTGTAGGTAAGAAAATTTATACAAAGATTATCTAATAATAGATTTTTTTTTTTACTTGTTTTAGTCCCCAAGCTTTCTCTTTCTCTCTATCTTTAGGGGGGGAAAAAGAGACCACCAAATTGAAGTGGACTTAAAATTCAATTCTTAATAAGGGAAAAAAATATACACTTGTAAGAACCTTCGAGAATTATTTTAGCTATGACCGTACATTTTATTTTATTGTATTTAATAATTATAATAAAATTGACAAGGATTGTAATCTATAGATGTAAATTCCATTATAGGAAACTTAATTACATTAATAATTGCTTAAAAACAAAATGAATAGTTTTGTTAGTAAGACATCTATTACCATTCTTAATGTCGATAATTTAATCTCCTTATTGTTGAACTAAAAAAGCATAATTTGAAAAAGTTAGATTGCAAAAGTTACTTTTGCAAGGGAGAACTTACCATTAACATACTTCTAGAAATGTTTTTATTTTATTTTTAAATTGAAGTTGAACTTCAAAATATGTTTATTCATGACTTACACCAAAATTTTTTTTACATATACTATTTTACTAATTATTTCATATATTACGTTACATTTTTATTAAAAAAAAAAAATTTGTCAGTGGTGAGTAGAGTTGTATTTGTAACGCTCAAAGTATTAAATTTTAGAATTCTTAAAAGGAAATACAAATCGACAACGAATATAATATTAGTTATGCGCTGACTAAAGTGTGTTTTCCAGTAAAAAAAAAAAGCAATTAAATTGAAATTTAGGTCAATATGAATTAAGAAACAATATTTTTCTTTAATATTATTGTTTCATTATTTGGTATACTATTAAATATTATATTGAGAATGAGATTCTCAATAAAATGTGAGTTGTATTTATGAGTGTATAACTTTAAAACAAGTTGTTGAAATATGACAATATTACATATTTTTAGTTTTAATTAAGAATTCTGATCATTAATAAGCTATATACATGCCATTTATGCATTTATTCTTTTGTTTACGTCAAGATGTAGGCCCCACATTGGACTAGAAGCTGCGTGATATCTATTGACATGGTATATATTGAATAAATACAAAAGAGACGTAATAGGTTTTTAAAACGCTTTTCAATAAACTTAAAATTAATGAGTTATAATATATATATTTGATGTTGTTGAAAATATCTAAAATTAATATTTGCAATATGTTATCATATATTAAATTTGTCCCAAACATTTATCACAACACAATGAGTGTAATTTATGGTTCAAAGGACTATGTAATCTTGCCTATCTTAGGATTTGGATTTTTACACTAAAATGAATCCAATCATCTAAAAAAACAAAACAAAATGTTTCTAGATGGTTTTTCTTTATCTCTGTATTGTGGAAAGAAATAACAAAACATTTTAAAGAATACACAAAAAAGAAAAAGAACTAACCTAACCCTAAAAACACAACTAGGGTGTCATATGACTACTGTAAATTTATTATTTGTTGCCAACTTAAACATAACTTAAGCAGATATCATCGATTAAAAGATTAGAATTTTGAATCCTTTGGCTATTGACAATTGATTGTGGTTTTTTCTTTCTTTTCATACGACAAAAGATTTAATCGTTGGTTCTTCTTTTAAAAAAAAAAATAAATAATAAAATATTTTAAACTCGCATGTATATTAAAACACAACTGAACTCATTAATAAAAAGAAACTTTTACTTACTTTTGTACGAAGTTGCCTTCTATTGATTTGTTTGTATCGTAGATAATAAATAAGTCAATCCTATTAATATCTTTTCAATTCGAAGAAAGTTTTCTAATTTTTTTTCTAATTAGGTTAAAATACCATTTTGGTGTATGTACTATATGTTTCATTTCATTTTAGTCCATGTATTTTAAAATATACAATTTTAGTCCTTATACTTTCAATAAATCTTAAAATTAGTCACTATAGTTTGTTTGAAGTTAAATTTTATTGAAATTGGTTAAATAATAATAATAATTTTCATGTAAGAAAAGACACACGTGAGATCAATTTTAAGGTTTATTGAAAGCACTCGTGCTACAATTAGACATTTGAAATTACATTAGAATGAAATCCAAACTATAGGAACCAAAATAATATTTTAATCTTTCAATTAACAATGGTCAAAGAGGCAAAAAATGAAAAAAAAAAAACTTTTATTAATGGAAGACAAACATCATAGCTGATAATCCTCCCTCTCGAGTCTTGATCATTTCTACCAAAAGGCAGAAGAAAAATAAAAAGACTCCCAACAAAAAAAAGGAAAAAAAAAACTTCAAAAAAACAACATAAACTTCTTTATAGAGACAATGTCAAATCCAAGCCCTCTGAACCATCAGAGCTACAATCATTCTCCTCATTATTGAGATCAATCACTTCTTGTAGCGGCTGCTGCTCCACTGCCGATCGGCCACCGGCCGCCCTCACGCCGCCGTTATTCCATCGGACTTGGTTCCCCTGCCTCCTCTGCCCCAACTGCCCTGCTGCAGCCGGATTCTGTTGAACGTTAATACCGTTGGCGGCGGTGGTCCGCGGAGGCGGCTGCGGCTGTTGGGCCAGCAACGGATGAAGCGGCAGCAGGTGGGCCATGTCGATGGCGGCCCTGGAGTAGCTTCTCAGAGACGGCTGCTGCCGTGGAGGTGGCATCGTCAAATAATCGTTAAGGGTCATTTGGGGTTCTCGAGAAGCAGAGGCTTGGCCATGGAAATAATTGGTCCATAACAGCGGCCGCTGAGAGCTGCCGGAGCAAGGATTTGAGCGGCCCCCAAAAGAAGCAAGCTCGTTCTGCAAGAAATGGTAATTGTAATGGTGATTGAGAGCTTCAGAGCCAAAAATCACTTGGCCACAGAGCCCACAAGGGGCACCGAAAATTGTGTTTTTCCGGCGAGACGGCCGGCCGGAAGTCTCGCCAGAGGTCAACAACAGCTCCTCGAATGATGGGTTCCAGCCAGATTTCTCATAGAGGGAGGAATTCCAAGGGAAAGCCCGAGAAGGAGAGAAGGCTGTGAGGAAAAACAGAGCAAACAGAGTAGCTTGAAGGAGGAGGGCCATGGCAGAAATGGGAAAAAATTGAAATGGAAATGGAGATGGTTTTATGGTAGGTTTTGTTTTTGATTTTGGAGATGGTGAGAAGTGCAATTTATAGAGGTGGGAAAGAAGAATTATAAAGGGCATTGGGGAATGGGGAAAAGGGAAGCCTAGTTTTGAAGAAGTAAATTTATTGCATATTGGGAAAAGTGGTAACTTATTAAATTGCGTCGCTTCACGATACTCGTACTACCAAAGATAGCCACTTTCGCCGCAAATGGGTGTTTTTTTTGCATGTGTGCGTTAGCTTACATGTATCTTGACTAATTTCATGAGATAATCACTTTAACTTTTAAGCTTACGAGTTAATTACTTATCACTCGACATTTAAACATTTGATTGTAGGTTATTCACTTTACTAATCAATTTTTCATTTCATTCTCATTTTTATTTATTATTAATTTTAGCACTGTAATGTGTCACATTTCACATTCTTAGATTGTGCAGTTCTACAATCAATTTAAACATAGCTTAACCCTCAACTAAGAGATCAAGGGTTTGAATCCATCCACCTTATATGTTGTTGAACTAAAAAAAAAAAGATTATGCAGTGTTATAATCTACCATAACACTAGCTATTTATCTCTACTCTCGACCGAACTCCATCACTTAACCTTGCTTCTACATTGATCACAGTCTTTGTTATGCAGTCATTTTATCACTTAATATTTATACTTTATGGTCATCTCACTCTTGATTGAGTTGGATTAGCTCGAAATGTGCTTACCTCATAACTAGGGACAATATTATTTCATAATGTTGGTCAGGTGATGCTTTTATAAGATCTTATGTAGGAAGTACAACTTTGATGTACAATTTTGTACTTACAACATATCTTTGTCCACATTTTTCGTATGAAGGTCAAGATTCAAAGTCAAACTTTTTGAGTTATGGCACATATTGCATTGCATGTTATTTTAAGATTAAATTATAAAAAAATGCCTCTAAACTTTGTCCCTTGTTTCAAAAATATCCATATTCTTTCAAAAGTTACAATATTACCTTTGACTTTCTATAAATGTTTCAAAACTACCATTGGAGTAGACATTGCAATGACTTGAAACAGCGTGGCGGTGACTATGATGTTTGTTTGGATTAAGTTTGAAAGAACGACATTTAGACACGTCAACTTTTCATTCAACATTTTAACTGTTTTTTTGGGCTAAATTATAAAAAAATACCCCTGAACTTTGTACTTTATTTCAAAAATACTCCTGAACTTTCAAAAGTTTTATTAATACTCTTAAACTTTCAAAAAAAGTTAAAAAATATTCTTACTGTTATTTTTGGACGGAAACCGTTAGTACTTTGTTTCAAAAATACCCTTGAACTTTCAAATGTTTCATTAATACCCTTAAACTTTTAAAAAAAAGTTCAAAAATATCCTTACCGTTAGTATATAGACAGAAATTGTTAGTACCTCATTTTAAAATACTTATGAACTTTAAAAAATTGTATTAATTTCCTTAACCCTAAAAAAAAGGTTAAAAAATGTCTCTACTGTTAGTAAATGGACGAAAAATATTTATCTACACCCTATTACCTCCCTCTTCCATTTCTTCTCTCTCTTGATTTGCTTCAATCTATGACCTAACAATTCTCTATTTTTCCTCTATTTTTCCTTTTCTTTTTCAATACTCTTTTTACTCTCTTCTTCCATTTTTCAATCTCTAAAACTACCCCCTTCAATCAAGGTATATAGACTATAGCAAGAAGAAAAGAGAATAATGGAACCACCAAGAGACCTTAGGACTTAAATGCTTTAACAAGGTTGTACATTAGTAATTTGAGTTAGTACATTTGGGTTTAAAATGGGATACTAACGATTTTTGTCCATATATTAACAATAAGAGTATTTTTGAACTTTTTTTTGAAGATTTAAAGATATTAATGAAACTTTTGAAAGTTCAGAAGTATTTTTGAAATAAAGTACAAAGTTTAGGGGTATTTTCTATAATTTAGCTTTTTTTTTTTTACTCCAAAGGTAGTTTTGAAACATTTATAAAATGTAAAGGATAATATTGCAACTTTTGAAAGAATATGAGTATTTTTTAAACAAGTGGCAAAGTTCAGTTTTTTTTAAAAAAAAAAATTTAATTGAGCCTTAATGTAAGAATTTTGGCATGGGTCAATTACTTCAATTGTTGTACAAGGCAACGTCAATTTTGAGCCAAGCTGACAAAATGACAAATTTTAGTATATTATAAGTCTTTTTCTAGTAAATACGTAATAACAAAAATTTGGTTTCCACTCGGCATCATGTTTTTTTTTTTTTTTTACTTGTTATTACTTATGAGATAGAATTCAATAATGATAGAAATATATTCGGTTTAAGTATAAAATGTATATTGTTAATAACATAAGTCAAGCAATTAGTTTGCCAAATTACTAATCCTTGCCTCTTAATTTTATTATTTGTGATTCTATATATTAGAAAGCATTTGTTTAACTAATAACTCTTATATTTCTTTAACGAAATAATAACAATAATAATAATAAGTGTCATATTTATTTCAATATCAGTTTATGAAAATTGAAAGTAAATTAGAGGATGTTAGGAGTGATTTGAAAATGACTAAAATTACTGTTGTCATACCAAAAATCACTAAAAAAATCATGACAAAAGTGATTTTGATCATTTCAAAAGCACTCTCAAACATGTTAGTAGCTAAAAAAGTGAGTAAATAAGCATATTTTTTAGAAGTAGAGGACAAAGAATTGAAATTATCAAACCAATCCTTAATTTTTTAAATCTCATGAAAATTTTAAAAATAAATTTAAAAAGTAGATCATAGACAAAGAAGTCACTAGTAAACAACATGATATTTAAAAACTAAAAACAAAATCACTATCTTAGGTAGTAATTTCTTATGTTTGGACAACAAACCTCTATATTTTCATAATAGTACATTATTGTCTACTTTGGACATTAGCTCTCGTGGCTTTGTTTTTAGTTTCACTAAAACGACCTCATACCAATGATCAAGGTAGTGGTCCTCACTTATATATACCCATGACCTTCTCCTTATCTAACCAATGTGAGACTTTGGTCGCACTTTCAACAATCTTCCGATTGAATAAAGTACCATCAAGTCTCCTCTCAAATAGTCATTCATCTGTTCACTCTTATCCAAGCCACAACTCTTCTTCTCTAGAGCACACTGTCTGTAGAGCTCAACCACATATTACATTGTGGGATAATTGGTTTCCATCAATCCTTGTTGCACCTTTAACAAAATTCTCCTCAAACAAAAATTAACGAGCCTCCATTTTTCTATCGATATTGCCTTGCCTAATAAACATTTACTGTCTACGTCCTCGCTCTATCCCTCATTACAAATTTGAGTAATGCGTTGCCTGCATTAAAGGAATTCATCTCAACATCTGATATGGTTCCATTATTTTTCTCAATAGAATTAGTATTTTTTTTTGAATTCAACAATATTTAGGATGGATGATTCAAACCTTTGACCTTTTGGTCGAAAGTACATGCCAATTACCGTTGAGCTAAACTCACTTTGACCTCAATCAAATTAGTATTGTTTCCTTCACTCATCGGTTTCGTGTTGTTTCACTTTTGCATGATTTCTTACATCTTCATCTTGCAGATTAACCTTAGACTCCTCAGTTCTGATCAAATTCTAGTTGAAAACCTACCCTGATGATGCCTTGGCTTGTACAACAACAAGAGCTAGCCCAGGGACTTGGATTGATCCAAGCAAATTTAAAGTTTTGGTTTTTTGTGAATATATATAATCTCTTTGTGAATTCCCTAATGCTTATAATTAAATTAACTATATCAAATGAAGGAGATAGAACTGACTAAACTTTCAAGTTTGTGTCAAAAAAATTCCTGAACTTTAAAAAGTGTCTAATAGGACTATGAATTTTCAATTTTGTGTCTAATAGATCTCTAAACTTTAAACATGTCTAATAGGTTTTTGAACTTTCAATTTTATGTCTAGTAGGTCTATGACTTTTAAAAATGTCGGACACAAATTTGAAAATTTAGAAATCTATTTACATTAAATTAAAATTCAAAGATCTATTAGACAATTGGTAAAATTTAGAGACCTATTGGACACAAAATGAAAATTTCAATGACCTATTAAATATTTTTTAAAATTTAAAGATTAAACAGACACAAATCTAAAAGTTCAAAGACTAAACTTGTAATTTAACTAGAACTTACTATATCTTCAATTAAGATTAAATCACATAATGTATTGATTTATAGATTTTCTTGAATTCTAATTCCTAATTTAAAATTTTGTGAAAAATCAACTATAGCTTATAAGAATAGAAAAGAAAAGTTTAAAAATCACTTTTGATCCCTAAGCTTTCATGAAAGTAACAATTTAGTCCATGTACTTTCAAATTTGTAACAATTTAGTCCATGAACTTTAGTATGCAACAATTTAGCCTCGGTACTTTCAAATTTGTAACAATTAATCCCACCGTGAAAATTTCATCAAAATTAAATGTCGATTTTTATTATTGAATGATTTATACTTTGTAGCTTATTATATTTGGTCCCTAATTAGTTTATTTATCTACTTATATAAGAAATTCCATTAAATCTTAACAATAATTTTTACTATAGGAACTAAATCATTACAAATTTTAAAGCTTAAGAACTAAATTGTTACATACTAAAGTTCAAGGACCAAATTGTTACAAAATTGAAAGTACAGAGACTAAATTGTTACAAACCAAAAATTAGGGACTAAATTGTCTCTTTCACAAAAGTTCTGAGACCAAAAGTGATTTTTAACCCAAAGAAAAAAGATACAACCATCAAAATGGTTAGCTTCATAGTAAAAATTATCTTACTTCTAATAATGCATGCAACACATTACTCAGTTTAAAACCGTATAGAATAAAATATGAAGGATGTGCTATATTATCTATGATCAAATAAATCTCACTTCATATTCATAAAAGGATTTCTGATAAAAATCCCGGATTAGAACATATACATATGCCTGGATTACTACCAACCCGTGAAGTGAAATTCCTAATATTCCACAGCAAAATAATTCTTCCCATCCAATCTTTGGTATTTGAAACAATTTCAACATGCAACATAATAACTTCTCACCCTGAAAGGTAATATTAGATTTGCATACTGTATGAACAGAAATAAATGAATACAGAAATGGTAAAAATAAATGAATAGAGGACAGCAAAAACCATCTTGGAGTTTCAGCAGGGTTCCTTCACCTGAAAGATTTTACCTGGAAGGTATATTACAACTGTCTCAAATGTATTAACAACTTCCTTGAACGAAACAAGCACCCATTGTAATCAAGAAAATCCATGGAGGTTTCGCTTCCAACAATGTTTTCGGAGGAAATTTCATTAAATTTTGTAGTATGGATAAACTGAGCCAACTAATGATCGATACACATATACATGTTCAATTGATATAACATACCGTAGAGCTGGGGCATTTTACAGAAGATACATAGGGTGTTATGTTTGACCATGCACACGGTCCCTAGTTACCCAGATTGATCTGTTTTTTTCATTTCCTCTTGCCAGTTCCAATAGACAACAGCTCAAAGCTCCGGAGTGTATCATCACGACCACCTTTTGTAGTTGAGGAACGGGTAAAAGTTGTCGTTTTGGACTCGAAACCAGGTTGAACCCTTTGGCCTGCAGATAGGCGACTACTTGTTGATACCAGCCGACTTGATCGGATTTCACTTGGCTCCCCAGAGGAGCTTGGTCGACTGCTCGATAAAACAGGCCTCTTCGAAATGCTTCCATTCCTATAACTACTGCGGCCCCTTTCTGAATCAGCTTGCTGTAAAGGGGGGTGGGAAAGAAAACATGTGAACTAAGTTAAAGAAAAGAAAACAGCATAGAACAGGAACCAAACTCTCAGAAAGAGTAAACAAAACCCAAGTTTATTGAGAGAGATGAAAATTGAAGATTATTGCTTGGAGCAATACCACATCCTTGGAAGATGGCACATCATCAGATGATCTGTGTCTGGAATGATCGCCATGCAAACCATGCCCACTGGCGTTCCTTCTTGCGAATGCCTCAGCTCCACCAGAGAATCTATTATCTCGAATATCTTGGCCCACTAGATGACATAGTAAACAATATATCAATTTGTTAAAAGCCTACCATATCTTCAATTCAACTTTGTAGCATAAATTGGCTAGGAATCTCTATAACACGAAGAGAGAGCTCTCAAACCCCAATGCTCCAAAAATGTTTCTTCCAACAAAATAAGTATATATCATAGCAGTTGAAAGAAAAGAATTGTTCTCATTGGCGGATGTATTTGCCAAGGATGTTTTCATCAATCAAGAAAAGAATTGTTCTCAAAATTATGTTTGCAGTAACCAACAGCAATGGACTACACCATTTAGCCTCTCTATTGCTGGCTTTGGGTTTCCTTGTTAGTCTGTTGTCCCTTCTTGTTGTTCCTGTCTCTTAACCAGGTATTTTTCTGATTTGATTTTAGTTGTTGGGGTATAGATGCTATATATGATTAATGCAGTTTACTGTTCTTTTGTTTGACTTTTTTCCTGTTGACATTTTCTTTTCAGATAAGAGTCAATTTCATAAAAAACAATGGAAAGGGGCCTAAAGGTCGGGGTGATCACCCCCACCCAAAAGAACTAATACAAAAAGGCTCTCCAATCAAGGATAACCAAAATAAGGCTGAATTCTCTCTCCCTCTCTCTCTCTCTCTCTTTCCCCATCCTATAGTGCACAACCAAAGCCACATCCCTTGTATGCATGCAGATCATTAATCAAAAACATGTTCTAACTGAGCCGTGGGAAAATGAAGTTTGACGTAAGAAACATCTCTCCAAAGCATAGATTAGCTAAGAAGGCAATATACCGCCAATTTCAGTAATTTATAGTTTACCCTATCCTTCCTGAGAAAAGGAACGGACCTGGATGCTTTTCCCCTCTTTCAGCAGATGGTCCTGGGGTGAGACCTGGTTTTCCACTGGGCTGTAGAGAAGCAACAAGCAAAAAGTATATTAGAAGCAATAGAATTTTATTTTCCATCATTGGGCAACTATAAGCATCCAACCAATTAAAATACAGACTCGTGGTTTTGAACTGGAGCCAATCTGTGGGTATTTCAGTATAGTCCAGTCAAATACATAGTCAAATTGATATCCTGCAACAATGACCAGTGTGATGCCGTTAATTAAACCCCCTAGATGGAGTAGTAAAAGAATTTCAACATGTACCCTGTGTGTACCAAGAATTCAATAGTACAAGGACAATGAAAATCAACATAAACAAACCTTCACGGATGAAAAGGTCTCGGAATAATCTCTTCAGATATGAATAGTCAGGTTTATCTTCAAACCTCAGTGATCTACAATAGTGGAAGTAGGATGTAAATTCTGATGGATATGACTTGCAGAGGACCTAGAAACATGTTACCATGTCAAATACGTCCATAAAAAACTCTAAACAAATTCAATTATAATTTGTAAGGGACAAACTGGCATATGGCAAGCACACTGGTTGATACAATCACCTGTACTCACTGTTTGTCACGTTGTCACATTTATATTTTTGTAAACGTTAATGTGCCACAGGAATCAAGTAATAATACC